>CM057839.1:56280959-57480959 GCA_030068075.1 Paguma larvata
TCTTTCCCTAGATAATCTCAATAATCCTTCTGGAGTTAAATGTGTTATGCTATTAACTCTTAAACTTGTACCTCTAGCCTACACTTCACTGAAATCGGAGGCAAATGTCTAAGTTGTTACTTAATATCTTTGCCTGGATAACCCAAAGGCAATTCATATTAATATCCCCAAAGCAGAATTCATCATTTCTCCATTTGCCCTCTACCTCTAGTCTTACCATCCCATTAGCTGTTTACCCAGGAAAATTATGGAGAGTAAGAAGGAACTAAGGACGACAGGAAGCAACCAGTTTATAAAGGATGAAAAGATGGAAAAGATGAAGTCTGAGATTAAAGATGGTATATTAGAGGGGCACTTAGCTGGCTCAGTTGGTTAAGCATCCAAGTTCAGCTCAGGTCATGATCTCACAGTTCCTGAGTTTGAGTACTGCATTGGACTCCGTGCTGACAGTGCAGAGCCCAATTGGGATTCTCTCTCTCTCCCCCATCCCCACCCCTCCCCATTCATGTGTGCATGCTCTCTCTCTTAAAATAAACCTTTTTTATCTTTTTTAAATTTTTTTAACGTTTATTTATTTTTGAGAGACATAGAGACAGAGTGTGAGCAGGGGAAGGGCAGAGAGAGAGGTAGACACAGAATCCGAAGCAGGCTCCAGGCTCCGAGCCTTCAGCACAGAGACCGACGCGGGGCTCGAACTCACAGACCATGAGATCATGACCTGAGCTGAAGTAGGCCGCTTACCCAACTGAGCCACCCAGGCGCCCCTCAAAATAAACCTTTTTTAAAAAGATGATATGTTAGGTAGACTATCACTAGCTGCTTTAACAAATAAGCCATAAAATTCTCGTGACTTAACACAAGAGAAGGTTACTGCATACTTTGGCACTGTCCATGTGTTTGCCAACTCTCTTCACATGGTAATTCAGGACATGGTCACCTTCTGTCCTGTGGCTCCACCATCCCCTTGGACCTCAGAGTTCTTTGAATCTTGGCAGAGGTCCTGAGAAGAAAGGGCTGAGAATGTACAATTATTTCTTAAAACCTCAGCTCAGAAGAGAAGCATATAACTTCTGCTCATATTTTATTTGGAGAAAACTAATCACACAATCCTGCTTTGATTCAAGGAGACTGGGAAGTGTAGTCTCCAATTTGACAGTTGCCCACTATGGAAAGGGAAGTATACATGTGTGGTGGTCAGCTAGCTGTCTCTGCTACAGCCAGATAAACCAACGAACCTAGGACTGGGGCTTATCTAGGGAAAAGTAAAGATTTAAGGAGAAATTACAAATATAAAGAAAAATAATTTTATGTGAAGAAAGAAAAGAGTACTATGAGAGGATAGAGAGGAGAATTGAGATGTTAAAATACTATAAAATTTTTATGAGATGATTTCTTATACCTTCCATAGTCAGTTAACCTGAAGCTCCTGCTCTCTGGACTCCTACAAGCTGTATTTCTTTAGGATATGAAAAAGGACGATCTCTCCCTGAGACCACCATGGAAGAAAAACTGAACACTGAATTTCTACTACCTCCTGCCAGCATTTTTAAATGAATGCACACACATATATGTTCTGACAGTTGCAAGAAAAGAATAAATAATGAAGTAGATCCAGAAAAAGATACTGTCAGCTAATTGTTCTCTGCCACTTTCTTATGTTCCCTTGGGTGTCTGTTACAAATGAAGTTTTTAGTAAATGTAGTTTCCAAGGTAGTGTGACATCTTACCTAGGGATTTGGCAGCTCTGTGTAATGAGATGCCAGAGAATGGGATAGCAGGTAATGAAGAATTGAGTGTCCTAAACTCCCTTCCTCCTCTTTGACTTCATGTTCTTATTATGCAGAAGTGGATCATGAACAAAAAGATAACTTTATTCAAGTGTCGTGACAGATCAGCTGCCAAAGTATATCCCAGGGTTGGAGAGGACAGAAAATCACAAAGTCATGACAGGGCATGGATCAAAGAGGGAATATCAAGGTCACAGACAATTACCATATTGGCAGACACAAGCCCTTCGGCTTCTGAGAAGTTTGACTTTCCCACAGAATCAATGACCTGGGACACTGGCCACAACAGAATAGAGAACATAGACTGGAAAGGAATGGGTGATATTATGTCAGGTGGAGACCAGTAGAGTCCCAAACTATGAAATATAAAGGCCTAAATCCTCCTCAGGACAAAGATTTAGGGGATAATAATCTAATATGAGGCTCTTGGACTTGCTAGAAATGAAAAATAAACAGCTAGTGGCACTTTTCCCTAAGTCAGGGTGGCTGTAGACATGTTCTCACCCACTTAGTTGCCAAAAAGACTTCCAACTAGGTTGCCATGGAGACAACCTAGAAATCAAAGACATGACTTAAATTATTAAAAGCTACTAATCCAAGAAGGAGAAGCTCTGATAGTTTGAATAGGTTTTCACTGAGACTGGCAATTCTTATCTCAGGGTGAATGAAGAATTAAAATCTTTTTCTATGTTGTTTATGAGCTGTGACACCAGGTTTATGTCACTGTATTCATTATTAGTTTAGACCTAGAGCTTTTTATTGCACAATAAATTCTGCTTTCAGTTTACCTATATATATATATATATATATATATATATGATTTATCATGTATATTAAACTCAAACATAACAAATGTGTTACCCACCCCCTCCCTGACAAATAATCTATGTTCTATTCCAGTGCAGTGTCAGAATATGGCATAAGAATAATTCACTGGTAGGAAAATCTGTCATTTGACTTGTGCCACTGGTGGCTTGTGAATTAAATATAGTCATGAACATAAAACAGAAAGCTTTTGCACAGAAGGCGACCCTGTTCAAAGTCTATCCCCCAGAAATCTAGAGAGCATGCTATGTAGAATTCTAGCATTCTAGGGCTTAGGTAGCCAGGGTCACTAAAATGAGTTAAAGGACAATGTCTACCACCAAACACCATTGCTTAGGCCAAGTAGAAAACTTGATGTATTTGATAGACGGTATGACCTAGTATCTTCCCAAATCCCTCCTACTAAAAGTGCCTGCCTCACTGGTATAATAATCTCTGCCCTTCCTAACTACTCAACCAAAGAACATGACCTTAGAGTCATTCTTTTTCATTAGATAGCAAATGTACAGCCAGTATCCCAAGAGGAATAGGAAAATCAAAAGAAGCCCCTTTGGTTGTTGACAGAAAAGACAGACAACCACCAGACATGTATCATGGACTAAAGCAAATCCTTGTAAGACTCATCAAGTGATAATGGGTGAACAAGAGGTTCTCCTTTCAGAGAGGAAAGGAAGGCAGAAATGGTATGAAATTTAAGGAATCCTTACCTCCTAGGTCTTCTCCCTTAGAAACATGATAGGACCTTATATGAAGTGGAAATTAACTAAATTTACTAAAAATGAAGGGAACCCATTCCTCTAGCATCCACTTCCTCTTCCTGACAGTATCTTCCTCTTTTTCCTATCCTTTCCCCCAAATCCTCAACCTACACTCATTTCTATCCACCACTTCAACACATACGAACTATAGAAAAGAAAAAGATCATAAATAGTAGAAAATGCCAATATCCATTCATCCTTTCCTCCTCACTTAGAGAATCCCAATTTTTGTTTTGGGAGGCAATATGACCCATGAGAAATATTCATCTCCCCAGACTCTATTCCATTGTGTAACACCATGGAACACAGTTCTGGCTAGTAAGATGTAAGCAGATAGGAGAGCTCTTGTTTTCCTGATAAAAGGATTTGTTGGCATCATCCTTCTATTCCTGCCCTTTCTTTCCTCCTTTCTTCTAGATCGAAGTACAAAGCTGTATTTGGGCAAAAGGTTAATAGAACTTTGCTATTGTCTTATAATCAAGAATAGGAAAACCATGGTCTAGGGTAGTAGTGGGAGGCTAGAAGGTGCCTTGGTTTTAAAGTTTCCCCTGAGGACCCAGCTTAGACTCCAGACTAATTGTTATATAAAAACATAAAGCTCTTTTGATGAAGACGTTATGTCTGTTTTATGTGATTAAAAGGAATGTTATCCAATATGCCATGGCTGTTACTTGACAGTGTGAGAATTTCCACGAGAGGAGACACATTTAAATATCAGGGAATGATGGAAGAGATGCCCACAGGTACATGTCTATACCAAATCAGGAGCTGTGGCTAATGGCTTGGCAGGGATTTGGAAGGAACAGATTAGAAAATTGGTGGCTACTGCTAGGAATCTACCCAAGAGACACAGGAATGCTGATGCATAGGAGCACGTGTACCCCAATGTTCATAGCAGCACTTTCGACAATAGCCAAATCATGGAAAGAGACCAAGTGCCCATCAACTGACGAATGGATAAAGAAGTTATGGTACTTATATACAATGGACTACTACGTGGCAATGAGAAAAAATGAAATCTGGCCATGTGTAGCCAGATGGATGGAACTGGAGGGTATTACGTTAAGTGAAATAAGTCAGTCAGAAAAAGACAGATACCATATGTTTCCACGAATAGGTGGACTTTGTGAGACTAAGCAAAAACCAGGGGGAGGGGAAGAGGGGAAAGGAAAAAAAGACACAGAGAGGGAGGGAGATAAAACATAAGAGACTCTCAAATACTAAGAAAAAAACTGAGGGTAAGGGGGATGAGGGAGGGGGGAGAGGGGGTGATGGGCATTAAAAAGGGCACATGTTGGGATGAACACTGGGTGTTATATGTAAACCAATTTGAAAATAAACTATTATAATAAAAAAAACATATCAGAGGTTAAATAATAAAAAAAAAAATAAAAAATAAATAAAAAGAGTAAAAAAAAAAAAGAAAATTGGTGGCTAGGAGGTCTAGGAAAGAGGTACGTAGACAGATATTTTTGGCTAGACACAGAATGTTAAACATATTTTTGTCTCATGTGAATGATCTCAGAGGATTTTAACATTCAGGTGGTTTGGACAGCCAATCCATAAAGAGTAGTAAGCCTCCTTCCCCAGCCACCCCTGCCATTGCCCAACAGGCTCATGAACAAAATGGCCATGCCAGCAGAGATGAAGGTTATGCATGGGTTCAACAGCACAAACTTCCACTTACCAAGGCCAACCTGGCTTCAGCTACTGCTGAGTACCCAATATGCAAATAGCCAGCAACTATGTGAATGGATTTGGAAGTAGACCTTCCTACAGTCAAGCCTTGAGGTGATTACAGACCCATCCAACAGCTTCACTGTAACTTCATGATAAACTCCAAGATAGAACCATCCAGCTGAACTGCTTCCTAGTTTCTAACACACATAAACGCTGATATAATAAATGTTTATTATTTTAAGCTGCTAATCTTGAAGTCATTTGCTACAATAGTAGATAACATATACCTAGCATGAAAAACGTTGTGACCAGGGAGTTCCAGATAACCTAGATGTCATAGTGGTAAAGAACTCGAAGAGATATACTCGTGGCTTTTTTTAGTTTTCGACCTTGGTACTTTTTTTTTTTTTTAATTCTTACATTATGTGACAAATAGAAGCATCCCTCATGGCTAGAGCTAAGTAGCTGATTTCGAACAAATGTACTTTCTTTTTTATTATTTTCCCAGATGATTATATCTGGATATTGACAGTTTGGAGAAAGTTCCCCTCTAAGTACCATCCCTTTCACCTGTCACCTGTCATCCAAAGCACCATGATGATGATAGGAATTTATAGAAATAAAAGAGAGTGGATGATCACAGTAATAGCCAAGAAAAATGAAAATTTATAATAGCTATTAGAGTTAAAATTGAGAATTCATAAAACTGTGACAAAATCAGGATCAACATGGCTTCTAATTCTTTCTCATTCTGATTGATTTGCTTTTCCTGTGGAACAGAGTGCAGCCCACCTCTGAGTGACTGACCAATGGACTCTGATGTGAAACCAAACCCAAATTCCACAGTTCTTTTAATCAGGAATAATTTTTATTCATGTATCAGTCCTCAGTCAACTGACACTCAAATAGCAACCACAATCACTTTCAACAGATTTATTTCCAGGTATAAATCTATGTCTTTTTAATTGCATTTTTGTTGTTGTTGTTCAGAGAAAGATTAATTCCGTGACCTTGCAATATAATTTTCCTCTTTGGTATTCTAACAAAGAAAATAGTTCCTTGGAGAAATCATCACTATGGACAAGTTTCTTTTATCTGAAAGCGATTTATTCTCCTTTCTCTCCTATCCAGTAAGATATGGATCTTGTACATTAGCTCCAGAACTAGAGTCTTTATCTCAAGTCTTTAAGATTTAATCTATTTCATTTTCTATCTTAGGTCTGCAATTATTCACTACAAATCACTTGCAAATAACCTTTGGTTACTTTATTCACTTCCTGATATCAAGAAATCACTGAAATTTTTACCTCAACATTACCCTATCGGAATTGACTTTAATTTTAAAACGATGTACGATCTTCATTGTGGCACTTATCACCTCTTCTCAAAGAATGTGCTAAACTACCCATTGGCATGATTTTCAGATCTAGGGGCACCGGTTGCTGGTGAGCTAAAATCAATTTGCCAGGTAATGAAACAATCATCTTTGCCCATTTTCCATATATAATGGAAATTCTGACCTCACCTTTCTGTCTTCCTCTAAGTAAATGATTAAAGACAAAACACCAAACTTGGGTCTCCAAGACCCAGCTCTCCAAGCTTCACTCAATGTCGTCTGACCTTTTTCTATTTAAGATTGGTTGGTAGAGGCCTTACAGTTACACTACCAGCTAAAGAAGTTACACCATTAATAGTTAAGGTAGGAAACCAAGCTAACAACATTGCTTCAAAGTTTGGAAATATGTCTGAGATAGGAATCAGAGGAGAGAGAAAGTACTCAAAAAATATAATTTCTTACCATTTTATTTAGCTTATGCATATAAATACATAGTATGTTCATTCCAAGTTTGTAGTAACAAATTACTCCAATATTGGTAACATCAAACAACAGAAATTTATTCTTTCATAGCTGTGGAGGCTAGAGGTCTGACATCAAGGTATCTTGGAAGTTTGTGCTAGAGCATCCTTCCCTGCCTCCTCCTGCTTTTGATGGCTCAAGGCATTCCTTGGTTTGAATGCCTTGTGGCCCCACTGTCTCCTTCATTTTTCTCAGCTAAAGTAACATTTACAGGTTCCAGGAATTTGACATAATCATTTTTCAGCTGCCCATACGTGACTATGTGGATAAAGGTAGGGACATATACTCAGGGGAACTTATTTCTGGGGCTGGTTAAAGAATGGAATATTGGATCAGTAGAGTACAACCACAGCAGGTTAGCAATTTTTGATGTTTGCTTTTTGCTCATCATGTGTGATTCTGTGAAAATACAGAAATTTTAAAACTTAGTTCAATTTTCAAAATGTTAGAATTGAATAAAAATATACTTGATGCTAGAACCCTGCTAATGCACAGAATAGAAAGAGCATGTGGGCACATGAGTTAGAAAGATTGGAGTTTAAATCCTGGCTATACTGACCTCCAGTTGTATGACCATGGGCAAGTTACTTTAAGTTCATTATTTTTTTAAAAAGAAAGGTAATAAATCTTGGTTTTAACAGTAGTTTGAAGAGATGCATGGAGAGGCAAACTAATCACTAAAGTAGATCCTAGCCATGGTCCATGGGAGAAAGGGGATTTAACAAAGATATAACACCTGCTCATTAGCACTCATAGGTATGTTACACTTTCAACTTTATTACCACCTCACAATAATGCTAAGACATAGGTGTGTGGTCCACAATATATAGGTGAGCAGAGAAGGTGAATAACTTCCCCAAAGTCTACAGCTATTGGCTAATACAGCTGGAGTCCAAATGCAGATCTTTCTGACCACAAAGTCCAATAAAATGAGAAAAATAAAGGATTATGATGTGTTGACTAACCTTATTGTGGTAAGTTTTGCAATATATAATTGTTAAAGTGTACACCTTAAACTTACACAGTGTTTAGTGTCAATTATATCTCAATAAAACTGGGGAGGTAGAAAGATTGTAAAAATGCCATTTTGTGCATTTAATGGGAGTTTCATGCCCAGGTTATGGGTAGAACATAATTCTTACTTAGGTCAGGGAGAAAAGTAAAGAAAGACACAAGGGCATTTAAAGCAGTGCAAGGACTTGAAAATCTAAATCAATATCTAAAACTGATTGTTGTCTAAAATAAAGGATTAAATGTGAGAGCTTGCGGGAAAATAGGAAAAATAAATGGTATGGCTTATAGATTAAAGCTCACTCTCTAAAATATTCTTTCTAGTATTTATTCAGATGTCACCTGTGACAGGTTGGCCATGTTCAATGCATAGTGAGAGGTCCTGAGACATGTAAAAGAATAGGTAAGGCACAGCTCTTACCCTCAAGAAGCAACTGAAAATGTGCCAAGTCAGTCATCTGGAGGCTTGGCCATGGGGCAAGAGGAGTCCAGGCTAGCATCAAATTAGGAAATTCCTAGTTATCTCCTATCTCAAATATGAATATCTAGAGTGGGGGGGCCTAAATACAGCCACAGATTTTATATTTTATTCCCATTCCATAGGATCTTCCCACCTCAACCACAACCTGCTGCCCAGTCTTTCTGCTAACTCTACCTCTACCCCACCTCCAACCACCTGCCATGTTCTGGAGGGAGGAACTAGAACAGTGGTCCTGAATTCTAACCACTGGGCTAGGTAACCTCATATACTTGGCTAGTTCTTACCAGTCCCCTAGGGAGTTGTATCCAGCTACTGGTTTTTCTCACATGAAGGTCAGACCCAAATATCAGTCAACATGGAAGTGCCTTTGCCCTTTTGTGATTCAGGACAGTTCTTTGGGTAGTGATACCAGCCTGGATTTCATTGAGGTTTTTCACATTTGTTCAGACTTTGCTGCAAGGGACAGGGTACCTGACACCTCTGTCCTGATAACTTTTTCTATTCCCATCCATCTGGCCCTCTCACAGCATACTGCCTAGCAGCACTGAATGGAAGTGTTTTCAAGTGACTGAGATGCACAGGAAGCTCTATAACAAGTGAAGTGAATTAACAAGGAGCTACCCAGAGGATGAACGAAATGATCAGGGTAGTATATAACAAACAAGTGAAAGGAACAGGGAAGGGAAACTTTGGAGGTCTCGGTGAGGGTCGAGAGTTAACATAGGCATAGGCAGGTACATGAGCTGTGACAGAATAAGAGAATCGCTGAATTTAGAGGGTTCTATTTCCTTATATGTCTGTCTTCATATTACTGAGTCAACTTCCTTCATGCATTTGAAGAAATTTTTTTGTCATATTATTGTTTCAGGTCACCTAAAAGAAAAGTGGGGTCAGCACTCAAAAAAGCAAAGCATTCCTGTGACTTAAAAATAAGCTATTTCCCAAGAAAAGATTGATCTGTTAAACTGTTCTGCACATGTTCTGCTCAACCATATCGATTTTTGGGGTGGGTTTTTTCCTAACAATAGTGAAGAAAATGACCGCAAGATTCCCAGAATCTATCATGGCAAATCTCAATAGTGTGTTATTCCAGGAAATGCTCTGATCTAACAAAGGTTTCTTTCAAATGACGTCTCAATTGCCTAAAATTTATACCTAACCAATGCCCTAGTACCTTCTGTGATTCTGTGTCAGTGGTAATTTTCTTGAGTCTTATAAGCTTTATTATTAACAGCGCCAAATCCAAAGAGGAATCAAAACAGGTTCGGGGGACATCTCTCCTCTCATAATTCACAGAGTGTCAGTATAAATCACCTAGACGATGACACATAATTACAAAACAGTATTTATAGCTAACGCCAAAGTATTCATTCCAGTTTATGGATTAGACTCTCCTGCCCCATTACTTTACCTATTTTCTTTCCATTTCAGTGCTTCCCATCATCACCAAATACTAGATTAGCAAGAAACAAAAATAAAACTCAAACTAGTCTGTGAAGAATTTAGGGTCTCAAAGAAGATGGTTGGTAAGGATTAAAGCAATTGACATTTTTGGATTAGCATAAATTTCTACCATCCATGCTTTCCCCATGTTCACCTGTGTTCACTAGCATAGTAAGCTTTTCAGTTCTCCACAAAGTAAATACTTACATCTAAGGCTCTTCTCCACATCTAGGGTGAGGCCATGGTGAAATGATATGACTCGGTATGCAAAAAGACAGTTGTGCTAATTCCGCATGAAAGCCAGGGGAACAAGAAAGGACCCATGCCTCACAATTCCCACAGCCCAAAGATTGTATAAAAACCACACCCAAAATGTACCCCCATCCCAATGCTGAAATGCCCTGAAAGCTTCAATCAAGAGACCTTTCCTGGAACAGCATCTAGGAAATGTCACCCACGGTGGCTCCACATCCTCCCACTTTCTTGGGAAGGACAGCACATTTATTCAACACAAATTTAAGAGATTTCATCTTTCCTGTTTCTTTCTTTGGCATTTTCCAGACAAGTAGATATGAGGGTGAACTTTAAAGTGTGATTTGATTACAGGATTTTTATGCTGGTTGCGAGGCATTGCTTCACTCAGTTACCCTCTGTCCTCTTGAGTCTGCAGAGTGGTGATTTGGACCTGATTCACTTGCTATGCAAGAGAGGATAAAAATGATGGTCATAATAATGCCTTTTGGCATTTGCCAAGAATTTGCCATCTACAAGGCTCTGTACCAAGTTCTTTGTGGTTTATTTTATGAGCTGATTACAGTAAGGCATAACCAGGAAACAGCTCTATTTTTCTCCTGTTACTGGCATGCTACATTAAAGCTGACTGTGCCCCCCAGACAACATCTCAGGCAGTTCCCACCACTTTAATGCACTTTAAAGACTCACTCCCAGGTATTAAAAAATTCAGCAATATCATATCAAAACAGCAATATCATATCTTATTTACAATTTCTTCCTTTCTCCCTAATTCAGTTCTGGCCCATGGGCCAAATGCATGCCATAGGTACGTGATCTGGTCTCTCACACCCTTTCTACCTTTTACTTTCCATCTTTGCCCTCTTCCATACTCAGGGAGGCAGGGAGGTGGGGAGGATGAAGGGGATCAAACTATAGAAAATCCCCTGAGATCACTGTAGCTAGACATCAAACCCTCAAGTTATATAGGGGCCCATCCTTCAGAGCCTCCCTGACAGTTGTGTTGAATTCAGTACTGGGTGGTTATCTGACCTGGGCCCTGGGCTCTCTGGACAGCCTCTTCCAATCACCGCCCCCCCATCTCCTATCCTCAGATGTCCAACCTTGGCCTCTAATTGCTGCTGTCTCCCTCCCCCTTGCAGGTGGCCTTTTGTGGAGAGGGTCCCTTCAAGACGGCTGATAGCCTGTTAATTTCTACTGGTAATGGTCATGGGAACTCAAACATCATTATAGATTGGCCCAGATGGGGTGCTCCCCTGCCCCTATTCTCTGCCTTTGAGGGTTGTTCCATACAGCCTACCTACTTCAGAACTCTCTAGGCAGGAGGCAGGCATCAGTCTTATTCCTCACTCCCAGGGACATGTGAGGTTTCCCATACCTCTCTCTCTCTATGCCCCATTCCAACAGTAAACTACCCACCAGACCTCTGCTAGGAATAAGAGACCAGCACCCCCTTCTGTAGGACTTCTAGTCTCCATGGTGGTCCTCTTGGGAGGGAGTTGGGGAAGTGTTTGGAACAACCCAGAATAAAAGCCAAAGAGTTTTCCATATATATGGATTTCTTTCAATAAAATCTTTTCAAATGTCTTTTCTTCTTTTATAAGCAAAAATAGGTGAAGCAGATTGTTACTTGCTGATATTCGTCATCTCTCAGTAAGACCGGCTTAGATGTGTCTTTACCTTGTCTTTAGAATGTAAGAACTTCACATTCCATATCATGTTCCATTATACATATCCAACTCCGGTGCCCACGTCCCTTTATTGCTCATATTCCAGGTCTCGCTAGCACACGAGGACAAGCATACAGCTTTACACAACTCTAAGTGGTCACTCAGGACCAGTCTTCAGCATCAAGGACTCATACCCCTTCCCTCCCAGCTTCCCCCGGGCAATTACTCACAGTCCTGATGGCCACACATGGAAATCCCAACTGTATCTACCCAGTAAGATGAAGCTTCCTCTTCAAGATGCAAAGGAGAAGGGGAACAAGATTTCCTATTTATCATCCTGTTTTTCATCTCCCCAGAAGCCATAACAGGCTGTACATACATGAATTTCTTCACTCAAAGGTTAGAACAAATTTTTAAAGGGAATTATAACTTGGGGAGAAAGAGAGATTAATTATCACTAACTATTCCCAAAGTCTAGAGGAAAAGTCCCCAAGGAAATTAGCCCTTCGCAAGAGGATCATTTTTAGATGTTCCCCCCAGATTCTAACCTGGTTGCCCTACCTGGAGGATCCTGATTCCCCCTCTCCCAATCACTTATTTTTTATAAGTTTCCATCCTTGAATTCCATCCACCTCTCAGTAAAACTATCCCTATCCACAGAGAGGAATATAACTTCCTGGATCTTACCTAATAAAAATATGTGTGTTTTAAGTGTTTTTGTGTTTGATAAGTTTTATTATAAAACATTTCAAGCAATGATAACACTATAAAGTATCCTATACCAAATATCCATGCATTCTCTACTCGGCTTTATCAGATCTTAACATTTTGCTATATGTGCTTCAGATTCTTTTTCTTAAAAAGAAACATGTTACAAGTTTGGTTGAATCTCCACAACCCCACCACCCCAAATCCTGTACGCATTCCATATTCTATCCCCAACCCTCACCATGACAAACTGCTCTACAGGACATTATGTTCTTTCTCATATTTTTCCTTAAGCCTCAATCATTCAGGCTGGACTAGCCTAAGGCTTGCTTTCCATTATATAAGCAGGATTTCCATGCTTCTCAAAACAGCCTGGAGGAGAGAATGGAATCCCCTCAAGATGCTATTGTATAAAGTGGACACGGGGTCTTCCAGGCTGGCTTTCCCTTATGATTTTCCATTCATTTATTCATTCATTTATCAATAAGTGTATGTGCCAGGCATAGTTCTATAGTCTAGGAACGCAATAAAGAACAAGAATGGCAAAACCACCACACTTAAAGAACTTGCATTCCTATGCAGGAAGACAGACAATAAAAATGTAAACTAAGGATCACCAGGTGCCTGGGGACTCAGTAAGTTGAGCATTAGACTCTTGATTTCTGCTCAGGTCATGGTCTCACAGTTTGTGGGAAAGATCCCCACAGCAGAGCAGGCTCTCTCTCTCTCTCTGACCTTCCCCCACTCTCTCTCTCTCAAATTAAACATTTAACTATATATATATATATATATATATATATATATATATATATATGTATATATATATATATATATAAATGAGAGAGAGAGAGAGAGAGAGGCACCTGCAAAGCTTAAGAGCTATTATATATATATATATATATATATATATATATATATATATACACGTATCTGTATATATATCACACACACACACACACATATATATAGAGAGAGAGAGAGAAAGAGACAGAGAAAGAGAGAGAGAAAGACAAGCATCTGCATAGCTTAAGAGTTGAACATCCAACTCTTGATTTTGGCTCAGGTCATGATCCCAGGGTCATGGGATCGAGCCCCACATTGAGCTCCAATGCAGAGTGTGGAGCTTGCTTAGAATTCTCTTTCTCTCTCTATCCTCCTCTCCACCACTTTCATCCTCTCTCCATATATAAAATAAAATAAAGTATAATAAAATTTTATATATATATATATATATACACACACACACACACATATACCAATAGATCAGAAAACATTAGATAATGGGTAAATGCTTAGTAGAAAAGAGAGAGAAAACCAGGATTGTAGGATAGAGAATTATGAGAAGCAAGAGGGGCCATTTAGCTAGAAGCAATAGCCAGGTCCTCTCTCTTAGGAGATGACAATAGACCTACATAGGACTTAGATGATGAGGGAAAATCTGGGAGAAGAATGTTCCAGGCAGAGGGGACCACAGATGTCAAGTCATGGAACCAGGACTGAATTCATAGTCCATCAAATGGAAGGACAACCTACGTGTGCCTGGTGTCTGGATGGAGGGGAAGACAGGAAGCAGAGGTGGCACCAGAGCCTTGGGTGGCTTGTGAGATCAGGCATGTGCAGTCAGCACAGCTGGGGTCAGAACTGGACTGATGGGCAGTAGCATCTAAACCTGGCTCAGAGTTGACATCTGCCCTTGCTGCATCATAATTAGCAATACAGCCCCTCAGGGTAGAGTCTGGTTCTTTTCCTGCTTGCCCCAGAGCCTACAGAATCAAGAACTGGGCCTTAATACACCTTAATGGTACATTTTAATAGTTTTCTCAAGAGACTCATTAACTTGTTCATTCTAGGGGCCCTATTATATTCTTCCCAAAAGTCCTGACTCTAATTAGTTTCCATCTGGGAGAAGAGGAACAGGATGGCCAGTCTTCCCAATATATATGCATTCCTTCATCTAATCCCCCAGAATCAGTTATCCTAATGACAAGGCTATCACAAACCCTGTTTTTCAGGCAAGCAATCTGAAGCTCAGAAAACTTCATCAACTCCTCAGAGGGGCACATAGCCACACCCAAAATCAAATACATTACTATTTCAGTGAAACATGAATATTTACACTAGGTGAGATAAAGATCATAGATGCCATCATGTCAGTTCTGGTCAAGTTTTACTACCAAATAATTACTTTAAAAAAATCTCTTTGTTTCAATGCTTTTGGATGCAAGAGATTATGAACCTATGCTTGGGTCATCCTAATGTGCTCATCGGTTAAGTGGGAAACAAAACTGTCCTGACTAGGTCACAGATGTCCTGAGAAAAACAAAGATAACAAGAGCCATCACTGAATACTTACTATATAGTAAGCACGGTTCTAAGTCTGTCTAAATTCTCACAACCCTAGCAAGCAGGTAGGTACTTTTACTATTCCCTTCTGGCAAAGGAAATGAGGCACAAAACAGGTGGAGTAACCTGCAGAACCAGGATTTGAATGCAGACAGTTAGTCACCAGAGACTGGGACACATAAGCCACTGTCCTGCACCACCTCATGGAAATGGGGACTATACGAAAAGAAGCCTAGACTTAGAAGCAATACAATGCAAAGTGGTCAGTGAGAAAGGAATTGCACCTGTCACTTCACAAAAAAGATGTTCTTGCTGCAACCCAGGAACAGAGCATGAAGACTCACAGAGAAACAAGGGACTGACAGCCTATCGGCCAGAGGTCAGACCACATCTGTGACATCAGCCAAGTTTCAAATGCAGATCTCTGGACACCAAGCCCATGTGAGACCTCCTGGCACAAGCTATTTCAGAAAGACCCATGATGTCTTCTCTGGTAAGAAGGAAAAGGGCCCTGTGACACAGGAATACAAAAAAGTGGCATTCATTCACAGGCTGAAATACTTTTAGAATCACATCCATAGCAGGGAGATCTTGCTACAAAATACAGAAATTGACATTTGCTCATGACCATGTCTAGCTTTCTCCCTATTAAGAAAATAAATACAGGGGTGCCTGGGTGGCTCAGTCAGTTAAGAGTCTGACTTTGGCTCAGGTCACGATCTCAGAGTTTGTGGGTTCGAGCCCCGTGTCTGGCTCTGTGCTGACAGCTCGAGCCTGGAGCCTGCTTTGGATTCTGTGTCTCCTTCTCTCTGCCCCTCCCCTGCTTGCTCACGTGCACTCTCTCTCTCTCTCAAAAATAAATAAAACATAAAATAATAATAATAATAATAAGTACAGGAGAAGCACGAGGGCTCTGGAGAGATAAAATGTCTCCCTTCCTGCTCATTTCACTTTTAGGTTTCTTGCTATAGGAATAGCAGGTAGGGGCTGCCACAGAAAGAGAGTCCTTGTCTTTCCAAACAAGCAGAAATCATGCTTTGCCTGGAAATTTATGAAGAAACACTTGCTTAAAATCTAGTCCTTCATCAGGAGTTTTCATCATTACACGCATAAAATATAATCACCATTTGTTGAACCCTGGATAAACTCTTTGCAGGCATTATGGTGGAGGGTCTCAGATTGTTGAAAGGTGGACATTATTAACACCATTTTAGAGAAAATAAACTGAGCTGTCCTTTAGCTTTGGGCAAGAGGATCATCCCGCTGCTTTGCATGATTATCTCACATTTCATGCAATGATACCAAAACCCTTAGGCACCTTTATCCCCCTGTGACAGGTATGCCAGCCGAGACTCAAATATGGAAAGTAGCCATTTGTGATGTGCGAGGCTTTGGAGGCAGGCAGCCTGATTTGAATGCACTGGCTAAATGGACACCTAACTTCCTGAAATCTCCCCAAGCCTTATTTTTCTCCCCCATAAAATGGGCCAGGGCAGTTCCTCAGAGTGGAACATCTTAGACATCCATGACCGCCCAAGTTGACTACAATCTTTTAATAAATCTTTAAAGATAAGATAAAGATAGAATTAGTTGATGGAACTGTTGTGAGAATTCAATGTAACAACATATGGGAGAGTTCTCAAAAGTAAGCACTTTAGGTACTGCGTATGGAAGATAGAATGTGATCAGATTCTTTCTGTCCAAGTGTAAACATTTTCCAGCCACTAGCCCCATACCAGCCTCTCTCCAGGATGTCAAATTGCTGGTGTCTGTGATGTCAGGAGTCACAGAGGGTAATACAGACGAAACTTGGTGTCTGGTGGGAGAAACAGATACAAGCCATTTCAGATGCTGCCTCTACTGTGCATGCATAAGGTCACAGAAGAGGAGGGGGAGTGCCTTTAGGAGAGAAAACAGCAGAAGAGAGATAAAAACCCTGACCGGCTGACCCAACCCTCAGCCAACACTACATCTCCTGCACCATGCTGCCTCCTATAAGTCACACTGAAATAGTCAGTTCATGAACAATGGTAACAAATACTCAAGGCAATAAGGGACTGGCTCTAGATCTAAGGTCTCACTCTCAGAGGGATAAGACCTTGAGAGCTAAATTCAGGTTGGGGCCTAGGGAAGGCAACCCAGGAAGACATCTGCCTGATTTCCATTTAGGTCTAAGGTGGGGAGGGTGGGGAGGGGAAGAAGGACAGGTACCCACATGCAAATGTGACTTGGCACCTTCAGAGCTGCCCCGTGGTCCATGTGGGACACTTGGGAATCAGAAATAACAGACTGATAGATTTCTCATGGCTTATGGGATAGTTCCCAATGCTATCATTTGAAGGTCTTTCCATTAAACATGGCAGGCAACCTAACAAAAAAAGATAGGCCTCATCAAAAGGTTAGCAGTTTTCTAGAACAAAAGGTGAGTATCTGATATGAAATTATATATTTGATACTATAACAAAATGGCTACCATCTTGATCAAAAGAATCAATATCAGAGATGTCGAAACTGGGTTCAGATTCCAGCCTATATTGCTAGTTAATTACAGTAAAACCCAATGATTAGCAGCATGACCTAGTGGCCAGCAGATATTTGGAGGTAGGCAGCCCTCATGAGTCAGACAACAGGAGTCCAAATCCTGACTCGGTTTCTTTCTAGCTGTGTGATCTTAGACTAGTTAATTAACCTTTCCGGTCCTTACTTCCCTTACTCATAAAAATGAGGCTAATGATAGAACCTATATGGTAGGATGGTTGTTAGGATTAAATGAGTTAATATCTGTAAAATGCTTAGAATAGTAAATAGATACAGCAAGCACCAAATAAACAAGCTCTTATTATTGTTTGACCTTAATAAATCAATTGACCTTTCTGAGTCACTTTTCCTCAGCTGTAACAGAATAACATTCTAAGAGTGAAAATAAACAATGCATGTGGATGTATTCTGAATAATTAAAAGAACTAGATAAGCCTATGAAATGATACAATTTTTAGTATTACGACAGAGATTTTTAATTTTGTGCCACACTTCTATTTGGTAAATGGGAGTCTCTACATGCATTGCCTCTAGAATGAATGAATATTCTATGATTTTTCTAAATGTCTGACATCTCCTCCAGGACCTCGACCTGCCAAGAGCTTTTGTTCTAACACATCCAGAGGTCATTGGAAGGAGGAATCAATTAATACAAATTGAAAAGATTACGAACTCTAAGTTAACCCACCTCTTGGAGCAGGAACCAATCTGTGACAAAATAAATCCCTCCCAAAGTGTAACCCCCTATTTTTAACAAATTTTCTTTGTCCTCTACACAAGTCCAAATCCTTGACAAGTACCAGATATCAGACTTAGGGAGCTACTGAACTCAGGCTTTGGATCCGTGCTAGCCTTTGAAGTCACCAGTTTAACGAGGGAGTGATTCTGAGTGAACTGAGTTCTGTGTACACAGCAACCCACCATTGGCAGGGGAGCTTATTCTTCTCAGAGAAGTGATGGATTTATATCACTTCCTCCACACTGGGGACCACCCCACCCAAGTGATCAAATAATATGTTTTTACAAAAATACTGAGAAGCAGTCTGGAGTCCTCAGTTCTTCCCCAAGAAAGAAGCTGTGTTTCATCATCTAATCTCAGAAGCGACACACCAGCCCTCCTGCCCTATGCTGTTGGTCACACAAACCAACCCTGGTATAATGTGGGGAGTAAGGACATGAGGATGTGAATGCCAGGAACTGGGGACCATTGGGGGCCACCATGGAGACCTGTTAGGGTTACTGGCAAAATTAGTAAGTTCTTAAGTGTAAAGCTCTTAAGCGTAAGCACTCAGTAAAATGTTAGCTATCACCATTGTGGTGGTGATGGTGGAGGTACTGTTGTTGAGAGCATTAAGGTTTCAGTTGGTAGCTATGAAATGTCAACACAAGCCAAATTGCCCAGAAAATCAGCTCCAGCCCTGACCTCATTAACAACTTGACCTAGCCAGTCTATATACACAATTTCTTCCACAACTTGCCCCTCAGTTTCTTTGCTTTTCAAGTGTGTTTCAAGGATGAAACCCAACACACAAACATTAAAAGGAAGTGCCCTCCTCCCCGGATCAGTTGGAACGTTTACAGATGGACATATCAGAATACCCAAAAGAATTAAGAGTTTTAATTATTTCACATAATAAGAAATCTGAATAAAGATTGGCTCAGGGACTCGATGTGTCATGAGGGATTCAGGACCTCTCCATCTCTCCCACTTGCCATTTTGGGGGCATGAGTGGTGGATCCCTTTGTGATAGCATGAGGGCTACAGCAGACTTAATCACAACCCAAAGCCAAGGTAGGAGGGGAGAGGGGCTGGGACACATGGGCAGTACGAGAACTTCCCTGCTGTGTCTCTCTACAGTCAGGTTTTTTGTTTTGTTTTTGTTTTTTGTTTTTTCAAAAAAATTTTTTAATCCAGAAGGAAAGCTTTCTCCAGAAACTTCCCAGTGGACTTTCTCTAGCATCTCATTAGCCATATGTGAGTCATATGCTGACTCCTAGCTGCAAGAAAGACCAGAAAATTATCTGATATTTTCTGAGATGGTGGCTTCATCAGAGCCATCTTGAAAGAACAAAGTGGGACCTGGCTGTTGGGGGACTAACCAAAAGATTCTATCATGCCCCTTCATGCAGGTTCTCTCATTTGAGAAACGTTGCTATCATCTTTCTACCTAGAATAGAAACATGCATGAACCCTAAAGGCTGTGAACCAAACAATTCATCTGAAATTGATTGTCTTATTTGCATAATATCATCCAGAAATATTGCACAGAACTGAATTTTGCAGATAAGCTTTCTCTAGAAGTGCTAAAGCATACTGTATTTTTGCCACTCTTATGACAGTCTTTACTGAAATACTTTACCTCTATGTCTTATTTGGGGATGTATCTGAACATAATTTCACATAACTGGGGGGACGTGAGTGGCTCAATCATTAAAGGATCAACTCTTGGTTTCATCTCAGGTCTTGATCTCACGGTTCGCAGTTTCGAGTCCTGCACTGGGCTGTGCTGGAGGCACAGGGCCTGCTTTGGATTCTCTTTCTCCCCCTCTCTCTGCCTTTCCTTGCTCATTCTCTTTCCCTCTCTCTCTTTCTCTCTATCTCAAAATAAATAAATAAACTTTAAAAAAATATTTAAAAAATAATTTTACACCTACTGAATGGCAGAACTGCCATTATGGGTATATCAATTATTGCACCAGGCATAAATTCTCTAATACCCCAGGATGCTCCCTCCGCTAACACCAAATGCCCCTATCTTGCTCAGTCCGCTCCAGGTAGTATACACTGCACCTCAAAATATCTGTGGCTTCTGTGGAATACATCCTGCTTTGTTTTCTGCTGCCACTTCCAACTCCTCAGAACTTCTAATGATAGTACCTGCTACTGCAAGACTTAGGAAAAAGACCAGGAGAAAGCCAAAGGAGTCTGGGCTTCCCTGCAGGGATATAGCAGTAAGCGGGCTGCCTCACAGATGGGGCATGGGGCCTGCAATGGAGGACAGGTCTGAGTTGCTGGGAAGGGATGTCACCATTGGCCTCTGGGTGCCAGGGGAGTGCAGGGGGTCTGTGGCGGTACCTTGAATTCAAGGTCTCTCCATCGTGTTGGACAGGACATCTTGGACCTAGAGGCTTTGGGGACTCAGTTCCTTGTTTGGCAATTGCTTCCAAAGTTTGAAATTACCTCAGTGCTATCACTATTCAAGTGGGGGAAGCTTGAATAGCTTGCAAAGATGAATCAAACTTTACAATTAACCAGCTAAATTATTCTTCCTACCTCTCTGGCTTTCACCTATGAATTTAATTCATGGAGGCATATATGCAGGACCCATATTAGACTTCCTGGCCTCTCTGTACCTGGGTTTAATTTCCTGGCTGCATCAAACAGCATCCTCCTTTCAGGCTGTTTGACTGATGGCCTTGTCTTGGGAGGCATGCAAGGTTAGCTTTGGCAATTCCTTGTGTTCTTGATTCTCCTAGGATGGAAGTCCTGTCTCAAGATTAAAACCCTATGTGTTTCACATGCTGTTTTAAGTGATGCATGGGAGGCAAAAGGAGATTAATTCTGTTGTGAGTTCTTACTACTATAGGTTAGCCATCAATTGACTGGTGTTTTCACACTTGGACTCATGAAAGAGTCTTTGCTGTCATGCAAGGTTTAGATTTGCAAGGCAAGCACCTGGTTCAATTGTTGCTTTCTCCCTATAAATCAGAGCAGAACTGTGTGGGATCAAGTATTTCCTCAGACAGAGTTAACTGAGCATAGGTTAGCACATGGTTAACCAAATTAAACTTTGGTTATAAAAATAATTTCACTCATTAGTCATGTACGGTCAATCTTCCCATTCATGGATTCCATGTTTGCAACTTCACCTACTTGCTAAAATTTATTTGTAACCCCCAAATCAATATTTGTGGGGTGATTATGGTCATTTATAAAAACGTACAGAGTAACAAAAACTTGGAGTCACCTGATTCACATTTTCCCAGCCACGGTCAAACAAGCTGGCACTCTACCTTTTTATCCCAGCTCCCATACTGGAACTAGATGCCCTTTATCCCCTCTACTTAGTGCCACACTTTCACATTTTTGTGTGAAAATGGTTCCCAATCATTGGGGTGCTGAAGTGCTGTCTAGTGTTCCTAAGTACCGAAGGCTGTGATGTACCTTACGGAGAAAACACATATGTTACATAAGCCTCATTCAGGCATGAGTCATAGTGCTGTTGGCCATAGTTCAATATTAATGAATCAACCATCTATATTAAATAAGGTGTCTTTAAACAGACACACGCGTAAAACAAGGTTATGTATTGATCTGTTAATTAAAATATTGTGACCAGAGGCTTGCAGGAACTTATCTTGCATTCCCTCAGGAGCAATCATTCATTATTTGCTAACTCTGTGTTCGCAGAGAACATGATTACTGTGAATCATGAGAATTGACTCAATTGTGAATGTTATATTTTAAATGAAATCCTGATAAGTCCAAACAGCTAGGTACAATTGATGTAGGTTCTTCATAAAACTTACCTTAAGTGTTCCTGAACCTTTCATAATACCAGAAGACTTTCTGAATGTAGATATGTACTTGTGGTAACAAAGGTTTGATTTATTCCTGCTCTAGACCCCTTCAGAATAAATTAAGACCTCTTCTCTTCTGTTTATCCAGCAAAACTAATGGAAGTACTATAAACAGAATCCTGTCATCAAGAGTAAAGGAAGATTGTAATTTATTAATAACTAGAAGGAGATCAAATTTAAGTTCTCAGTCTCTATATGCATTAAGAAAGTCCCCACAAGCCTCAAGAAAGGCCATAGGCAAAGTCACTTCAGGGATGATATTTCCCATTTCCCAATTTTATTATGGCACCTCTCCCAAAATTCTCCATGGTAGAACCATTCAGCCAAGGTCACAGAGAGAAAAGAGAGGGGAGACCTACATTCTCCTCTAAATTTAACCTAGAAATTCCTTTTCTGGTCATTACTCTAAGAAAACAGATTCATGACTTTTTATTATCCATTTTAAAATTTATAGCATCCTAGTTGAAGCCTTTATCATTGTGCTAGATTATACTGCCACAGCCTGCCAAGCACTCCCTCTGGCTTACCTCACCTCTCATCTTCATTTCTTCACAACTGCAGATGGATTTCTATCATCTAAGCTGCCCAAAGTTCTCAGATAAAGTCCAAAATCCATACCTTGGCATTCAAGGCCACCGGAAATTTGGTCCCAATCTATAACATTTACCTTCCTTACTGCCACGTTCCAACACACAGTCTCTTCTCCAACGTACTTAGTCATCTCCCTGTTTCCACATGTAACTTGTTTCTGCTCAGCATAGTGACTGAGTGGCTAAGCTGAGACTCTAGAGCTAGGTTGTCCTGAGTTCAAGTCCTGAGTTAGTCACTTACAATATAACTTTGGGCAAAAACAAAATAAAACAAAAAAACCCTCAATGCCTTCATCTTTAAAATAAGGTTTAATAAGAACACCTATCTCAGAGATCTGTTCTGATAATTATTAGCATGCAAAGTACCTAGTAGTACCCAGCACATTGAAGGTAATGAATAAATATTAACATAAAAAATAAACATAGTAGAGTCCCACTTCCACGGTTTCACCTCACAATCTTGAAATATCGTCCTTCTATAATTTCCAATTTCCTTCCCAACTCCTAAATTTATGTTTCTTCACAACTTTGACCAATGCAGTTAGTCTCACATTTTGAGGTCAAGGGTGGGGAGGAGGAAAATGGAAGAGTAACAAGGAGAGTACACTTGCCAGGCTTCCTGGGGAAAGTGGAAATAAAAGCCCTCCTGTTCTATGGTTGACAAAATTTCTCTGTAAAAGTTCATATAGTAAATGTTTTAAGCCTTGTGAGCTATTCAGCTACTATCACAACTATTCATCTCTGCTGCTATGGCACAATGGCAACCATAGAAAGTATGTGAATGAATGGCTGTGTTCCAATAAAACTTTATTTACAAAAATAGGCAGCAACAACTCAACAGACACATAAAAAACCTGGTCCAAAAATGGGCAAAGATTTGAATAGACATTTCTCCCAAGGAGATCTACAAATGGTTATCAGTTGATGCTCATTAGGAAAATACAAATCGAAGCCACAAGATACCACTTCACACCCATTAGGATGGCTGTTATTTTAAAATTTAATTTTTAAAAAACCCCAGAAAATAGCAAAAGTTGGCAAAGATGTGGAGAAACCTCGTGCATTGCTTGCAAGAATGTAAAATGATGCAGCCGCTGTGGAAAACAGTATGGTGACTCTTCAAAACACTTAAACATAGAATTACCATATAAGTAATTCTCCTTCTGGGTATATACCCCCAAAAAATTAAAGCAAAGGGCATTATTCACAAGAGCCAAAAGGTGGGAACAACCAAATATCTACCAATAGATGAATGGATAAACAAATGTATTATATGCAAATAATGCAATGTTAGCCAGTCTTTAAAAAGAGAAAGAGATTACAACATGCTAAAGATGTTATCCTAAGTGAAATAAAAAATAAAATAAAAAAAGGATAAATATTGTATAAATATTGTATTATCCACTTACATAAGTTACCTAGAAAACGCAAATTCAAAGAGACAGAAAGTAGAACGGTGATTCCTGGGAGCTGAGAGGACGGGGGGAGTGGAAGTTTCATTGAACAGCTACTAATTTTCAGATTGGGAGGATGAAAGAGTTCTGGAGATGGAAGATGGTGAAGGCCGCACAAAAATGGGAATATGCAAACACCACAGAAAGTACGGATAAGCATAGTTAAAATGGTAAAATTTATATTAGATATTTTACCATAAAGAAGAAATTTAAAAAAATTAAATTGTTAAAAGATAGGCAGCATGCCAGACTTGTCGCTAGGCCATCATTAGTGTATATTTGTGAAGAAGCATATGGTAGTTAGAATAGGTTAGGCTATGCTGCACTAACAAAGAATCCCAGAAATTTCAGTGGCTTAAAACTACAAAAGATTGTTTTTCACTCATGCCAGACGCCCAGTATAGATTGACAGATCAGTTTTGTTTCATGCGGTCCTTACATGAATGCCACCATTTCTCCACCATGCTTCAGGGCGCACCACTGCAAGGAACCGGCAGAGCTGGAGGGTCACGCACCAGCAAGTAAGTGCTCTAACCCTGAAGTGACACATATTTCCACCACTTCACAACTCAGCGACGGTAACTACTTAGCCAACTGCAACGCAGCAGGAAAGTGCAAACCTCCCGTGTGCCTGGAAAGAGAAGACTACTGGATGTGGGATCCTATTAGAAGTCTCTGCCAGGGTAGGTATTTTCTACAAGGTACTAGGATAATGAATTCAGGAACCCAGATATCTATTTTACCAGGCTTATTCTAAGTTCTTCAGTGGTTATGATAACTTACGTTCTGTTTGAATAAAAAATGGTGAAAATATTTCTAAAAGTATTAACTATAGCGCGTACAAAGAAATTTCAGAAGCTCATTATAATGCCTCAATCCCTGTAAAAATTAAATAGACACAAGAGCTTCTATAGGTTACCATCCACCTGAGTAGTTAGAAAGAAGGCTAGTATCTCAGCAATTACAATACCCTTGCAATACCAAACACATCTAGTTAGTGAAAAGGAGAAAGAATGACTTTAAAGTCGGAAATGCCTCAGGGAAGCAGGACACCAGTTGGAAGAATTATCTAGCAATACCTTGCAAATCAGTACAAATCCACACTTCAAGAATATTTCCAGAACTCATAGAAGAGCCATCATTAAAGACTAAATCTTACTAGCCTGGATACAAGACAAACTGTGAAATAAAAAGTCTTATTTCCAAAATGATTTTTTTCAATTAGACAAATAAATTCAGGCATATGAAATGCTCAGCTCCTTACCTGGGGATAAGGAATGACAGATCTTCTTCCTTCTAATATACCCTCTACTTTTTGAAATTGAAGCCTGTATTACTACCATCATAATTTTAATAAAAATGCTTCCCTAGTAGCCCCCAGCACCCTGTCTCAAACATCTCTCCTGTCTATTCAAACCCCACAGAAATTCCTCCTCGAAAGTCTAGTCTCTTTGAAGAAAAGCAGTTTTAAGCATAATATTAATATTTGCAATAGAGAATTAAACTGTTTAACACTCCCCACTTTTTAAATCACCTCTAGTATCTCCAACCCCTACCCATGAGGTCAGGTTTTTGAGGCCTCTTAAAACAGAAGCCACTGAGGTTTCATGAAAACAGAGGGAGTTTGGCCCTGCCCTGAGGGGGAGGGGAAGCTCCTACCCAACAATCAGAGGCTGTTTTATTTCCATTTTGTTTTATTTTCTTAAAAGAAAACTTGCCTTATTTTCATGCTAACCTGGACATATAATCAGACTTCTTCTCACTGGTATTTCCAAAATAGAAGGCAGGGAGGAAGGCAGGGAGGAAGGCCGGGAGGTGGTATGAAGTTGTTCAAGACCGAAACTCAGGGGAAGATTTGGGTATGATGGTGTGCAGAATGGTGGGGGAGGGGTCCACACACCTCTGTTCACTGCACAGGCCTTGAAAACACTTAACACAGAAACTGGTCCCTCCATAGCTGTTCTTTTCACCCCAGGTCGGCAATTCCGAATCTCTCATTTCTTCCTTTTCTCCTTGCCTCTTTTTCCCCTTCCATTAGAACTGTCCTCTCCTGCCTCCTTCCTATCCTTATATTGTATTACGCTGAAAATGACTGTCCATGTTACCTTCCAACAAAATCCCCAGAGTCAAAAGGAGGAGTTGTATCACAAAAGGTAGCATCAAGATTCCTCTGTAAGGAAGAGTTGAGAAACTAAGGGTTCTCGTTCCCTGATACCCACATCTGAAAGGGAAACTAATATTCCTGCTCAAACAGTAAACTAAGCACCACTCAAACTTGAGGATGAGAAAGAGGAAAACACATCCTTGCTTCACCTCTAGCTGCATGGAACACAAGCGTTGCGTGAAGGAACCATGGTTGGCTTGTTCTGTAGCAAACAAATCACAGTTTCAAAATCCCCACACTGACTCCCTGAGAGGAATCCCTTTCAAGCATGACTATACACTTCTCCGGACATATGACCAGCCTACCAGCCATCAGTCACCTTGTCTGTACTAGCTCAGAAGTTAGGTAATGTATTGCTCTGGAAATGTCATCTGGGTTTTTTTAGCATTTGAGTTCTTCGCTGAACTGCACTTTGAAGTAGCATGCTTAGAGGAATGAGCAGATAAAGGAGATATTTTATTTCCTGCAGAGAGGGACGAGTGCAATTATCTCAGCAGGCATACTTCTTTCTTCCACTTCTTCCCTTTTGAAACTCTATCATCCAACATGGGTAACTACAAAGAGAATTAGCTTGCAGAAGGAAGCTAATAGGTGAGTTGACACCAGCATTTTCCATGGAAGGCTGACATAGAAAGTGCTGTGGCATTGATACATAGTATCTATTCCCAGAGCATGCTGGCTGGCTGCATCACCCAAACATAAGCACTACCACTCTCACAGATATTAAGGACTTAAGACAAGAGGAAAATAATCATTTTTAAAATAAATAATTGAGGGTATATGCAATTGCCTTTCCGGAACTGTGGTGTATTTCTCACATCTAAATGAACACTCTGCAGTTGACTGTTTAAAAACAATGATAGTGGGGCGCCTGGGTGGCTCTGTCGGTTAAGTGTCCGATTTCAGCTCAGGTCATGATCTCATTGCACATGAGTTCGAGCCCTGCATCAGGCTCTGTGCTGACAGCTCAGAGCCTGAAGCTTGCTTCACATTCTGTGTCTCCCTCTCTCTCTGCCCCTCTCCCACTCGCTCTGTCTCTCTCTAAAAAAAAAAAAAATTGATAGTGATGATGGTGTTGACCACCTGATAGCAGCAAAATATGGCTTCACTTGGAAAATACTCTTTTTCTCTTAGGCTAACTGCTAGGTGCCAGATATTTTGTAACTTTGGTGTGGAATCCATAAGCTTGTTTCTAAACATATATGGCAGTGCTGGATTTACATGGGACTCCCTGGAAAGGACAAGGTCATGAGAGCCAGACCTCCTGACCAAGAATGCTTGTGACCACACAATGAGGACTCTGAATCTTTTTAAAACATTGATCGTTCCCATTGTTTTCCAAAAACCAAAGTGTATTAGTGATCTATTGCTGCATAACAAATTACCTCAAAACTTAGTGGTTTTAGGGGCACCTGGGTGACTCAGTCAGTTAAGTACCCA
Organism: Paguma larvata; assembly: GCA_030068075.1. Classification (NCBI taxonomy): domain Eukaryota; kingdom Metazoa; phylum Chordata; class Mammalia; order Carnivora; family Viverridae; genus Paguma; species Paguma larvata. The sequence continues at coordinate 56,308,543 of CM057839.1, forward strand.
ACTCTTGGTTTGGGCTCAGGTCATGATCTCACCATTCAAAGGTTCGAGCCCCATGTTGATGGTGCAGATCCTGCCTGGTATACTCACTCTCTCTCTCTTTCTTTCTCTCTCTCACTCTCTTTCTCTCTGCCCTTTCCCTGCTCTCTCTCTCAAAAATAAATAAACTTTAAAAAAAACTTAGTGGTTTCAAACAATAAAATTTCTCAGCTTCAGGAATTTAGAAGCAGTTTAAACAGGTATTTCTGCCTCAGAGTCCCTCATGAGTTACAGTCAAAATGGCAGCTAAAGCTGCTGTCATCTAAAGGCTTCCATGGAGCTATAGGACCTGCTGCCCAGGTGGCTCACTCACGCATACCTGGCAGCTGATTGTGAGCAGGAAGCCTCAGGTTCTCCCCACACGAGCCTCTCCTCGGGCACCTTGAGTGTCCTCACATCACAGTGATAAGCTACCCTCTTGTCGGGAACCATTCAAGAGAACAAGATGGAACAGCAAGGCCTATTATAACCCAGCTCAGAAGTCATACATCATTACTTCTGGAACATTCCATGTGTTAGAAGCCAATAACTAAGTCCACCCACATGTAAGGGGAGGGTGAGTTAAGACAGTAGGGGAATTAAGCAGCACCTCTTGAAAGGGGGAATGTTGAAGAATTCATGGACATATTTTTAAACCACCACATGAAGTTACATAGTCCTTACATAAATAGCCCACAAATGGAACTTCTTGTGTTTAGCAAAATGATCTCACTTTTTTAAAAATGCATATCTACGGAGCATTTTATAGGCATGCCTTGAAAGTGACAGAAGACCTTGGTCACAGTCATTCTTCATGTGTGGCATGCTTATTGCTTTCAAAATACAGAACTTGTATAGAAGTCCTTTACAAATGAAAGGATTTGTACAATGATAGCTCAACCTGCCAGACATCAGGCTGCTATCTCTCAACTCCAAACCCATCCTTGCACCCTGGGCTGTGTGATGTTGAGGCATGATTCTGCCACCTCATCTTCTCCCTTGCCTGCTCCTCCTTGTCAGGTCCTGCCAGTACCAGGGAGACGGGGAGACCGCAAAGCTAGAGGAGGGAGAAGGGATTTTCTCCTTCCTGTTCACTTCTTTTGCATTTTCTACTTTCATCCTGTGTCACCCCTGCCTGGGTCACCCCAGTAGCAGCTCCCACCCAAGCAGCAAGGGGACTCGGCGCTGTGGATCCAGCTGCGTCTCATGCACAGAGATGCCAGCACCCACTGGCCAGTGTCCTTGCCTTAGAAGTCAGGGCACCTCAGGGCACCTGGGTGGCTCACAGTTAAGGGTCTGACTTTGGTTCAGGCGATGATCACACGATGTGAGTTCAAGGCCGACACTGATCCCCACATTGGGCTCTGCACTAACAGAGTGGAGCTTGCTTTGCACCCTCTGTCTTCCTCTCTCTATGCCCCTCTCCTGTTTGTTCTCTATCAAAATTTAAAACAAACAAACAAACAAAAACATTTAAAAGAAAGAAAACAAAGAAGTCAGGGCAACTTCTCCTCAGAATTCTGAGTTTTAGCTCCACGGGACCTCTTTTCCATAGTTATAAATTTTAAGAATTCCAACCTCTTCTCTTTGTTCCGTGATACCTCCATGATAACTTAACATAGATTGCCTTTCATTTACATCATTAGCCATTCTCTATACCAAATTCTCTCTGTTAAAACAGTATAAGTTGTATGGTTTCTATCTCCTGACTGATGTACTCATTACGTAATTTCCCGAAAGAACCAGGAGAGACGTATAATAGATGATGTTGTTTGGAATGTGGAAATTAGGTAAAGTCGCAGGGGAATATTAGCATGCCCTTACCTGTGCTTGGGATCATTTAAGGTCAGACAGCGAAACCATCAGTCATGAAATGGGGAAATGTTTAATCCTGATGCTTTAAACATTTTGAAAAGATGAGCTTTTTACTGATAAGGTTTTGTGGGGTTTTTTTTAATGAAATCAGATACACAGGGAAACATGAATACATCCAGAACTCCCTAGAGAGGGCTACAGGAGGATGAGGAGGGTAGAGGAAAAAAGACTGGAAAACGGGCTGTTCTGGTGCTCATAGCCCTCTAGCCATATGCACACTCCACTTCCGATTCACTCCGATGTGAAAATTAGGAATCTTCTGTCCAGTGAGCAGGACTGAAATGCTGGTGCTCAGCCACCCCACGACAGACCAATGAAAAGAGACCCTGTGCCACTTTGCTGCACACAGCAAAAATACCTACTCTATCCTCAACCAATAGCAAAGACTTTCGTCAATCTAAGGCAATACTGTCCCAAACCAGCAGGTATAGGCAAAAGGAAAAAATAAGCTCAGAAATCTAGTTTAAAAGGAAACTGTTAACTGAATCCAAAAATATTCCACTCTGGGGAGAGAAAGGCACAAAAAGGTGGGGCCCACAGGGTAACATAGGAAACAGACTGGTTTCAGGGTTAAATCAAAGATGACCCAAACCTTCTGGTTGCGACCCTATAGAAGTACTAATAAAGAACTTTCTGATCTCTCCCCAAGTTAGTCTGCCTTTTGCATTTCAACCACCAATGACGTTGTTCTTTTTAGTGTTTTTATTCCTCAGATATGACTATAATATACATATGCACCTTCCTAAATGTATTCTGGGGATTAAAAAGACATTAACACTCCAGCTACAAATTAGACTCAAAGCTACTCCCTTCACTCAATATATAAAGGAAAGAACATGAAACATGAGCAAAGAGTCACTAACACTTATGAACCCAGAAATCAAATAAACAGGAGGAATTTAATGTCAGTTGCAAATAACAGAATATTAAATCAACCATAATAGCATGTATTATAAAGTTATAAGTATATACACAGTAACTTCTAGAAAAGAGCTACTATAATTTAAATTTTATTATACAAGTGCTTATTTCAAAATTGCTGAGCTGAAACTAAATTAGCTCTTCAATATGGTTAAGTGGTTGTTCTTGGTTTGGGGTGAAATTCTGTTATAAGACTGAGTAAGTATAAAATCTGTTTCAATACATTTGCTTTAATTGCATAGGTTTCTTAACCAAGAGGGATTTAAAGAATTGGTACAATAAACTGACAATTTACACTAAATCTTCAGGAAAATGTTACCGAACGTGATGAGTTTGGTGAAAGAATCTTAAGTATTAGAACTCTGCGGTGTTTTCAGAAGACCCAGTTTAGATCTGGGCTAGTGTCCAGAACCAGAGTACCACTCTCACCACTCTCCACCAGGCATATCAAGAAAAGGCATAAAATCAGCATAAAGGCAGTAAGACCCCACACTGTGCACATTCTCAGATGGAGGAAACACATACAGATATTAAGAGCATGGTCTTTTAAGGAAGATAAACAGAGCTGCCAGTTTGCCCTAAGACTAGTTAATCTTTTTTTTTTTTCAAATTAAATTATTTTTGAGAGAGAGAGAGAGCATGCACATGAGTGGGGCAGGAGCAGACAGAGAGGGAGAGAGCGGAAATCCCAAGAAGGCCCTGTATTGTCAGTACAGAGCCCTACATGGGGTACACGGGGCTCAAACTCACAAACCACAAGTTCATGGCCTGAGCCAAAACTAAGAGTTGGACACTTAACTGACTGAGCCACCCAGGTGCTCCAAGGCTAATTTATCTTCTCATCTCTATTTGTTCATCTGCAAAATGGGACCACCAGCAAAACTACTCTAATACCGGAGATGTCCATGTAACCAAATTAGATGGGCACTTTTCAAAGATGGATCTCTGAGCTTCATTCAACATAGCTAATACTGTCTCCATTTGGGAACCACTCGCCCAAGCTTTGTAGAAAGAAGGCATTATCCTCTCTCCATATCCCTACTTTGGCTCCCAGTGGGATTAGTCAGTCTTTCCTGTAAGTATACGACTTCCATCGAACCACCATACTTACTAGGAAGCAAGGGCACTGTTGTAAAAGATCACTGCTCATGTATACCACAGTCCCCTGCTAGCTATGGCTAGCACACGCCTCCCAACACCACTGCGTGCATGCTGAGCCTATCACCCCCACCCCTTCCATTGGGCAGGGCTCTGCACAGGAAAGGTGCCCACCACTGATTCTTCCTCGCTCTTCTTTCTTCCTCTCTCCACTCATCCCTGGTATTTTTTCTCTCTCCTACTTCCTACACTTGACTGGATGATTGAGGTAAGACTGTGTTGTTCTTTTTTAATTTTGCTAAAGCCAGAAATCAAGGAGATGTTCTGGATTCCTCCTGATTTTTATCCCAGGCCACAATCAGTCAACACCAATTGGTGCTCATTTTTCTTTTTATACTAATCTTGACTCTCAATTAAGAGAGCCTAAACTACCTCTCTCGATCCCATAGCCACCCCCTAGTTCACCATCATTTCTCACTGGACCATGGAAATAGCTCCATGTGACAGTGATGGTTAATGTTATATGTCAACTGAGTAGGCTACAGTGCCCACTTGTTTGGTCAGACTCTGGTCTAAATGTTGCTGTGAAGATACTTGCTATACATAATTAACATTTAAATCACTAGGCTTTGCCTAAAGCAGATTATCCTCCATAGTGTGGGTGGGTCTCTCTAGTTACTTGCAGGGAAAAGGCTGAGGTCCCCAAAGAGGAAAGAATTTGGATTCAACATCAATTCTTTTTATGTTTGTTTATTTTTGAGAGAGAGAGAGAGAGAGCATGAGTGGGGGAGGGTCGGAGAGAGAGAGAGAGAAAGAGAGAGAGACAGAATCTGAACTAGATTCCAGACTGAGCTGTCAGCACAGAGCCCGACATGGGGCTTGAACCCATGAAACTTGAGATCATGACCTGAGCCAACATCAGACACACCTAACCAACTGAGCCACCCAGGCACCCCATTAGACTCAACATCAATTCTTATTGGAATTTCCAATCTGCTGGCCTGCCCTGCAAGCTTCAGACTCATGAGCCCAAACAATCACATGATCCATTCCTAAAAATAAATCTGTGTGTGTGTGTGTGTGTGTGTGCGCAGATAGAAATATTAATACCCTATTGCTTCTGTCTCTCTACGAACCCCAACTAGACTAACATGGCCCCCGGTAGTTTCCTCACCTGAGCTTTCCTTTTCATTCTCTACAGGGAAGGCTGAATGTTCTTTCTTAAGGCACATACTATATTGTATCATGTCATTTTTCAGTTTAAAACACAGCTATGTCTTTCCATTGCACTTAGAAAAAAAATTCAGAATCCTTAAAATGCTCCTCAAATCTCAATATAATCTGATCTCTGTCCTCTGGAACCTTGTCTCGACATCTTGCCACTTGGTATACTCTAGATGGGCTCTTTCTCCCCTCAGTCTCTTAAATGTACTGTGCTCCTTCTTATCTCAGAAGCTTTTCCCTCTGCCTAGAGCCTACTCCCTAACGCTCTCTATGCAGCTTCCTCTAAATCATTCTCAACTGGCATTTCCTCAGGGCAGCTCTCTCCCTGACCCCCAGAAATAATAATAAGAGCCGAAGGTCTGCTTTGTGCCAGTCTGTTCTAATCACCTTGCTTATATTAATTCACTTAATCCTCACAACAACTCCATAAAGTAGATATTGTTAGTATCCCTATTTTCCAGCTGAGGGAAGTGAGGCACCAAAAGCTTAACTAATGTGCCCAAGATCACACAGCTGAGGTGGGATTTGAATCCAGACATTTGGGCTCCAGAGTCTGTGAATTTCACCAGTGAGATCATCTTTCCCTGAGCAAAAGCCTCCTTTTATTTTCCCTCACAGTATTTACTGCAATTCATAGTATATATGTACATATCTGATCATTTTCTAGCTCCTGTCACTATCCTATAAAGTAACATGAAGACAGACACCCTACTTGTTTCGCTCACCTGAGTACCTAGTTCAGTGTTTAGTATTTATTTGTTCTCAGTAAATGTTTTTGGTTGTATATCCTCATATGCCTCCTTTTCCTAGCTTGTCATTTATAGGTAGCAAATTCTCAAACTCATTCTCAGTGCTTCCAAATGAGTTAGGAATAACAACAGGAGTCCAGATGAAGAATCAGACTAAAATCCTCACTGTCTGACCTTGGCTCTATTTTTTTAAGTTGTGTTCACTGCATGGAACAGCCTCCATAGCAACACAGATACCTGTAGGATACGATCGAGAATTCCCTAACCCCCAAAATTTCACCCATCGTCTACTTGAAATATAATCTTTAGCGATGCTGTTCTTTATAATCTCTCATTACAACTCAAATAGCTCCTGGTAGCTGAGAGCTAGAAGTCATTATTAGTCAATATCTCAGGTATTATTACAGGATACCCTGGGAATGCAACACTGAGTAGGGATCTCCACATAGATGGGCCTGGTACCTGGACCTGGGTCACCAGGAGTAAAGAGGGAGAGAGCTCTAGGTAGAGTTCAGATCACCCAAAGCTGATTGTGCCTTCTCCACAATGTTCAGCTGCTTCCAAGTAAGCCCTACAGGAGCTGTCTCAATAAATGTCAATGTCTCCTATGGTTTGCAGGAAATCTCTAATTTTTAGTTTTAATGCTTATTTATTTTTGAGAGACAGAGCATGAGCAGAGGAAGGGCAGAGAGACAGAGCATGAGCAGAGGAAAGGCAGAGAGAGAGAGGCAGACGCAGAATCCGAAGCAGGCTCCAGGCTCTGAGCCATCAGCACAGAGCCCGACGTGGGGCTCGAACCCACAAACCGTGAGATCATGACCTGAGCCGAAGTCGGCCGCCCAACCGACTGAGCCACCCAGGCGCCCCTAATTTTTAGTTTTATCCGATGCTGTATCATGCAACCCAATTTAAAAAGTGAGAAATTTAGTTAATCAAGAAGTAATTTTGCCTTCAAGACACCAAACTGGTTTGGCTGATTCTTCACTGATTTAATGACAAGTCATGTGGCTACAATCCAATTAAACATTGTTTCTTTCTACCTACCCCCCCAACACTGATAACACTAGAATACAATTTGGTACATACTAGGATTAAATCAGGAAATTTGGATGATGGCTATCAAAAAAATGGCAAAATATATTAGGTGTTCTCTTCCTATTTCTCAAATTTATACCATCCCCTTTCAATGATCCTTTGCTAACATTAACAAACACATGCTAACATATAACAAAACACTTATAAACTTACTTTGCATTCAAACTGATTGTTTCAGGAAGGAAATACTGACCAAGTAATGACTACACTGATTGCCTTTTAGAGAAAGGGAAAGAGCCCAATTTGTTTTCAGAATAGTGCTAAAGATTCCTGAACCCAACCTACTAATCCTGGAAACACAAGTAGTTAAAATTCTTTGAGGTTTAATTTAGATGGGCATCCAATTAGGTTGTATTTACTAATTAGTGGGGAAAATAGGACAAATAGTTGTCTCCAAAAATCTTCCAGGAATGTCCTTGTAGAAGACTCAAAATCAAGCAATTGTTTTTAATATGGAGACAAGTCATATTGTCATTCTCAAAAAGTGAGACTTTGATCACCTTTCATTAGCATAACAACCATAGTTCAGTAGAAGGAAGTCTAGATGTGTAGTCAGGCTTGGCTTCTTGATCCAATTCCATCACTTTGGGCTGGGTGATCTTGGAATCATCACTATACTTCTCTGTGGAGAATAAGTTTAGGAATTCCCTGAACTTGCACAGATGGGCTAACAAGGCATAAAGAATTAGAAAGCTATAGGAAGAACACACCCAAGTTTGGGTAAACAAGACGAGGTAAACAGGGCAAAGGTCCCCAGTATGAGACAAAAGTATAGGAATAGGAAATCTCAGGACAGAATCATCCAAAATTAGGTAATCAAGATTAGGTATTCAGGACGGAAATGCCCTCTAATTTAGTACTATAGCAGAGAGCTACTTTCACAAGAAGGAAGGACAAAAACAGGAAAACAGGACTTTAGATAGCAGCAGGGCAAAGTTGCCCAGAGCAGAGCAAATTAGCAAAAGAAAGGTGACCCTGAGGTAGCATACTCTGTCTTTCTTGTCCCCTAGGCAGTTTAGGTAAACAGAGATGGGGCCTCACATCTGCTGTAAACAACCTTCTGCCAGTGCCAGGATTTTGTTTTGTATTGACCCAAATCCCTAACACTGCATATCTTCAAAACCCCCTTTCCTTCACACCCATGAATTAATGTTCACAAATTCATTGTCTCTTTGTGCATGTCCCTCATGCTTGTAAGCCTTCTGATCCTAATGAAAATGAAGCAAGGACACGTACTCAGGGCTCTTGTCTCTTCTCAGACATTAGCCTTTCTCACATTTCAATCCTGCGTCCTCTATCTTGCTGAACAAGAGAGAACTTCAGACCCAGAGTCTACAACATTTCTCAAAAACTCAAGGGGAGAATTTAAGAAGTAGAGGATGGTTCATAGACACAATTATTTAACTACCTTTATAAAGCAGAACAATTAAAATGTTCCTGATTCTAGTTCCATGTGCAAAATTTCCAGGATGAAATGTAGTACTTCAAGATTGCACCTAGACCACCAGGAAAAGTTCTGAAAGACTTTCAGAGAAGAATGTCCAACACAAATGATCCTCAGAATCCTGCTATCCATATCACCTTTCTGTTGGACTCACTAGCTGAAGAAACTTTCTTAAATCACCACTCCCATCGCTCTGCACACTAAAACAAAAGTTAACTTTTCAAAATAAAGTTTAAGTTCTTCCCTGTGGCCTTCAATTGCCTAACCGTCCTCATTAGGTCATTAAGTGTTGGGATTGCTTTTCTTGTTTTTGTTAGGAAACGTTTATTGAGTGCCTACTGTATAACTGGCACATTGCTGAGTACTTTGCATGCATAATTTCCAAGAGAAAAGGTCGTTTATATTCAATATATAAAGCAGGACATTGTGCTATAATGGCTATAGATTAAGTTTATAGAGAGTAAAAGAGAATAAAAAGATAATGGTTTATGATCATATTTTTCCCTACGCTTTCTTTAAACCATAATCTATCAATCTTTCTACTACTCTACACTTAAAGGAAAAAAATGTGTAAATATGTTAAACACATAATAATTTTGGGAACTTCATATGAAATTTTCATGTGGCAGAATCTCCCAATACAGTTGTAGGAGGTGAGATTCCACATTAAAATATATCAAGTGACAGAACAGCTTTGAATATTGGAAGCATTTATGTTACAGATTGGCATTAAAACTTGGGTGACTGACTGATCCTAAAGTTCTCATCGAGGGTTCCAGAAGGTTTCTATGAAGTTTCCTGTGCTGAGAAACTTTTAGGATTTCAAAACAGAATTTCTTTTCTCATCAATTTCCCTGACAATGTTCTTGCATGCTGTTTCCAAATAGACAAACATGGCAAATGGTGAAGTTGTACTTATTGGAAAGATAAAACTGAAACAAACCTGCCAACTGAAAACATCAAATTTCACAAGTGTTTGATAAAAAATCCACTATTGATTGGACTTTATCCACATACATGTCAGCTGCCTAAAAACTCTATTCCATGAAGGATTTAAATGACTGTAACTGAAATCACTTGAAAGAAGTAAAAAAAAAAAAAAATTTGGTCAGTCCAAATAAGTGAAGCCCTTATTCACTAAGTAGCATCATAACGGGTGTCCTGGTACCTCTATTTTCATACCAAGGCACATCTTTATTTTTCTTTTTTGCCCACTTCCTTTTCCATTGAACCTATCCACATTTTTGTCCTATTGTTAGTACTACAATTCTGTAGATTTTGTTCCCAAATATTTGCTGATCCCTCCAATGAGAGAATTTTGTTTCCTGTTCCACTGGTATCAGACCTGGCTATGTGACTTGCTTTTACCCATTAAATGTGATGAAAATCATGGTGCCATTTCCAAGTTAGAGCCTTAAGAATGAATCAATGTTATCACCATCTTTCTACTCCCTTTGCCATGAGCCCAGCCTTGTCCCAAGTATTGGCAGCTCCTTGACCTGGATCCTGGACAGAAAGAGCATGGAGAAGGGTCACCAGTGACATGAATGAGAAATAAACCTTCTTGTTGTTCTAAGCCATTGAAACCTGGGAATTATTAATCCAGCATTCCTTAGCCTATAACTGAACATAATCAATTTTTAACTGTATATCTCCAAAATAATTTTGAGAAACTATGGATCACCTCTAAATTGTTTGTTGACAACTAAAATTTCCCATCTGATGTCCAACATGTGCGAAAATTGTCATTTTGGTTTTTGTAAATTATAAATTTTTGATCTTTGATTGTTTAAATAAAACCATTCCATCACTCGTTTAAACTGCCCCAAATGGGTAATATATCATATTATTATAAGGTCTACCATCATCTATTTTAAAAATACATAAGCAAGTTTTGATAGCCGGAACATTTAATCATTCTCTTTTCTATATACCTCTCCGCCCTCTGACATGAACAGTCAGGTTCGAGGTAGGAGTTGGCCTTGGATCCTGGAGTGAAGAGAGCATGGAGTATGTTCTCTTCATTTTCTCTCATGAGCCTCTCCCTGGGAAGGGTTGCATTCACAGCTATCAAGTAGGGGATAGAAAAAATTTTCATCATTCCTGCTACCCCCATTTGCAATATATGTGGGTTCAGTACATTGCCACAGAAGCCCTAAATACTCTGTTTCTAATGCCACAATTTGTACTCAACAGAAATAAGTAAAAGAGCAAGACACAAAATCCCATAGCAGGTACATGGGGTTTTGATTAATGGAGGCATGATCGATATGTGTCATTTGACTAGAGATTGTCACATCCCTGAACTATTCACTGTGCTAACATTTCTGATGTGCAGAAGAAAGACTTCCTTTGGGAAAGTAGGGGGAAGGTAAATATGAAAAGAAAGGTAAAAAAGAAGAACCCATACTGCTTCCTGAATTGGCAGGCACTTTTCTGAGTCAATAAATTTGAGAAAAGAGTATGTATAGATACATAACAGACTATGGATGGACACTGGGGATACAAAAAATTGATGCCCTTCACACTTTTTGTGCCTATGTACCTTTTGCAAAAGGTCCAAGTGCCTGGACCCTGATTTGAAGACTATTGCTGCAGACTTAAGGCAATTGAGAAATCTAACTGGCAGTGCTTGAGAAATAAGGTATTTTATTTTCTAACATTTGTATTAGTTTTCTGTTGCTGCCTCACACATGCAGCAGCACCAAATGACACACATCTATTGGGCAACAGCTTCCGTGAGTCAGGAGTCTGAGTACAAGTTGGCTGGGTCCTCTGCCCAGGTCACAAGCCTGCAGTCAAGGTGTCAGCCAGGGCTGCAATTTCATCCGTGGTGCAAGCTCCTCTTCCGGTCTCACTGGTTGTTCACAGAATTCAGGCCCTTGTGATTGTAGTACAGAGGCCCTCAGCTCCTAAGGGCTACCCACCATTCCCTGCCATGGAACTCTCACCCCAACATACCAGCTTATGTCTTTAAGGCCAACAGGAGAATGTTTCTCCTGCCTCTTCTACCTCTGACCACTAGACCCACTTTTAAATTTTTTTTTAAAGTTTATTTATTTTTGAGAGACATAGAGACAGGGTATGAGCAGGGGAAGGGCACAGAGAGAGGGAGATACAGAATCTGAAGCAGGCTCCAGTCTCCGAGCCATCAGCATAGAGCCCGATGCGGGGTTCGAACTCACAGACCATGAGATCCTGAGCTGAAGTCGGCTGCTTAACCAACTGAGCCACCCAGGCGCCCCCTAGACCCACTTTTAAAGCATTCAACGTCTTGGGTCAGGCTCATCAAATTAATCTCCCATTTGTTAACTGAAATTCAGCTACTGCAGGGAGCTTAATTACATCTGTAAAATCCCTTCACCTTTGCCATCTAATGTAACATAATCAAGGAAGTGGTATCCTATCATTTTTGCCATCATATACTGGTTAGAAGCAAGTTAAAAGCCCCACTCACAAAGAGAGAAGATTTTACAAGGGCATGGGTCACTGGAAGTCACCTTAGAATTTTGCCTACCATTCTATTTAAGCCAAAAATAACATTAGACTTACAAACGTGACAACTGTGGAGTGTCGTTTTTCATCTGTTTGTTTGTTTTAAACATTTATTTATTTTGAGAGAAAGAGAGAAAGCACAAGAGGGGGAGGGGCAGAGAGAGAGAGGAAAAGAGAGAATCCCAAGCAGGCTCTATGCTGTCAGCACAGAGCCCAATGTGAGGCTCGATCTCACGAACCGTGAGATCATGACCTGAGCCAAAATCAAGAGTCAGACACAAAAGACCTTGAGCCACCCCAGTGCCCAACTGTGGAGTGTTTTAAATTTAGAGTGTAAGTCAGACAGAGACAAATACCATATGATCTCACTTATATGTGGAATCCAAAAACCAAACAAAACAAAACAAAACCAGACTCTTAAATACAGAGAACAAACTGGGGGCTGACAGAGGGAAGGTGGGTGGGGGAGTTGAACAAAACAGATTAAGAGGTACATACTTCCATTTATAAAATAAGTAAGTCACAAACAGGAAAAATACTGCGTAGGGAATATAGACAATAATACTGTAATAACACTGTTTGGTGACAAATGGTGACTACACTTTTTCTGGTGAGCACTGGGCAATGTATAGAATTGTCAAATCAATATTTTGTACACCTGAAATATAACACTGTATGGTTTTGGGTTTTTTTTTTGTTTAAATGTTTTTTATATTTATTTCGAGAGAGAGGGAGAGAAAGAGGGAGAACATGCCAGGGAGGGGCAGAGAGAGAAGAAAGAGAATCCCAAGGAGACTATGCTTTGTCAGCGCAGAGTCCGATGCAATGACCAAATCCACGAACTGTAGACTTCATGCCCTGAGCTGAAATCAAGAGTCAGATGCTTAACCAACTGAGCCACCCACGCCCCATGTTAATAATACTTCAATTTATTTTTTAAGTTTATTTATTCATTTTTGAGAGAGATAGTGAAAGAGCAAGTAAGGGAGGGGCAGAGAGAGAGGTAGAAAGAATCACAAGCAGACTCCACACCATTAGCACAGAGCCCCACGCAGGGCTCAAACCCAAGAACCTTGAGATCATGACCTGAGATGAAATCAAGAGTCCAATGCCTAACCAGCTAAGCCACCCAGAGGCCCCAGTCATACCTCAATTTAAAGAAAGCCAAAAAAAAACCCAAAAAACCAAAAACAAAAACAAAACAACTAAAGAAAGTCCCTTGGGCACTTATTATTTAACAACCCTTATAAGGATCACCAAGGAAATAAGTTTAAAACATAGATGTCCCAGGCCCCACTTCAGAGATTCTGATTCCCTAGGCAAAATATCAGCCAGAAATCTGCATTTTAAATAACTTCTCCCTGATGATTCTGTTCCAAGTGCTGAGCACACACTGAAAATCACTAATACTGTACTTCCATAATTAAAGAAGGACTTAAGTTTTCCCAAGGCTCTACAGTTTGGACCAGAGACTTCCTCCGCATGTGTGTAACCCCTCTCATTAATAAAAGGCTCCACTTCTCTGCTTAGCACCTAGTGTATTGAGAAACCTTTTTATAGTCCCAAAAAGTACCCTCTGCCTAAAGCCCTTCTTGTAAGACTAAGCTGATAGCCTTATCTCCAGTGTAAACCATGTATAAAAAATATGTTAATAGTGTGGAGTGGATATAAACCTGGCTATTTCTCCAACTATAGTTTCTACCATTCTTAAGAGAAGAATAAGAGAGGACAAGAGCCTAACTCTCCAGTAGGCCAGGATCTTCCCTCAGGCAGCAACCCTACCTTACTGGCACATTCCCCAGTGGGACCACTGCTGAAGGCAGGGGTGCCCTGGAGTCCCCAGGATCAAGAAGAGGGTGAGAAGGGAGCGGTGGCCCCAATGATACAACTCCCCACTTTCCTCATAGACCCTGTGTGACTAAGGTACAAGGCAGTGTGCAAGTCAGCTTGGGTTAGGCTGGGCTGTGAAACCTTCGAGTGCCAGAACCTTTCAGAAGAGGCAAACACTGAAAGCATTCTAGAAGTCAGTGAAGGCATCAAGAACATTTGCTACAGATACCCAGAGGGAAATTAGGCTTCATGAGGACAAGTCAGAGGGAGGAAACCTGCAGCACTTGATTCACTCACTGAGGGCTTACAAGGGACAGCACACGCCGGAGGCATTTTGACAGCCCTCCATGTTCTGCACCAGAGAAAAGAGGCTAGCTTTCTCACAGCCTGACTTTGCCCCTTCATGGACAGCTGTTCAAACTCACCACGCTCCTCTCTATAGAGGATCACTTGTGATAAATAAGGGATGTTTTAAGAAATTGTTCTTTAGTCTCTCTTTACCCAAAAATCCCATCATGCCATTTAGAGTTCTCCAGTACAACTTGACCTTGACTTCCTGGAAAGATTCTCAAATACTAAGAGAAAGAGGCATATCAGGACGGTCTGTAGGTATGGCTCTTAGGGAGTAGGAAGTAATGCATGTAGTTCAGTCATCACGTGGCAACCCAGAGAAGAAAGGTGACAGACACCAAAATTTGCAGTCTCACAAGAGTGTTGGGGGAAAAAAGCCACATGGTTCTGCTTCACCCACAAGTTAAGCTGAAAGTTCACAGCAGCTGATCCAGGGAAACTATTTAAGAGGTAAAATTTGTCTATGCTATTCCAAACTCCCATGTCCTATCTGTATTTTGCACGTGCCTTCACTTCTTCCTTGTATGTCCATGCTATCCTGTCTTAGATTTCACAGACTATAGCCTTGAATTCTTTTCCTATAAAAACAAGTTTAAAAGAATCAGAAAGTCTTAGGGTGGAAAAAGAGAGAAAAATCAAGAACCAAACAGACCCTTCACTATTGAGAACTGATGATTACCAGAGGGGTGGGGGTGGGGGAAATGGGTTAAATAGATGATGGGGATTAAGAAGTGTACCTGTCCTGTCCTGACGAGCATCAGCTGTTGAATGGAATTGTTCAATCATAATATTGTACCCCTGAAACTAATATTATACTGTAGGTTAACTAACTGCAAATTAAATAAAAAGAAAAAACAAACAGACAAAAAAATCAGAAAGTCATTTACATGATCTTAGACAACAGGTTAAATTATTATAATTTTCATTTAAGATAGATATAGAAATTTTCAATGATACATTTATGGTGAAGATTAAAGCAATAGTCAGTGAACAAGACAGATTTGTTATTGTAGGATTTTTTTTAAGGGAAGGCAAAAAAATTTCCAAAATCATTGCACATAGATTCTTCTGTGGGCCTTAGGAATACTTAAAAAGGAAATATATGATTTCCCAGTAGTATTTCTTCCAGTCACTGTGGTTCTTTGAAAGATAATACCCAGAATTCCTGTTTCATCTCCAACATGCAAACGGCTTAGAAGTTGTCACTCCCATCCTTACAATAAGAAAAAGCTAAACAAACTTGATAAATATTTGTGCACAGGATTTTGTGTAGACAAAAGTTTTTAAGTCAGTTGGGTCAATACCTAGGAGTACAACCACTGGATTATTATGGGAAGACTTGGGGAGCCTGGGTGGCTCAACTGGTTAAGCATCTGACTTCGACTCAGGTCATGATCTCGTGGTTCATGAGTTCGAGCCCCACATGAACCCACGCTTCGCGGACAGCTCAGAGCCTGGAACTTGCTTTAGATTCTGTGTTTGTCTCTCTCTGTGCCCCTTCCTGACTCACACTCTGTCTCTGTTTCTCTCTCTCAAAAATAAACATTTAAAAAAATGTTTAAAAAAAGACTATATTCGGCTTTATAAGAAATTGCCAAACTGTCTTCCAAAATGCTCGACCATTTTGCATCCCTACCAACAATGAATGAGAATTTCTTTTGTTTTGTATCCTACTTAGCAATCGGCATTTTCAGTTTTTCAGACTTTAGCCTCTCTAATAGGTTTGTAGTGGTAGCTCATTATTGTTTGAATTTGCATTTCCTCATAACATATGATGTTCAGCATTTTTTATATGCCATCTGTCTCTTATTTGGTGAAGTGTCTGTTCACATTATTTACCTATTTTTAAAATTGGATGTGTTTCTTTATTGTTAAATTTTAAGAGTTCTTTCTATATTTTGGATACAAGCCTTTTATCAGATATATTTTGCAAATATATTATTTTCTTTCTGCCTGATGAGCTTCTTTTAACATTTCTTGTAGGACTGATCTGTTAACAATGAAATCCTTCCATATCCATTTGTTGAAGAAAGTCTTCGTTTCTCCTCAATATAGAATTTGAGGTTGGTTTTTTTTTAACACTTTAAATAGTTTGTTCTCTCTCTTTTGCTTACATGATTTCTGATGAAAAGTCCGCTCTAATTCTCACCCCTGTTCCTCTATAGATAAGGTATTTTTTCCTCTGACTTCTTTCGAGATATTCTCTTTGTTTTGGGCTTTCTACAGTTAAATTATAATATGACTAAGTGTAGATATTTTTGGTTTTATCTTGCTTTGTGTTTTTGAGCCTTCTGGTTTGTGGTTTGGGGTCTGTCCTAATTTTGGGAAATTTTCATACATTACTACTTCATTTTTTTGCCTGGTATTTCTTTTCCTTCTGGTATTCCAATTCCATGTATGCTACACTTTTTGAAATTTCTCACAACTTTTGGATTTTTTTATTTTGTTTCAATCTTTTTTGTCTTGTTTTAACATCAGTTTGGTAAGTTTGCATCCACATAATTGAAGCGTACTGACTCTCTCCTTGGCTGTGTCAAGCCTACTGATGAGCCCATTGAAAGCACACATTCTTTCTATTACTGTCTTTAATTTCTAGCATTTCCTTTGATTCTTTGGGGTTTCCCTCTCTCTTCTTACATTATCCCTCTGTTCTCCCATCTTGTCTACTTTTTCCATTAGAACCCTTAACGTCTTAGTAATAATTATTCTCAATTCCCTGGCTGGTAATTTCAACATCTGTGTCATATCTTACTCAGGTTCTGATAATTGCTTTGTCTTTTCAAACGATGATTTTTTCTTGCTTTTTGACATAACTTGAATTTTTTGTGTGAAAGCCAGACATGTTGTACTGTGTACTAAAAACTGAGGTAAATAACATTTTAGTGTGGAAATTTATGCTAATCTGGCCAGAAGTTAGGCTATGTTTAAAGCTTACTGTAGTTTTAACTGTCAGAGGGATCACATTCCTCTACCGTCCTTGTTTGTCCCACCTGTTGACCTTGGAGAGGATTCCAAAGTATTACTCCTCTGAGAGAGTCTACATCTTGCATCTCTTTCAGCTATAATCCAGTTGTTACACAGATCCCTGTTTGTGTGGTCACAAGGGAGAAAGGAGGATAAATGTTCTATAATTTTATGTTAAATCTCAGTCTTTAAGTAGGCTTGTGTCTCCTGTCTGTGAACTTCACAACAAGGGAGGGTAAGTGTTCTGAAATCTTATGTTAAATCTCAGTCTTTTAGTAGGTTTGTGTCTCTTGTCTGTGAGCTTCACAACTTTTTTTTCCCCAGTGCTATAGCTTTTCATTTCCTTTCTTTCTCTTACTCTTTGCCTGGCTGTAATGTTTCCAATCTATTCCTTTGAACTTCTTATCACTGTTGACTATGTTTTCTATCCCTCTCCTTAGGTGAATAGGAAGGCTAGAGCTGTCTGGAGTGGGAGTAAAGCTCTTTACCCAGCTGACAAAAAGCTCAAAAAAATCTTTTCTCCTGGAGAGAAGGTCTTTGTTATGGACAAGATTTGGATGTATTTCACAATTAGTACTCTTCTTCTTCCCCTGAAAGAGCAACAGGGGAATGTTTGCGGGACTTTAATCTTGAGAACCAGTGAGATTTCTAGGGGTAAATCACACAGAGGTTTGAGGACCCCCAAGAAGATTTTCACTGTCATGTCTCATGTCCAAATGCAGCCTCCAGCAATACATCAAAACTACCATTTGAATGTTTCTACTATTTTTGTCACTCTAGTGACAACTGCTCCATGAGTGACTCTGTATTATTTCTCCTGATTTTGGGGAAAGAGTTTCCCCTCCAACCTTGATTCTTTGATGTGTGTTAGAAAAGTCATTGATTCATAATTGCCAAAAACTAGAAGCAACCAGGATATCCTTCAATGGATTAATGGACTAATAAACTCTAATACATTTTGAACATTGAAATACTATTCAGCAATAAAAACAAATGAGCTATCAAATCATTCAGTGACATGGATTAATCTTAAATGCATTGTGAAAGAAGCCAATCTGAAAAAGCTATGTACTATATAATTCTATTTGTAAGACATTCCAGAAAAAGCAAAACTATAAAAATAGTAAGCAGGGGAGTGGTTACCAAAGGTTTGGGCATGATTAAATAGTTGAAGCACAGGGGATTTTCTTTAAGTCAGTGAACTATTCTGACACTGTGATGGTAGATACACAAAACTATGTATTTGTCAAAACTCAATAACCTGTGCCAGAAGCATAAGGAGTGAACGTTAATACTTACAAATATTTTAAAAATTGTTTAGTAGGGAAATCTCAGGATAGAATGCAAAAGGTAAAGAAAAAAGTACCTAACTACTACAAATGTATGAAGCAACATCATTGAAAGGGATGGAGGGAAAAGGTGCTGACCTAAGTGACTTTGGAAATAAAGCAGAGTCTGTAAGACCAAAGATGAAAGGAACTATACATAAGCACTGTATTCTAACTGATAAAGTCGTTTCCTATGGGAGGAGGGATTAACAATTTGAAACCACCATAAGTGTGTATTGATATTCAACAAGTAAATGGATGGCAGAGAGTGGGAGTCAGGTTTCTCACTGCTGGAGTAAAAGGCTCCATGTAAGCAAGCAGTAAAGGCTATAATAATCCATTTGGCAATGGAGTTGAAGACTTCATTAGGAACTCATGCTTGGCTTGATGTAAATATGGATGGTTACATACAGGAGTATTTATAGACATGTGTATATATACAAGGGCCCAGAAGCAACAAAAGATCACCAACAGCATCAAGCACACCTAGAACCCAGATCTTGGTTTCTAACACTACTCTTCAATGAAAAGAATAATGATGTTTTGGAGAAATGGCTGATTCTAGGGCTGGCAAGAAATATAGAAGATGAGTCAAGAGTATTTTGTAAAGCCAGAAAGTTTAGAATTACTTTAAAAAATACATATTGGGGGTGAGGGGGTTGTCAAAGAAGTTAGCTGAAATAAATCCCAACAGCCAAAGCTGGGAAAATTTGATCGCCAAAATAAATAATGCAGTATTGTATTATAATCCAAAGTGTAAAATAAATATCTATGGGGCCATACTGATCTAAGTAAATGATTAAATACATACATATATACATACATACATAAGTAGATACGGGGGAATAAACAAATCATCCACGCAGAAGAAATCCATATAATTTGTGCAGATACTCTGCCCTCAAGGATGTAGAATTTAACTCCCCACTCCTTTAGTATGTACTATGCACAGGGATTTCCCTCCAACAAGGGGAAAAAGGGAATAAAAGTATGTTTACAATGGAGAAACTTGGCAAACACTAACATCAATAGCAATAAGTTATATTGCCAGTATGTACACCTGATATGATATAAAGAGACTGGCACTGCATCCCTGTGGTTTTTTTCCCCCAAATTCATAACATGGCATAATAATGAATAAAACAGAAAATTAAGGAACACTGTACAAAATATCTAACTGATACTCCTGAAAATTTTGAAGGTCATCAAAAACAAGGGAAGTCTGATAAATTGTCACAGCAAAGAAGCACCTAAAGAGTCATCCCATCTAAATATAAGGTAAGTATGTGGTATCCTGGGTGGGATCCTAAAATAAATACAGGTGATTAGGTAAACACTAAGCATATTTGAATAAAGTGTGGATTCAATCAATGATAATGTATTGATGTGGGTTCATTAATTGTGACAAATGTGCCATACTAATGAAAGGCATTTATAAAAGGAGAAACTGGGTTTGGGATATACAGGAACTCTCTGTACTGTTTCACAATTTTTCTGTAAATCTAAACTATTTTAGGGATGCCTGGGTGGCTCAGTTGGTTAAGCAGCCGACTTTGACTCAGGTCATGATCTCAACTGTTGGTGAATTCGAGCCCTGCATCGGGCTCTGTGCTGACAGCTCAGAGCCTGGAGCCTGCTTCTGATTCTGTGTCTCCCTCTCTCTCTGCCCTTCCCTCACTTGTGTTTTCTCTCTCTCTCTCCAAAAACAAACAAAAATAATAATAATAAATAAACTATTTTAAAATGAAAAGTTTATTAAACAGTGTTCAGCATACCATAAAAGTTATGAGACATAAGAAGAATACTAACAGATGACTAATAAGAAATCAGAAAACAATCAATGAAAGGAGACCCACAGATAAACAAGTTATTGAAATTAGATGACATGGACTTCAAATTAACTATTAGATATAGATTAAATAAGAGGAGAGATGGACAATTTCTACATTGTTGTGAAATCTCTTAAACTTAACCAATCTCTAAAGACTAAACAGTCTTTTTTAAGACTGAAAAATACAGTGTCTTAAATTAAGAATAAATCTAAAAGGTTTAATTAACAGCAGACTGAATATCAGAAGGATTCATAAACTTGAAGATTAATCCATTAAATTATCCAAACCAGAGAATAAAGAAAAAATAATTTAAAAAAACCAAACAGGGGTGCCTGGGTTACTCAGTCAGGTAAGTGTCCAACTTAAGCTCATGTCATGATCTCACAGTTTATGAGTTCGAGCCCCATGTTGGGCTGTGTGCTGACAGCTCGGAGCCTGGAGCCTGCTTTGGATTCTGTGTCTCCCTCTCTCTCTTCCCCTCCTCCACTCACACTCTACCTCTGTCTCTCAAAATAAATAAATGTTTAAAAACGTTTTTTAAAAAAAACAGCACAATGTGAAAGGCATGTGGAACAATACCAAATTTTCTAACATACATTAGCTGGAATGGCATACAAAGATGAGAGCAAGAATAAAACAGAACAATTATTTGTAGAAATAATGGCCAAAATTTTTCCGAAACTGGTAAAAAGACATAACATCACAAGGTCAAAAAGCTCAGCAAAACAGGATAATTATCCAGCCAAGCAAGAAAAACACAAAGAAAACCATGCCTATGCACATCAGTTAAACTGCTAGAAAACAAAGATGAAGAGAAATATCTGAAAAGTAGTCAGAAACTAATACACCCATTACATTCAGATCAATAGCAATAAGAATTTTGGCTGATTTCTCAACAGTTGCAACGAAAGCTAGAGTGACACAATAATGTATGATAAGAAAAAATTGCCAACCCTAGAATTCTGTACCCAGTGAAATATCTTTCTAATCCAATGCCTGCAAACAGAACTTACCTTGCCTAACCTATGACAATAGCCCATTGTCTAGAACTCTTGACCACTGCTCTCTCCTTACAGAGTTCATCTTCCACACAATCTCTGAAATTAGTTTTGTAAAAACAAAGTCAATCCTGTCTCTCTGATGCTTAAAGATCTCTTCTGACTTTTCACTGCTTCTGAATAGAATTTACATACTACAACATATAAGATACTTCACAATCTTGACCCCAACAACTCTTCTAGCATCTATTCTTGCATATTACTTTCCTCTTTTGTTGTTATAAACACATAAAATAATTATAAGCTTATGTCTTTTTCTCTTTTGCCAGATATTAACTTCTCAAAGTAAGTGACCATGATCATTTGGAGAATGTTCTGCTAAAGATTAAAACTTGAAAGGGCAGAGAAGGGTGAGGAGCCATCCTCTTCTGTAGCAGGGTTTCCAGAAAGTCATCTTTCTGGAAGTCATCCCCACAAGACAGAAAATACCATGGAATAAAAGGTTTATAGTGAAGGTTTGGAGTCCCTGGAAGCCATCAGGGGAGCACTTAAGAGGATGAGGGTTATATAGTCCTATCTTCCAGTAGTTAATGTAGTGAGACCCTTTGTACATCAAGAGCTGGAAGGGTGAAAAATTGTCCAACCCCTAATAATATAAATTGGTTGCAAGATATAGGGGACTATTTCACAAGGAGCAGACTCCAGAGTTAGTTCATTAACAGTGTTCTTGGGGCATCTGGTGCCTTAGAATATGACTTTATATGGGCCAAAAAGAAGCATCAAGGGCTAGGCCCCCAGGAATTCTGGTGTGGGATATCCTTCCTGAGCACAATACAGAGTCAGTGGATTACCCATCACGCTGACATTTCTTCCAAGATTCTCAGTGGCTTGCATAGATGTGAGCCAGAGACCGACCTGCAAAATCTGTCAAAATGACCAGTTGTCCACAGTGACATCATGTGGCCATAAGGAGTAATGGCAGCATCTGACCCATCTCCTGTTCCTCTGACTAACCTCAACTTTCACATCATGTTAGTTCTCAGGGTTCATAAAATATCAGGGTGTACCCTAAAAAGATGCTGAACATCCTCCTAACTTGGTATGTGATATTTTCAGTTGTTGCTGTTGGTTTTTTTTTAATTTTTTTTAATGTTTTTATTTTATTTTTGAAAGACATAGAGACAGAGCGTGAGCAAGGGAAGGGCAGAGAGAGGGAGACACAGAATCCGAAGATAGCTCCAGGCTCTGAGCCATCAGCACAGAGCCCGACGCGGGGCTTGAACTCACAGACAGTGAGATCATGACCTGAGCCAAAGTCGGCTTCCCAACCGACTAAGCCACCCAGGCGCCTCTGTTGCTGTTGTTAAAATGGAAAAATAAAGGGTTCATGTTCATAATTGTCCTCTAGTAGCTATAGTGATACAAACTGGGAAAAAATATTTGCAACTCCTCCACTGAAAAGAGGCAACACTATTGGCAAAGCGCACAAGTGGGTAAATTTAGGAAATTTAGGAAGGAAAAATGTGGGACCACCTACTAAAATCTTTTGTATCAAGGTAAATGTATAGAACCCTGGCACTCTGGATTGCAGAATCCATTAGAACTGTTCTGGCTAATGTGGAGGTTGGGGGCCTGGAGCCCTGTGACTCAGACTCCTTATCTGCTTGCCTAGCCTCAACGGCAGCCTTCGAGCCCCTCCACAGAACCCAAGAGTCCCGCAGAACATAGTTTATAAACTACTTTCCTGATGATGGAAAGCCCAAGAAAAATTTAAACCGGATAATGGAATCACCAGATCATCGATGTAGGACACAGAATGTTTTTAAAGCTGGCGGGTGGCGGACAGGACAAAATTAGGGGCAGGACAGATGGACTGTAAGAATTTCATCAAAGGACAAGCAAGCCTTTTGACCAGTATGATGCCGGGAGTAATGTTAGATATTAATGCCCATAAAACACGCTGAACTGAATCTATTTTTTTTTTAATTTGAGATAGTACAAGTTGGGGAAATGGGCAGAGTTGGGAAAACAGAGAGAGAAAGAGGGAAAGAATCCCAAGCAGGCTCCATCTTCAGCATGGAGCCAGGCATGGGGCTCAATCCTACAATGCTGGGATAATGACCTGACCTGAAATCCAGAGGTGGATGCTCAAACAACTGAGGCACCCAAAAGCCCTGAATCTATTTCTAAATTGTTATCAAAATCATTCCTTGGGAAAAGAAATAATCTTTCAGTGCAAGTAAGAAACGATTCATATTTGACTACCTTGCAAATATGATTATCATCAAGTTCTTCAATTGAACACTTTTCTATTGAAAAGTTGTTTTATACAAGATTTTTCTTCCTGAAACATAGCTTGGAAAAATTATTTTCATAAAAAGGAACCTAAATTCTGCTGAAAATGAGGGGATTTAAGCCTGTTGTGATGAAAAGCCATGTTTCCAAGCTAATTTTTAGGAAAAATCTAATAAAAGAAATACTTAACGGAAAAGTACAGAATGCCTGCTGGGATAAAAATGAAATGAAGTTTCCAAGCAACTTCTGAGTAAAAAATACAGTAAAAAATAATGTTTTTAACAGAAATTTTGGAATTTAAGCATTTTGTAATAAATGTGTTTTCAAGCTAGTTTTGAGATGTATCTAGGAAAAAAAATTTTAATAAAAATGGAATGTAATCCTGTTGTCTTTTCCAAACTGGTTTTGAGGGAAATTTCAGTATAAAATGGAAAAAAAATTAAGTTCAAAATTTAAGCAGTACAATTACAAAAAAGGACACAGACAAGTGCAAGAGAAGGATTGTGAAATGGAGATGAAATTGTCCCAAACACGCCAAAAAATGACAAGGCCTTTGTATCTCATGTCCCTCTACACCTACCCCTCAGCATCCCACAATGACCAGGCATGGTTACTCGCCTTCTCCACCAAGCATGGGGTGTAATCTTGCAGTAAGGCAGTTTCTGTAGTCCAGGGTGATTCCCTGGAAGAGTCTGAGCTGTGAGCTGTCAGCAGCCTGGGGAATGAGTACCTGGGTCCCTTTGGAGGGGTCTGGGTAAGTGCCTGGCAATACTATTGGCAAAGAGCACAAGTGGCAAACTTAGGGAATTTAGGAAAGAAAAAATGTGAGACCACCTAATAAGAACTTTAGGTACATCAGAGCTTGCCAGTGTCTCACCAACTCAAGAAAAGATGCCTTAATGAAGACTCAAGTTCTCAAAAAGGCATCAAGGAAACAGTATTTCAAAATATTTAAACATAGAAAAGGGAGGGAGGCTAAATCAGGTAGTTTTATTCATTTTTGCCATGTGGAAACTCTGACAAATTTCAAGCCCACATGCTATTGAAATATAAGTGATGGCTTAGGGTAACAAAAACAAATTAAATCGCATCTTTAGAAGAGAAAAATCTAGGATGGCCCTAATGCAGCTGTGCTGTTACTGGCCCAGGATACGGAGGAGAATTTGTCTGGTTTTCCCAGATTCAGGGTGTGCCACCCCACACTGAGTCCAAGAAAGCATCATAATACATAATCGGGGCTAAACACTCCCATAGAACACCTTCCCCAAAAAAATTCATTTCCCAACCCTGTTAGTCTACAAATACAGACCTGAGAATCAAAGAAACCACTGGACACACAAGTCAAGAGAATTCAATATTCATGATGACCTTCTCCCTCCTTTCCCTGTGCTCCCCATCTCAAGTCAAGCAAGGAGACAAGAGAATGATTCTCCTTGACCAGCAGAGAGATATTAGCATTTCATTCCCTTGTTGGGCAATGGTCCTTCTGATCTCTCCTCTGTGTGCTATTTGAGAAAAACAAGAGTATGGGAATAGGGTCACCAGATAAAATATGGATGCATGAGATTTACTTACACTAAAAAATTATTCATTGTTTATTCAATTAACAGGATTTCAATTAACAGGATTTCCTCTGTCTTTATTTACTAAATCCAGAAATCCTATTTGGAGGGAACAAGAAGGAGAGAGTTAGTAGCAGAGGGACAGTGGAAATTGGACACACCTGAAGGTAGCTGGACCTGTGCCACCTTGCAGGTGCCCATTCAAGATCTCATTGACAGTAAGGAGATTTCAACAGTAAGAACTTGAACTTGAATATCTGGAGTGGAAACTGTGTGGGGATAATCAGGAAGGACCAAGAAACTAGGAACCTCTGAAGGGTTCTGCAGAGAACTTACCCACACATATGCCCCAGAGGGAGACAGTATGTGAACACTTGCCCGACAGACATTTAGTCAAAGCCAGAGAAACAGTAACAGCAAAGAGAACAAAGGTACCAGTCAAGTAAGAGACACTTGTGTCTTTCCACGTCCCTACACCCAGCCCCAACCCACCAAGGAAGACAGGACCCCAAAATGGCAGAGGTGGGGGAGAAATGAAAGAGCAAGTCCTACAAATCTCTTGAACTACATCCAGAAGAGGGAAGAAAGGAAAAATGAGAGGAAAAGGCAACATGGCGGAGGAGTAGGGGGCTCCACTATTTCGCTTGCCCTTTAAAGGGGGACGACTGAAACCATTGTCTCTCTCAACTCCAAAAAACGGGGGGAAAAGGTGCTACAGCTGACAAGAAACGTAGGCGAAAACAGACACGGCCCAACTAAACCGTGAGTTTAATCTGGGTTGGATAAAACGAACTCGAACTCGGGAAGATGAGCTGAGGGGAGGGTGAGCGTCTTCGGAGATAGCTGGGAAAGTGCCCATCGAACAACATCTGAAAGAGAGGGCCGGAGCGGGTGAGACCCCTACCATCCAGCCCCTAAGCAGGGCTTTTGAAGAGAAGTTCGGTAGCAAACAGCAGCAATCCCCGCGCGCTGCTGGGACCGCACCAACCCCGTCCTGAGCCACTGGGACGCGCGCCGGGGGGATTGGCAGCGGGGACGCAGGTGGCGCCACCAGCCGAGCACCTCTAACCCCGGCACAATTATAACGAAATCGGGGGTGGCAGACGGCCGCCTCACCGCGCCACCCTCGCCCAGCGCCTCCGGGGCGCGCGCGCTGCCATCACAGACAGCGGGGACCCAGGCGGCGGCTCCTGCGGAGCACCTCTAACCCCCGCACAGTTACAGCCAAATCGGGGGGTAGCAGACGGCCGCGCCACCGCGCCACCCTCGCCCAGCGCCTCCGGGCACGCACGCTGCCGCTGTCGCCAGGACTGGCAGCAGGGACCCAGGCAGCCCCAGGCGGCGGCTCCAGTAAACCACACTAGGCCGGCGCTGGCGGTGGAGAGAGAACAGAAATAAAGGGGCGTATAAAGCCTCCAGTACTGGTGGCGCGGGTCTGGAGAGATGCCATTGTTGTCTCACAAGCCAGGAAGTCACCCCAGAAGCCATCCCTGCAGCAGTGGAGGCCGGACCCGCCTACACTAAACCACGCCCCTGCCAAACTATCAGCAGGAGCGACTGATCCAAGTGGAGATTGCTGCCTGGAGTAACGCCAGTCATTTCCTCTTTTTAAATTTATCCCTCCCTTTCTCATTCCTACCAATCCCCATCCCTGAGCTGGTCATCCAGGGTACTGACTTGCTTAATCAGTTTTTTTGTTTTTTGTTTTTTGTTTTGTTTTGTTTTGTTATTTTGTTTTTTTGTTTTTTTGGGTTTTTTTGTTTTTTGGTTTTTTAACCCATTCTTTGAGGACATGTCCTACAACCTCTTCTTTACTTCCCTAGCCCTTTTTCTGGAATAACCAGGCCGTATAAGTTCATCTAGACAACATCGATCTTTATTCCTTTTCCCTCACACCTGTCCTTATTCTGATTTCTATCAGTCTGGATTAAACCCTTTAGTCACTCTACCTGGGCAAAGTCCATTTCCTTCTTCTCCCTGCACCAGTCATTATTCTGTCTATATATGCTCTGCCACCAGCACACTACATACCCTGTCCTTAACGTGTAGCTGTTACTTCAGGACATTGCCCTCAGAGAGTCACTTGTTATTTTTTTCTGTTGTGAACTGCTTGGCTGGACCATTTGTCGGTACGTTTGAGTATTTCTGTGTTCTGTGTGTCTGTCAGTTTTCCTTTCCAGGGCAACTTCAAGAAACAACCCATAACACATCCAGCCAAAATGACGAGACGGAAGAATTCTCCTCAAAAGAATCCACAAGAAGCAGTGACAGCTCAAGAATTAATGAAAACAGATATAAGCAACATAACAGAACTTGAATATAGAATGATAATCATAAAACTAATCGCTGGCCTTGGAAAAAGTTTAGATGAATGCAAGGGGTCCTGCGCGGCAGAGTTCAAGGACCTTAAAAACGGTCAGGAAGAATTAAAGAAGACATTGGAAGAAATACAGGGGAAACTGGAAGCAGCCACAGCACGGATTGAAGAGGTAGAGGAAAGAGTTAGTGCCTTAGAAGACAAAATCATTGAAAAAGAGGAAGCAGATAAAAAGAGAGAGAAGCTGATCCAGGAACAGGAAAGGAGAATTCGAGAGCTGAGCGATGCACTCAAAAGAAACAATATCCGTATCATAGGAGTTCCAGAGGAAGAAGAGAGAGAGAAAGGAGTCGAAGGGGTTCTTGAACAAATCATTGCTGAGAACTTCCTCAACATGAGGAAGGAAACGGGCATGGAAATCCAAGAGGCACAGAGAACTCCCCTCAGACGTAACTTGAATAGACCTTCTGCACAGCACATCATAGTGAAGCTGGCAAAATACAAAGATAGGGAGAGAATCCTGAAAGCAGCTAGGGACAAAAGAACCCTAACATACAAAGGGGGACCTATAAGAGTAGTAGCAGACTTATCTACAGAAACTTGGCAAGCCAGAAAGGAATGGTAGGATATCTTCAATGTGATGAGCAAGAAGGACATGCAACCAAGAATTCTGTATCCGGCTAGCCTGTCATTCAGAATAGAAGGAGAGATCAAGGTTTTTCCCAACAAACAAAAACTGAAAGAATTTATCACAAATAAGCCAGCACTGCAAGAGATCCTGAGGGGCATTCTATGAAGACAAGGTTGCAAAGAACACAAACTGCCAGGGTCAGCCTTACAAACATGAAACTTACAGATAATACAGTGACTGTAAGCCCATATTTTTCAATATTAACACTGAATGTAAATGGACTAAATGCGCCAATCAAAAGACACAGGATAACAGAATGGATTAAAAAACAAGACCCATCTATTTGCTGTCTTCAAGAAACTCATCTTAAACCTGAAGATACCTTCAGATTGAAAGTGAGGGGATGGAGAACTATCTACCATGTTACTGGAAGTCAGAAGAAAGCCGGAGTAGCCACACTTATATAAGACAAATTAGACTTTAAAATGAACGATGTAATAAGAGATGAAGAAGGACATTATATAATAGTCTCAGGGACCATCCAGCAGAAGAGCTAACAATTGTAAATATCTACGCACCGAATTCGGGGGCACCCAAATTTGTAAAACAACTAATTACCAACATTAGCAACCTCATCGATAAAAATATCCTAATAGTAGGGGATCTCAACACTCCACTCTCAGCATTGGATAGATCCACAAAACAGAAAATCTCCGCAGAAACAATAGCCCTGAATGACACATTAGGACAGATGGGCCTCACAGACATCTTTAGGGTCCTTCATCCAGAAGCAAAGGAATTTAAGTTCTTCTCATCTGCACACGGTACATTTTCCAAGATAGACCACATTCTGGGGCACAGGGAAGCTCTGAATAAATATAAAAGAATTGAGATCATACCATGTACACTGTCAGACCACAATGCATTGAAACTTGAAATCAACCACAGGAGAAAGCCTGGAAAATATCCAAGAACATGGCGGCTAAGAAATAACCTACTAAAAGATGACTGGGTCAACCAAGCCATCAGAGAAGAAATTAAAAAATACATGGAAACAAATGAAAATGAAAATACAACAATCCAAACGCTCTGGGATGCAGGAAAGGCAGTCCTGAGAGGGAAATATATTGCAATCCAGGCCCATCTCAAGAAACAAGAAAAATCAATAACACAAATTCTAACAGCACGCCTAAAGGAACTAGAAGCAGAACAAATAAAACAACCCAAGCCCAGCAGAAAGAGAGAAATAACTAAGATCAGAGCACAAATTAACCATATGGAGACAGAAAAGGTAGTGGAACAGATCGATGAAACCAAAAGCTGGTTCTTTGAAAAAATAAACAAAATAGACAAACCTCTAGCCAGGCTTCTCAAAAAGAAAAGAGAGAGAACTCAAATAGATAAAATCGTGAATGAAAAGGGAGAAATTACAACCAATCCCTCAGAGATACAAGCAATCATCAGAGAATACTATGAAAAATTATATGCCACCAAACTTGGCAATCTGGAAGAAATGGACAGCTTCCTAAATAGCCACACGCTACCAAAACTCAAACGGGAAGAAATAGAAAATTTGAACAGACCCATAACTAGTGAAGAAATAGAATCAGTTATTAAAAACCTCCCAGCAAATAAAAGCCCTGGATCAGATGGCTTTCCTGCGGAATTTTACCAGACATTTAAAACAGAGTTAATTCCTATCCTCCTCAAGCTGTTCCAAAAAATTGAAACGGAAGGAAAACTCCCGGACTCATTCTATGAAGCCAGCATCACTTTGATTCCCAAACCAGATAGAGACTCAGCAAAGAAAGAGAATTACAGGCCAATATCCCTGATGAATATGGATGCAAAAATTCTCAACAAGATACTAGCAAATCGAATCCAACAGCACATAAAGAGAATTATCCACCATGATCAAGTAGGATTCATCCCTGAGTTGCAGGGCTGGTTCAATATTCACAAATCAATCAACGTGATACATCACATCAACAAAAGAAAAGATAAGAACCATATGATCCTGTCAATAGATGCAGAAAAAGCATTTGACAAAATACAGCATCCTTTCTTAATAAAAACTCTCGAGAAAGTCGGGATAGAAGGAACATACTTAAACATCATAAAAGCCATATATGAAAAGCCCACAGCTAATATCATCCTCAATGGGGAAAAATTGAAAGCCTTCCCCCTGAGATCAGGAACACGACAGGGGTGTCCGCTCTCGCCACTGCTATTTAACATAGTGCTGGAAGTCTTAGCATCAGCAGTCAGACAACAAAACAAAATAAAAGGCATCAAGATTGGCAAGGAGGAAGTCAAACTTTCACTTTTTGCAGATGACATGATACTTTACATGGAAAACCCGACGGAATCCACCAAAAGCCTACTAGAACTGATTCATGATTTCAGCAAAGTTGCAGGATACAAAATCAATGTACAGAAATCGGTGGCATTTCTATACACCAACAATGAAGCAGCAGAAAGAGAAATAAAGAAGCTAATCCCTTTCACAATTGCACCAAAAACCATAAAATACTTAGGAATAAACCTAACCAAAGAGGTGAAAGACCTCTACACTGAAAACTATAAAAAAACTTATGAAGGAAATTGAGGAAGACACAAGGAAATGGAAAAACATCCCATGCCCATGGATTGGAAGAATAAATATCGTCAAAATGGCAATACTACCCAAAGCAATCTACACATTCAATGCAATCCCAATCAAAATTGCACCAGCATTCTTCTCAAAACTAGAGCAAACAATCCTAAAATTTGTATGGAACCACAAAAGACCTCGAATAGCCAAAATAATACTGAAGAATAAAACCAAGGCGGGAGGCATCACAATCCCAGACTTTAACCTCTACTACAAAGCGGTGGTCATCAAGACTGTATGGTATTGGCACAAAAACAGACACATAGACCAATGGAATAGAATAGAAAACTCAGAAATGGACCCGCAAGTATATGGCCAACTAATCTTTGACAAAGCGGGAAAATGTATCCAATGGAAAAAAGACAGCCTCTTTAACAAATGGTGCTGGGAGAATTGGACAGCAACATGCAAAAGAATGAAACTAGACCACTTTCTTACACCACTCACAAAATTAAATTCTAAATGGAGAAAAGATCTGAATGTGAGACAGGAAACCGTCAAAATCCTAGAGGAGAAAACAGGAAAAAGCCTCTTTGACCTAAGACGCACCAATTTCTTACTTGACACGTCTCCAATGGCAAGAGAATTAAAAGCAAAGATGAACTATTGGGACCTCATCAAGATAAAAAGCTTCTGCACAGCAAAAGAAACAACCAACAAAACGAATAGGCAACCAACGGAATGGGAAAAGATCATCGCAAATGACATATTGGATAAAGGACTAATATCTAAAATTTATAAAGAACTTACCAAACTCCAAACCCGAAAAACAAACAACCCAGTGAAAAAATGGGCGGAAGATATGAATAGACACTTCTCCAAAGAGGACATTCAGATGGCCAGCAGACACATGAAACGATGCTCAATGTCACTCATCATCAGGGAAACACAAACCAAAACCACACTGAGATACCACCTCACACCAGTCAGAGTGGCTAAAATGAACAAATCAGGAAACTATAGATGCTGGTGAGGATGTGGAGAAGTAGGCACCCTCCTAACACTGTTGGTGGGAATGCAAACTGGTGCAGCCACTCTGGAAAACGGTGTGGAGGTTCCTCAAAAAAATGAAAATAGAGCTACCCTATGATCCAGCATTAGCCCTGCTAGGAATCTACCCAAGAGACACAGGAATGCTGATGCATAGGAGCACGTGTACCCCAATGTTCATAGCAGCACTTTCGACAATAGCCAAATCATGGAAAGAGACCAAGTGCCCATCAACTGACGAATGGATAAAGAAGTTATGGTACTTATATACAATGGACTACTACGTGGCAATGAGAAAAAATGAAATCTGGCCATGTGTAGCCAGATGGATGGAACTGGAGGGTATTATGTTAAGTGAAATAAGTCAGTCAGAAAAAGACAGATACCATATGTTTCCATGAATAGGTGGACTTTGTGAGACTAAGCAAAAACCAGGGGGAGGGGAAGAGGGGAAAGGAAAAAAAGACACAGAGAGGGAGGGAGATAAAACATAAGAGACTCTCAAAGACTAAGAAAAAAACTGAGGGTAAGGGGGATGAGGGAGGGGGGAGAGGGGGTGATGGGCATTAAAAAGGGCACATGTTAGGATGAACACTGGGTGTTATATGTAAACCAATTTGAAAATAAACTATTATAAAATTAAAAAAAAAAGAGGCAAATCCAAAAAAAAAAAAAAAGGAAAAATGAACATTGCATTAGATGTTACATTAAATTTTTTAACTGGGTCAAACTGGATTATCTAGTCCTGCAAAACAAATTTAGTGGCTTAAAACATATGTTTATGATCACAAAATTTCTGTAGGACATGAATCGCATACAACTTCAGGCTACAATCAAGATGGTGTCTGAGGCTACCACCATCTCAAGGCTCAACTGAGGTAAGATCTGACTCCAAGCTGACTCACTCGTTCAGTTCCTCATAAGCTCTTAGACTGAAGGTTTTAGCTTCTCTTTGGCTGTTGTCTTGACCAACTCGACTCCTTGCCACATGGCCCTTTCTAACACAAGAGCCATTTTAAGAACGTTCTACAACAGACTGCATTGACTTAATAACTGAGAGTGATCAAAAACTACAGCACTGGGGCACCTAGGTGGCTTAGTCGGTTAAGCATCCAACTTGAGCGCAGGTCATGAGGAGTTTGAGCCCCATATCAGGCTTGCTACTGTCAGGACAAAGCCCGCTTTAGATCTTCTGTCCCCTTCTCGCTCTGTCCCTCACCTGCTCATGCTCTCTCAAAATAAATAAAACATTAAAAAAAAGCTACAGAACTGCCAAGTATTTCATTTATGGATGGGGGGAAAGAGACTGAAAAGAGCATAACTGAAAAAAAAGGTATTGAGAAAACTCAAACACATATTTATACCCATTAAATGCAAATAGCTCCATAAATTGGATACAAGTGTTTGCCCTCTTAAGCCTTTAGCAGTGGTTTTATAGTAAGGAAGAGAGACAACGTGGTGGTAGAGTAGAGAGACCTCATTCTTCGGAAATCATCAGAACCAAGTTTGAAGTTCAGCCTTAACACTACTAGTAGCCATGGTTCTTTAACATCTTTGAAATGCAATCTTCTTCTCAGTAATCAGAGTTGAGATGAGTAAAACAGATGATGTACATGGTTATGTAAAATGTCTGCTTTATACATACTGGCCTTTCCTATCATCATTGTCATTACCATTGCCATTACCATCGCACAATCCTCCGTGGCTCATCTATCCAAGATTAGTGATGAGCAGAAGCCAAACTGTACTCCTCTCTATTTTAAAGCATGAAGAGGACAGAAGTCATAGCAGTGATTTGTGCATAAGCAAGCACATGTTTCTAGCTCATACCTCAATTTTGTCCTAAATGTGTAATTTTTTTGAGACTGACTCAGTGTTCAGTGTTGTACTTTCACAAAGAGAGTGAAAAATCATGTCTGTTGACACCTAGGTGGAGCTTGATATGAAGTAGAATATCACTCATGTGTATTTACTCATAGAGTGTCACAGGGTCAAGATGCTATGAGAGAATCCAACATGGCTATAAACAACTAGAACATCTCCATTTATCAGCAAGAGCCTCACTCCTAAAGCAACATCCCAGCACTCCTTATCTCATAGTTCAGACAACAAATAGCTGGCCAGAGAAGAAGAAAAAATTATAAAAGGGGCTTATAAGAAAAATGTTTTTCTCTCCTCCCAAACAGGAGATTTTGGAGTTAATACTAACCACCTTCCTCCTCCTCTTCCACCATCATCATCTTCATCATCTTCTTCATCATCACCTTCTTCATCATCTTTATGATCACAACCACTACCATCACTGCCATTCATTGATATTTTTCAATGTGTATTATTTATATATTGTTGTGTATAAATTATCCTAAAACTTATAGTTTAACAGTTTAAAACAACAAATATTTATTATCTCACACAATGTCAAAGGGTCAAGAATACAGAAATAGTTTAGTTAGGTTTGTCTGGCTCAGTGGCTATTATGAGGTTTCAATCAATCTTCTGGTGGAGAGAGATACAGACTACAGCAATCTGAAAGCTTAACTGAAGCTGAAGATCCACTTCCAAGCTCACTCACGTGGCCATTGTCTGGAAGCTTTAGTTCCTCACTGTGTGAGACTTTCCATATAGCGGCACGGCCCTGGGCTTCCCCCAAGTGAACAATTTGAAAGGGAATAACCAAGACAGACAGACCGGTTTGCATGACCAAAGTTACACACTATCACTTCCACTTCACTCTATTCCCTAGAAGTCACACACTCAAGGGGAGGGGAATTAGTCTCCAGCTCTTGAAGGGAGGAATATCAAAGAATGCATAGACATATTTTTTAAGCCATCACATCATGTTACAAGGACCATGGTAAACATGATACATATATACCTTTTCGGGTATAAAAGGAAAAATTGTTTATTCATGCATTTATTCACTCAACAAATCTTTATTGCAGATTTCATCTACCCAAAAATATATTCCAATGACTATTTTGTCCAATCTTTTGCACACTGTATCCCTGTTTCTTATCTCTAGCTTTATTTTTTTTTCCTTAGTGTACCTATTCCAATCTCTTCCTGGAGACTTGCAATAGCATCTCTCCTCTGGCCCTCAAAACATCCTCACATTTATGCTTCTTTCAAGCCAACTTAACTCATTACAAAGCAGTATCTTAAGTCTATACTTAGATATAACGTTTATAATTTAACCATTGTCTGCAGCAAAGATATAATACAATCTTAGTTGAATAGTCAACACAAGTTCTCTCAAATGTGACAGAAGACAGTCACCTTCAGGATGTGATTTGAGAAGGAGAGGAACGTTGCTGTTACTAGAACAACTCCCTCCATCTATTCTTAGGAGTTCTTGTTTAGAGGAAATTCACCAAAGTTACTCTTTAAAATCCAAGTGAAGATACAGAAGATACAGAGGTGAAACTATTAATAGCACATAACTCCTTGACTAAAATTGCTCTATCAGGTTAGCTATACAACCACCTAACTGGGCTCAGAAGAAATTAGATACAATATACAAAAGATTTATTGAGACAGAGAAACTCAGGAAAGGCATGGGTTAGGTTCCCACAAGATTCTGCAAAGATAGCTCAGGAGATGGGGGAGAGCACAAGATACCAGAGTCAGGATAAGGGAGATCCGTCATGAAGGCTTTAGTTTGGGTTCTGTCATGGAACCCATGGAAGGACATGACAGCAGGGAGCCTATTCAAGAGACTCTCCAGCATGCAGGAAAAAAGAGAGCAGAATGATGAGGCAGAATATACAAGTAGAGGGTTCCATTCTGTTGGGGTCTTCTCACCTCCCAGAATTGTTTCTGCCTAAAGGAAGGGAGATTAAAGAACTATGCATAGTCTCCCTTCCCTCACTGGATAAGGACCCCTCTAGAGGTCTACGAATCTGTTCTTCTGACTGTACTGTGGGCTTCTACACCTATAGGAGAAGACCCTAGAGCCAAAAGTGGAAAGACATGCTGGCCTCACCCTAAGTGAGTGTTCTGTACTCTAGGGGCACCTGACCTCACATGAAACTGTCCCTAGCAGCCATCGCTGAAAATCAGCAGTGAGTGAGGGGATGTGATGCGGGACACCACAGACATCTACTAAAGGGAAGTTGCAGAAAGTGTGCACTTGTGAGGGGCAGAAAGGTGATGCTGCGAACAAGCATCATCTACATCACATTTTTACTTAGGCTCAGTGCTAAAGATAGCTGGATCTTGAACTCCCATGAAAGTGGGAGTTCATTATTACATAACCAAGAAGTATTCCTTCTAAAATGATCCCCCGTAGTATAATCTCTATGGTGTGTTAAAATGAAATACCAAAAGCACAAGAAACAAAAGAAAACATTAAGAAATTAGATTTAGTCAAAATTCAATACTTTCGTGCTTCCAAGGACACCATCCAGAAAACAGAAAGACAACCCACTGAGTGGGAGAAACTATATGCAAATCGTATATATGACAAGACTTATATATAGATTATAATAAAGAACTCTTATAATTCCATAAAAGAGAGACAGGCAATCTATTAATAACTGGGCAAAGGATCTGAGTAAACATTTCTCCAAAGGAGATGTACAAATGACCAATGAGCATGCGTAATGATGTTCAACATATATTAGCCATCAGGGAAATACAAATCAAAATCACAGTGAGACATCATCCCATATCCATTAAGACGGCAATGATCAAAACGGCAGATAGTAACAAGTGTTAGTGAGCATGTGGAGAAATTGGAACTCTCATACACTGCCACTGATATTGTAAATGGTACAGTCGCTTTAGAAACCATCTGGCATTTCCTCCAAAAGTTATACATAGAATTACCATACGACCCAACAATTCCACTGCTAGATATATACCCAAGAGAAATGAAAAATGTGTCCACATAAAAAACTGTACACAAATGTTCCTAGCAGCAAATTAAATATCCATCAAACCAGTGAATGGATCTACAGAATGCGATATATGTATAAAATGGAGTAGTATTTGGCAATAACAAGAAATGAAGCACTGATTACAGGCTATGACATGGATAAATCTTGAAAACTTTATGCTAAGTGAAATAACCAACCACCTATTGTATGACTTCATTTGTAAGGAATATCCAGAATAAGCAAATAAAGAGACAGAGGAGATGACTGGTTGCCTTTGGCTTAGAGAGTTTGGAGGGAAATGAGGAGTGACTGCTAATGAGTACAGCGGTTGATGAAAATGGCCTAACATTAGATACTGTTGATGGTTGCACAACAGCGAATATACTAAAAACCACTGACTTGTACACTTTAGATAGGTGAATTTTGTAGTGTGTGAGTCAATTTTTAGTAAAGCTGTTATTAAAACATGTTAATGAAAAATCAGTGTGGTGCTGGCACAAGATCAACACGGCAATATTGGTATGTATTATAGTAAGTTTATAAGAAATACTAGCACCTGCTCTATGCAAAGCACTATCAATAAAATTACAGAGAAAATTCCCAGTGCATAACAATAAGCCGATCTGTAACATTACAGGAGTGTTTTGATGCAAGCTGTACAAGCCTGATAAAGAAAAGGTTCATAATGTTTCTCTTCAATGTAAGCATTTATTCGCTTCTTTTAAGTGAAGGAGAGCAATCAAGTTGCATAAAATTAAAATCTTAATCGCTCAGCTCTAGGCTGTATTTTGTAAAGAAGGTTCATAAACACAGCCCGTGATCACAATCTATGGAACTCCTGCGAGAACATCAAACACAAATGAGTCGCCACAGGATGTTTCCACATAGACTTAAATACTACTGTTACTAGATTAACAAATGACTTATTTATAATTGCAGCCTCTTTGTTGAGGAAACCCTAAACAACATTTCAGTTTTAAAAATTTCCTAAAATTTTAGCTTATGTCTACGAGCTCAGAAAAAAGTCAGTAGTTGCGAGATCTCACCTTTGAAGATGAGAATCTAAGACGGATTGTCATTCTAATAATAATGTAAGACCATCCCAAATATCTCTGTTCAGTGAGCACCTGGATGATATCCAACCCCCCAAGAAACTGAAAATTCTGCTCAGTGACAACACGTTATTTAACTCACCAGGGCAATTTAAGATAACACAATGTGACTCCAACCTATGCAAGGAAATCTGTCACGTGAAAGCATTTTTTCCTAAGAAACACCTGCTGGCAGTCAAATTGTGAGCATGTTTAGAGAATTACCCTGACTGATTCTGTGACTGTGTGCAAATGAGCTTCCTTCCAGATCTTTGTGGGGGTGACTTCCAAAGGCTTCAAACCAGATACATGGCTTGATGGGAAAAGGTAGTAGTTTTTAATTTTATTATATATATGTAACAAATCTATATGATATTGAATATATGATAAAAGTTAAAACTGGGGCTCCTGGGTGGCTTAGTCAGTTAAGCGTCCAACTTTGGCTCAGGTCATGATCTCAAGGTTAGTGAGTTCAAGCCCCGCATTGGGCTTTGTGCTGACAGCTTAGAGCCTGGAGCCTGCTTCAGATTCTGTGTGTCTCCCTCTCTCTCTCTGCTCCCTCCCCCACTCACGCTCTTTCTCTCTCTCAAAAATAAACATTAAAAAAATCTTTTAAAGTTAAAACTATATGTAAGATATGATACATATAATCTATGGGAAATACATGTTTATAATTAATTCATATAAAATATAAACATATAAACAAAATAATATCCATATATATTTATAATATATATTACATATAGGAAATATATAGAATATATAGAATATTTATAATTTATAATATAGTTATTTGTAGAGTATATATAAATAGTTAAATTTTGAGCGAGGAAGAATCTGTAACACAAAATGCTCACTGTGCCTTGCCACCAGCTGAGTTTGCACTTACATTTCTCCGGAAGTTTCTCCAGTGCCCTCATGTTAGCACTTCATTTCACACATCCTCCACGGTAGACAGGAGGCAAAGGACACGGCATCCTCTTTTTATCCTCATGCACTAGTTGGTTATCTGAAATGCAAAATAAATGAGAGGGAAAGAAAAAAGTCAAACCAACTGCCAGATCATCTCTTTATAATTTCATACTTGCAATTTTACCTCAACGGTGATGTTGCTAAAAAGGGAAGTGGGAGTCCTCATATGGATTTAAGAGTCCTTTCTTCCCAAGTGGGAACAGCTCCCGCACCCCATTCAACTGCCACAAAGGTCCAGACTGCTGTTTCACTTAACATCTTTAATTAGCTCCCCTCTGAGACACAAAAACAAAACTGAGCTCACAAAAATAAGCAGAAAAGATTTGCCTGGAGTCTAAACTAACCAGTCGTTGGTTTCTGCCTCCCCCAGGAAGCTCACTGGACTCTTGCAGCCCCCAGTGCCCCTCATTAGCAAGTGCGAGGCACGCCCCACTTTGAGGGTCATGGAGGCGGGGCCTGTGTGACCTTGTGCTAGGTGAATTCCCTGCGCTGGCCTAAATTTAGGAAATGCTCCCCAGAATGAATCCCAGCTGAATGCACTTCTCTGGAGCTTTTGTTGCTGCTTCTGGTAAATGGTCACAGCAGCAAAGGGTATTAAATTATAAATTATTGGGGATTCTTCTTCCTGTAACTTTGAATTGACATAGCGTAAACATTTCTTAGGATGAGCTCAGAGCAGAACCCACTGTTCCCTAATTCTCCAGAGAGAGGCTCTGCTCTGACAAGCTTGGGAAGGAAGGAAAAAAAAAAAAAGAAAAGAAAAGAAAAGAAACCATTAGTAAGCCTCTAAATGCCAGAATACTTTATGTTTTCATCTTACTCAGCCTTTATCCTACATCTGTGAGAGGTTCATCATCATCCACTCAAAGACATGCTGAGATGAGGAAACTGAGTCCCCAAGGTCAAGCAATTTATCCAAGGCCACACAATGTGTACCAGACAGAGCAAGGCAGCCAGTCTCTAAAGCAGTGGTTCTCAGCTCCTTCTGAGCCACGGACTTCTCTGAGCATCTGGTGACAGCGACAGTGGCTCCGTGCATACATTTCACAAACAAATTTAGAAGCCAGGCACCCATTGATGACTGGGCCAGAGCCTGGAGAAAGCCGGGCCTCAAAGCTTTCTTTCCTCTTTCCACACTGCTAGGCAGTCTCCCACTGGAGGAGGCAGGGGGTGAGGGAAAGGAAATTACCCGACATTTAAAACATCTGTTTTTCTCACTCCATGACCCTTCCACCTGCCTTCTGTGTTATTACATAAATTCCTTATGAATCCTGGTCTCCCGAGCAGCAGCATTTTGATCAGAAACTACTTATAGGAAGTGGAAATGAAAATTATTTCAAAACCTATTCATCAACCTCCTGTGTTGTTTTCCTCTCCAGCAGCCCCACTCAAAGTATTTATCTAAAAGAACTGAACGCAGGCTCTCATAGAGCTATCCACACCCCCACGTCCACTGCAGCGTTATTCACGATAGCCAAAATGTGGAAGCCATCTACCAGTCCATTGACAGATGAATGGACAGAGAAAATGTGGAAGGGACATACATTGAAATATTATTTGGCCTTCAAAAAGAAGGAAATTCTGTTATGGACTCCAATATTGACAAAACTTGAGGACATTATGCTAAACAATACATTCTTGTGAAGTCAGGGTTGCAAACACACACACACGCTGTGCCTCCGAGTAGCTTCGTGAGGGAAGAGTAACCACCAAGAACAGTGACCGAGATCTGGTTTTCTTGAGTCGATTAGTCCCAAATGTGAAACGCCGATAAAACATTGTTTCCTGTTAGTCCCTCTACATCTAACATAACCATCTCTTGTGCTGAAATCACTTAGCATCTTGTTTCAAGCTCAAAGATTAATTTTCACAACAGCATAAATTATTCCACTAAAAGACTGCTGTCAGTAAAAACGCCTGTATTTTGAAAGTCCATTAGGGACTGAACTGTTCTTTTTTTTTTAGAAAGAGATACAAATGGGTTTCTTCTTTATAAATTAATGTAAATACAGTTTAAAATGCACTAAGCTACTTACTTATTGACAGTCTTCTTGACACAAGGGAGATCATGTTCTAACCCCCTGCTTCAGGTCCTGAAGATACCTCTTTCTTCCAAAGTCTGCCAGGGGTCTCAGCCAGTTTGCCACCACTTTCCACTAACCAAGATGGTCCTAATGTTCCCCTAAGCTGGACTAAACTTCACTTGGTTTCTTCCTGACTATGATACCCTGACTTCCCTTTTCTTAGAGCATTTACTTGTGAAAACTTGCAATTGCGATTTCTTTCTCTGCCCCCTGGAGATGTAAATCCTCTCCCAGCCTCTTGCCAGGTTTACAGCTCAGGAATGTTTTTCTCAAGGATCAGGAACTGCAGTCATCAAGGAAGATAACAACCCTATCTCCCAGTCTCTGTGAGAGGAGAGGGGTCTAACTTTAGTTAAGTGTCAATTAGCAAACACGACCTAATCACATAGACCCAACTCCTTCATAATATCCTTAGGTCTCCTTCGCTAGCTCACTCTAACACTTAAAAACCCTTCCCCAGGGAACCTGGTGGCTCAGTCAGTTAAACATCCACCTTCGGCTGAGGTCATGATCTCACACTTCATGAGTTTGAGCCCTGCATCGGGCTCTGTGCTGACAGTTTAGAGCCTGGAGCCTGCTTCGGATTCTGTGCCGCCGTCTTTCTCTGCCCCTCCCCCACCCTTGTGCATGCCTGGGGCTCTCACTCTCAAATAAATAAGCATTAAAAAAAATCCTTGGGGCACCTGGGTGGCTCAGTTGGTTAAGCGTCCAACTTCAGCTCAGGTTGTGATCTCACGGTTTGTGGGTTCAAGCCCTGAGTCAGGCTATATGCTGACAGCTCAGAGACTGAAACCTGCTTCAGATTCTGTGTCTCCCTCTCTCTCTGCCCCTCCCCTACTCACGCTCTGTCTCTCTCTCAAGAATAAAAATTAAAAACATTAATTAAAAAAAATTTTTTTAAATCCTCCCCCAAAGGATGCAAGAATATACAATGGGAAAAGGACAGTCTTTTCTATAAATTGTGATGGAAAAACTGTGCAGCTATCTGTAGAAGAATAAAACTAGATCACTTTCTTACACCATACACAAAAATAAACTCAAAATAGATTAAAGACCTAAACTTGAGACCTGAAACCATAAATCCCCTAGGAGAAAACATAGGTGGTCATAATCTCTTGAATATCAGCTTTAGCAACATAGTTATGAATGTGCCTCCTCCAATAAGGAAAACAAAAGCAAAAATAAACTGTTGGGACTATATCAAAATTAAAAGCTTTTGTGCATTTAAGGAAACCATCAACAAAATGAGAAGCGAACCTACTGAATGGGAAAAGGTATTTGCAAATCATATATCCAGTAAGGGGCTAATAATCTAAAATATGTAAAGAATCAAAAAAACAAACACTGATTAAAACATGGCAGAAGACCTGAGTAGACACTTTTCCAAAGAAGACACACAAATGGCCAACAGACACATGAAAAGATGCTCAACATCACTCATCATCAGAGAAATGCAAATCAAAACCACAGGAGATATTACCTTATACCTCAAAATGGCCAGTGCCAGAAAATAAATAAATAAATAACAAGTGTTGGTGAGGTTCTAGAGAAAAGGGAACACGTGTGCACTGTTGGTGGGAATGTAAATTGGGGCAGCCACTGTGGAAAACAGTACAGAGTCTCCTCAAAAACTTAAAAATAAAAGTACCATACAATCCAATAATTCCACTACCAGGTATCTATGCAAAGAAAACAAAAACACTAATTCAAAGGGATATATGCACCCCTATGTTTATTGCAGCATTATTGATCATAGCCAAGATATAGATGTAACCCAAGTGTCCATTGATAGATAAATAAAGAAGAGGTGGTATATATATACGTATGTATGTGTGTGTGTCTATGGATGTGTGTGTATATATACATATACATATACATATATATATACATATACATATATATATTGGAATATTGCTCGGCCATAAAAAGGAATGAGATCTTGCCATTGGTGACAACATGGATGGACCTAGATGGTATTATGCTAAATGAAATAAATTAGACATAAATACCATATGATTTCACATATATGTAGAATCTAAAAAACAAATGAACAAACAAACTCTTAAACGCAGAGAACAAACTGGTGGTTGCCATAGGGGAGGTGAGCAGGGGGGCAAAACAGATATAAAATAAGTAAGTGAGAAGATGAAAAATACAGCCTAGGGAATATAGTCAGTAATATTGTAATAACATTGTATGGTGACTATCCTTATCACAGTAAGCACTGAGTAATGTATAAAATTGTTGAATCAGTATGTTATACAGCTAAAACTAATACAGC
Source organism: Paguma larvata (assembly GCA_030068075.1). Classification (NCBI taxonomy): domain Eukaryota; kingdom Metazoa; phylum Chordata; class Mammalia; order Carnivora; family Viverridae; genus Paguma; species Paguma larvata. The sequence continues at coordinate 56,351,515 of CM057839.1, forward strand.
ACTGTATGTTAACTTTACTTAAAACATACATACATACATAAAAACTCCCATCTTTGGTTTGAATGGAATTGGTTTTCATCTCTTCCCTATTGCTATAGTCGCGAATAAAGTCTTCCTTGCCTGTTAACTTTGTTGGGTGCAATTTTTCCTTCACACTACCCCTCTACAGAACCACTACCATCCGCTCCATTTTTTGGCCTTTCTTTAGTTCTAGAATCAGAATAAAATGATAGAACTGGAGGAAACTTACTGAAACACAAAGAGATGAATTGATGTATTTTAAAATTTTAAAAGCCATTACAAAATTGTTGATAGACCTGCATGCTTCATGCATAGACATACACTGCATGCATACAAGTATATCAATCCACTGAAGTTTTTAAATAGGCTTAGAAAAGAGTCATTAGGGGCAAACACTGAAACGATAAAAATGGTTGTTTCTAGGCAGAAAGATAATGGAATTTTCCTTTTCTTCTATTATTAGGCCATATTTTCTAAATTTTCCACAAAGAATTGTATTTGGGGGTAAATTTCTGTAATGGGAAGAAAGAGAAGATTTCAAATAGTAAAAGGAACTCTCAAATGCTATCTCTAAAAATAATCACACTAGCTTTTTTTCTTTTTACCAGCTTTCTTCCTAAGTATTGTGGGTGGGAAACAGACGAATGTCCCAAATTTTTTGCTAACGAAAAATATTACAAATACATTCGCGGCTCTGAATACTAGTCTTTCATTCCTGGATGTTTCTTAGAAAACTAAAGCCTTCTGACCTTTCTCTTTGATTCCCATACAATGAGTCCATGTGGGACCTACTCGGTAGGTCCCATGTCCTCCTCTTTTCAGGCAAGTGTCCACCACACAGAAGTATCTGAATTCAGACTGACTTATTTCACTAGATACCATATGTTTCCACGAATAGGTGGACTTTGTGAGACTAAGTAAAAACCAGGGGGAGGGGAAGAGGGGAAAGGAAAAAAAGACACAGAGAGGGAGGGAGATAAAACATAAGAGACTCTCAAAGACTAAGAACAAACTGAGGGTGAGGGGGATGAGGGAGGGGGGAGAGGGGGTGATGAGCACTAAAAAGGGCACATGTTGGGATGAACACTGGGTGTTATATGTAAACCAATTTGAAAATAAACTAGTATAAAATTAAAAAAAAAAAGAAGTATCTGAATTCAATGCTGCAGATTTTTAAAAAGCCTCCTCAAGCCTCCCCTCAAGGGGAAGAGGTTACAGTTCCCCCCAGTGAGTGATTTATATCTCAGATGTCAAAGAAGCGGTAGGAGTGTACCCCCGCCCCTGACCTCAAAGTTCACAGGAACAAGGACCACGCACATCATTCTGTCCCACTCAAGTGAGAGAACTGACTGCCCAGAAGGGCAGATGTGAGCTCATATTCTCAAAGAAAGAGAACTTGGCACTTGTTAAGGTTAAACTTTAAACAAGCCAATGCTTGTCTATAGGAAGAAATTGAGGGTGGGGATGAGAGGATGAGGGGTCAACTCTATTTAGAAACATAACAAATATCATACGATTTCACTCATATGTGGAATTTGAGGTACAAAACAGATGAACATAAAGGAAGGGAAGCAAAAATAATATAAGAACAGAGAGGAAAACAAACCATAAGAGACACTTAAATACAGAGAACAAACTGAGGGTTGCTGATGGGGTGCTGGGTGGGGAGATGGGCTAAATGGGTGATGGACTTTAAAGAAGGCACTTGTTGGGATGAGCACTGGGTGTTATATGGAAGTGATGAATCACTAAATTCTGTTCCTGAAATCCTTATTACACGATATGTTAATTAATTTGGATTTAAATGTTTAAAAAATAAGTTGTATAAATACATATTTATATATAGGAGAAGAAGGAATACATTGTAAAATAAAATGGAATAAGATACCAAAAAATTAATAAAATAAAATAAAATAATAAAATAAAACACTGATATTGAGACCACAGAAGGGAATCTCCCTGTTCGGAGGCAGACTCCTGGGTGGCCCTATACCTACTATTTCAAATGGAGTCCCTTGAGGCTTAAGCAGGACACAGACTAATTAGAGCTTTGAAAAAAAAAACCAAACCGTACCAGGATTAACCAATACCTACAAGGAGAAATTTGGGAAGAATTAATCCCTGTAATAGGAAGAGGGAATAAGTGCTTGGCAGGGCAACACTTAACAGTGAAGAAAGAAACTTATTTATTCAAAAAGCCTAAGGAAGCTATAGGACTGCCACTGGAAAGCTGAAAACCCCTAGCTCCAGAGAGAGCCAGGTCGGGGCTGCTACTTATAAAAGTTCTTTGTGCTAAGCAGAAACAATATAGCCTGAGTTCTCATCCTAGGAGATACCAGGTGCCAGAGAAAGGCGGCTATCTTCCACAGAGAGAAGCATTTAACAATCACAGATCCATAGACGCTAATAGCAACCCCTGGTGCCAGATGTATTCTCATATTCTGAATTTTGGGGATTTAGGTAGGAAATCCGGTGTGTGATCAACATTATATAACGCCCCAGTGGGGTCTAGGGCAACATCTCATTAATTTTTTTCTTTTAAGCAAAACACACGAAGAGTCACACTAAGTGGTATAAACAAAGGATGTAGATAAATAGACTCACATCAGTTCAAGTTTTGCTGCCAGATGGGTTATGGAAAAAAGAATTCAATTTCGTGAGGTTTGGGAGTTTCAGAAATCTCCTTAAGGGATTGTGGACCTGCATTTTTTAACAGGTCTGTCTTTCCCGCCGGAGACTGAGAACCGTGACTTATTTATCTTCCCCACTACCTGGCTGATGACTGGTGCTCAGCAGGCGTGTTGAATTTAATTGATTAACTCCAGGCTCTTCGCCTCTTGCAATTGCTGGCGGCACCGCTCCGAAGCTCTGGACGCCCAGAGAGGCCAACACCGCAAGAGCAGGGGTCCTCTGCTCAGTGTGCTCTGAGCCTCTTTAAATTGCAGGAGTTAAAAACAAAGTTTTCTGCCTGGTTTTAACTTCCCCAATTTCAAGTGCTGCCATTGCATGAACCGCCCAGAGACCACAAAGGCCAAGAATTCGATTCCTGCGTATCATGTTGTTTGGAGGTTTGCTAGCAGTGTTCTGGAAAACGCTGATAAAATGACAAGGATGCCTCATCTGGGGAAACTAGTCGCCATAATTATTGATGTTTGTCTCTGTGAATGCAGCAGCCTGGAGGCAAAGGGAATGACTGAAGGCATAGCAGGCGTGACAGTTTTCATCTAACACCATGGGCGGGTGAGATTTCTGGGTGGACGCTTCTCCAAGCCAGGCTTCTGTGATGGCCTCCTTGGCACTGCCCTCTCCCACTCACTACTGCCTTCTCTGTGTCTCCCTGGGAGTCCCAGGAGGTCTGGAAATAGATGTGTCAAGTTGTTCTCTACGTCCTAGTCCTTTATCATGGGGGACAAGGTCATCCTACTTCCTGGTAGTACTGGCAGCACAATTAGTCTTCTCTTTAGTGAGGAAGGGAGTGTGACTTGAAACTTTAAAGCAAGGAAGAAAACACAGATTTAAAATGAAATATTTAAAGGGGTGCCTAGGTGGCTTGGTCGGTCAAGCATCCAACTCTTTTTTTTTTTTAGTTTATTTATTTATTGAGGCGGGGAAGGGGGAGGGAGAGGCAGAGAGAGAGAGAGAATCCCAAGCAGACACTAGGCTTTACATAGTAAAGTAAAACACCATACTTGCTTTACGTAGTAAAATGCCTCACATCTATTTTTCAGTTTTACTTTTTTGCAGTGTTACTTAGTGGATACATATACACAGCTAAAATCAAGAAAGCCCACAGAGCCCAATGCTGGACTAGAACTCACCATGAGATCATGACCTAAGCTAAAATCAAAAGTCAGAGGCTCAACCAACTGAGACACCCAGGTGCCTCAAACACCCAACTCTTGATTTGGGCTCAAGTCATGATCTTACAGTTCATGAGTTTGAGCCCCACAAAGGGCTCCATGCTGACAGTGCAGAGCCTGCTTGAGATTCTCTCTCTCTCCCTCTCTGTGCCCCTTCCCTATCACACATTCTCTCTCTCTCTCTCTCAAAACAAACAAATAAGCTTTTTTAAAAATTATAAAATTAAATGTTTAAAGCAATGAGGACACCATAAAAGGCACCTGGGAGTAGAGAGAGCACCACATTCAAACAGGCCAACTGGGTGTTTCTACCTGCTGACACCAGGGGCTGGTCCAATGATACGCAGCAGTTGCCTGATCTAGAAAACTCAGTATAAAGAAATTTAAACGTGGAGGACAAATACATTCATTCTCCAATGGCCATATTGCAAATACTTTTTTTCAAGTTTCCTTATACTTGCTTTACGTAGTAAAATGCCTCACATCTATTTTTCAGTTTTACTTTTTTGCCATGTTACTTAGTGTATACATATACACAGCTAAAATCAAGAAAGCAAGCAAACAAGCAATGAAATAGATTATACAGGGAAAAATTAAGTCTCCAGTCCCACTCCTGTCCCAAGGGCCCTGACCCTGAGTTCTTCCCTTTGTTTTTGTTGTTTTTAATTTTTTTAATGTTTATTTATCTTTGAGAGAAAGAGACAGAGTGTGAGCAGGGGAGGGCAGAGAGAGAGGGAAACACATAATCTGAAGTAGGCTCCAGATTCTGAGCTGTCAGCACAGAGCCCAATGCGGGGCTTGAACTCAAGAGCCTTGAGATCATGACCTGAGTTGAAGTTGGCATCCAACCAACTGAGCCACCTAGGTGCCCCCCTGGGTTCTTCTTTTCAGAGGAAACTACTGTGACTAGATTTTGGATTCTTCCAGAAATAGTCTCTACATTTATAAGACTATATCGCTTTTAAAATGTATGCTGTATGACACTATACACACTATTCCACATCTTGCTCCCTCTCTTCAAATGCATTTAAATTATTAATATCCCTCTATGCTTTCAGCATGCTACCCTCTTCTACAACATGCTCAGGCCTTCAGACTTCTTGAGGGGCTCCCAGTGCCTACATCTGAAGACCTCAGCTTGGCATTCAGAGCTGGTCTGCTACTTTCTAACCAACCGCCAAAGATGCTGCTATGCATTTAATTGTGTCCCCAAAAACACATTGAAATCTTAACCACCAGAATCTGTAAGTGACGCCTTATCTGGAAATAGTCTTTGCAAATGTGATTAAAATGTAAGTTAAGATGAGGTCATATTGGAGTAGAGTGAGCCCTTTCTCTAAGGTGACTATTGTCCTTATAAGAAAAGAAGAAATATAGAGACCTACATGCACAAATGGAAGGTCATGTGAAGAGACACGGGTGCAAGGATGGAGACAGAGGTTGGGATGAAGGATATACAAGCCAAGGAACACCAAAGATTGCAAGAAACATCAGAAGTTAGAAGAGAGGCATGGAACATTCTCCCCTACAAGCCTTCAGAGGCAGCATGGCCCTGCTGCCATCTTGATTTTGAATTTCTGGGCTCTAGAACGATGAAAAGATACATTCCCATTGTTTTAAGCCACTCACTTTGTGGCATGTTGTCACAGCAGTTCTGGGCAACTAATACAATGCCATTGAGCTTTACTTCCTCCCTCATGTTTCTCCCCCAATGGACAACACCTGCCACCCTCTCCTTTTCCTACCCACTTCACACAACTCTGTCAGCACAACTGAGTGGCTCTTTCTCCTTCCAGGAGAACCTTCCAGGCCACTTTGTTCTCTGACCTCCCTTGAACTACTTCTTTGTGCTCTGTGTAACTGTTCCCTTGAATTCTATTGTCTCATGGGTGCACATCTTTCCTCCTCAACTGGACTGAAGTTCCTTGAGCATCAAAACTGTGTTTGACTCTCCTCTTGATCCAGAGTGGACTCGCAGCGTGTATTCAATAAGCAATCCTTGATATAATAGCATTAAAAGGTTACTAATTTCCAGAAATTATAACAAAAGAGTCCTCTGTGACTCTTCATTAGGCATTCCAAAGTATGTTCAATATCTCTAATCTAATACAATGAAAGAAAATCTATTAAAAAGACATTTATTCTTCACTGCATTTCAAATGTAAAATTGATTCCTTGTTGTTGTTTTGTGGGGTATTTTTATGTGAAATTCAAGTTAGTATAATCATTAGAAAGTTCACTATTAAAAATGGTAAATTAAATGCTAAAGTATAAGGTGACTCATGAAAACCAAATATAAATGACCAGAAGTACATTTCTTTTATTGTAAGACAGTAGCTCATTTTTGGGTAATCTGCAGATAAAGGACTCTAAAATGTTGGAAAGGACAACATTAATGGAACCCTAACAGGCAATTGATTTAGAAAGTCTGAGAAAGTGCCCCGCCAACTTATAGACATTACTGGGATAAGAGAACTGAGGGCACAGTTATCAATAGACCAGTACTAAGGACCATCGGATTTACCTGGATGCAAACTTCCTTCTCACAAAATTATTTTAGAAGTACTACAGATCCTAGAATCAAATAATCTTGAGAGTCATAAGGGACCTTGAAATTCAATATCATATAATCTCTTACCCCATACAGAATCTCGTTCCCTTTCTCCCTCAATTGCCATCAAACCTTTGACTACAGCTGACAACAGAAAGCTACATTGGAGGTCCCTGGAATCTGCTCCAACTGGTGCATCCCTAAGGAGAGTACCCACAGAGAGACACCTCAACTCTATCTCCTCACCCTCAGGTTTAAGTCTCAAATCAGAGAAAAAAAAAAGATGATGAATGGTAATTCTTTACCTAACTGAGTCACCAGTCGGGTTAGCCATCTCCTTGCTGGAGCTCCTTAAGTTCTCAGAACCATCTCTCCAGTAGGTCACCTCACATTTCCTACCAAGCATCACCTGGAAGATCAGGTACTTCTGAAGAAACCAAGGGATTGCTCACTGGACCCAGCAATGACATGTTTCACTCATACAAATGCTTTGGGAGTGAAAGAGCAGGTTTTCACTTGCTCAAACCTAATGGGTTTCAGAATGACTACTATTGAGCCATTCCAGAGGCATCTGGATATCTAACCAGCAAAGTAGTTTGTGTCTTTTCATCTTAAGAAGAAGCCTTAAGTAGGGTAGGTTATAAAGAAAAAGCATAAAAGGTCACGTATTCGTTTCCCGATGGTGCATAACAAATTATCACAATTTAGCAACTTAAAACAACCCATGTTTATCTATTTCTGCAAATCAGAAGTCAAGGCACAGCTTAGCTGAGTCTTCTGCAAGGCTGTTACCATGGTGTTACCCAAGGGCTCAGTTCTCTACTGGAGTCATGACTGGCAGTAAATCTATTTCCAAACTCCTTCAAGTTGTTAACCAAAATTCATTTCTTTGTGGCTGTAACCCTGAGGTGCCTGACTTTTTATTGGCATTGACTGGAAGCCACTCTTAGCTCCTAAATGCTGCTCACCGTTCTGCCACTCGGCCTTCACCATAGCCTTCTTAGAACATGCCAGACTGCTTTTTCAAAGCCATCAAGGGGAAAAGAGCAAGTCTGCTAGCCAGGAACTTATTTTTCCTGATGTAATTGGTCATCGCACAGTGATATCCTATTGCCTTTGCCAAGTTCTGTTTGTCCGAATATTAGTCACACATCCCAACTCATACCCAAGGAGGGGTTTTTACAAGAGCTTGAGCATCAAAAGTTGTGGTCATTGGGGGATTGCCTTAGAGTCTGTCTACCAGAACCCCAGAATCTGTATTTTTAAAGCACCCCAGTGACACTGGTACTAAATCGGTCTTCAGAACTATTGTAATAAGATACAGTCAAGAAGGCAACCCGGGGGGTTGGGGGGGAGATTATTTTATTGTTGTAGTTTTCAACCTGGACTGCCCCTGAGAATCAATCACCTGTGGAGTATTTTAAAATCCTGCACCCCAGACCCATCAGTCAGAATATCTGGAAGTGGATTTGTTTTTTTGAAACACCACAGGTGATTCCAAAGTGCAACCAAAGCTAAGAACCACTGTTTTACAAGAACAGTGGGGAATCAGAGTCAGTTTAATGTAAAAAGGTAATCCTTGGAGCAAGTTTTGAAAAACAAGTAGATGTTTTCTAGGTGAAACGCAGGAGTGACAAGTGATAAGGCAGGGACATTTGTAGTAATCTAATGAAGCTGGTGGAGTCACAGAAGAGAATGAATGTAGGAGGCAGCACTGACTAGACTTTGTGCCTAATGTAAGGTTAAGAAAGAAGGAGGAATGTCAGAGGACTTCCAGACCAGGTTTAGATGCCTGGGAGAGCATGGAAACCACTAACTGAAAGAGAATCAAGAGGAGAACCTGGTTGGTGGATGAGAGGAGGTGCTGATGCTGAGCTCTGTTCTAAGTATGTCAAGTTGTACACATTTTTAAAGGTGTTTTACTTGTACTAATGCTCCATTGCTTACTGAGTCCATTTAATATAGATGGGGCATTGACAATGTTTTCCCAATTCACTTACTCTTCTGTTTTCTATTTTCCATAGGATTTAGCTGCCCAGCACGAGTCATGAGAATTCCATATTTACCTCTAATTTCCTACCCCAAAAGGTCATTTATTTTACTAGTGACACAACTCCTTGAATGACCCTTCTCACCATTAAATGGCAAGTGGTTACTTTGCAGTGCTAACTACTGAATTTTAATGTGTGCTAATTTAGCAATTACTAAGGTGTTAAGATTTTTGAGAGCCATAAAAATCAAATCCTTTTTTTAAAAATCCTTTTTAATGTATTCAACTTGAGTTCCTCAGTACTCCCTTCTGAAGGCAAGTAGCCTCCCATGGAAATGAAGAAAGATTGAACAGTTCTCTACTGAATGATTGATGAATGATTATTTCCAAAATTTATAGGAGCTAGCGTTGTACACTATGTTGTGCAGTGGTTAATTATCCAATTGATCGATGTCAACATTTCTTTGCTTATTTACACATTAATCAGAAGTCTGACTAGTGCAAACCTTGGAAGAATTAATGCAATTAATTAATGGAAGATTTAATGTGGACTAAAAACTTCTTCCCGCAATCTTAAAGTGTTATCAATTACTGGCCTTTAATGATTCAATGAAAACATTATAATCCCTGCCTCTTCTCATAAACATTAGTCATAATAAATATTTATTTTTTTAAAAATGCTATAACCCAGAATTCCTTATTTTCGTCAGTCTTTAAGGCATTTTTTCCTAAAGTACAATCATTTTTCAGACTTTCTCTTAAAAAAATCACAAAGAAAGCTTTCTAAAATCAAAGGGCCGACTGAGTGGTTCAGTTGGTTCAGGGCCCAACCTCAGCTCAGGTAATGATCTTGCAGTCCGTGACTTCAAGCCCCATGTCAGACTCTGTGCTGACAGCTCAGAGCCAGGAGCCTACTTCAGATTCTGTGTCTCCCTCTCTTTCTGCCCCTTCCCCACTCACACTGTCTCTCAAAAATGAATAAACATTAAAAAAATTAAAATTAAAACCATAACATGTAGACAACAAGGTATTTAAGATAGTGCTTGAAGACTCTTTTTTTTTTTTTTTTTTTTTTTTTTTTTTTTTTGTTATAATAGTTTATTTTCAAATTGGTTTACATATAACACCCAGTGTTCATCCCAACATGTGCCCTTTTTAATGCCCATCACCCCCTCTCCCCCCTCCCTCATCCCCCTTACCCTCAGTTTTTTCTTAGTCTTTGAGAGTCTCTTATGTTTTATCTCCCTCCCTCTCTGTGTCTTTTTTTTCTTTCCCCTCTTCCCCTCCCCCTGGTTTTTGCTTAGTTTCACAAAGTCCACCTATTCGTGGAAACATATGGTATCTGTCTTTTTCTGACTGACTTATTTCACTTAACATAATACCCTCCAGTTCCATCCATCTTGCTACACATGGCCAGATTTCATTTTTTCTCATTGCCACGTAGTAGTCCATTGTATATAAGTACCATAACTTCTTTATCCATTCGTCAGTTGATGGGCACTTGGTCTCTTTCCATGATTTGGCTATTGTCGAAAGTGCTGCTATGAACATTGGGGTACACGTGCTCCTATGCATCAGCATTCCTGTGTCTCTTGGGTAGATTCCTAGCAGGGCTATTGCTGGGTCATAGGGTAGCTCTATTTTCATTTTTTTGAGGAACCTCCACACCGTTTTCCAGAGTGGCTGCACCAGTTTGCATTCCCACCAACAGTGTAGGAGGGTGCCTACTTCTCCACATCCTCGCCAGCATCTATAGTTTCCTGATTTGTTCATTTTAGCCACTCTGACTGGTGTGAGGTGGTATCTCAGTGTAGTTTTGATTTGTATTTCCCTGATGCTGAGTGACATTGAGCATCGTTTCATGTGTCTGTTGGCCATCTGAATGTCCCCTTTGGAGAAGTGTCTATTCATATCTTCCGCCCATTTCTTCACTGGGTTGTTTGTTTTTCGGGTTTGGAGTTTGGTAAGTTCTTTATAAATTTTAGATATTAGTCCTTTATCCGATATGTCATTTGCGATGATCTTTTCCCATTCCGTTGGTTGCCTATTCGTTTTGTTGGTTGTTTCTTTTGCCGTGCAGAAGCTTTTTATCTTGATGAGGTCCCAATAGTTCATCTTTGCTTTTAATTCTCTTGCCTTTGGAGACGTGTCGAGTAAGAAATTGGTGCGTCTTAGGTCAAAGAGGCTTTTTCCTGTTTTCTCCTCTAGGATTTTGACGGTTTCCTGCCTCACATTCAGATCTTTTATCCATTTAGAATTTATTTTTGTGAGTGGTGTAAGAAAGTGGTCTAGTTTCATTCTTTTGCATGTTGCTGTCCAATTCTCCCAGCACCATTTGTTAAAAAGGCTGTCTTTTTTCCATTGGATACATTTTCCCGCTTTGTCAAAGATTAGTTGGCCATATACTTGCGGGTCCATTTCTGAGTTTTCTATTCTATTCCATTGGTCTATGCGTCTGTTTTTGTGCCAATACCATACAGTCTTGATGACCACCGCTTTGTAGTAGAGGTTAAAGTCTGGGATTGTGATGCCTCCCGCCTTGGTTTTATTCTTCAGTATTATTTTGGCTATTCGAGGTCTTTTGTGGTTCCATACAAATTTTAGGATTGTTTGCTCTAGCTTTGAGAAGAATGCTGGTGCAATTTTGATTGGGATTGCATTGAATGTGTAGATTGCTTTGGGTAGTATTGCCATTTTGACGATATTTATTCTTCCAATCCATGAGCATGGGATGTTTTTCCATTTCCTTGTGTCTTCCTCAATTTCCTTCATAAGTTTTTTATAGTTTTCAGTGTAGAGGTCTTTCACATCTTTGGTTAGGTTTATTCCTAAGTATTTTATGGTTTTTGGTGCAATTGTGAAAGGGATTAGCTTCTTTATTTCTCTTTCTGCTGCTTCATTGTTGGTGTATAGAAATGCCACCGATTTCTGTACATTGATTTTGTATCCTGCAACTTTGCTGAAATCATGAATCAGTTCTAGTAGGCTTTTGGTGGATTCTGTCGGGTTTTCCATGTAAAGTATCATGTCATCTGCAAAAAGTGAAAGTTTGACTTCCTCCTTGCCAATCTTGATGCCTTTTATTTTGTTTTGTTGTCTGATTGCTGATGCTAAGACTTCCAGCACTATGTTAAATAGCAGTGGCGAGAGTGGACACCCCTGTCGTGTTCCTGATCTCAGGGGGAAGGCTTTCAATTTTTCCCCATTGAGGATGATATTAGCTGTGGGTTTTTCATATATGGCTTTTATGATGTTTAAGTATGTTCCTTCTATCCCGACTTTCTCGAGAGTTTTTATTAAGAAAGGATGCTGTATTTTGTCAAATGCTTTTTCTGCATCTATTGACAGGATCATATGGTTCTTATCTTTTCTTTTGTTGATGTGATGTATCACGTTGATTGATTTGCGAATATTGAACCAGCCCTGCAACCCAGGGATGAATCCTACTTGATCATGGTGGATAATTCTCTTTATATGCTGTTGGATTCGATTTGCTAGTATCTTGTTGAGAATTTTTGCATCCATATTCATCAGGGATATTGGCCTGTAATTTTCTTTCTTTGCTGGGTCTCTATCTGGTTTGGGAATCAAAGTGATGCTGGCTTCATAGAATGAGTCGGGGAGTTTTCCTTCCGTTTCAATTTTTTGGAACAGCTTGAGGAGGATAGGAATTAACTCTGTTTTAAATGTCTGGTAAAATTCCGCAGGAAAGCCATCTGGTCCAGGGCTTTTATTTGCTGGGAGGTTTTTAATAACTGATTCTATTTCTTCACTAGTTATGGGTCTGTTCAAATTTTCTATTTCTTCCCGTTTGAGTTTTGGTAGCGTGTGGCTATTTAGGAAGCTGTCCATTTCTTCCAGATTGCCAAGTTTGGTGGCATATAATTTTTCATAGTATTCTCTGATGATTGCTTGTATCTCTGAGGGATTGGTTGTAATTTCTCCCTTTTCATTCACGATTTTATTTATTTGAGTTCTCTCTCTTTTCTTTTTGAGAAGCCTGGCTAGAGGTTTGTCTATTTTGTTTATTTTTTCAAAGAACCAGCTTTTGGTTTCATTGATCTGTTCCACTACCTTTTCTGTCTCCATATGGTTAATTTGAGCTCTGATCTTTGTTATTTCTCTCTTTCTGCTGGGCTTGGGTTGTTTTAGTTGATCTGCTTCTAGTTCCTTTAGGCGTGCTGTTAGAATTTGTGTTATTGATTTTTCTTGTTTCTTGAGATGGGCCTGGATTGCAATATATTTCCCTCTCAGGACTGCCTTTGCTGCATCCCAGAGCGTTTGGATTGTTGTATTTTCATTTTCATTTGTTTCCATGTATTTTTTAATTTCTTCTCTGATGGCTTGGTTGACCCAGTCATCTTTTAGTAGGTTATTTCTTAGCCGCCATGTTCTTGGATATTTTCCAGGCTTTCTCCTGTGGTTGATTTCAAGTTTCAAAGCATTGTGGTCTGACACTGTACACGGTATGATCTCAATTCTTTTATATTTATTCAGAGCTTCCCTGTGCCCCAGAATGTGGTCTATCTTGGAAAATGTACCGTGTGCAGATGAGAAGAATGTAAATTCCTTTGCTTCTGGATGAAGGACCCTAAAGATGTCTGTGAGGCCCATCTGTCCTAATGTGTCATTCAGGGCTATTGTTTCTGCGGAGATTTTCTGTTTTGTTGATCTATCCAATGCTGAGAGTGGAGTGTTGAGATCCCCTACTATTAGGACATTTTTATCGATGAGGTTGCTAATGTTTGTAATTAGTTGTTTTACAAATTTGGGTGCCCCTGAATTCGGTGCGTAGATATTTACAATTGTTAGCTCTTCCTGCTGGATGGTCCCTGAGACTATTATATAATGTCCTTCCTCATCTCTTATTACATCGTTCATTTTAAAGTCTAATTTGTCTGATATAAGTGTGGCTACTCCGGCTTTCTTCTGACTTCCAGTAGCATGGTAGATAGTTCTCCATCCCCTCACTTTCAATCTGAAGGTGTCTTCAGGTTTAAGATGAGTTTCTTGAAGACAGCAAATAGATGGGTCTTGTTTTTTAATCCATTCTGTTATCCTTTGTCTTTTGATTGGCGCATTTAGTCCATTTACATTCAGTGTTAATATTGAAAAATATGGGCTTACAGTCGCTGTATTATCTGTAAGTTTCATGTTTGTAAGGCTGTGTCTGGTAGTTTGTATTCTTTGCCTCCTTGTTTTCATAGAATGCCCCTCAGGATCTCTTGCAGTGCTGGCTTATTTGTGATAAATTCTTTCAGTTTTTGTTTGTTGGGAAAAACCTTGATCTCTCCTTCTATTCTGAATGACAGGCTAGCCGGATACAGAATTCTTGGTTGCATGTCCTTCTTGCTCATCACATTGAAGATGTCCTGCCATTCCTTTCTGGCTTGCCAAGTTTCCGTAGATAAGTCTGCTACTACCCTTATAGGTCTCCCTTTGTATGTTAGGGTTCTTTTGTCCCTAGCTGCTTTCAGGATTCTCTCCCTATCTTTGTATTTTGCCAGCTTCACTATGATGTGCCGTGCAGAAGGTCTATTCAAGTTACGTCTGAGGGGAGTTCTCTGTGCCTCTTGGATTTCCATGCCCGTTTCCTTTCTCATGTTGAGGAAGTTCTCAGCAATGATTTGTTCCAGAACCCCTTCGACTCCTTTCTCTCTCTCTTCTTCCTCTGGAACTCCTATGATACGGATATTGTTTCTTTTGACTGCATCGCTCAGCTCTCGAATTCTCCTTTCCTGTTCCTGGATCAGCTTCTCTCTCTTTTTATCTGCTTCCTCTTTTTCAATGATTTTGTCTTCTAATGCACTAACTCTTTCCTCTACCTCTTCAATCCGTGCTGTGGTTGCTTCCAGTTTCCCCTGTATTTCTTCCAATGTCTTCTTTAATTCTTCCTGACCGTTTTTAAGGTCTTTGAACTTTGCCTCGTAGGACCCCTTGCATTCATCTAAGCTTTTTTCAAGGCCAGCAATTAGTTTTATGATTAACATTCTATATTCAAGTTCTGTTATGTTGCTTATATCTCTTTTCATTAATTCTTGAGCTGTCACTGCTTCTTGTAGACTCTTTTGAGGAGAATTCTTCCGTCTCGTCATTTTGGCTGGATGTGTTATGGGTTGTTTCTTGAAGTTGCCCTGGAAAGGAAAACTGACAGACACACAGAACACAGAAATACTCAAACGTACCGACAAATGGTCCAGACAAGCAGTTCACAACAGAAAAAAATAACAAGTGACTCTCTGAGGGCAATGTCCTGAAGTAACAGCTACACGTTAAGGACAGGGTATGTAGTGTGCTGGTGGCAGAGCATATATAGACAGAATAATGACTGGTGCAGGGAGAAGAAGGAAATGGACTTTGCCCAGGTAGAGCGACTAAAGGGTTTAATCCAGACTGATAGAAATCAGAATAAGGACAGGTGCGAGGGAAAAGGAATAAAGATCGATGTCGTCTAGATGAACTTATACGGCCTGGTTATTCCAGAAAAAGGGCTAGGGAAGTAAAGAAGAGGTTGTAGGACATGTCCTCAAAGAGTGGGTTAAAAAACAAAACAAAAACAAAAAACAAAAAACAAAAAACAAAACCAAAAAAACCCAAACAAAACAAACAAACAAACAAAAAACAAAAAAACAAAAAACAAAAAGAACGAAAAAAATGATTAAGCCAGTCAGTACCCTGGATGACCAGCTCAGGGATGGGGATCGGTAGGAATGAGAAAGGGAGGGATAAATTTAAAAAGAAGAAATGACTGGCGTTACTCCAGGCAGCAATCTCCACTTGGATCAGTCGCTCCTGCTGATAGTTTGGGAGGGGCGTGGTTTAGTGTAGGCGGGTCCGGCCTCCACTGCTGCAGGGATGGCTTCTGGGGTGACTTCCTGGCTTGTGAGACAACAATGGCGTCTCTCCAGACCCGCGCCACCAGTCCTGGAGGCTTTATTCGCCCCTTTATTTCTGTTCTCTCTCCACCGCCCACGCCAGCCTAGTGTGGTTTACTGGAGCCGCGCCTGGGGCTGCCTGGGTGCCTGCTGCCTATCCCGGCAGAGTGCGTGCCTGGAGGCGCTGGGCGAGGGTGGCGCGGTGGCGCGGCCCTCTGCTACCCCCCGATTTGGCTATAACTGTGCGGGGGTTAGAGGTGCTCCGCAGGAGCCGCCGCCTGAGTCCCCCCTGCCTGTCCCGGCAGCGCGCGCGCCCCGGAGGCGCTGGGCGAGGGTGGCGCGGTGGTGCGGCCGTCTGCCACCCCCCGATTTCGTTATAATTGTGCCGGGGTTAGAGGTGCTCCGCAGGCGGCGCCGCCTGCGTCCCTGCTGCCAGTCCCTCCCGCGCGCGTCCCAGTGGCTCAGGACGAGGTTGGTGCGGTCCCAGCAGCGCGCGGGGATTGCTGCTGTTTGCCACTGAACTTCTCTTCAAAAGCCCTGCTTAGGGGCTGGATGGTAGTGGTCTCACCCGCTCTGGCCCTCTCGTTCAGATGTTGTTCGGTCGGCACTTTCCCAGCTATCTCCGAAGACGCTCACCCTCCCCTCAGCTCAACTTCCCGAGTTCGAGTTCGTTTTATCCGACCCAGATTAAACTCACAGTTCAGTTGGGCCGTGTCTGTGTTCGCCTTAGTTTCTTGTCAGCTCTAGCACCTTTTCCCCCCGATTTTTGTAGTTGAGAGAGAGACAATGGTTTCAGTCGTCCCCCTTTAAAGGGCAAGCGAAATACTGGAGCCCCCTACTCCTCCGCCATGTTGCGATTATTTCTTGAAGACTCTTGAAGATAAGAAAATTACTGTTATTTTCTACATATGAAAATAGAAATATATCGAACCTCAACCTCATATTTTAGAGGTGAATATCAGGGAGATCTTTAATGTGAGAGGGAATTCCCCAAAACATTGCTGACTGAAAACTCTTTAGGAAAGTAATAAATTGTGATTCAATAATACTTTCCCTCCTTCATTATTAAGAATGCTATTACGTAGCCACACGGTACATTTTGATACCAAAGAAAGTGATGAGGTGTTCATCGCAAGATTAGTTCAGAAAACAAACAAATCTTCCCATTAAACTTAGAACACCATACCCTGAAGATCCCATAAATTGGGTGAGTGTGACTCAATGAGAAGCCAAAGTGGAAAAGCAATCCTGTAGGATTTTTCATTTGTAAAACATCATCACCCCATTATCATATTTTATCTTCATATCATCCATATGACAGGTAGATGCTCATTGTTCAGAAAGAAAAGGTGGAAGTAAGTTTTGTAGTAGTTAGGCCAATACATTGTGCAACTCTATCTTGGTCAAGGTGAAAGCATTTCCCGTATGATAAGGATAGTCACTCACTTCAGACCTCTAGGGCCTGAGGTCATAGGGGAGTGACCACACACAAAAGCCTATTTTACAGCTTTTCTCCTACTCACCAGACAGCCAAGCAGCACTCAGGAAACTCTGGTTCCTCCTTCAGCTAGAAGTGAATAATTTTGCTAAAGGAAAGACTATCCCTGTTATCTAATAGCTCATTTCATTGCTCTTCGTCCACTTTGTCCACTTTCCTCTGTCCCTCACTCCTCATCCCTCTTTCTTCAACTCAAGGCAGAGTCTCTCTGAACTCCAGAAAGCCCTGGGCCATTTCCATTGTTTTAGGCTCCCAGCATAATAAAATATAAAAACGATCCAAAATAGGATGGCAAAGTTATTCTTTATAACTAATTATTTTAGGAAAATAAGCCTATGAAAAGATGCTCAACATCATATATTATTAGGTTAATTGCACATTAAAACAATAAGATGCCACTACACACCTGTGAGAATGGCCAAAATCCCAACAGTCATAACATCAAATGCTGGTGAGGTTGTGTGCCAAAAGCAACTCCCACATATTGCTGTTAGGAATGCAAAATGGTACAGCCACTTTGGAAGACAGTTCGGTGGTTTCTCACAAAACTAAACATACTTTTACCAGCAGTTATGCTCCTTGATTTGACCCAAATGAGTTGAAAACTTACGGTCACACAAAAACCTGCACACAAATGATTATAGCAGCTTTATTTGCCATTGCCAACAGTTGGAAGTAACCAAGACATCCTTCATTAGGTGAACAGATAAGTAAACTCTGATACATCCAGGTAATGGATTATTCATGGTACAAAGAAATGAGCTATTTAGCCATTAAAATACATGGAGGAATCTTAAGTTGATTTTACTAAGTGAAAGAAGCCAATCTGAAAAGGCTACATACTATATGATTCCAACTATATGATATTCTGGAAAAGGCAAAATTATGGACACAGCAAAAAATTCAGTAGTTGCCAAGAGTTAGTGTAAAGAGATGAACAGACGGAGCACAGATGACTTTTAGGGCAGTGAAACTATTCTCTACGATACCGATATATAATGACACATGTATTTCACTATATATTTATCAAAACTCATAGAATATACAACACCAAGAGTGAACCCTAAAGTAAACTATAGTCTTGGGGTGATAAATACATGTCACTATAGGCTCATCAATTATTACTCCAGTGCAGGATGTTGATAGTAGGGGAGGCTGTGTATGTAGGGGGGAAGGGGTATATGGGAACTCTCTACTTTAGGGTCAGTATTGCTGTGAACTAAAAACTTTTCTTCAAAAATATCCATTTTTAAAAAAATTAACGCTTATAACACACACACACACACACAAATGCAAATATATAATTTCATTGAGAGAGAATGTCAAAACTCAGTTTGAGGCCCATAGCAGCCAGTATTGGCAGTTACAAATAACGCTTTAGCAAAAATAATTTATTAAAAGACTATTTGTTAGTTTGCAGAAGTTATAGAGAAACCAGAGAACTAATTTTCATAATATACATCTTGAAACCACTCAGAAGCAATGTTCAGGAGAGACTCCGCCACTGCCATCAGCTGCTTGGTCCTAAACGCACAGGGATTGAATGCCAGAAACTCTGCCTCAAATGTCCCTTAAGAACCAGATGCCTCTGGCATCACTTGCCAGATCAGTCTTCCCACAGCTACTTCTTTATGTTGCTTCCTTCCCTAAGTCCTATGCATATATATGTGACCTAAGTCACATTTTTGCACCCTAACCACAAAAGGTTTGAAAACAAATTCTAATTCTGTCATGAAAAAGTGGGACTACCAATGCAAGAAACTATCATTACACCTAGAAGTCTGGAAGGTAACTCAGGTGTCAACTTATAGCAGTTAGACTTAATGTGTGACAGGTTGAGCCTGAAAAAGATCAAGAAAGAAGAAAGGAAGGAACGGGGAAAGAGAGAGAGTGGGGGGGAGAGGGGGGAGAGAGGGAGGGAGGAAGGAAGGAAGGAAGCAAGCAAGCAAGCAAGCAAAGAAGGAAGAAAAGTTAAAAGTGACAGTTTGTACCTCATTGGAGAGGTCATACATGGAGATATACAGATAAGAAATCATAGCATCAGGTGATAGTTAAAACCAAGAAAGCAGATTACAAAGACCAGGGAGATAATGGACAGTGAGAAAAGCAAAGGTCCAGGGATGAAGCCTTTAGAATCATCAATGTTTAAGCATAGGATGGAGTAGGAGGAAGTCATGAAGGAAGTGAAAAATAGTCAGAGGTCATCGACTTTCAAGAAGAAAGAGTGTCAAATTTGGAAAATCAGCAAAACACTCACATAAAGATTGAAAAATCTCATTGATTTGGAGATCCAGAGAGTGCTGGTGGATCACCATGAATGTACCTTCATTCCAACACTACTACCACAATGTATCGAACAGTCTGGTTCTCTTGATTTCTCCCCCAGCCTTCTGAAGGCTTCTGAAGGCCTCTGAAGGCCAGGAATGATGTCTCATTTATCTCAGAATCCCAGCACCTAGTACAGTACTCGGAACAAGGATTTTAGTAAAGTTCTATTGATCCTAACTGAACGGAGACCTAAAGTTCCCTGTAAAAGCCCATGCAAGAAGCCAAGGATAAAATTTCTATAATCTGGGTCTTTGGACTTCTTAACACCCCAACTCTCCAAGCACCTCTAATACAGAATCACTCATTTTTAACATCTTGAGATCGCAAGGTTCAATAAGAATTCCCTTCCTCACTTTTTAAAACTATCGCCTTTCTTTTTTCACGTTTCTTTCATGTTTATTTTTATTTTAATAATTTATTGTCAAATTGGTTTCCATACAACACCCAGTGCTCATCCCAGCAAGTGCTCTCCTCTGTGCCCATCACCCACTCTCCCCCCTCCCACGTCCCCCTCTCCCCTCAGTTTGTTCTTAGTCTTTGAGGGTCTTTTATGTTATGTCTTCCTTCCTCTCTGCAGCTTTTTTTTTCTTCCTTCCCCTCTTCCCCTCCCCCCTGGCTTTCTGTTAGGTCTCCCAAAGCCTACCTATGCGTGGGAATATATGGCATCTTTCTCTGCCTGACTTATTTCACTCAGCATAATACCCTCCAGTTCCATCCATGTTGCCACACCTGGCCAGATTTCATTCTTTCTCATTGCTGCATAGTATTCCATTGTATATATATACACCACATCTTCTTTATCCATTCATCAGTTGATGGACACTTAGTCTCTTTCCATGATTTGGCTATTGTCAAAAGTGCTGCTATGAACATCGGGGTACATGTGCCCCTATGCATCAGTAGTCCAGTATCTCTTGGGTAGATTCCTAAGAGTGCAACTGCTGGGTCATAGGGTAGCTCTATTTTCATTTTTTTGAGGAACCTCCACACAGTTCTCCAGAGTGGTTGTACCAGTTTGCATTCCCACCAACAGCGCAAGAGGGTGCCTGTTTCTCCACATCCTTACCAGCATCTATAGTTTCCTGATTTGTTCATTTTAGCCACTCTGACTGGTGTGAGGGGTATCCCAGTGTGGTTTTGATTTGTATTTCCCTGATGATGAGTAACATTGAGCATCGTTTCATGTGTCTGTTTGCCATTTGGATGTCTTCTTTGGAAAAGGGTCTATTCATATCTTCCGCCCATTTCTTCACTGGGTTATTCGTTTTTTGGGTGTGGAGTTTGGTAAGTTCTTTATAGATTTTAGATATTAGTCCTTTATCCGATATGTCATTTGCCATGATCTTTTCCCATTCCGTTGGTTGCCTATTCGTTTTGATGGTTGTTTCTTTTGCTGTGCAGAAGCTTTTTATCTTGATGAGGTCCCAGTCGTTCATCTTTGCTTTTAATTCCCTTGCCTTTGGAGACGTGTCGAGTAAGAAATTGGTGCGTCTTACTCGACAAAGAGGTCAAAGAGGCTTTTTCCTGCTTTCTCCTCTAGGATTTTGATGGTTTCCTATCTCACATTCAGATCTTTTATCCATTTAGAGTTTATTTTTGTGAGTGGTACACCACTCACAAAAGAGTGGAAGAGGGGAAGAGGGGAAGTGGACTAGTTTCATTCTTTTGCATGTTGCTATACAGTTCTCCCAGCACCATTTATTAAAGATGTTGTCTTTTTTCCATTGGATACTCTTTCCCGCTTTGTCAAAGATTAGTTGGCCATATACTTGCGGGTCCATTTCTGAGTTTTCTATTCTATTCCATTGGTCTATGTGTCTGTTTTTGTGCCAATACCATACTGTCTTGATGACTACCGCTTTGTAGTAGAAGTTAAAGTCTGGGATTGTGATGCCTCCCGCCTTGGTTTTATTCTTCAGTATTACTTTGGCTATTCGGGGTCTTTTGTGGTTCCATATAAATTTTAGGATTGTTTGCTATAGCTTTGAGAAGAATGCTGGTGCAATTTTTATTGCGATTGCATCGAATGTGTAGAGTGCTTTGGGTAGTATTGCCATTTTGATGATATTTATTCTTCCAATCCATGAGCATGGGATGTTTTTCCATTTCCTTGTGTCTTCCCCAATTTCCTTCATAAGTTCTTTATAGTTTTCAGCGTAGAGGTCTTTTACATCTTTGGTTAGGTTTATTGCTAAGTATTTTATGGTTTTTGGTGCAATTGTGAAAGGGATTAGCTTCTTTATTTCTCTTTCCGCTGTTTCGTTGTTGGTGTATAGAAATGCCACCGATTTCTGAACATTGATTTTGTACCCTGCAACTTTGCTGAATTCATAGATCAGTTCTAGTAGGCTTCTGGTGGATTCTGTTGGGTTTTCCATGGAAAGTATCATGTCATCTGCCAAAAAGTGAAAGTTTGACTTCCTCCTTGCCAACATTCATGACTTTTATTTTCTTTGTTGTCTGATTGCTGATGCTAGGACTTCCAACACTATGTTAAATAGGAGTGGTGAGAGTGGACACCCCTTTCGTGTTCCTGATCTTACGGGGAAGGCTCTCAATTTTTCCCCATTGAGGATGATATTAGCTGTGGGCTTTTCATAGATGGCTTTTATGATGCCTAAGTATGTTCCTTCTATCCCAACTTTCTCAAGGGTTTTTATTAGGAAAGAGTGATGTATTTTGTCAAATGCTTTTTATGCATCTATTGACAGGATCATATGGTTCTTATCTTTTCTTTTGTTAATGTGATTTATCACATTGATTGATTTGCGAATATTGAATCAGCCCTGCAACCCAGGGATGAATCCTACTTGATCATGGTGAATAATTCTTTGTATATGCTGTTGGATTCGATTTGCTAGTATCTTGTTGAGAATTTTTGCATCCATATTCATCAGGGATATTGGCCTGTAATTCTCTTTCCTTGCTGAGTCTCTATCTGGTTTGGGAATCAATGTGATGCTGACTTTGTAGAATGAGTCCAGGAATTTTCTTCCGTTTCAAATTTTTGGAACAGCTTGAGGAGGATAGGAGTTAACTCTGTTTTAAATGTCTGATAAAATTCCGCAGGGAAGCCATCTGGTCCAGGGCTTTTATTTGATGGGAGATTTTTGATAACTGATTCCATTTCTTCACTAGTTATGGGTCTGTTCAAATTTTCTATTTCTTCCCGTTTGAGTTCCGGTAGCATGTAGCTATTTAGGAATTTGTCCATTTCTTCCAGGTTGCTGAGTTTGGTGGCATATAATTTTTCATAGTATTCTCTGATGATTGCTTGTATTTTTGAGAGATTGGTTGTAATTACTCCCTTTTCATTCATGATTTTATCTATTTGAGTTTTCTCTCTTTTCTTTTGAGAAGTCTGGCTAAAGGTTTGTCTATTTTGTTTATTTTTTCAAAGAACCAGCTTTTGGTTTCATTGATCTGTTCCACCACCTTTTCTGTTTCCATATGATTAATTTGTGCCCTGATCTTTGTTATTTCTCTCTTTTTGTTGGGTTTGGGTTGTTTTAGTTGTTCTGCTTCTAGTTCTTTTAGGCGTACTGTTAGAATTTGTGTTATTGATTTTTCTTCTTTCTTGAGGTGGACCTGGATTGCAATATATTTCCCTCTCAGGACTGCCTTTGCCGCATCCCAGAGCGATTGAATTGTTGTATTTTCATTTTCATTTGTTTCCATGTATTTTTAAATTTCTTCTCTTCTCTGATTGCTTGATTGACCCACTCGTCTTTTAGTAGGTTGTTCCTTAGCCTCCATATTTTTGGATATTTTCCAGGCTTTCTCCTGTGGTTGATTTCAAGTTTCAGAGCATTGTGGTCTGACTGTGCACAGTATGATCTCAATTCTTTAATATAAAAGAATTCAGGGCTTCCCTGTGTCCCAGAATATGGTCTATCTTGGAAAATGTACCATGTGCAGTTGAGAAGAATGTCAATTCCTTTGCTTCTGAATGAAGGACACTGAAGATGTCAGTTAGGCCCATCTGTTCTAATGTGTCGTTCAAGGCCATTGTTTCTGTGGTGATTTTCTGTTTTGTGGATCTGTCCAATGCTGAGAGTAGAGTGTTAAGTTCCCCTACTATTAGGACATTTTTATCGATAAGGTTGCTTATGTTTGTAGTTTGTAAAACAAACAAAAATTGTTTTACAAATTTGAGTGCCCCCGAATTCGGCCCATAGGTATTTATAATTGTTAGCTCTTCCTGCCGGATTGTCCCTGTGATTATTATATAATGTGCTTCTTCATCTCTTATTACATCATTCATTTTAAAGTCTAGTTTGTCTGATATAAGTGTGGCTACTCCAGCTTTCTTCTGCCTTCCAGTAGCATGGTAGATAGTTCTCCATCCCCTCACTTTTTTTTTTTAAATGTTTATTCATTTTTTGACACAGAGAGAGACAGACAGAACGCGAGTGAGGGAGGAGCAGAGAGAGAGGGAGACACAGAATCCGAAGCAGGCTCCAGGCTCTGAGCTATCAGCGCAGAGCTGGATGCGGGGCTTGAACTCACGAACCATGAGATCATGACCTGGCCGAAGTTGGACGCCCAACCAACTGAGCCACCCAGGCACCCCCATCCCCTCACTTTCAATCTGAAGGTGTCCTCAGGTTTAAGATGAATTTCTTGAAGACAGCAAATAGATGGGTCTTGTTTTTTAATCCATTCTGTTACTCTTTGTCTTTTGATTGGCACATTTTGTCCATTTACAGTCAGTGTTAATATTGAAAAATATGGGCTTATACTCACTGTATAATCTGTAGGTTTCATGCTTGGAAGACTGTCTCTGGTAGTTTGTGTTCTTTGCAACCTTTCCTTCATAGAGTGTCCCTCAGGATCTCTTGTAATGCTGGCTTTTTTGTAATGAATTCCTTCAGTTTTTGTTTGTTGGGGAAAACCTTGATCTCTCCTTATATTCTGAATGACAGGCTAGCCAGATACAGGATTCTTGGTTGCATATCCTTCCTGCTCATCACATTGAAGATATCCTGCCATTCCTTTCTGGCTTGCCAAGTTTCTGTAGATAAGTCTGCTACAACCCTTATGTGTCTGCCTTTGTAGGTTAAGTCCCGTTTTTCCCTAGATGCTTTCAGGATTTTGAAAAATACCAAAAACTGGTATTTTGCCAGTTTCACTATGATGTGTCGTGCAGAAGGTCTATTCAAGTTACGTCTGAGGGGAATTCTCTGTCCCTCTTGGATTTCCATGCCCGTTTCCTTCCTCATGTTGGGGAAGTTCTCAGCAATAATTTGTTCAAGTACTCCTTCAACTCCTTTCTCTCTCTCTTCTTCCTCTGAAATTCCTATGATACAGATATTGTTTCATTTGAGTGCATCGCTCAGCTCTCGAATTCTCCTTTCCTGTCCCTGGATCAGCTTCTCTCTCTTTTTATCTGCTTCCTCTTTTTCCATAATTTTATCTTCTAATTCACTTACTCTCTCTTCTGCCTCTTCAATCCACGCTGTGGCTGGTTCCAATTTGCTTTGTACTTCATCCAAGGCCTTTTTTAATTCTTCCTGACCGTTTTTAAGGTCCTTGAACTGTGCCGTGCGGGACCCCTTGCATTCATCTATGCTTTTTTCAAGCCCAGTGATTAGTTTTATGATTATCATTCTATATTCATTTTCTGTTATGTTGCTTACATCTGTTCATCAATTCTTGAGCTGTCACTACTTCCTGTAGATTCTTTTGAGGAGAATTCTTCCGTTTTGTCATTTTGTTTATGTGTGTTTTGGATTGTTTCTTGAAGTTGCCGGTTCTTGGGGCATTTTCTGGATTTTGCTTTCCATTCCTTGTAGACTGCAACACCTTTCTCCCTGATTCTTGGAGTTGAGTCTTTTGGTTTTAGTTGTTCTTAGTTTAAAAGACAAGGGAAATACTGGGTCCCCCTACTTCTCCCCCATGTTGGCCCCCTCCCCCGAACTATCATCTTTCAAATAAATTAATTCTCTTCTCTTTCACAAGGTAATAATAATGATAACAATACAAACAACAAACATGTGTAATACTTTACATTTTACAAAGTGTTTTAATACTCATAACTCCCATGTAATACTGACAAAAAAAAACCCTGTGAAATGAGAATTTTCACTGTCCCTATCTTATAGAGATATTACAGAATTGGTCTAAAATTTACACTTAAAAAGAGATCTCCCCCGAATTTTCCAAGGTCCTCTGGCTTCAAATCCCAAGCTCATTTCTCTCTGCCACACTAGCTGGGGTGGCCCACAGAGATTTTGCTTCTATCTCTTTCTACCTCCAGGCCCATGTGTGATTAGCATTTTGCTAGTTGTCATTTATCATCCTGACATCTGTTGCTGGAACTACTGAGGGTACATATTATTCATTTCAAGGAATTCAATTCAAATCCACTGAATGAGATGATTTCTTAAGCTTTCGGGGGAAATTTTTCAAAGGCTTGCACCTCAATGTACTGGGGAAAGAGGAGACTTTTTAGATATTTGGGGATCAGGATTCCAGCCTGGCCAGTTCACATGACTTCTGATTCCTTGCTTACATTTGGAAGCATGCAAATGTGGGTGGGCCCCAGGGTAAATCGTTAGGGCTATTGGCTTGGCGACAGATTCTGCTTCACCAGGTTCTGATGACACTGCAACTGACCAAGGATCTTAAAATCCTGAGAATGCAGCAAGAGGGATAACAAAAGTGACAGCTGCCGCCCCTATTTCCCCCAAATTTTACAAATGCTCTCTCTCTCAACTCTGAGCAGAGAACTCAATTCCTAGGCTACATAGGTCAATACAGGATGGCTCTGGACAAAAAGTAGGAGCAAGTGAGTAATTTCTCTCAGAGCAACTCAAGCAAAGCTATGACCTGAGCTGCTTGCTTTAACTCCAAGGTTTTTAAACTCCTTCAGTTACTCAAGTGGACAGGATATTTGAATTATAGTCTTTGATTTTAAAATATTTTATCCAAAAATACTGGACTTTCCAAATTTTGAGTTTTGGGCTCCATTCCAAAATTCAGCTCTCAGGGTGGCTCTATCCTAAGGATATGAACTCAAAAGCAAGACATGCTGGGATGGATGGCCAGCAAACAGAGATGCAAGGCAAAACTGGACAGGATTGGGGCCACAGGCCTGGGACAAAGGCTGGCCAGGGCAAGGTCAAGTTGGATCATCCAAAGTGCCCAAAGAATGTAGCCAGCTTAGGTGGCCCTGGGATTCTCCTCTGTCAGTCAGCTCAAATCACTGTGTGGGCCCACGGGTTAAAGGGTAATGCCACATCTGACAGAATTTTGTCACTATCCTGGAAAAGACATGACATAACAGAGAGCTTTGCCACAGAGCGAAAGAAATATAGTTTGAAATCCTGTTGCTTCTTCTTAGCAGAATAACTAGGGTTCCTCTTGAACCTGTTTCTTTCCTGTGAGGCCTATTCGTACCTATGACTTTTTAATTATTGTTGATCAAAGAAAATTTTCACAAAGCAGTTTGCACAATACCTCAACAAAACAGGAATGAAATAAATGAAAACTATTGTAATGATTCTTAAGATCTGTCCTTTCAGCACGGGACCACTGGCAGTAGCAGGGAACAGAATGTGGAAAGCACAGGAGACTGGCCAAAACCAGCAGGATGGTATGAGAATTGGCATTTGGAAACTTTAAAAAGCATTCATTTCATAACTGCACCAGGCTGTACATATTACCCCAAAGTGTAGAGGGTTTTTTTCTTAAACACACAGAAAACCAAGTCATACACAAAAGCAATTATTATCACAATTAGCATCCTCCTAGTAGAGTCTCTTGAAGATAAATTCTAGCTCAAATTCTAATTCTTGAAGATAAATTCTAAGAGGAGATGTATGTGTAAACACAAGATGCCACTACCTACCATAAATCATTTCTGACAAAAAGAGAGGTCTATGGTGAAACTGACCATGCTATTCTGATTACAAATTGCTTCCAAGGACACACAAAATAATTAGAAAGCAAGATAAGATAGTCTGTGTAAGAGAATGTAGGTTCTGAATTGCTTCTCTTAAGTTTTGATATGGGGTTTTCTGAATACGTCTCCATTCCAAATAATAAACCTTGAATACAAGCACTGTGACTTCAAACATCTGTATTCATCGTTGGAACATGTTTCTTCAGTAAAGACAGGCTGGGAATGTAAGGAAAATAAAATTCAAGTAAGTTCATTTTGCAACTCTGTTCAAAGAAGCTGAAATAAATATCCAAAAATGTTTCATTTTTTCATGCAACTCCTAGCTTCAACCAAGGAAAAATCAGTATATTAACAACATCTGTAAAAATGGCAAAGGCAGCCAACAAATAAGTAAGCCCAAAGACATAGAAAGAAATATCTGAATCCAAGAGCTAAGAGGAAATTTTTTTTGAATTTTTTTCTTTTTTGTAAAATTAATAATTTAAATGTACTGATGACTTAGAATTGTAGTTATCTTTTATGGAAAATAAACTATATTTAGTTACACACTTTTCTCATTTCACTTCTTAAATTTACTCTCAAGTGAAGTAGGTAGACAGCTGGAGAGCAAATACTACGATCTGCCAAGAAAACAGCTTTAAAGTGAAGCTGATAGACAGTTATTATCTTGCTAATGGCTGGCAAAAGAACTCCTCATAATGATAGCTTTGACTGCTCTCCAGCATGAAGTGGGGAACATTTTCAAGTGCCCCCAAAGAAAACCCAGAAAATGGAGAGAAGAGCTTTATTTGCGGGAAAGGAGGCAGAAAAGTTCAGTTGCCACCAAGCTGAGGATTCAATAGACTTGTCTAGTGAAGATGTTAAAATTGCATGATGTGCATAAGGTAAATCTACTCCTCTGTGTCCACTATAAAATCCTCAGCGAAACCTTCTTGGTCTACCAGGTTTCTGGGTAAGCAGTTTCTTCAAGAGATGACAAAGATGCTAGGTCTGCACACAGGCAGGCACAGGTAGAGCACAGAAAGGGTGGTTGCAGCTTCTAGAGCCAAAAGATGAGAGTACACCTGATGTCCAGGTCACAGAAGCATGAACAATCCAAGGACCAATCAGCAAGCCTTCACCCAACACCTGATCCATGCTTAGCAGGGACTTTGCCAACTAATGTGGGAAACAAAGGAATGATAAGTCATGGAAACATAGAAAAGAAAACATTGAGCAAAGAAAAAACCTACTCACAAATTACCACTCATTAGGGATAAAAAAACCACAGAATGAAACCTGACTTTTCCAGATACTCTTAGCTCAAGAAACAGCCTATTCACTAGAATAGCACAGGAATCTAGGGATACAGTCATGGAATTATACCTACAAATATACTGAAAAGGAAACACATCATCTTACTTAAAGTCTTGTATGCTTTACAACTGGCAGTCTTTTCCAGCTCCCATCATCACCTTTCAGTCTTTCTCACTTCATCTTTCTATCTCAGAGTACCAGAAAAAAATGTAGCCTTATATGATACGGGTGTTTACGGCTCACACTGCAGCTTTCCATTAAAGGGAATTCCAAGGCCAGGAATAAAAGAGAGCCATCTCTCAAAATAAGGTCTTAGGGTACTGAGTGCCTCCCAGAGAGTCAATTTTGAGCCAGAGGTTGTGAAAGATTTAGAAAATGTCAGTTCCCCCCTCTTAATAAGCTGATAGTCAAGTCAGTTTGGTGTGAAAGTTGGTAGTGTAAAAGAATAACTGTAATGGACAGTGAAATTTACTTGTTCCTGACAGGTAACATCTAAAGCAAAAGCAAAAAGCTCACAAACAATATCTGTGTAAAAACAAGAACATTAAGTCAATACAAGGTACAGAAATGATAAGGGAAGCTAAGTTTATGGTCATGAACCAAAATATAACACTGTATTTAAAAAAAAAAAATACAGCTATTCTTCTTACGCAGATTTGGCCAAGAGGAGCTCATCAATTAAGTTTCAAATATAATACTTTTCCAACTTGTGAAATTTGGTGTTTCCATGGCACCATCTTGTTCCTGTCTCTACTGACTGCTGAAGACTCCCACCCTCCCTTCTGTATTAGCCACAATCCAACCTTGACCACTTTCATAACTATCAAAGGCCAGTACATGCTTTGCTTAATAAATACCTTACAAAGGTATATAAGTTATTACTAGAGATAGAAAAGTAAAAAGCAACCTCTTCATATGCCAATAAGATATTTATTCCCAGATGAACACCTAGATATCCCATCAGCTTTTACAGGAAACCCTCATTGTTAAGGAAGGATTGAGCTTTTCAACCGTTATCTTTGTGTTGCTCTTCTTCCTGACCAAAGGTACCGGACCAAAGTGCTATTAGCTAAATTATTAGCAAAAAAGGGCCAGCAAGTTATCAATATGAAGAAATACTCAATAGAAAATTCGAATGCAGTCGACCCTTGAACGACACGAGGTTAGGGGCACTGACCTCCACGCAGTCAAAAATCAGTATATAACTTCTGACTCCCCTAAAACTTAACTGCTAATAGCCTACTGTTGACCAGAAATCTTACTGATAACATAAACAGATGATTAACATATTTTATATGTTGTAGGTATTATATAGTGTATTCTTACAATAAGGTAAGCTAGAGAAAGGAAAATATTAAGAAAATCATAAGGAAGAGAAAACACATTTAAAGCACTGCACTGTATTTATCAAAAAAAAATATGCATCTAAGTGGACCCACATAGTTCAAACCCCGTGTTGTTCAAGGGTCAGCTGTAATCGAGTAAATGTTTGAGGTAATAAGACAAATGAAGCCTTGCTAAAAGATAAGGATTTTCCATGCTAGAGGCAGATGTGAAGGTGATTATCACGTTACTGAATTTTTCACACTATCTCAATTTCTAACTCTGATAATTTTATTTTGTAGTTAGAGCACAGAATTAATGCAATTAAAAGTTTAAGAAGTATTGCTAACTTTTAATTTAAATCTATAAAAGTACTCATATTTTTAAGAGTGGCCTTTATTTTTTTCTTATTGTTGTTGCCACAAATTTTCCCTACCAGATTTGATACTCCTAAGTATTCCAAATATTCTTAGCATGAGTACAAAAATCCTGTCTTTCCTATCTATTGGTAAGCCTGATATCACTTGTAGAAAAATGTATGCATGCATGTGTATACCATAAGAGATGAAACCTGCATATCTCAAGGAAGTGATTTGATTTAAGGAAATTAAACACAGGCTGTGATGTAGGATATCTGAGTTCCACACTTAGTCCATATAAAAGCCCCACCAGGATCTCTGTAACATGTGTCCTCATTGGGCATAGCAGAGCCTCCATAATTCTCTGTCAAAACCCTGCTTACTTTCTTCAGAGCACCTATTGAGACCTGAAAGAATTTGGTTTCTTGGTTGTCTGCCTCCCCTGATTAGAATATAAGGTCCTCTAGTACACATATGTTGTCTTCCTTTGTTCATTGTCAGAGCCTCAGCATAAAGAACAATGTTCAGTAATACATTAAAAAAAAAAAAAGAAAAATCTTTGTTGAATGAATAAATGAGTGATGACTTTTTTCCTGAAAATTGGGCTCATTCAACTCTCCATGGGAGAAAGAGGCAATATTATTTAACTAATTGGAATATTTCTTCAGAATTCTAGTTATACTGATTGAGGAAGAAAGAGGAGTAGCCCCTGATAGAGAAGCTGGCCCGAGGCTCACAACTAGACCATGTGACTCTCCCAGGAGACATAAACAATCTCACAGAATATCAGCCTCAGACTGACACTTTGAGGCCATGATAAAATGGGACAAAGCAGAGCCACTTCATGATTTTGGCAAAGCACAGACAAAAACAGGTCACTGTGCCATCCATAAAATGCCACACACCTCCCCTCTCTTAGCCAAAATGAGTGACTGCTACTTCTTCACCACTTACAGCTTTATCCTCATTCCAGCTTCCCCTCTCTGTAGATGAGATTCATTAAGATACCCGATCACCAAATTATCCTACTTACCATCAGCACCCAATCTGGAGGCAATTCCTGCTTCCTTAGACCCTCCCCCAAGTTGCCTCACTGAAGCCCAAAGCCTTCAAAGTTTCCTTCTGACACCCTCTTATTGAGCAGCCCATAATTTCCCAGGGTAAGTGTTTTCTTTTTCTGCTATATGTAACAAATCCAATTGGTTCAACTGCAGGCATGTTCCTGGTGGTCTTTGGCCAAAGGGCATTAGCAGAGTATGGCACAAAAAAGTAGGAGAAAAAATTGGGCTGAAAATGAGGCAAATTTTCAGTAAAAAAGAAAAGTAGAACTTAAGAGTGGGTATAAAATACCAGCTGCTACCAGATATTTCATTAATAATAGAATAAAAGCAGATACCAATACTTGAGCCACCATGTTATGCCAGGCACTGTGTTATACCTCATTGACTTTCCACTACAACTCTCTGAGGTAGATTCTATTATCTACTCCACTTTACAGATGGGGAAACTGAGGCTTAGTGAAATCATTTGCTCATAACTGATAAAATCAGCAATCAAACCCAGAAACAGAAACATTATACTGATTTCTCACCCAGTGGCTTATTTTCAGAGGGGGTTAAATTTTAAAGTACTGTACTTTAGTACTTTATCTCTTGACAAAGATAGTTTGTTCAGTGTGAGAAAGGCAACCTTCAAAACTCTAATAAAGAATTTCAGCATCCGTTCAGAATATCCTGGGGGGCTCCAGGCCTCTGCCAAGGCACTCTCAGAGTTCTGTACTTCAAAGTAGCTTAGTCATTGGCACTACATTTGCATCATAAAACCAGCTTTCAATTGGTATATTTTTTAGAGCTAAAAACGACTGTCTTTCTGACTACTTAAGTGTTTCTCTGCTAGCTAGAATACAGGTTTTGCTCCTGCCAAAGAAAAGATCATCCTTTCAATAAAAGCCACAGACTATTTTTCCAACTGTGCCGTGAATGTTCCGCAGCCGGCACTGAATGAAGTGACTCAACAGAACATCTCTCTCCTTTCTGAACTAATAATAACCGGAACAATTGCATCCCCAGCTAAAACAGGGCAGAAAGCTGCAGGATCTATACCCCGAGAGGAATCAAAAGAAATGTCAACAATGTAATATCTACTCAAAACGTAATTCTACTTCTTCTCTTGGCATTGTAGGGAAATCTTCAGCATCCCACGGAAGGTAAATTATTGCTCTCAAACACCGGCTGGGTGAGGCACTGACTAGATTATGAAGACATTTCTAATGTACTTCTAATTGTCCCTGCATGGAACAATAAAAAATAGGACCAGCAGATAGACAGTCAAGAGGCTCTTTTCCATGTCACTCATTTGGCTTAATTCTATTGAGACAATTTACCACAAAATAAAAGAAGGAATAACAGAACCGTACAACAGAGATATAGTTTCCTGCTCAGGTCTGACATGAGTGACTAAAGTAAGACCAACTGACGAAACAAGAAGATTAGCAAAGTTCCTGAGACAACCAGACCCAAAGAAGTTTCCAGGAGTAGGAGGACTCCTGAGGAGGAGATTTTTCCACACTAAGAGCCATTCTTTGCAAGTTGCTTGTTTTTCTCTGAGAATCGAGTGGCTAAAACCCAGCCTATGGACCGAAGTCAAGTAATTATTTCACAGAATACACTAATTCATATTCATATAAAGTGGACACTAGGTAAAGGAAGCCATTATTATATGGGGGGGTCTATCACATTGTTTTATATCCTGAAGAGGCCTTCCCCTCTGTAAAGGTTGGGAACCACTGGGTCCATCATATTTCCCTAGTCTGTTATTAACAATTTCATGCAAAACAAAACTTAAAAGCTTACTAAACTCAACGCTTGTTGAACTGCAATTTAATTTCTCCAAACTTGGAACTCTCTAAGTTATGTCCAGGTCACTGAAATATGGAAAAAATGTGATGAAACAGTAACGATTTAAATTCATTTTAGACCTTAAGTAAAAAGTAATCTACTGAGTGCTTCTTAACAGGATTCTTACTACAGTCATGACCAAAGGTGTTCATATATTTACAGTCATATTTACTTGTCCCCAGCTCTGGTGGATTAGTTCCCATTCATTAATTCTGTCTACAATGGCTCATTTCTGAGAGCAGTCTTAAAACAGTAGAAGATGAGGACCCTGAAGACATTTGCAATCTGCTTCTCATTATCATATAAATTAAGATGATAAAATATACCAAACCACTCCTTCAGATTTATTCCAAACAGCGTTTCTGAGATCTGAGATTCAGCTCTGAGTATCCCATGCATTAGTTACTCTTATTTCCTATTTTGTCTTCTTAAAGTTCTATTTCTTAAATTCACAGACATCCCCAGAAACTGCTGAGGCTTCTTGGGATTTCCTTTAAAGAAATTACAGGAGGAACCACGCTTAAGAACAGTGATTTCTCTGGATGGTGAGATTAAAGTTCTTTCTTTTTAAGATGGGTATGTGTTTCTTATAATCAGAAAAAAATATTAAAAGTGAAATGTGGAAATAATAATCCTCTTTCCAGGATAACTTGCAAACACTGCTGCTTTCCCTAACCCTCCACCCTCATCAGTCATTCAGATCATCATACAATGTTTGTTAGAGAGCATTTGCACTGACATTGGGTAACAACAGAAATATCCCAGGTCTGTTCCGTGTTGCACAGATCACGGAGAACTGGTCCTTCCACACGTCTTCCTTGTTGCTCTCTGTGATCGACGAGGATGGGGTTTGTCTTTTACTTTTTCTGCTTCATATCCTTCCTTTACATTTGGAAAGCAGGACTCAGCCTTCAGAGGCGGAAGACTGACCCTGGATCTGTATCCCTCAGGCTTGATCTGCTAGATGAATCTGGGAATTTCTCTCCTGTCCATTTCTATTTCCAAAACCTCTTGGTGGTACTGAAGGCTACATAGGGAACTTTGTTTAAAAGAAATATTTAAACGTTTCCAGTTATGATTTGCAAAATATTATCCCTGTTGCATATTTTTCCCTTATTTTTGTGATCAATATTTTGAATATTTACATATTATTAACTGGGTTTCCAGGAATAAAGTTCTAATTTATAACATTGCTTTTAGAGGAAATAAGGATTTAATGCAACCATCATACAAGGAGACATTAAGTAGCAAGTTTGAGGCATAAAACTCTGTTTCCTTCTTCCAATTCTACCTCTTCTTACTTTTTATTTTAACCCTTCTTAAAGCAATGACCTGCCATAATACTTGGCCCACCTCCACTGTCCTCTCTGACAAAATAAACCGGCAATAGTGCAGTTCTGGTTTTCTACAATGAAGAATCTGAAAAGGCTAATGCAGAAATAAAAGGCAACAGCTGACAGTGTTGCCTGCATTCTGGGGAGGAAATATAATTAACACAATCATGCCCACTCAGGCCTCTCCTTCTTATATTGATAAGAAATTAGATGCACAAAAATTAAACTCCGAAGGAGTGCTGATCTAACAATGTATAAAGCCAACCATATAGAAATAGTGACGATACAGATCTGTGATCTGAGTATCTTCAAGCATCTCTAAAGCTGCTGTTCCCTTTCTCAGTGTGATGCCAAGTAGAACAATTCTGCATCCCCCAGCAATTTTCTCAGACTGTGAGGAGCTTATAGAATCTGGTAACAACCTAGCATCCCTAATAACGCATGCCAATTTCATTGCTTACATACTCTGCACCTTCCCTAAAAACCCAGCCACTCACCCTCCCAGGCTGTTCTAAACCTCAGGCTTTCAGAGCACCCAGCACTCGATTGTGTACATAGACAGGATTACAGTTATTTCTAACTTGCTTCTCTGTGGTTCAAGATCTCAGTGTCAGCAGGGCTTCATAACATGAGAGTAGAGCACTGATGATCTCTATTCAATCTCTATTCTTAAGAGCAGTGGAATAATTGGGCCTGGCTGCTGGCCTTTCTGGGTCCCACCTCCCCTCCCACCTCCTTTCCCACCTCCCTGGCCCTACCCAAGCCTGTCTTTGTGACTATTAATGGTCCCACTGACCTCCCTCCATTCAGCTCTCCCTAGTGCTTTGAAACATGCCATAAGCATTACTGTGTGTTTTAAGAAAGAGGCTTTCCTGTGGGTGGTGCGTTTGGCTCCCATAATTCCTGTCATAATTTTTCTTTGAAAAGATTATTTTTTATGATCTTTCATATTAAAATATTGATGAAACCAGAGGGAGACAAAATGCAGGCTAAGAAATATCATTAGGGTCCTTTACTGAGTTGGTGTCAGAGAAGTTAGTAAATATTTGTGAAAAGGAGAAAATGAGAACAAAGCTCTAAGGACCTCTAGAGGATGTAAGTATGTATTTAAAGCATTTTAAGATGCTAAGAAATGTTTAACAGTTAAAGAGAACAAGAAAATGTTTTGTATAATTAAGGTAACAAATGCCCCTTGTGGATATTGGGCACTTCCGTTTTGCAAGTTACTGAGAGAGGGCATAGCTCTATCAGTTAGGATGTGCTGAACTGCAAGTTGCAAAAACCCTGATTCAACTGCTGAAATAAATAAAGAAGTTTATTAGATAACATAAGAGGAAGTCAATCGATAGTTAACAGGAATGCAGGCACTAAGTAATCAGAGTTCTGGCTCCCAGTGCCTACTATCCATTCGTTTGACTCTGAAGTCTTCTATGTCCCCAGGTTAGCTTTTCTCATAGTTACAAGATGGCCACCTATAGCAATGGGAACCATGGGCTGCCTTCTTTATTTCCTGCTGGAGAGAGAGACAGTCTCCCCCCAAGTCATGGAATATAAGGCCAAGTTTGGGCTTAGTTAGATTCCATGCCCATTCCTAGATCCATAACGGTGACAGGGGAAAGGCTACATGCTTATTGGATTGCACTAAGTAGGACTCACCCAGAGCTGGGGATGGAGTTGATTCCTCTGACTCACAGGACTAAATGGAAGAAGGCTGGTACCTGAACCAAATCAGGTCCTGCCCCATTAGAAAAGGAGGAAGGAAAGAGCAGACAACCCACATCACCCACTGCAATAGCATCATGATTACAAGTGTAGGCTTTGGTGTCCAACAGACCAACATTCAGATTCTAGCTTCAGAATTTAACCTTAATTTCTTTACTTTGTTATGCCTCAGTTTTTACATCTATAAAATACCTCGCATGGTTTTTGTGAAGATTCAGTGAGATTACATATAAAGAAGTAGGCACAATATATGGGAAGTAGTAAGTGCTCAATAAATGATAGTAGTGGTGAATGTTCTTACACCTACTATTATTAATGTCATTGGTGATATTGTTGCTATTATTGCCATCATCACTATTCATTATTATAGTTCTCCTTAGCACTCCAATTTTTGGCCTAATTTGTAGAGTGGGAACTGGGGGGGATAGGGAGATTCTGGGCAGTTGAGAGACCAAGGCTAATAAGCTAAACTAGTTCTTCCTACTCCCAGCATGACAGGATTTCTCTAAGTAAATAACAACTGCTGTTCTCACCCTCCAGGGAAACCATTGCATAGACCTTCCCCCTTTTAAGACTTCTCCAGGTGCTCCTGCCCACATTGGACTCCCTGCAGATCAGGACCACCTAGTCCCCAGGAAAGGCGCAGGCCTAGTCCTGGGCGTGACCCCTCAGAGGACATACCTCTGCCTTTCCCAGCAGCTCCTGCTATCTGGTTTCCCAAGAGGCTCCCTGAGGAGTATCATCTGTTGATAGAGATGGTTTCTGGTCCCCTGTACTTTTTATTATGCCCCTGTCTTCCATATGGAAAATGTGAGCCAATGAGTCCTAAGGATATTTGCCCTGACATGATGATATTTTGGAACGAAGCCATCTACCATCCCTGCTATACAGTTCTGATTGTGTACAGGTTGAGTACAGACTGGTCATAGATTTAAAAATAGTACCCTATTCTACAAGGAGTTACTGTCAACTCCTAGGATTCCCAAGGAGACTAACTGCAGTTTCCCTCTCCCAACTACCATCATTCCACGACCACCTTTCTGGGTCCTGTGATGACCCTTCTCCAAGGAGCCTATGCCCTGTTAGCCAGTGTAGACCTACAGGCTTTGGGAGCAGCTGAGGTATTCATCTCCATTCTCTGGTCTGCCTCGTCCCTCCTACTGTCCCAAAGCCCTTTTCTCACCACACCTCTCCACCCCTGAGCCCCCATCTATCATTAACATCAGTTCCTAAAAGCCTTTCTGTTCTTTCACATCAGTCAGTGCTGGTGTTTTCCAAGAGAAAGAGCAAAACTGAAAATGATTTTTAAATGAACAGCGACGTGACTGGCAAGATGGAAGGAACAGGGGATTTGGGGAGTCAGTGAGATCTGGCTTCAGAAGCCAACTTTACCAGAGCTGTGTGGCCGTGGGAGAAATTACTGATCCTCTCTGAACCTTAACCTATTCATCTGTCTTCTGCAGTCTTAGAAAGGGCTGAAACGACATACATGGAAAGTGCCAAGCTTAGGACCTAGCCTAACAAATGGCAGCTTGGAAGTGTGGTGCTTACAGCACCCATAGAATGAAGTAGACGGGAAGATTCTATCTCAGAGGAATTCTCAGCCAAGCATGAGGGACATTCTCTTTTCTTTGCAAACCCTAACTTAATAAGCAAATTATTTTTATAAGACTGTAAAGGAAAGATTAGAACATCAGGAAGGGACATCAACCAGAAAGATTTTTACATCAACCTCTTTCATCTTGTGCTCAGCCCTTGGCTGGTGAGTTTTCCTTCTTGAAAGTTCTCATAAGTTCTTTTAGTGAGGATTCCCCTGTCTTTAGTGAGTCAAGGAAAAAGAGTTTCGTTTACTGTCAACCACCATAGACCAACCCTGCCCAGTCTTTCTAATAACAAGTTAACTTTGTCCCAGCGGAGAAAGAGGATCTCTTTTGCACTGCTGGTGGGAATGCAAAGTGAAGTAGCCACTCTGGAAAACAGTATTGAGATTCCTCCAAAAAGTTAAAAATAGAACTACCCTATGATCCAGCAATTGCACTACTAGGTATTTATCCAAGAGATACAGGTATGCTGCTTCAAAGGGGCACATGAACCCCAATGTTTATAGCACACTATCGACAATAGCAAAGTATGGAAAGAGCCCAAATGCCCACTGACTGATGAATGGATAAAGAAGATGTAGTATATATATTCAATGGCATATTACTCAGCAATAAAAAGAATGAAATCTTGCCATTTGCAACAACATGGATGGAACTGGAGGGTATTATGCTAAGTGAAATAAGTCAGTCAGAGAAAGATAAATATCATATGATTTCACTCAAGCACCCAAGGAAGAAGTCTTCTCTCCCAACCGAGGGCTGAGATGCAGACCTCCTGGAGAGGTCTCACTTGATGAGAGAGAAGTTGCTCAGGTGCTGCAGGAGTGGAACTTGCTAAATATGCCCCCTGTGGGTTCCAGAGAAATCTGTCCACAAAGAGATGCCTGACTTTGGACCTCACTCCAAAGCCATATGAGGGTGTGTGGGTAAGCCACTCCCTGAATGGTGCCTCGATGGCAGCACTCAGCTATATAACAGTCCAGAGGGGCTGAGGAAGTTGGTGAATACCATGCTGTCAGAGCTAGGTGCTGGAGAAGCTGGGAGAAGACTAGAGCTAGAAAGTATACGAAACCCTTGAGATGGACCCCAGAGGTGGCAAAGAATAGTGAACCATCCTTAGATGGCAGAGAGAGCCAGAGGGCATCAGTGCAGGGGTGGGGCACTCCTCTCCTGTATATCCTGGGGTGGTGGCATCCCTCTGGGATTGCACTGTCCAATAAGGTAGCCACTAACCACATGTATGCATTTTGACTCAAATTTTAAAAATTAAAATTAAATTGTAAAAATTGGTTCCTCAGTTATACTAGTCACGTTTCAAGAGCTCACTTGTCATATGAGACTGTTGGCTACAGCCCAGCGACAGCCCAGCTCCAGGGTGCCCTGCCTATGGCCCCACCCATCTGGTCTGGGAGCAACAGAGCAATGTTGGCCATGTTTGACCCTGAGGCAATGTTTCTGACTTCTCACAATCTTTGTGACACATGCAACAGATCCAGAATGTCCTAAGTGAACTGGCAAGAGTGCCCAGGCATTCTAGGAGAGCAAGCTTTCTTTCCTTTAGGCCTCTCAAATACTGCATTACATCTGTGACCCGATTACCCCTACATTTCCCAAACTGGAGCCCCATGGCACATGGGTAAGTGTGCCAAGGAGCAAGTGCTTTATGCTCAATTAGGATTCTGAAAATACTAGGCTAAACCAAATTGAACAAGGCTTTTCTGCATAGCAGGCAATGACCATGTTCTGTATTCCTCCAACTTCCTCCAATGGCCATTGCATCTCTTTGCCTGTGGGATTTCTCCAAAGCCTGAGAAACTGCTTTGCCAGTGACAGACAGGAAGTGCAAGAATTTGGGAGCAGCCCTCAGTGATGACTGACAGAAGATGATGTACAAAATTTCAGATCCTCTAATCCTCAGACGGTGCAATTCTGAGGTCTGCCCTTACACTGTCTCCCAGAGTTTCCCCTTGGGCATAATTTCTGGCCACCCACAGCAGTGGCTGGCCTGATTGCATACCCTTTTCTGGCTTCCTTACCATTCTCGTACTGCCTCCCCACTTCTTTCCTGATGTTCCTCAGATCTCCCAAATGAATGACTTGTCCTTGAATCCTTATTGCAGGATCTGCTTCTAGGAAAACCCAAACTGTGACATTCTAGGTGACTTCCTAGCTATTAATACACATCATCAATCTCCAAGTGAGGAAGAGCATACACAGCAGTTCCTAGACTCATTGACATTGAGTCCACCTTCATATGGCATTCCTGCCACATCTACCCTGAACACTGTTCCATAAAACCAGCTAGGGAAATGCTCGTGCGAATCATAAAGAACGGGCTCCAAGCTCATAACTCTCAAAAGGAATCTGAAGGTCGCTGTAAACTCAAGTTGAAAGACATCAGTCCAATGGACTGCTGAGGCCTTTGGCCTTATCTTTATAATAGAAGTTCTCTGAAATCATAATGGAAGCTAAAGAGGAATTTCTGCCTGCCTATCCAAAGCCGTAATGCATTCACGATAGGAACTCTGTGTGCAGTCCCGCTTAAGAGTGGCATCGTGGTGCTCAGAGAGTCCAGAGAAGATCAGACAGGAGGACAGAGGGAGCCTAAGGCTTGCCACCTGAGAGGAGATGAAAAGTTAGGATTTTTCAGGGAGGAGGGGGAAAGACAGAAGTGATAAGCTAGGAATATACCATGAATAAATAGCATACATGGACTATCTGCCTTTCCTCTTCTCATTTCAGAATAGCAGCTTTAAAGGGTAGCTCTTAATGTCTGAGAGAAATAAGTTGAAGATAAGAAGAGCAGTTAGCTATTATACACAACTTATACCATTTATACAATTATAGGAATCTTCCTCCACCTCCTATCTCAAGCATTAAAAGCTGAATGTAAAAACAGAATCTAAGAAAGGTTAAGTAAATTCCTGGTCACCAGGAATCAATAGATACGCAGTGTTACCTAGTGTAAACCTTGGAGTCAAACAGGCCAGGTTTGAACAGCAGCCCCGCAGAGCGACCAGGACATCACTAGGTCTGTCTGCACATCAGGTTCCTCATTATTAAAACAAAAGTACCTGCCTTTGAGAGCGGTTGTAAGGAAGAAAACTAATGGATATTAAAAACCCAGTATAACACCTCAGTCAGCAGGAGTTATTACTACAGTCCATAATAATTTCCTTAAAGCATCCAGTAGGTCTTGTTATCTTATTTCTGTAATCTGCTGTGACCAGCTTCAGGGAAAATAATTTAAGCTCCTACCCACATGTTCCTAGCATCGCTGTCAAGGACAAGCCCCAGGGGCAGAAGGGCCAAGGTGGAGCAGGGGACACCAGGACACAGAATCTGTTGTGAGCTCTGCACACAGCATTTGCAGCGCCTGCCTCACCCCTACCCAGGGAAGACCAGAGTCACTGCTGCTTGTCCTCAGCTGCAGCCATTAAGATGTATTAAATCTTCCATCCATGCACAGAAATGTCTCCAGGCTTAGGGACATTTCCATCAGTTTTCCTATTCCCCAACCACACTTTCCCTGCCTGCAAAGACAATTCTCCTGACCCGGCTTCTCCTTCCAGCTGCCTCCCAACTTCCCCACTCTTTAAAGCATAACTCCTTCCAAGAGTCCTTTACATCCGCTGTCTCTAATCCCCTTCTCCTATCCTGTGTTGACCCCGCTGTCTTTGGGCCTGCCCCTCTCAGCTCTGGCCAAACTGACCTTCCCATGGCCAAATCCAACGTTCATCTGTCAGGTCTAATCTTTCCTGACCCTTCCGCTGTGCTTGATCCTGATGGTTCTTCTCCTTGCAACGCTGTATGCCCTTCACATCAGGACTCTGGTCCTCCTCCTCCAGCCCTGCTCCTCAGCCCCACAGGCTCCCAGCCTTCCTGAGTGCTCAGGTTCAGTGGCAGTCCTCCATTCTCCCACATCTGTCTCATCCTTCAGTGAATTCACCCATGGCTTTAAATACCATCTTCAGAGCCACCTGGGTGGCTCAGTTGATTAAGTGTCTGACCTTGGCTCAGATCATAATTTTGCGTTTCATGGGTTCTATCCCTGCATCAGGCTCTGTGCTGACAACTCAGAGCCTGGAGCCTGCTTCAGATTCTGTGTCTCCCTCTTTTTCTCTCTGCTCCTCCTCCACTCATACTCTGTCTCTCTCTCAAAAATAAACACTAAAAAAAGTTTTTAAAAAATAAATAACTATCTATAAGCTACCAACTCTCACATGTATCTCTTCAGTATGGACTTCTCACCCTGAAAATAATCAAAACTCCCTCTCTTGTCCCACCTAAGCACTGCTTCCTTTTGTTAGAGAAATAAAACATTTCCAGTGGGTCAGTTCCTCCTTCAGGTCAAGTATGGACACCGACAACAGTCTCAAGCAGATGCGTCTGTAGCTGATTTATTACTTTTAGAATGTCTTTCTTCCTCAAGTTTATCAGCCATATCCCCCTGGTACGTTCCATTCTCCTGTGTTCCACCACCCCCGGACCTTTTGCAGATAGTCCACCTCAGGATCCTCATCAATACCTGGTTTGTCAACCTTTTACCTGCATCCCAGTATGTCATTATATCAAGAACATTTTAACCACTTCAAATAATAGGAGATAACATATAAGACACAATAACCTTTTTAAATATGAGGCATAGGTCAGAAAGTACACATTTTTACAACCACCTTATCATGTTGTGTAAGATTTCTTATAGAAATACCATTCTGGGGGTGCCTGGGTGGCTCAATTGGTTAAGGGTCTGACTTCGGCTCGGGTCATGATCTCACAGTTTGGGGGTTTGGGCCCCACATCGGGCTCTGTGCTGACAGCTCACACCCTGGAGGCTGCTTCAAGTTGTGTCTCCCTTGCTCTCTGCCTCTCCCCCATTCATTCTCCCTCTCTCTCTCTCTCTCTCTCTCTCTCTCTCTCCTCTCTCTCCCCCCCTCTCAAAAATAAATAAACATTAAAAAATTAAAACAAAAAAAAAAAAGAAATACCATGCTGGCAGCAGTAGGGATGGACGAGAAACTGGTTGGGGGCCTAGAGAGGAGTCTAATCAAGAAATAATGAGGTCTGAAGTAAGACAGCAACTACAGAGATAGAGGAGGTGCCAGATTGTTAAAGTCTGAGCTTATAAGGTCAAAAGGATAAGACTGAGATAAAAAATGAACTCGGAAAAATGGCATCATGGAATAAAACTGGTAATATAGAATAAGAACTAGCAGATAGGGGCATAATTAATGGATCCTTGTGATCCTACGTTCCTTTTGTTTGAGAAGACAGGAAAAGGAGTAATAATAATATCAACATACCA
Source organism: Paguma larvata (assembly GCA_030068075.1). Taxonomy (NCBI): domain Eukaryota; kingdom Metazoa; phylum Chordata; class Mammalia; order Carnivora; family Viverridae; genus Paguma; species Paguma larvata. Next base: position 56,394,381 of record CM057839.1, read on the forward strand.
GGACCATCCAGAATCGATCTCTATTCTGGCCTCCCCATACTGGATGGAGATTTTCCTGACTGTAGAGGAAAATGTTCAGAACTCAATCAGGGCAACACTGTGATATAAAGGCAAGGCCACATGAGCCACACCTGTGCAATCCAGTAGGCATGATGCTTTTAAAAGAATAAATGAAATCTGAACTGACAAGTTGCCTTGGCCACACTAGTCAGTGACCATGGAAAAGTCCCACTCAGTAAAGAGATGGGAAAGTGGTAGAAGGAAGTGGTAAGGTTGACCTTTCAGTCCTACCTGGGACTGCCTACATAGACTGTGGCTGAGTACTGATGATCAGTTTGACTCACAGGTGGTGAATGTGAATGTTTCTCCTCTCATCTACCTCCTCATGCTTCTATTGTGCACCCAAACCAGATGAGTTGGTGTCATTGCCCACAAAGGACTTCCAGATTAGTCATCATAACTGCACACAACTTAGCATGCACCCTTAGCCAGGCATCATGCTAGATGCTTTACTTATATCAATTAATTTAAACCTTCCCACAACACTGTGAGGTAAGGGTGCTATCATCCCCACTTTAAAGAGAAGGAAACTAAGGCACTGAGAGGTTAAAGAATTTGTCCAATGCTACACAGAATTAGGTGGCAGATCTGAGATTTCGAAGCCAGACCGTCTGGCTTCAGGGGTTGTGCTCTTAACCATTATGCTATTCTTTGGTCTATGGAAATAAACTATAAACAATTGAGATGGAGCATTTCTGGTATTACATATTGGTAGTCAGTATATGCTACAGCACCGGTCCAACTTGCAAGGGGGAAAGGTCAGGAAAGATGTTTAAGCCCTTGAACAGGGTCTTGCTAGATGACCAGGGGTTCCCCAGTCAGGTTGGCAGTGTGAGTTCCAGACAGAGGGAACCTTGTGATCAGAGAGACATGAGACAGGAAGCTGAAAGGAGTTAGTTCAGAATGGCTGAAAAAAAGGTTGTGGGGGGGGGGGAGGCGGGAGGGGAAGGATGGCACATCAAAGGGAAAAGCTAGAAAGGTAGCCACATGCCTGAGGCCTTCGAAGTTATGCAAAACATAAGCAAAGATGTCTTGCTTCTGGGCCATAGTCTTCAGTCAGTTCCACCTAGATCAGCATTTGAAGACACTGGAAAATGAGGGAGCCAGAGCCCCCATGTGACCAAATGCAATGATACTATCTCCGACTAGCTCAGAACTGCTTTTGCTCAAGGCTTTTTAACTATCTCCTGTACACAATGAGGGCACATGCTTGAACACAGCAGTTTAACCCCCATCGAACTGCTTAATGGGTGACACAAAGTGGCTTCCATAGTTGTACCCAGTGGAAGACTCTATTTTCAACTCCAATGCCAATCAGAAGGGGCTTTCCATGGCCAAAAGAGGCCTACCACCCCATCTCCTTTGCAATCTGACAGACAACAGAGTCAAGAACAGAGAAAATTTAGATTTAGAAAGCAAAGTGCAGTATCAAACAAACAAGAAACTGCTCCAGGGAAATAGATGAAAAGTAAAGCAAGGAGCCAGCCTTCTTTTTCATGTGTTTCAGAGAGAAAAACAAACAAACAAGTAAACAAAAAGCATCTGTAGCAATGTATGTCCTATACAAGATACTCAAGGAAAACCCAAGCGTATGCCACTGCAGAGGCAAAATTGTATGCCTGACTCTGGAAAGTCACATCCCATGTACATGGACTTGATAGAAGAAGTATGTGGCATGTGGAATCCAGACACCTCAGGTAAAGTCCAGCCCAAACAGAAACAATTCCCTGACCCTACATACTAGAGAGGGCTTTCATTAGTTTCTCAGAGGAAACAAACAAACAAACAAACAAAACAAAAAAAAAAAAAACCAAACAGGACATTTACATCAGTATCCGCTCTCTCTCATAGTCACTCTCACCCTTTCCTCCCCTCAGCCCACCGCCACTCAAGTCCATTCCCAGAGTAGCAAACTCTAGCCCCAACCCCCACCGCCCGCACATGGGAACAGCCTCTCATGAGAGATATCTACTTGGTTGAGTAATCACAAGCCCTCGTCCAGGCACGTGCCTCCCAGATCTGTGCTGAGGGACTGGGTCCTTCATTTCTACCACTGCTGCAGATCTAGGAGAGAAGATGCAGAGACACAGGCACAGGGACAGCTTGGGACCCCACGACAACCTTGCCTTTCCTATCCTTTCATCCACACGGGGTCCTGAAGCCCTTAAAAATAAAAAGGATGTGGTACGCCTCATGGGTGGCTCAGTAGGTTAAGCATCCAACTCTTGGTTTCAGCTCAGGTCATGATCTCACAGTTCAGGAGTTTGAGCCCCGTCACAGGATCCATACTGACCATGCAGAACTTGTTTGGGATTCTCTCTCTCAAAATAAATGAATAACCTCAAAAAAAAAAAAAAAAAAAAGAAAGAAAAGAAAAAGAAAAAGATTAAAAAAAATTTTTAAAAAAAGAAAAAAATATATTTATAAAGTCATAATTTTTAAATTTTTGTAACGAAGACAGTGTCTTCCCTAGAAAATAAATAAACTGAATTTTGAGGCAAAGCAGGTCTCACTAGGAAATACAACTGAGAAAGCATATTACAGACTCTATTATATATTCATCTTCTGTAAACAGATTCCCCCAAAAGGACCAAGAGCATACATTGGGATTAAGGGCATATTTCCTTTCTTTACAGAGCGAACATAGTAATGCCAGAAAATGAAAACTATTACCATGCTAGACGACTCTACTTCAAAACCAAAAATAAAGTTGAAGTATGGCTAATGATATACAGAAACAGAAGTAAGACACCTTCACCTTGTCTTGTAACGTTTTCCACTTTCCCCATGAATCCTCTTACCCTGGAAACAAGAAAGCACTTAAGAAACAAGATCCCTCTCTTGTTCTATGCTCATGGTCACATGCCATGTAACTTTCATAACATTGATAACAGCCACCATTTGTCACATCATCCTAAGCTAGCTTATTTAAGTCTGCTGAAGAGTCTCTTGACTCTTGAGGTTGGAGATAAAATGACAGATTCTAGGCATGGTAGTGAGGGTGGAACAGATCCCACACTGTAAGGTGAGAAGCAGTTTGGGGTCTGGGGCTGAGGTCATCCAATATCCTGGATATTTTCAAAGGATGCTTCTATACACACATATATCACACATATATACACACATATCAAAACACCACCAAGGGTGTTTTGCTCCCTATCTCTCACTTTTAATCAAGATCCCCTTTCCTCACAGCTGGCTGCCACAGCAACAGGGAGAAAGATCAAGCAGTTACTCAGCTCACCTTACCTTACTACTGTCCAAAAGGTCCATCAAGAGGCTGCAGGGATTTGCAGAGGACAATGCGAATAGAGCAGATATCAAATGCACCGTTGCCCAGCCTCAGCCAAAGCCACAGTTCAACAGCAGAAAGTGAGTAGTACAGGTAGACTCTGATCTACACCCAAGTCACCAGAGACTCAAACCCCAAAATGGCCTTAGTGGGCAAGGGGGTCAACCCACAGCTGGGCCTTCTCTCCACCCCCACTCCCTCCCTCCACCCTTCACTTAAAGAACCTCCCTCCACCCTCCACTCTTCATGCTCCTATTGATATTGGAGCTTTGTATAAACATTAAGGTTTATAAGACCCACAGATGGGAACCCTAAAGTGAAGCAACAACAACTTTGAGCATCCCAAAGAATCGGTCTAGTACCCGACCTCCAAGACATGTCCAAATTAGTAAAATAAACAAAACAATGACTTTCTCCATGATTTGCAAGGAATACTGGTGACTGAAATAAAATGATCTGATGTTTTAACTTAAATGTAATGGGCACTTTTCTTCTAGAGACTCTAAGTTCCTAGTTCATCTTTATGTGAAATGAAATATGGATGACTTTCCATATATCCATGGAATCCAGCAAAAACCACTTGCCCACTTGAAAGAGAGAGGTACAAGTCAACAGTGGGACCCAGTTCCCAGCTTAACACTTTTCTCCCCAGAGACACACTGGCCCAGGTTTCAACAATCACCAACATGTAAACCTATGTGCCCACAAAGCCTTTCTCCCTGAACACCCACCTCCAGCAAGTAAAACTTATAAAGCACCTACTATGAGCAACTTTAAATGCCTTTCTTCTAATCCTAATGACAGTCTTTGAAATAGACCTTTTACAGATGGGAGAACCGAAGTTCAGCAAAGTAAGGGGTTTACCCAAAGTCACATGGCAAGCATATGGGACTTAGGACCACCTGCCCTCCACTGACACTGTGCCATCTTCCAGGGCAGGATTGGGACAGCAGAATACTCTAGGTGGGTGAAGGGAGAGGGAGAATGAATATTGAGTGCTCAGTGCCCACTTCATAACTGACCTGACAGTCAGGCTAGGTACCAGCCATGGGGGAGGACAGAAGAAGGCTCTCACTTCCCCCAGTGAAGATGACCTCAGCCCCAGACCCCAACCTGCTTCTCACCTTACAGTGTGGGATCTGTTCCACCCTCACTACCATGCCTAGAATCTGTCATTTTATCTCCAACCTCAAGAGTCAAGAGACTCTTCAGCAGACTTAAATAAGCTAGCTTAGGATGATGTGACAAATGGCGGCTGTTATCAATGTTATGAAAGTTACATGGCATGTGACCATGAGCATAGAACAAGAGAGGGATCTTGTTTCTTAAGTGCTTTCTTGTTTCTTTATCGTTGTGCACGTGCTGTAATAGCTCTTACAATATCCTCTTAAAAATCCCCTTAGATCATGTCTTATGGAAATGCCAATATTATTTATTTTATGACCTTTTTCATTCTAATAAATCTCAATGTGTTGGATTCTTCATTGACTGAGCTTTACCATGAGAATCATGTAAAATGTGATATCAAGATAAAAAATTACAAATATATAAACCATTGATATATAAGTATGAACTCGATACTACCTTTCTCTCTTTTTTTCTCTAAAAATGACATGTATTTTCTCCTGGGTTACTACCCAAACTCTCAATTAAGACAATGATTTTTCTCTCTGGGTGTGTATTCACATCACTGGGGATATTTTGTAGAACATGGTGCCTGAATCCCAATCCAGAAACAAGTGACTTAGTCTCAGGGAGGGAAGGGCTTGGGCATTGCTTTAAAAATCCCTAGAAGGGGCGCCTGGGTGACTCGGTCAGTTAAGCATCCAGTTCTTGAGTTGAGTTCACGCCCCATGTCGGGCTCTGGGCTGACAGCTCAGAACCTGGAGTCTGCTTCAGATTCTGTGCCTCCCTCTCTCTCTGCCCCTCCCTGCTCCTCCCTCACTCATACTCTATCTCTCTTTCTCTCAAAAATAAACAAATATTAAAATATTTTTTAAAAAATCCTAGGTGGTTCAAAGGGGCTTCTAAGACTGGGAAGCTTAGGGCAATGATGCTCGTTGACAGCACCTGGGAAGATTTTAAAAGTACTGGCGCCTGGTACCACGTCCATGATTTCTACATAATTGGTCTGGAATGAGCCTGGGAATCAGAATTAGAGGAGCTCCCCATGTGACTCTAATGTCTGAGAATCACCAGAGAGCACTTAAGGGAGATTATCATCCAACAGAAAAAAATGGCAAATGAGGAGACATAAAAGGAACAAAACTATTCATGCTCCTCTGCATAGCTGGAACCCAACACTTGTGCCTCCGCCTGGTCCCCTTCCAAATATACTATAAATGAAGATAAAAATGGCTCCTTAAACATCTACAGGCTGCCTTCTTTATGTTCCCCTATAAGCACGGGACTGGCTCTGCCATTTGCACACAGTGTGTGGGCTCAGGCAATGGACTTAAGTCCCGAAGTCTCAGTCCTCCCCTCTGTAACTTGGGCAGGCTCACCACCTGCTGAGTGGTAGTGAGGATATTAAAGGTGACAATGCAAGTAAAGTGGTTAGCGAGAGACTCAACACACAGAAAGTGCTCAATAATGTTAGCTATTTAATTACCAGTGGCCTTTTAGTCTCTTCTTGGTAATAATCACTATAATAACTAACACACACCAGGCTTATTATACTCCAGGCACTTTTCAAGTGTTTAAAATATATTAACTCATTTTAATCCTCATAATGACCTTACAAAAGAATCCAGTTATGAACCACATTTTATACATAAGAAAACTGAAGCACAGAGGGGTTGGGTGACTTGCCTAAGTTCCCATGTTGAGTGAGTAGTAGAGTCCGTTGGTCTCCAGAGCCCACGTCCTTACAGAACTGACTCTCACTTGCAGTACTGACTCACACCATTCTACCTGCAGATAGGTGACCTCTCCAATAACCTCCACTTGCTCGCATTTCTATACTCTGTCTACAAGCCTGAAGTCTGCGGCAGCACCTGGGATGTGACAGAGACTAACGAGGCCATGGATCATCCAAGGTCCCTCCACCAGCCCCTGTCCCCACTGTCAGGGAGAGCTCAGGGCTTCCTTCTCTCTGTCCATCTTACAACTTCTTCACAAGTTTAACACTAGCTCAAATAAGTTTACCTCTATCTTCTGTTTGTTGAGAGGCTTAAACAGAATGATTTGTGTGAAGGTCCAGACACAGTATCTAGGACACATTACTTTCAGCCAATAGTATTTTCCTGTTCCCCCTAATCAGTGTGACTTCTCAGATCTCTTGGGAATTATCTCCTCCTGAGCAACATGCCTGTGAGTCCATTGACCCAGCAAATAGCTATGGCTTTCATGTTGGTCCCACACGTCGGCCTCTGGGCTGCCCACAGATCAGTGCTGGGCATCAGCAACGAGCATCAGAGGGGCAAATTTGCAAAGGGAAGGGAACCCGGCTCCACAGATCCTTACAGACACTGTCCCCACACACTGCCATCTGAGCGGTGTCTGAGCATCATTGCTTACCATCCCATCGGCCCTGCTGGCCCCATGTACAAGCTGATCGTGTCCTCCCCCATTTATCCACATAGAGTTTGCAGAGAGCTCTACTTTCCCCGACTTTGCACTCAACCAAGACTCACATTCCAAACCCTTCCTGGGCCTGCCATTTAGATTTGTTGGTTCATTGGAAGCGTTTTTCCCAAGCTGGCCCAGCTGTGATGTTCATCAACACCAAAAATTACCAGTAATGTATTTTATTACTTCCTGATTGCCCAAACCTTTTATTTTAGCTTCCTAGATGCCAACTTTTAAGGCACCGGTCAGTAACATTGCCTCTTCTGAGTCATCCATTAACTTCTGTTTTTAATGGCTCTGCTTTCTGTCTGGTACTTCTTTGTCCCTGGGCATCATTTTGGAAATTTTCCTGGCCCATTATTTTTAAGCCACGGAGTCTACAAAGCCCATGAGTCTAAATATGGGTAAGAACTATTGCCACCTTCTAGAAATCACTTATGGAGAGGAAAGCTCACATAGGAAACCTTCCTGAGTCAGGCTGGGTGGGTTTCTGAAGATGTGGAATGCTGTCTCCCCATGGCTTCCAGGAGAGCATTAGGAAATCCTTGTCTATAGAATAATCAGAGGTAGCCCAGCTTGTCTGCAGGATGGTCACACAGCAGGTGGCACAGTCCAACTGTGGGGGCTACAAGTCTAAACTCCGTTGGTTCACTGTGTAACTTAGTCGTGCTTTACTTTCCTGACCTCAGTTCCCCATATGCAAATAGAGATAACAGTGGGATTTGTGTGGGAATTAGAAGAGATAATGTATTTTTAATACTTGGAATGGAGTGGATAGTCAAGAAATTATTGCTATGGTTACTATTACTATTTTCATTATCTTTTTGGTAGTGAGAGCATTCTCTTCTCCAGAAAGCATCACGAGCCAAAGGGCCAGGAAGCACCTCTGTAAACAGGGAGGCAAGACTAGATGAACATGATGTTCTCTGACTCTGGTCAGTCACCGTAGAAGAGTAGCACCTGGGCCCTGGGCCGCTTCTGACCTCTCCTATCTCACTTTCCTCTTCCTCACACACCTGTCCATCTCCCTTCCTCCTCCTCCTCTTTCTCCCCTCCTTTATCTCTTGAAGATGCTGAAACATTAGATGGCCTGCTGGCTGCTCAGTGGAGAAACATACGGAGCTTGTATTTTTCTCTCTTTAATATTAAGTATTTTAAAGATTAAAAATTCCAAAAGGGGAGAACCTGGGTGGCTCAGTCAGTTGAGCATCTGACTTCAGCTCAGGTCATGATCTCATGAGTTCAAGCCCCATATCAGGCTCTGTGCTGACAACCTGGAGCCTGCTTCTGATTCTGTCATCCCTCTCTGCCCCTCCCCCGTGGTCACCCGCTCTCTCTCTAAAAAAAAAAAAAAAAAAAAAAAATCCAAGAAGTACCTCGAACTATTAGCGGCTAAAATGGATGGGAGGGAGAAAAATGTAGTCAGAATGTGCTTTTCCCTTTTAATTGATATAATGTATACGTTATTATATAATGTAACGTAATTATATATATATAAAATTTATGAGGGATTATGGCTAATATTTGCTCTTTTTTGTATTTTTTCAGTATTCCAATATTTTAATCTAATTCATGCCTTTTGGGGATTAAATAAATGAGTAATATTTATCATTCCAATTAAATGAATTTTTCCCCGATTCAGAAATTTCACCGCAGTAAAGTTTGCTTTCCTATATATATATGGGTGACTTGCCTAAGTTCCCATGTTGAGTGAGTAGTAGAGTCCGTTGGTCTCCAGAGCCCACGTCCTTACAGAACTGACTCTCACTTGCAGTACTGACTCACACCATTCTACCTGCAGCTAGCTGAAGCTCCAATTACCTCCACTTGCTCTCATTTCTATACTCTGTCCTACAAGCCTGAAGTCTGCGGCAGCACCTGGGATGTGACAGAGACTAACGAGGCCATGGATCATCCAAGGTCCCTCCACCAGCCCCTGTCGCCACTGTCAGGGAGAGCTCAGTGCTTCCTTCTCTCTGTCCATCTTACAACTTCTTCACAAGTTTAACACTAGCTCAAATAAGTTTACCTCTATATAATGAATATCTCAAGCTCTGTCTTTAAGCCTTGCAAGATGGCGGTGGAAATTCGCTGGCATCATGAAAAAAGCATAGAGGAAGTCTGAAAAGAGAGGAAGATATGATCTTTAGGTAAAAAATGAGCACCGGGTCAGTGCGAGAGTTCAGAGACATGTAAGCTCCTCATCCGGCAGGCCTCCTGCCTTCCTTCTCCAACACCCTGTATTCTAGAAGATCCCACATCTATTTGCTTTTAGCAAATTTTATCATCTCCTTTTGCAGTCACGGTAATTATAAAGAAATGTACTTTCTCCACATTTGATACACAGGCTTGTCTGTTAGTAGTGGATGCTTGACATATGTAGACCAAGGCAGTGCTCAGTGTGTCCATCATTGTGAGCACACTGATGAATCTGGAGTTTTTCTGAGCTAAGAGGTAGTGTCTGTATATTCTTAAAACTGAGTTCAGACCTCAGCTAAACTGCTATTTAAAAACCCAAAGCCTAAACGTATATCAGTCCAGATACTGCCAAACATTTGGCCCAGTGTTGCCACAGACATATTTCCCTGTATTCCCAGTTTATTCCCATCAACCAAGAATCAGTGTTTAGTCATCAAATTTAAATAAAAAAGGATCCAAAAAAAGTATAAATCTGTATATCTTTCTGGAGGGTAATTTGTCAATATCTACCTTGTAAGATGAAAGTAAAATTTGCTTTACTTCTATGAATTCACTTGCTTAAGTGTGCAGAAATAAAGTCATGCACCCATGTATTACAGCACAGTTTATAATAGAAACATTAGGAACAACATAACTCCAAACATCCATACAATGGATGCATATATGCGGTTATTAAAAGGAATGATGTATATCTCTAAATAGTGACAATGAAGATGTCCAAAATGCACTGTTAAGGGGGAAAGAAATAGTTCCATTTATGTATTACAAACCTACATATGGAGGTGCCTCAGGGGCTCAGTTGGTTCAGTGTCTGGCTTCAGCTCAGGTCACAATCTCATGGTTCATGAGTTCAAGCCCTGTATCCTGACAGCTCAGAGCCCACTTCAGATCCTCTGTCGCCCTCTCTCTCTGCCCCTTCCCCACTTGCACTTTCTCAAAAATAAACATTAAAAATAATAAAAAAAAAAACCTACTTATATAAACAGAAAAGTAATTTGTTTATATGCTCATATAGACATAGAAAACATAGAAAATATCTCATTTCATATAGTAAATTGTTTATATGTGGCTTAAAATTTTTCAGGCTATGTTTTAAGCTCTTTATAAATACTAATTCATTTAATCCTCATGACTGCCTCTGACATAGGTAATATTAATGATCTGCATTTCAGATAAGGATCAGGAGCCTCAGAAAGCCCAAGGTCATAACTAGATTCTGATCCAGGCAGTTTGGCCCAGCACCTTCTTTTTTGTTTGTTGTTGTTGTTGTTGTTTAGTGTATTTATTTATTTTTTAAGAGAGAGAGCAGGGGAGGGGCAGAGAGAGAGGGAGAGAGAGAATCCCAAGCAGGCTCTGTACTTTCAGCACAGAGCCCAATGCAGGGCTCAAACTCAGGAACTATCAGATCATGACATGTGCCTAAATCAAGAGTCAAATGCCGGGGCGTCTGGGTGGCTCAGTTGGTTAAGTGGCCGACTTCAGCTCAGGTCATGATCTCATGGTTTGTAAGTTCAAGGCCCACATCAGACTCTATGCTGACAGCTCAGAGACTGGAGCCTGCTTCAGATTCTGTGTCTCCCTCTCTCTGCCCTTCCCCTGCTCATATTCTGTCTCTATGTCTCTCAAAAATAAATAAACGTTAAAAAAAATTAAAAAAAAAGTCAAATGCCTAACCAACTAAGTCACCCAGGTACCCTTGACTTAGCATCTTCTTAACGAATACAGAATGCTCCTTCTTTCCAGTACCCCTCTAATTTTTTTATACCAGCAGTTATTGCCTTTATTTTAAAATTTAAGAATTAAGAGAAAAAAAGAAGAGTGCCTGGGTGGGTCAGTCAGTTAGGTGTCCAACTCTTGCTCTCAGCTCAGGTCATGATCTCATGGGTTGGTGAGTTCAAGCCCCATATTGGGCTCTGCACTGACAGCATAGAGCCTGCTTGGGATTCTCTCTCTCCCTCTCTCTCTGCTCCTCCCCCACTCTTTCTTTCTCTCTCAAATAAATAAATAAACTTTAAAAACAAGGAGAAAGAGAGAGAAAAGAGTCTACACCCATTTGGGCCATTATCAGTTGTTATAAGGTATAAACATATGTTCCTGCTTCAGGGGTCAGGAGTTGAGAACAGAATTCAGAAATATGAGCAGGTTATTTGCCTTTTAAGTGATAAAAAAAATGGCAGAATTTGTTTCAACTCTTGATGCTTACTGAAATCTAGCCCAAGGAAAACAAATGGTTTTAGAGACCCTGCTTTTGGAGATGCATCCATGAGACCCTGAGAGCCCGAGCCAAAGAGCTCTCCACTCACGTCTCTGTCCAGCAAGAAAGCAAGGTGCCGGTGGGGAGAAGTGGGTCTCACTGGAGTGCTGCAATGCACAGCACTGGTGTGGATACCCACGCGCCAAAGAGGTCTTGGGAATTTCATAGTAACTGCCTGCCCTCTAAGGTGGGCACTTGAATTACTGGGAATGAATCACAATTTACCTCCTGGTGGTGGATTTGGCATCTACGAGCTGGGGATTACTATTGCTCCACTTAACTGATGACATCACACAAGAAGGTTTGTTAGAAGAACGAGAATGTGGACAACAAACAAGAAAAGGTAATCAGCTGGAAAACAAAAAATAGAGGAAGCTTCAGTCACGAGGGGCCTTCAGGATCTACTGAGGAAGGGAACACCTTCTAGCCTCACGTATGGTACCAAACGAGTGGGTGAGTGGATAAATGGGGCAGGCGATGTCAGATACACTCAGGTCTGGCGGGGAGGGCCCCCAAAACAGCCAGGAACTTTGAATACAAATACCAAGAACCAAGGCGGCTTACAGAAAAGAGAGTGGGTGCAGTATTGCAAGGGCAAAGGGAAGCCAGCAGCCGTTCACAGCCCGGTAAGAGCCAAACTGGAAACTAGAAATCCAGCAGACACCCTGGTTGCAGAATACCCAGACCTGCCAAAATTTCAGTCGGTGGATATTCTTCAGCCCACCTACATGGCAGAAGCAAGTGATATTTCTATTTGGTCATCTTCCCCAGGGCTTCCAAAAATCAAGAGACAGTTCCAACATCTAAAGTAAGCTGGCAGCGTCCTTGGCTCCCCGAATTATTTTGCAATCTGCTGCTCACGCCTCTTAGCCTTCCTGACAGGAGAAAAGGGAGAGACAGCATTTCCGTTTCTCTATGTGATGCCAACTTCTTTTCTCTTCTCACTTCTATCTCTCTTCTTTCTTTTTCTATGACATTTCTTTGGCTGCCTAGAAAGTCATTTACAGTCTCCCTTATGGCATCACTGGCCCCCTCCCGCAGCCATGAACCTTCCCCATGGTACATCTCTGTAATGGTTTAATTGATTGCTCAGAATGGGATCACTCTGCAGTCTACATTCAGGCTTGACTGCACCTGCAGCTGCAGCTCCCAAGGCCCATGAGCGACCCAGCTGCACTGTGGAGAGCAGGGTCCAGTAACCTGAGTACAAATCTCATCTCGGCAATCCTAGTTTTCACCTGAGGACCTATTATAGTTAGATTTCTCCTAACAGCAGCGTCTGAGACAAGGACTCAGTGTGGATAGTTTATTTGGGAGGTGATCCCAGGAATAGGGTGGGAATGGTGGCAGGGAGATGGATTATGAGACAGAAAGTGAAAAATTCAAGTTAAGGGTATGTTATCCAGACAGACTGCCTCCGTAGGCAATGCGAACTCTGTTTTGCTGGGAAACTCTGACAAGTGTTCAGATTCCTCCCAGAATTACCATCCTGAAGAGTGGGAGGCTGAAGTTGGAGCCACCCCTTCCTTCAAAGACTGTCCTAGAGGTCTGGAAGCATCTCCACTTCCTAGTTGCTCCTACACATGGACCAAGAGGGATCCTATGATTTTGGAGTCCTTTGAAGTAGAAAGAAAAAAAAAAGAAAAGCTAAACTTGGAGCAAGATGCCTTTGGCAGAAGCAAATAAGAACTTGCAGTAAACTCCACTGTATTGCAGCCAAATTCAGGAGTTGGCTGAGGGGATAGGACACAACACCTCAGCTGGGATAGGTCTTTAATTGCTCAAAGGAACACGTACATGTGGTTAAAAAAAAAAAACTCAAGTAGAGAAGAGCGTCCAGATCTTCCTGGACTTACAATGGTTTACATCCTGATAAACCCATTGTAAATTGAAACTGTCATAAATTGAAAATGCATTTATACACCTAACCTACCAAACATCACAGGTTAGCCTAGCCAACCTTAAACATGCTCAGAACCCTGACATTAACCCACAATTGGGCAAAATCATCTGACACAAAGCCTATGTTACAGTAAAGTGTTGAATATCTCATGTCACTGATTGAGTACTATACTGAAAGTGGCAAGCAGAATGGTTGCCTGAGTGCAGAACGTTTGTAAGTGTACAGGTGGTTCACCCTGGTGATAAAGGGGCTGACTGGGAGCTGCCACTGCCCGGCATCAGAAGAGAGGGCTCACATGGCATAGCGCTAGCCCAAGAAAATATCAGATTCGAAGTACAATCTCTATTGAATGCATATTGCTTTTGTATCATCATAAAGTCAAAAAATCCTAAATCGAGGGGCAACTGGGTGGCTCAGTCAGTTGAGCATCCAACTTTGGCTCAGGTCATGATTTCATGGTCTGTGAGTTTGAGCCCCATATCGAGCTCCCTGCTGTCAGTGCAGAGCCCACTGCCCACTTCAGAGCCTCTGTCTTCTCTCTCTCTCTCTCTCTCTCTCTCTCTCTCTCTCTCTGCTCCTCCCCAACTCATGCTCTCTTACTCTCAAAAATAAACAAAATTTAAAAAAAGAAAAAACCAAGTCGAAGCATCGTAAATCAGGGATCACCTGAATAGTAAAAAGCAGGAATTTCATTCCTCCCCTCCCCACGCCACAGCCTTCTTCCCAGAGTCACCCACTTACAACTATTACTATCTTTTCTGAGAGTTACCGCCAATGACCTCTATTTCTTACTCTACTGCAAAAGAAATGCATTGTAATCATCCCTCATTTCCATACCAGCTTCTCATGAAGCTTTGGGGTTTTTTCCCCGATCTACCTTTTTGCCAAAGGAATCACAAATAAGATAATGTGAAAGGGATTTGACCCAGCTTATCTCTTCACATGCAGGCATTTGTGCCTCATCAGGGTTGGGAAGTACTTGGATTCACACAGTTTTATTTCCATGCCTGAGACGCCTGCAGGAAACATGCAGAGTTGCAGTGATACCAGGGCAGAATCCCAGAGCTAGAAATAAATGGAATTACGTATCTGGAAATTGGTGCCACAGACATAGTAAATTGCTTTGGATGAGCACTGATTCGAACAAGAATTGAATTTCTGAAAATACTATTCCCAACACAAGGAGATATTTGACCACATGACAGGTTTTCTGTGAAGACTCAGATCTTCTCTTTTCCAGACAGCCTAGAACATCATTTAATTGGGTGATGAAGGTGATGTGTCTGTGGCAGATGTGTACTCAGGATTTGCTGGGACAAACACAATTACAGATATTCTATCCAAATGGATCATTGGGGCCCTTGTTAGACCACAAATATGGTGGCACAAGACATTACTAATCAAAAGAGAGGTGAACCTAGCCCTAGCATAAGAGTTCAGCCTAGTAGGTGTGTATTTAACTGTCTTGACACACTCTCGGCAGTGCCACACTTAGCACACATTTATGATTCTGAGCAAATTACTTAACTACTCTGTGCTTGGATTACTCGTCAGTAAATAAAGGGTAATAACAACGTCTACTTCAAAAGATCATTTTAAGGATTAAGTGAGATAGCACAATACTTCTCCATCCATTCTGGGTAAAACAACATATTTCTAAAATTTTCAATCTGGTGTGGACAGATAATCTTAAAAATACAATAAAAATAGCAAGCATATAGAAATGACAAATACAAATTGCTAAACACGAATACCTAGTTCCTACTTCCTTCATGTTAAACTGGCTACAAGCGTGTATCAATCATCACTGGTCTGAGGACCACACTTAGGGTAACAGTACAATCAATTGCGTACATAAAGGGCTTGGCATAGTGTCTGGTATACAGTAAGCATTCAACAAATGTTGGCTTTTCTAATTATTATTACCTGAGATATGTCCAATTTTATGGTATATGCTTTTGCTGATGTGAACCGTGTTGTCAGAAGCTGTCTTTGCTGAGCAGAAGTTGAACAGGAAAGAGTTGAGTTGTCTGAGTAGCAAATTAAAAACAACAAGCCAAAACGAAAGTAAGAGTGAAGCCTTTAATCACTCACTGTGATAGTAAAAGGCAAGAGGCTAACTTGGAGGAAGCAGCCAACTCTCCCATTCCATTCTCCCCCACAGAACAGTACTCTAGTTGGCAAGACAGGTGAATCAGCACAGATGTGGGGCTGGGGCTAGAGGGCTCTCTCACTACCTGGGGAGCACAGAATGAAAGTCTTCTGCGGTATAATGGACCTGGGGGTCAGGGGTGAGGGGAGGGCTGGAAGTTGAAATGAACAGGGTACTGAATCTGAGTGTGGGGAAAGTATCTTCAAGGTTTCCTGATTAGAAGACCTCCAAATGCAAGTGCTGGCCTAGGAATGCAGATCTGCACAACAGCATGGTTGGCCAGGAGGCCCAGAGTCCTGACAGTAACTCCCTTCACAGACTGCAGTGTCCTGGCTGCACATCAAGCCTGTGTGGGGAGGGTGTATTAGTCAGGATTCTCCAGAGAAACAGAAAAGAATGGATGTGTTCACTACACAAGAATGCATGGTTTAAAAAAAAAAAAAAGTGTTTATACTTATTTACATAAAGAGATTTTTTTTATAAAGTATTGGCTCATGCAATTTTGAAGGCTGAAAAGTCCCACTGTCCGCTATGTGCAAGCTGGAGTTCCAGATAGGCCAGTGGTGTAAGTTGAAGGTCTCAGAGTTAGAGAACCCGTGAAGTAGATCCCTGTCCACATTTGAAGGCTGGGCAACTTGTAGCACCCAAGGCAGGGAAGGATCGATGTCGAAATCCAACCAAATCAAGCTGAGAGAGAATTCCACCTTCTGCCTCCAGGTTCCATTCGCACCCTCGAGGGAGTGAACGTTGCCCACCCACCTGGGGAAGGCCATCTGTTTTTCTCACTCTACCAATTCAAATGCTAATGTCTTCTGGAAACATCTTTGCAGACCTACCCAGAAATAATGTTTAATCTGTTATCTGGCATCCCATGGTCCAAGTCAGGTTGACACATAAAATTAAACATCACAAAGGGTAATTTTTCTTCACAAAGCCTGCAAGATAAAGCCTTTGTAACTGCCTATGGCCGAGCCTGAAAAAAATCACACATAGGATTTTTTGGCCAGGAACTGAGCTCCTCACACATGATCAACGTACTGACCCAAGAAAGGGCAAAATTTGAATGACAAACACTTGCTCTTTGAGGTAGCCTTTTTAGAAGAATACTCTGACTCAACAAATGACCTTGTTTGAGGAAGTCTTTTGTAACACAGGTGTTGGAAAATCAACAGATAACACCATTTAGGAATTTCAGCTAAAAACCAAATGCAAATTCTAAGAATAATTTGAACAAAATGAAGTTTTAAATTATGCTTAGAAGTGACATAACAAAACTGTGCTCTTTATTCCTTCCTAAGGAATAGTTCTTAAAAATCATTCCATGGACAATCAACTTGGTTATTATAACTTTCTAAACAATATTTCCAATTATGGGATTCTCATTTGCTTTGCCCGGTAATTTATTAGCGATGATTCTATCATTGCCTATTTCTTCAGTCTCTTACGATTAAGATATTCTTTTTAAGAATGGCCTCACCTAGGTTGAATGGGACCCAAATGTATGTCATAAAGGTAGTAAGGGATAAATATTGGGAATCTCTACCTGGGAAAAGAAACTCAGAAGGACCAGGAAATGATGACGTGAGAATCATCTTTAGTATTTCCTATATTAGATGTATGCAAAGAGAAATTAATGGGACCTATGACTAAAAGTAAGAGAGAACTATATTTGAGCTACACATATACAAACACAAATATTTTAATGTAGGAACATGCAAGTTTTTAAAAATGGGCCACCTAATGAGAAAACCACATATCTACAGCTCCAATAATTTTTTAAATAATAACTGATGACGTTCTGGGGTGATGGGGGGTTCGTGGGGTCCAGAGCCAACGGTCAAGAAAGAATTCTTAAAGATGTCTTTGGTGCAAAAAGGTGATTTTATTAAAGCATGGGGACAGGACCCATGGGCAGGAAAAGCTGCATGGGGTCTTGACAGGTAACTCATTATATACCCTCAGGTTGGAAGGAAGTCAGGGATAGAGTAAGTCTCAGTGAATTTTGGAGGCAAGATTTCTAAGACATTGAGGGGCCAGGTGTTGCTAAGGCAACACCATTTATTACTGTTTAATAAAACCTCAGTGAAGAGACCCTTCAGATGCATACGGCGGGAGTGGGGGGCGGAATAAGCTTGGAGTGTGACTGCCGGCTCATATCCTAGGGCAGTTGATAAAGAAAGTAGACTTAGAGGATCCTGGAGGTTGGCACAATGTTAAGCCAAGGTTCTCTTTTGCCCCCAGCAAAGTGTCATCATCAAGGCAACTGAGCTCCTAGAGGGAGATCACTTTGCCAGTTTCAAGGATTTGTCAACAGGCTGTAGGCAATAGGGTATTTAGTTTTTCATTTGCCTTAGTTTCCCACATTGCCATGGCAAGCACTTAACCCCTTTCCTTTGTTCTTGGGTAGCCAGGAGTATCCAAAGATACTCTACATGGCAGGGAGGGGGAGGTTGTGCCAGCCTGTATTTTGCCCTCAGCTTGCCCCTTCCTCCCCCATCAATAACAATGGTGATGGATGGATTAAAGCATGAATACGAAAGCAACACACAACAAAAGTTTTATCAATTTTTTTGGTTCAAAGATCATAATATTAATCAAGTCATTGAAACAAGTAGAAATAATAGAAATAAATTGGTCTCAAAACAGTTGCGATCTATCCAATACACATATGTCTAAATTTGGACTCAGGATTTAACTCATAGATAGCAGCTCTTAACTTGTATGTCGACTTGTATTGAACTTGTATTTGAACACTTGCATGAAAAATATATTTTCATAAAGTTTCGTAGAAATGAATGTTACCCAAACTCTAGCCATCTGAATTTCATAACAGTCTAGAATTAATTACTGACTTTCAGCATTAGAGATTCTGTATCACCTTGAAAGTCTTAATTATTATTCCTCAGCATCATCAAATTCCCTCCAAACTAAGCCAAAGAATTCATCACATCCTGAGGCTTGAAAGACTACTGCAGAAACTTAATGTAAAATTCATACTCCTCAAATGTCTGTGAATTTCTTCTGAAATTGGGTCTTCATTTCCATAAAGTAACTCTGGAATTCCACAAAGCATGTGATTCTACTGGGCTCAGGACAGTTCAGCAAGAGGAGGGAAGCATAATCTCCAACTACCATCTCCAAAAACCACTTGTGCACCAGTTAGAATGTTTCCAGTAGCTAGAAATGAAAAACTCAACTCAAACTGGCTCACACATTGAACAAGATTTATTGGCACACATACATTTTGAGCATTACAGTTCAATGCTGGCACATTTCTTAGGCATGATTTGTTCAAGACTCCAGCTCAATATCTCTGCACTTCTCTTTATTGTTATCTCACGTGAACTTCTTCAGGATAGCTTCACAATAGGACACAATGATGCCAGCAAGTTCAGTCTTTATATTTATATTCTTCATCATCCACAAGAAAGAGAGAGAGTGAGAGAGAGAGAGCGCGCGCAAATGTGTTTTCCTATGTCCTGGAACTCTAATAAAATTTCCAAGTGTCACATCGATTAGGCAACCTCTGAACCAACCCCTGGGACTCAGGGAATGTCATGCACTGACTGGCTTAGACCTGGGTTGTCTGCAACAACAATTGTGGGAGCAGAGGGGGCAGGGCGAGACCTGGATTTGCAGCATTTGCCAATTTCGGTGGTATAAATACTTCTACCGCAGCCAATGTGGTGAGAGAAAGACAGAAAATTTAAAAAGAAACCATGAAGAATGCCAGTGATACTGTCGAAGATAGAGAAGGAAAAAGTAAGTCTGAAGGCTCTGGGGGGGGGGGAAATAATACCTTTTCCTGACTGTATCCTACTGAGGTAAATCCACTTGACAAAATGATCACACACATAAAGACTACAATAATAGATTCCTAAAACATTAACAGTTGTTATTTCTTGGTGGTGGAATTACAAATAACCTTTGTATTTTGTGAATATATAACATATCATTTTTATAATAGAAAAAAAGCAATAAGTTCTTCATATTACTTGCAAAACAAAACCAAAGCTCATTCAGGAAGAGCTGCCAGAATTCAGCACTCCCACTGCAGTATTCTCTATTAAATTACATAGCATCAATCAACGAGCATTCCTCTCATGCAAAGGAATAGAATGAAATTGTTTAGGAAAGGAAATGGCTGCTTTTCCACATTATAAATTTGCCTTTTCTGCAATAATCATGCAAATATTTATTGATCACCCTTTATCTGCCGTAATAGTTCCCATGAATTGTTCCAAAACAATTTTGCTGGCATTCATCTTTTTAATAATATTCTAAAAATTTAATTGGAATAAAAATCATCAAAATGAGTGTGTTTACAGATTAGTCATCTCACTCAACTATCACTGCTGTGCTTACTTGGAGCTGCAAGTCACAAAAGATTGGGAAAAAATGATGAAGTTGATGGACCAGCAAAACTATCTATTAATTATATGGGAAATTCAAATTATCAGAAACTAAGTGGTTCTCCTTCCTTAAAAAATTATAATGTCTGAGTGGCAGATGAAATGAAATAAGACAGAAATTCATCTTTCTTCTTCTGCTCCTCATTCATAAACCTTTTTGTTAATTTCAAAATGGAGAGGTATGAAAAAATAATGAGATTTTTGCCTGAAGCATATCCCTCTAAGCTTACATTTATTTAAATTAGAAATTCATCAAAATGGTGTGTGCTTTTTCAGTGACTCCTGAAAAACAGTTCGGTAGCCTTCAAATAACAATCTCAAAAGATAAAGAAATTATACAAATATATTTAAGAAATAAATATCTAAATCTATATTTTTTCCTCTTGAGTCTTTTTTCAAATCAAAAGCTTCAGATGGAGTATTTAAATTCATTCAGATGTGTGTACTTATTTCTATATCTAGCATAAGATTGTATTATTTTGTTATGTCAGAGAAGCAGCAATTATAAGACCATGACACTGAATTCATATTCCCTAACACACAAGTTGAAACGATTTACAGTGACATGACCTTGAGAGTAGAGGATGATTTTTCTCCCTAGATATACATCTTCCATACCAGGTTAGTTATTCCTGAGGCAAAAGATCTTCTTTGTGTCTTCGGCACCTTTACATACATGATGGATATTTAACAGATTTTCAGTGAGTATTGGTTGAATAAATGAGTCAGCAATGAAATGAAGCTCTGCTTTGTCCTGTGCCTCAAGTTCACTAATCCAGAAACCACTTTAAACTTATATAAGCGGAAATGTAATCCTTAATGAGGGACACAGTCACACAGTAGCTTCTCAAGTCAAACAAGGTCCATCCATTCTCAAAACCTCAGAGACCACTTTCTCGCTTAAGAAAGCCATAGCAGCTCCACATTATTTACCAGAATCCAATGCCCAGTTCAGGCCTCCAGAGGCTCTTCCAGCAAGCTCTGAACACAAGCACAAGGTTCCTATTGGAACCCGGAGTCCTGGGTATGAATGCCTCTCTGTGAATGAATTCTCCCCATTCCAGTCTTACCTTCCTCCCTCAGAGAACTAATATTCTCAACATCTGCCTCTACACATGTTCCCCATTCCTCTAAATTATTTTAGCCAGATTCTGTGATTCCTTTGTGAGGACTATTTCTTCCTGAAGCCAGGCCCATACTTCCCTATTCAGGCTGAGCAGAGACCTGAATCTGGTTATTGGCCTAAGGACAATGAGGGATAGTGGGAATTGCACTCAAGAGCAAGAAAGTTATCCTCTTCACATGGTGCTTTGCATGGGACCCAGGCCTTGGGGGTGGGGGTGAGGTTCCTTCGTAAAGGGCAAAGTAGATGCTTCTGCCAAGTAAGCATCCAGAGCAACTGGGAGTTTAAGGTTACCTATTGCTTGCCTCAAAATCCCCATCTTTTCTTATCAGGGTCCTAACATTGACATAGGAGGCCTGTTACAGTGGTGCGTATAATGTTTTACACTCCTACCATCCTTAAATTTAAACTCTGAGATTGATTTTCAGCACAGTTTTTAATGGTAGCTACAAGAAATGAGTCCTTTGAAGTAGCTTTAGGAACACACTGGCTAGCAGAACATGGCTTAAATGTGTCTATGATTCTGTTTACAAAGCTACCAATGCAATCAAAAGTAGAGACCCCATGCCACAATCCTTATAAATTTTCTTTCTCCCATAACAACCAAGATATCAGCAATATGTCTCCCAACTGCACCTCTCAATAAGCCACAAGTGAAAACTTTAGTAACCAAGATGTGTATTAGGCAGAATGATGGCCCCCCATCAAAGATGTCTATATCCTAATTCCAGAAACTATGAAATGTTACTTTATGCATTAAAAGAGATTTTGCAGCTGTGATCAAAGTTAAATTCTTTGAGATGGGGAGATTACCCTGGATTATTAGGTGGACCCAATCTGATCACAAGTCCTTAAAAACAGAATCTTTCCTATCTGGATTAGATAGAGAGATGCGACCACAGAAGAAGGGTCAGAGAGATGCTGCATGGCTGGCCTTTGAAACGGAGGAAGGGTCCACAAGCCAAGGAATGCAGGCAGCTTCTCGAAGCTGGAAAAGGCAAGGAAATGGATTCTCCCCTAGACCCTCCACAAGGAATAGAACCCTACCGACACTTCGATTTTAGCCCAGTGAGACTTGGGTTGGACTTCTAACCTACCAAACTTTAAGAAAAGAAATCAATATATTTGTGTTATTTTGAGCCACTAAAATTATGGTAATTTGTCACAACAGCAATAAAAATCTAATTCAGGATGCTGTTGCCTGCCAGGGTTATTAACAGTCCACTCACCACCAGCAATGGAGCTCCTATGGCTTTGAGACAGATAGGCGAGCAATTCTACTTCAAAACTGATCTTGAGGGTCTGGTTTCTAGGTCCACTTCCTGCTTCAATTACATCCCCTAGAAAACAGTCTGTGGCAAAATTCCTATTTTATGTTTTC
The DNA here is from genome assembly GCA_030068075.1 of Paguma larvata. Lineage (NCBI taxonomy): Eukaryota > Metazoa > Chordata > Mammalia > Carnivora > Viverridae > Paguma > Paguma larvata. The sequence continues at coordinate 56,416,727 of CM057839.1, forward strand.
TAAACACAAAAATTCATCAGTACACACGCACGTACACCCCTAATTCAAAATTACTATATGTTAGTAAACAAACTGTAGGCTTGATTAGCCATACTCAGTCGATTTTTGGACTGCCTTAGAGAATTTCCTCTCTTCTGAGTTCTTGTTACTAAGAACAAGAATACTGTCTGTACTAGATTAGCACTGCTCTTGTTGGGCAATCCTGATGCCCATCTTATCTGATGATAAGATCAGATCTCTCACCTAGCTCTTATTGAAAGGTCTAGGCCAGTTATGCATCATGCCCTTTGATTCTGAGATGTCTTAGCAGTCGATGGTGCTACTAGAGATCTTAGGTCTGACTCTGGGTAGCTCCCTGCATACAGCATTGTTCTTCAACAAACATGCTTATTAATATTCTTCCTCTGTGATTTCTACCTGCATGCTTTCTTACACACACATTCCTTTCCTTATTGACCTTTTCACTCTAAAACTATATTTATATCACAGATATACCTATTACAATTAACTTAGTATTTATAGCCTGTTGAAGTCCAAATGAGTTACAATTAAACTCATGGCACACCATCTCCTTTCTTTTCCTGTTGGCTTTCACTACGTTCTCTCTGGGTTCGAATTCCAGGAAAAGAAATCCATGGTAGATCAAATGAATCGTTTAAATTACTGATTCTGAGGCTTACAAACACAGGTACAGGCTGCTGAGGGAAGTTATGGGCCACCCTTTCTGCAAATATACAAACTACCTAAAGAATAGACTGCCCCTTATGTAGAACAGTGTAAGAGTTGCTATACATCTCCAAATTAAAAACAAAATACAAGAGTGGATTAACTGACCATATATCCTCATAAATTTATAAGTCTGGGGAATTAATTCAAGGCCTCTTTGCACCCTACGTTCCAACCTATGAAGCTGCACAACAGTTTTCTCCCTGAACAGCTTCAGCCTGTTGGGCAATGTCCAGGGAATGGAGTCCCGAGGCCAGAGAAAGCTGGTCCTGTCCAACTAACTTCATGGCTCCAGGAAAATTCATAAAAATAATGGGAGGTGATAAAAGCATGTTTTTATCAGAGCTATTGTTGTAAATGTTGTTAAATGTACTCAAGTATCAAAAGCAGCTTCAGTACTTTCATTTTAAGTAAAATATAGTCAATGGATTGAAATGGTAATAGCCCTTCCAGATTCTTGAAATAAATGGAGCCTGGTAGATAAATTGCTTTATGTGGAGTCTACTCTGATTCATACTATCAGATAGTATCACATACTATTTGAACATGTAGAGCAAGATTCAATATAGTTATCTCTAATAAGATCTGATATCCTAGGTTTTCTTGGGGATTCTTGAAGTTTAATACGTTTAAGAATTGCCTGGGCTGATTGTTAAATAGGCCTATCCTGGTTCCCACTTCCAGAGATTTCGAATTAGTAGATCGGCGGGACCTAGATATCTATCTTTTTAACAGGCATCCCCTCCCTTCAAAGGATTCTGACACAGGTGGGTGACAATGCTTTCTTTTAAAATAATCTGTGTGACTCATCATCAGGGAAATACAAATCAAAACCACAATGAGATACCACCTCACACTGGTCAGAATGGCTAACATTAACAACTCAGGCAACTACAGATGTTGGTGAGGATGCAGAGAGGATCTCTTTTGCACTGCTGGTGGGAATGCAGACTGGTGTAGCCACTCTGGAAAACAGTATGGAGGTTCCTCAAAAAATTAAAAATAGAACTACCCTACGACCCAGCAATTGCACTACTATGTATTTATCCAAGGGATACATGTATGCTGTTTCGAAGGGGCACATGCACCCCAATGTTTATAGCAGCAATGTCAACAATAGCCAAAGTATGGAAAGAGCCCAAATGTCCATCAATGTATGAGTGGATAAAGGAGATGTGGTATATATATACACAATGGAGTACTACTCAGCAATCAAAAAGAATGAAATCTTGCCATTTGCAACTACGTGGATGGAACTAGAGGGTATTATGCTAAGCAAAATTAGTCAGAGAAAGACAAATATCATATGATTTCACTCATATGCGGACTTTAAGATACAAAACAGATGAACATAAGATAAGGGAAGCAAAATAATATGAAAACAGGGAGGGAGACAAAACATAAGAGACTCTTAGATATGGAGAATAAACAGGTTTGCTGGAAGGGTTGTGGTAGGGGGATGGGCTAAATGGGTAAGGGGCATTAAGGAATCTACTCCTGAAATCATTATTGCCCTATATGCTAACTAACGTGGATGTAAATTTAAAAAATAAATTAAATTTTTAAAACGTGAAAAAAAAATTTTTTGCACAAAATTATTTTATGGGTCCACCAATATAATAAAACCAAATTTTTAATCAAAAAATAAAAAATAAATATAAATAAATAAAATAATCTGTGTGACTCTATTGCTGGACTCCTACTCTGGAATCTCAGTGACTCCAATGACCCAGCAAAGAATGCAATAAGGAATGTGGTAGATTGTAAGCACTGTGTATCAGAAATCTCTTACTGATCCTCTCTGGTCTCACTTGTCACCAGTACCTTTGACCTAACAGCCAGTGGCCCATTCTTCATGGACTCTGACCAACTTGATGGGGTTACAATCCATCAAGACTTCCTTTCATGTCTTTGTCTCCCATTCTTACCTCCTGCCACAGTGCTTCACTGTATGACACACTGTGGGACTCACTAGTACCCACACACATGTAACCTGTAAGTACTGGGGGAATTAATGTCCCATGAAGCAAAACTTGGATCTAGGGAAATGGAGAGGGCCAGATAAATTCTTCACCCATCCTTCACAATCCCAAGAAGCAGTCATTTACATGGTATCTTGGAAGATGGTTTCACTGAAAGCAAACAATTATCATATCCGGTACATCAAACGGCTCTCTTCTTCCCTTTCTTCACTTGTCCCTCATCCGTGTTCCTTGATATTTCATTCGTTGATAACATAAGAGTACGTGAGCCTTTGCCTCTAGCTTTACCTTCTGAAGAACCGAGATTTAGATATACCATATAATTAAGTTATTTAACTGTAATGTAGCAAAGAATTAGAAACCCATGAGCTCCCCTGACCTGACATATTCCTCCCTCATTGAAGATTGCTGAGATTTCTGAACTTTAGACATAACATCTCCATGAGGGACACAGGAGGTAGTGAGAAGCCACATCCACTTACACCAGCATGCAGCCTCGGTCTTGTGTATATCCTTTGCATCACTTGCTCAGCAGAACCCTAGCCATACCTAATCTAACTTGCCATTCTCACCAGTCCCAAAGTGTGGACTGGCCAATTTTCAAAGGCTAGCATGACTTAACTCGGTTACACAAAATTCAATTAGATTGAAAGATTTATATGTTTATTGAGAATGCAATGTGAGTTAGACATTCAGAACTTTTATCCCAACAAAGCTGAGTTCCATTTCTCTGCTGTGCCCTTTTTGTGACCTACACTAGGACACCACAACCACCACATTCTATGCAACAGAAGTGAACCACCCATGCAGCTCACATTCATATTCACAGGGGCGGAAAGGAGACTTCCCCTGTAGCATGGAAGAGTATCAGAATCTGCAGATGAACAGGAAACTACCACCCGGTTTTGCCCTGGAAAGACTCACTGGCACATTCACATCACAGAATACCTAGTTAAGCTGCAGCTTCTTGAGGACAGAGTTGTGACCATCACTTCCTAGTGCAAACCTATATGTGCAGTAGACCAAAAATATAGATTAAATAATAGATTAAACTCAAAAGCGAAGGACATTATCTTCATGGTTCCCTGCACTTTAGTTATTTCAATCATTACTAAAACCAGGCATTTCCTCACATTAAAGCACTCAACTGACATACCAGGTGGAAAATCCAGGCAGTTAGATGAGTAACTGGAGCAAGAAGCCCTTTCACTTCAATTACTTCAAAAGAGGATACAAGAATTTTTGCCTACAGTGAGATTTTTCTCTTCCCCTCTAGAGGCAGCAGACTTTCTCCCAACGTTTCTCTCACCGTCACCTTCTAGTTTCTCCCTGATGGCTCTGAGCAACTCAGAGAAGCAATTTGTCACCAGTCCTTTTTACTGAAGATAGAAGTCACCGCTCTAGTCTAAACTAGTCCCAGGTGAGCAGTGTGTGAACAAGCACTAAACTAACTCCTTCATTATCTTCAAACACGCTGTCATTCCTGGAATGTCTAGGGAGTGAGAACTAGATTGTTCTAGTGAGACTAGATTGGTCTCAACAATAGAATCAGAAACCCATTGAAAATTGTCAACAAAGAAAGCATCGAGCATAGGAAGTTAAGTGGTTTAGATCCATAGTACCTGAAGTCAAAAACAAAATTGAAGAAGGAAAAACGATTCTCCCCAACCGCCCATTCCAGAGGAAGTTATACATGTTCCTAACTACTTTTAAAAAAAGAAAGAAACTTCTGCCAAAATGCTTCCATTCACTCCACTACGATCAACCCCCCCCAAAAAAAAAGTCAGTATGTTCTCCAAAAGAAAAGAACCTGAGGCATAATTTATCCAATTTGCACTATCTAGTTAGAGCCAACATTCGAACTGACTTTCAAGTGATAGTAAACCTTTTATTATACGTGGCAATGGTTCAAGAGTATAAATTCAGTCTCTTTGTAAAGACTCTTATTCCCCTTACCATAAACTCATCCTTTTCTAACTTAAGAAATATACCACTTTAATTACAGAGGAAATGACTGTGAAAAGTCAGGTTTTGCCTATTTTTGTAAACTGAAACCTCCTAGGACACAAATTGCCGGTACAGCCCACATGTGCTGTGCTAACAATAGACCTGGCCTAGCAGCAAGACAGGAACATCACTGAGACACAGATATAGAGCAAAGATGATAGTGGTTACTAAGAAACAAAGCCAAAGGCATCTGGCCTTTTTTTTTTTCCTACAACTTCCACCGCTGTGATAGTTACGAGAGATGCATTCATTTCTTTTATTAGCACTTAAAAGGGGTAGATGACACATTACTGAATTTACGTGCTAGGATATAGGATGCATCATTATAGAAGATGCCAAGACTATCTTCTAATGGCGAATGGGTAACTCTGGCTGTTTTAAGCCACCCCTTATATGCTACCCATTACAGCGGTAATAGAATATACAGATGCTTGTGCTCAGAGGTTAAAATTAGATGGGAAAGAATTCCAGGGGCCTGGGGGATAGGAAAAAAATGGAACGGACATGGTATAAGATGAGACTTCAGCTTAATAGCAAAAGTTACCAAGTACAGGAAGGGCCAATGGTCTGGGTGAGGCCAGACCCACAGAATTAACGAGGTTTTGAAAGGGAGGAACAGTGGGGCCAGGGAGCACATCTGTGAGGCAGAGAAGTTTGCACTGATATCTTTATAGGATAACTAGACTTCTTTTTAGCACCAGGCCTGGCAGGCTTGGAAAAGTATTCTATGCTGAGCCATCTGAGAACACCCATTTTTGTGTTTCTAAACTGTCACACAGGCTTCATCGGTCTGTCACCGTAAAGGTTTCTATCCAGGCCCATACAAAGTTGCTATCCCCAGAAGTCTTTGAGAATGAGAAAAATACCCATCAGTCAAAGAGAAGAAGTGAAGATGAATTCACAGACCCCTCCAGGTTTTTGCTTTCTAATAGACCTCAATTGGGGTAATCCACCTAAATCACCATATGGGCTTTGCAATCTGAAAGCCTTCTCAACAGCAACAAAGCTGAAGATCGATTTCACTCAAGTGAAAAGTAAAGTAACCAAAGGACATCAGAGAGAAGGAAAGCACAGAGAGGTAGAACTAGCAGCTTCTAAATTTTTTTTTAATTTTTTTATTTATTTTGAGAGAGAGTGAGAGAGAACACGTGTATGCAAACAAGCAAGAAAGTAAGCGGGGCAGGGGCAGATAGGGATAGAGAAAGAATCCCAAGCAGGCTCCAAGCTGTCAGTGCAGAGCCCAGTGTGTGATTCGAACTCACAAACCTCAAGATCATGACCTGAGTTGAAACCAAGAGGACGGCGCTTAACTGACTGAGCCGCCCATATGCCCCTAGCAGCTTCCAAAATTAAGCGATGAGTATTCAGGGATTCTTAGATCCATATGAGATCGTGTCAGGGATTCATTCATTCCTTGGTCACCGTCTATCTGTCAAGAACTTCTTGGGTATAGAGAAGAAAAGCTGAAACTCATTTATGATTTCCAGGAGCAGAAATAGAGACGTTACAACACGGTGGGCTACTTGCCATAACATACTTGCTGGAGGTGCATGGAGGGACAGATACCAGGTGAAGGATCAGTGGCCAGCATGGAGGAGGAGAAAAGCCCACTAGGGGAGAATGGGCAATCCAGGAAGAAGAGCTGGCAGGTGATAGGTCTATCATAGCAAAAGTTCTCTAACAAAGTCTGTCTCCCTGCAAGAAGATGGCAGGTAGGAGCCAAGCAAGGTCAGCTACTTTCCTGAAAGTCAGCGAATTTAAAATAAGCATGAACCTCGGGGCTTTGAAACATTAAAGATTTCTGGCACACCAAAGAGATAAAACAGATGATCTTTCTTCTCCTTTAACATCTCTAGTCAGTCATGTTGGAGAAATTTCCTTGCAACTCATTAGATGCTAAAATTAGTATTTACACTTTTGGAAGTAAAAGGCTAATCCTTGGTGTTTCTGTAATTGGAAGATGTGGATAATTGTCAAACAGGGATGATTGTGCTAATGGTGTTAATTTAGAATCTTGAAATAAATATGATTAATAATTAGCATCAATAATATTGCTTCACAAAAATCACTTCTGAGTGAGTGTTCCCTGCTGTGGTGAGTCTTAGAAGAGTCTGCCTCCTTGCCAATCTGGCAAATGTGAACGATGGTGAGCAGATATCATTATCTCCTCTCCCTGGAAGCCTTTCCCGTCACCAAGATGGGGAGCACTCGATCCTGGCAGAGACTTTGATGGGTCTTCAAATAAAAAGCAACAGGAAACAGCATCCCTGGATGAGGGCAGAAGATTCTTTTTGCGTTATAATTTGCTGGTATGAGCAAAAACATGCATTATGAACTTGAACCAAAACATGATATTTTGGGGGCACCTGGGTGGCTCAGTCAGTTGAGTGTCCAACTTTGGCTCAGGTCATGATCTCACAGTTCATGAGTTCAAGCCCCACGTCAGGCTCTGTGATGACACCTCAGAGCCTGGAGACTGCTTTGGATTCTGTGTCTCCCCCTCTTTCTCTACCCTTCCCCCACTTGTACTCTGTCTCTCTTTCTCAAAAATAAATAAAATATTTTTAAAAAATGATATTTTTGTCCTTAACACTTTATCTCTCATGAAAACTAAATTTAACATAATCATCCTGGTTCAGATCCTGAGCCACTAAAAAACAAAACAAAAACCAAAATCACATAGATATTGGGACAATTGGAGAATTGGAGAAACTTAAGTTATAGATTAATCTTGTATTGGCATTAAATGTCCTGGTTTTGATCACTGTACTGTAGTTGTGTAAGAAAATGTCTTTATTCTTAGTAAGTACACATTAATGTATTCAGGGGCAAGTGACAGGACTTCCGCAACGTATTCTCAAATGGTTCAAAATAATAATATATAGAAAGTGGGAAATGATAAAGCAAATGTGGCAAATTATTAGCAATTGGTGAATTGGGGTGAAAGGTATGCATGAGTTCCTTGTACTGTAGTTATAATTTTTCTTTCAGTTTGAAAAATAGTTCAAGATAAAAGTTTTAAAGAGTTCTACTTCTCTACCTTTCATAGAGTGCTGATTGACTATTATTTCCTATCATCACACTGTCTTCCTCCCATCTGCCCTCATCGCATGTGAGTTTAGTTATCACTTGGGGAACATTTATGTCACAGACACTGTGCTGGGTATTCCGAGGGAAATATGGAGATACAGAGTATGAGGTGCAAGCCCTACAAGTGTGGACACACATAACCATCTTGTGAGAAAGAAGCCACCATGAGGAAAACAAAAAACAAACGAACAAACAAACTTGCCAGGAAGGACAGAGGAGGAAATCAGAAAGCATTGGGGTTGGTTTAGGCTACAGAAAGTTTCATGTAGAGCACATCTGATCTGAGGTCAGCTATGAGGACAGGTGGGATTGTCACAATATAACCTGGAGTGCAGGACAAGGGGCAGAAGGCAAAGAGGTAGAGGGGATGTCCTGAAAAAAATCTCTGACACAAGAAAAGCGAGGTGGGTTCCACCTGGGAACGTGCTGGGTGTGAATTAAGGTTAGAAAGCGAAGACAGGGTCAGACGCAGAGTAGCCTTAAAAGACAAGAGAAGTATTTTGAATTTTATTTTAGGCAATAGGGAGTTAAGATTTTTGAGAAAACGGTTATTCCCCTCTGAGACTGGGAACCATGTCTTGAGTACCCTTTGTGGAATTTTACTTCACACATAACTGACATTCAATACATACTGGTGGTGAGATATTTGTAAAAAAGTAAACATTTACAGTGTAATGCAATTTTATTAAAACTCAGGGACACCTGGGCAGCCCAGTCAGTTAAGCATCTAACTCTTGCTTTTGGTTCAGGTCATGATCTTAGGGTTTGTGAGATCAAACCTGGGCTGGGCTCTGTGCTGACAATGCAGAGCCTCCTTGGGATTCCCTCTATCTCCCTTTCTCTGCCTCTCCCCCATGCAAGTATGCACATGCTCTCTCTCTAAGTAAATAAACATAAAAAAACCCTCAAGTCTCAGATTTATATCATTAAAATATGAAATCAATTCTGAAGTGGGAAAATTTTGGGGTACCTCCCATGTAGCAAATGTTTTATATATTTTCTTATTTAACCTGCCCAATTCCTACATTTAATAAGTGGAACAAGAAAATTAGTTGGTAAACATCCAAAATTATAGTTAGTGGACAAGACAGGGTTCTTTGATGTTAAGCAATAAAAATAAAGTTATTTTTTATTAACTCAAATTTAACTCAAGCAGGAAGATGGGGAGTAACTTAAGAATGGAACAGAAAGTTTGGAAATTAGATTCAGAAATTTCAGTTAAGAACCAAAGGAGTGGTTACTGAGATGAATTTACCCCTGCTGTTTTTACTCTCCTGGTCACCCTATCCCAATGCAAGTTCTGGCAGGAATCATTCACAGCCATCCTTAGCTAGGGGAAGGTAGGGGGTCCCAACGATTATTCCCATCATATTGTATCCATGGTACCACAAAAACAGAATATGTTTTCAGAGGCTGTGGTGGCCATGGATATGGGCCACTCATATCTTCTGCTACAAGGATATCTCCAGGCCAAGAGTTGAACATGGTAGAGGTGAGAAGTGAGGAATATTAAGGGGTCATCTCAGCAAGACACAGAGGTCCTCCAGTGGACACCTTTGGCTTGAAGAGTCCTCCTCACAGGAGTAGTTATAGGCAAGAAAAATGTGGTTACCCTAATAATGACAGATGAGACCCTACTCTTATTTAGGTGGCAAAATCTATGACAGATTTATCCATTATATAAAAACAGCTAGTTATGAAATTCATAAAAAAATATTGGTTAAGCGGTGATTTTTATATTTCCCAAATTATGTGATTCTTTAGGGGATTGTTTCAAAGTGCAAAGTTCCCCTGGGATGTTTCAAATCTACAGTGACTTACTGCTACTCTCCTGGCTGCCTGCCCAGTGGAAATTCTATTCCTGTACTTGGTAAAAAGGAAAGAAAAGAGTCCTATATCTCTCTCCCAAGCTCACCTCCCAAACTGGAGAATCAAGCCCCACTGAGGACAGAGGAACAAAATGGCAGGTATCAGACAACCTTGGCCCTAGTGCCACTGCCAAGGTGCAGGTGAAAACTGCCTTTCAGACAAAAAGAACCATTATATTGTATCCCCAACAGTTCAGCCAAACCCCAGCGAGAAAACAATGCCAAGAGACTGCAGGGACATCAGTCAGAAACACCCGATACCTTATCATTTAGCTCAACAGGGTGAAAGCCTCCAGAAGGAAAAATTATCTTTTATGGGTCAGCTGGGAACTACACTGAAAGTGAGACATTTTAATTTGTCAGGCCTTACCACAATACCCATAAAAGATATTTTTATATTACTGGGGCTGTGTTTGAGGGAAAATGGAGGTATTCATAACAACAAAATAAGAATCTAGATGTCTTAGGAAAAAAACTTTGATTTAAATCAAGAATCTTCTATGCACCCATTTATGTAGCAAATATTTACTGAATGCTTCCTAGGTACATAGCTGCATAAAGACTCCTTTCTTCAAAAAAATTATAATTTAAATAAAGTCCTGGGGGATGGTAAATGAAACATTTATTGCACAGATATGTGTACCTGACAAGATATATACCTGTGAAAATTTCATAGCAGTATGGGAAGAGAGGTCTCCTACCCTGAGACACTGACAATTAAGTGCAAAACACAAGGTACATGGACAGATGGATCTTGAAGGACTGTACTACGCGCAGCAGCAGCAGCAGCTGGGAACTTGTTAGCCATGCAAAGTCACCAGCACCGCCCCCAGGTCTCCTGGATACTCTACAAGTAAGGCCTCCAAGTCTGGATGATTCTGGTGCACAATGAAGTTTGAAAAACACTGGTAAAAATAATGACTATGAGACTCCAAGAAGGTGGACCTCTGAGGGCAGGAGTGGTCAGAGAAGACCTCTCAGGACCTAAGTTGTATCTGGGAAATGGGCAATGACAGGGGAGAATGAGTCACCAAAGCAGGTGCTCATCATACTGAATCCTCAGCACATTTTTCCCCTGGGTCTTGAAGGCTTCATGCTGATGAGAAGGGCAAATCCTCTCTCTTTAACTATGTCTGGTCTTATCCACTGGATAACCCAGTCTAGTCCTGGGCCCTGATACCTGATCCAATTTAATCTTTCAGTTTAAACAGTTCAAGCAGTCCTTAGAGTCTTAACGAGATGACATTATTAATTCTTCATCCTACAGATGAAGTTCTCACCCCCACCAGTCCCTTTCAGGCTATTGCTACCTTGGTTATCTTACAAACTTGTGTCAGTATCTCTCACTCTCCCCAGTACAAATGGAAGTGAATTTTAAAAAGGAAAATGCCCCCAAGTATAGAAAATAGAGAGCATGAATTTTAATCTACCATCCCATGGAGAATTGCACATTTTAAAGGATTATTTAAAACGTGGATGGCAGCTTGTTCCACAGTTGCAGCTGCAACTTAATAGCCAATCGCAGCGAGCACTTTGCAGAAATTTCTAGCAGTTTTGCAAATAGTTCGAAGGCTCATCATCATTCTCGAGAATGCCTCTTTATTTTCCCAGCAAATTTGCATTTCATCTGCCAATGTCCTTTCCTCCTACACACCCATATTTCTTTCTAGCGCTCCTCAAGGTCCCAAGTATAGTGAGAACGAGTTACAGTTAAAACTACATAGTTAATTAAAACTATACCCTGTGACAGAAACAAATCTTCCATTCCAAGCTACACTGTGAAATCTGATGAAGATTTCCCACTTTAAGCAGAGCACACTATTCTTCTTATTCATTCGACAACACCTCCTGTTGGGAGAGGCCACCCATCCCAGGGACCTGAACATTCTTGGTGTTCTTGCTTACTGTGCCAGAATGCAAGGCTCCTCCATCTCCTGAAACCGAAGAAGATAAAGGTGTGGCCAAATGTAACTACCATGTAACCATTGCCCCAGGGAGGGCAATTAGCTTGTGTCTTGCTGCCATGTTTACCGTTTGCTTGGAAAGGTGCTGGGCATTCAGTCCTGGGTTCCTCTGCTGCAATGTACATGATGTATAGTGCCCATTGGACTCATCATGCCTTGCAAGGGGTTTGGGGCTGAGGAACTTGTCCCACCTGGCTAATGCTCCTGCTGTTTCCACTGCTATGAGTAATAAACTATTACTGATCCCTTAAGTCTTGTCTATTTTTGGCGTCCAAAGAGTGGCAGTGTCTATTTTTGCCATCCTCTATGAGATTGGGGTTTGTCTTTGACACCCACTATGTGCCAAAGGATCTGTGATAGTCGCTGCTGCCCAGCATCCCGGCATCAAAGGACCATGAACCTGTATCCTCAGGTCCACAAAGCACCAGAAGGGAGGCTTCGATGGGACTTCGAATAACAGAAAATATTTTCTGAATCTTCAAGCAAGGCCTTTTGACATCATAAGTAAGTGTAATGGGGGTTTCATCCTTGTGGGAGACATGGAATTGTGCCGCCCACATCTCCTTCAAGAAGAGAAGGTATCTACATGAAAAAATGCTCAACATCACTCATCATCAGGGAAATACAAGTCAAAACTGCAATGAGATACCACCTCACGCCTGTCAGACTGGCTAACATTAATAACTCAGGCAACAACAGATGCTGGCGAGGATGTGGAGAAAGAGGATCTCTTTTGCACTGCTGGTGGGAATGCAAACTGGTGCAGCCACTCTGGAAAACAGTATGGAGGTTCCTCAAAAATTAAACATAGAACTACCCTATTACCCAGCAATTACACTACTAGGTATTTATCCAAGTGATACAGGTATCCTGTTTCAAAGGGGCACATGCACCCCAATGTTCATAGTGGCAATGTCAACAGTAGCCAAAGTATGGAAAGAGCCCAAATGTCCATCAATGGATGAGTGGATAAAAAAGATGTGGTATATAAACACAATGGCATATTACTCAGCAATCAAAAAGAATGAAATCTTGCCATTTGCAACTGCATGGATAGAACTAGAGGGTGTTATGCTAATTGAATTTAGTCAGTCAGAGAAAGACAAATATCATATGACTTCACTCATATGAGGATTTTAAGATACAAAACAGATGAACACATGAGAAGCGAAGCAAAAATAATATGAAAACGGAGGGGGACAAAACATAAGAGACTATTAAATATAGAGAACAGAGGTTTGCTGGAGGGGTTGTTGTGGGGGGGATGGGCTAAATGGGTAAGGGCATTAAGGAATCTACTCCTGAAATCACTGTTGTACTATATGCTAACTTGGACGTAACTTAAAAAAATAAATTAATTTAAAAAAAAGAAGAGGAGGTATCTGGCTGATGGAAATACCATCAGCACAGCAACTCCAGCTGTTTGTTCCATCGGAGTACGCAGTCACCCCCCTGAGGCCACACTCTTCCCAAAGCGGCCCATGTCCAGTGACTGAACCAGACAGGAGTCTAAAGGCCAAGCTACCATGGCCTAATGTAGGACAACTGTGAAGACCGAACTTGACTGCCTAGCTCCCTAACAAGTTGACTGAGACTTTGGTGAACCCAAATTGCATGCGGAATCTCCCTCTGCCCAATTTTACTTCCCCTACTTTTTTTTTTCCCACAAGTGTCAATCCCTAATATAATTCCATCCCAGCATTTGCTTCCAAAGAGCCAAGCCTTTGAAAGCTGGTCCCAGAAGTGGTCCAGGAAAGCAGGCTAGAAGATGGGTTTTAAAGCCTGATCACTCACCATCTGGTAGGCCATGAGGACTCATTGGCTTGATGGTGGAGCACAAATAGTCTGGCACAAAGTGGGGGTCCAATTGTTAAAACACTCACTAGTGGTGAGCTGTGGTTATGTACAGGAAATGTATTAGCAGGTAAGATGTATGAAGTACATAGAGAAATCTGAGATATATAGAAAAAATTAGAGGCCGTAGGATAATGGGACTGGATGATGATGAATCAACATCACTGGTGCTCTGCACAAAAAGATATGGAACACCTGAAATCTAGGCATGAAGCCAGAGGGCCTCCTTGTCTCATATAGAGAAACTCTCGCATCCTGTAACAGAACAATCTGAGTGCTGAACTTCAAAGATGGTTAGGGCTCAACCAAGGCTGTCTGTTATGTCAAGGTCAGGCCCTGGTTGTGAACTCCTGGGGTCCTAAACATGGGATAGAGAAATCTGGGTGGATTCCCCCCAAGGATTTTCACTCCCCAGACTCCCTAGCACCCTCTGAGAATACAGACTTGGTCTGTGCCTCCCTGCTAAGAGCTACAACACACTCCTCCCACCCCTGGAAGGTGGAAGGCAATGTGGGGGCCTCTCCCCAGCTAGGCAACAAGTGCCTCCCCAGAGTCCACATCCCTCCTAGCCATTATTATTATTAAAGTAAGAAAATATGGGACTAGGTAAGAAAGTGAGTCCTGGACAAGATCCAGCTTATAATAGCTCCACTGAGTCCAAGAACCCATCCAGGAGCTATTTCTCCAGTCCTAGAATGTATATTTGGGATTGATACACAGTCAATTCCCATTTTACACAGTGGTTATACTCTGTAAAGTCACTACAAACCCTGAATTAGTGAATACTGAACCATCACTCCTTAGGGAAATACAGGACTAGTTTCCTCCAAGCCTCTGGTCACAATCTTTTCAACGGCCAAACAACACATAACCTTGCTTTATATGTGTTTCTCCTGAAAATATTTTATTTCATATATATCGTTGATTCATTAACATTGAACTCACAGTCAATGACTCATGTCTTAAGGAAACTGATTTAACATACATTTTCTCTGAAAGAGACACGACAGCCTCCTTGCTCTTAGAGACACTAGACGGCACTTCAGCACTATGCCTGGGGGCCATTTTAAACAGCAAAATCATCCCCCAGAAAACACAATGAAAAAAACATGGTACTTTCTAGACCACAAAGAGGACATTTACCTACAGTATGAGAGCTGAAACAAGAAGACAGAGCATCACCTTATTTAACCTCAGCTATGACCATGCATGCTGGGTGATTCAAGCTTTTTATGACTCTGCAAATGTCCACTAATGACCATGAAATCACCATGAGGATTGATTTGGGAATTAATAAATTTTAGCAAGTAGGTGAATTTGCAAACATGGAATTCATGAATGATGAAGATAGACAGTACATGATTAAAGAATGGCATTATTTTTGTAACCAGTTTAGTTTGGTTAACTATATGATAACCTATGGTTAGTTAACCTTTGTCTGAAGAAATCCTTGATCCCACACAGTTCTGCTCTGATTTGTAGGGAGAAAGCATAGGGAGGTATCAACAGCTGGACCAGGTGCTTGCCTTGTAAATCTAAACCCTGCATGGCAGCAAAGACTCTTGTCATGAATCCAGGTGTGACAAATACCAGTCTGAGTGATGCCTAACCCACACACTCACTCTAACTACTGAGAACTCACAACAGACTTAATTTCTTTTTGCCTCCCCTCATCACTTACCACAGTCAGAATTTGTGAAGCAAGAAGGGTTTTAATCTTGAGACAGGACTTCCACCCTAGGAGAGTCTAGAACACAAGAAGTTGCCAAAGCTAACCTTGCAAGCCTCCCAAGTCAGGACCGTCATTCAAACAGCCTGCAAAGGAGGATGCGGTTTGATGCAGCAGGAAATTAAATCCAGGCACAGAAAGACCAGAAAGTCTAACCTGGTCTCCTACCCAAAACATCTTGCCAAGACAGAGACTAATTTTGGTCTCCAAAGCTTTGACTATTTACTTTCTGACCCTTTACAGAAAAAGTTTGCCAACCCCTGTATTAGGTTATGTGGTCAATAATTTAGCAAATGCATTCTTTTCTGTCTAATCTTAGAAAGAGGGCCAGAAACAGTTTATATTTATTTGAAATGAACAACAGGACACATTTACAGTTTTGTCCCAGGACTCTGTTAAGTCTCCTGCCCTCTGTCATAATAAAAGCCAAAGAGATCTGGGCATCTTTCCAAACATCACATTACTCCATAACATCAATGATATTATGCTGATCAAGCCAGATAAGCAAGAGAAGATCAGCATGCTAGAGGCGTTAGCACTCCTGGGCTTGAGAGAGAAACCCTGTGAAGATTCAGGGGCAAGTCAATTCCATAAAGAATGTTAGACAGTTAATGGTAAGGAATGTGCTGAGTCATTCCTTCAAAATAAGACTCAAATTATTGGACTTTGCTCCCCCTTCCATGAAGAAAGAATAATCCTTGATGAGCATCTTCAGGTCTTGGAGGCAGTATATTCCACACTTAGGGTGACTGCTCTAGCCTATAGACCAGATGACAAAAAAGTTGCCAGCTTTGAGTGGATCATCAGGTGGTACAAGCATTCCTGCCACTTGGCCCTTGTGACCTGGTTGACCTATAGTGATTGATATTTCAATGGTCAGAAAAGATGCCATATAGAATTTACAGCAAACCTCAGCAAAAAAAATCATAACTCAGGCCCTAGGCAAGATCATGTCATCTTCATCTGAAATGGAGAATCACGTACCTTTAAAAAAAAACAATTCCTGGCATGCTGCTGGGCCCTGCAGTAGCATGGAACAGAAACAGAAGAAATGGAACACTTGCTAATTGGCATACCAAATGACTATGTGTCCAAAAGAACCATCCTAAAAGATTTCCTGTCAGGCCCAACAAGTCATCGGATAAGGCAAGCCCAGCAATAACCCAATTGAAATAAAAATGTCATTAAAGAGTTGCAAGTTAAATGATAATAAATACCATTACATATTCAATAGACTGGCCAGAATCAAAGATATTGAAACTACATGTCTTGGAAAGGATGTGGAAAACCTGAAACCCTCATACCTTCCTGGTGGGTATATAAAATGGCCATTCTGAAAAATTGTTTTGCAGTTTTCTTTAGAAATATATGCTAACAATATAGCCCCTCAGCATTATAAAGTATTTCTCCTTATCCCTAGTCATATTTCTTGTATGAAGACTACTTTCTGATGTTAATACAACCGTTCCAGCTTTCTTAAGGTTAATGTCTGCATATTTCTATCCTTTCCATCTTTAACCTGTTATCATATACAAAAATGGGTTTCTGGTAGATAGCATATAATCGAGTCTTATTTTTTTGCCCAGGCTGATTATCTCTACTATTTAACTAGAATTAGACTATTTTCATTTAATATAATCATCAATATTGTTGGTTTATTTAGTTTATTTGTTTATTTTGAGAGAGAGAGAGCATGCACACACAAGCAGGAGAAAGGCAGAGAAAAAGGGAGAGAGAATCCCAAGTAGAGAGTGACAGCACAGAGCCCGACGTGGAGCTTGAGCCCTTGAACCATGAGATCATGACCCGAGCTAAAACCAAGAGTCAGACGTGCAATCGACTGAGTCACCCAAGCGCCCCTCATTATTGTTGGTTTTTAAATCTACCATCTTGCTATTTATTTTCTATTCATCTCATCTCTTCTTTGGTCATGATTTTCCTTCTTTTGGCTTAATTGAAGGTTTTTTTGTCTCTGTATTTATGAGTCTATTTATAGTTTTTCGTTTGCTCATTTACTATTTTATTTTTTTGATTCCACATATAAGTGAAATCGTGTAATGTTTGTCTTTCTCTGTCTGACTTATTTCACTTAACATAATACCCTCTAGGTCCGTCCATGGTTTTTTGGTTAAACTTATTTGTTTTTTAGGATTCCTTTTTTTCTCTACTATTGACTAGTTACCTATATCTCTTTGTTTTTTGTTTTTTTATAGTAGCATTAGGGTTTAAAATACACATTTTTACCTTGTCATAATCTATTTTCAAACAATATTCTGCTTCAAGTATAATGTAAGAACCTAACAGCATTCCCCCATAGTTTGTGCTCTGTCATATATGTTATTTCTACATATTATAACTCCACAATTCAGTTTTTACTTTAAACAGTTAACCATAATTTAAAGAAATTTAAAAGTAAGAATAAAAGTTATTTATATTTACCCAAATATTTACCACTTCCATCACTCTTTATTCCTTTGAGAAGAGCCAATTTTATATGTAGTGAACTTCTAAAGATTTGAACAAGTCTTTAAACTTTCTTGTAATTAATGTCCACTAGTAATAAATTCTCTTAGCTTTTGTTTGAAAAAGTGTTTATTTCATCTTCAGATTTTAAAGATATGTTCTTTGGTTGTAGAATTTTAGGTTGACGTTTCTTTCCAGCACTTTAAAGACGCTGTTTCATTGTCTTTTCACTTTCGTAATTCCCCAATAATCTCTGATAAATTTTATTTTTGCTACCTTTTTATGCAAGTTATTTTTCCCCCTTCGACTGCCTTTAAATTTTTCTCATCTCTGGTTTCAGGAAATTGATTTCAGGAAGATGGTTTTCTTCATGCTTATCATTCTCATACTTTAAACTTCTTGGATATGTTGAGTTATAGTTTCATCAAATTTAAAATATTTTCATCCATCTTTTCTTCAAATCTTTTTTCTGCCCCATCCATCTCCCACCCCTCTTTCTAGGATTCCAATTTTGTGTATGCTATATAACTTGATACTGTTCCATAAGTTTTCTTAGTCACTAATGCTCAGTTCTCTTTTTTTCTTTTTTTTCCTTTTTGTTTTTAGGTTTTTTTCTCTCCCTACTTCATGTTGAGTATTTTCTAGTTATTTGTATTTATTGATATTGTCTTACACAATGGCTAATCTGCTATTAATTCCAACCAGTAAATTTTTTATCTTAGATACTGAATTTTTCAGTCCTACCAATTTTTCTTTATTATCTTCCATTTCTCTTTTCACAATATTCATTTTTTAATATATTGATCATAGTTATGATAATAGCTGGATGTTTTACTCTATTAATCCTACCAACCCTGTCTTTTCTCACTCCATTTCTACTGGTGGATTTTTCTTCTGGCTGTGTATTACATTCTGAATTTTACATTGTGAGAATTTGTATTTTATTCTCTTCCTTTAGATACTATTGATCTTTGTTCTGGCAGTCAGTTAACTGTAGAATAGTTTGACGCTTTTTAGGCTTTTTTTCTTTAAGCTTTGTTATAGCCAGTATGTATGAGTCCTTACTTTACAGATAATTTACCATGCAAATAAGGCATGGTCCTTCTAGAATCTCTACTGAATGACCCAAGTAATCAACAAGGATTTTCCAATCTAGCTAGTCACAGTTCAAGTATCTCCCATCCCTGTGCAAGGTTTGGCAATTGTTTGGCTCACAGCAACCTGGCCACTCTTTGCTCTACTTCATGGAGTTCCACTCTATAACTGTACATCTTAGTACTAGGCAATGACACAAGAGGATCCCATGCAAATATACTGAGTTATCTTTCTGCATTGTTCTCCTAACTTCTAGTTTCCTCAGCCTTCGTCAACTCTGATCACGGTCTCCTGAACTTGGAAAAATCATCATTGCCTGCATAGGATCAACACACAACCACTCAGCTGAGGAAAAAGCCTCCAGGCAAAAAAAATGCAGTGATCACAGGGCTCATTTCATCCCTTTCCCTTTTCTCAAGAATCACAGCCTTGTGTCTCCTGTTGTCTAATAGCTGAAAACAAGTATTTCATATATCTTTTTCAGTTTTGTAGTTACTTGGGAGATGGTATCAAATCCAGTCCCTCAATTGTGTTCAGAAAAGGAAGTCTATGAATGAGTTTTGAAAAGTTATAACCTCCATCTATCAATGTAAAGTTTCACCATTCTTTTAGTGTGCATCATTTTCAACTGATGTTTATTGAGCTCCAACTATGTATAACACTGTAATTCACTATGGAGGACACAAAGGTTAATAAGACTAGGACCTGCCCTTAATGAGATTCTCATCTCCTTGAGGTGATACACTGCACACTGGTGACTAGGCAAAATATGTTAAGGATTATAACTGAAGTGTCAAAGCAGTACAGAAAAGGGAAATAATACCAGTAGGATTAAAAAAGTGGCATGTAGGCAGGCCCAGTAAAATGAGTAGAATTTCAATAAGAAGGCAGATCAACAAATGTAAGTGTAATGAGTGCTTGAAAGACAATGTTTTGGTGAGCAATATAGCCAAGTCTTGGCGAGGAGAGGGAGAATAATTTGGGAGAGGAGTCTTGATAAGGAAGCTAATGGTAAGCTTTTGAACTCCTCAATGACATTCCAAAGAACTTGAACATGAACATTGATATCATTTGTCCAGGCTACCAACATGTCACTGATGCACATGGAGTTGCATTGTAAGAATACTCAGAATTTTAATATTAGATTCCTAAACCCTAGTATTATCCACTTATCACTTAAACCCTTACTCCTTTCTCTCAACAGGTTCAATTAACAACTGCTGCCCTCCCCCCCATTCATGCTCTTAATTTCTCTTAACCTTTCACCTCAGTTGCAATTAACAGTTGAGTATTTCCATCAATAATCTACCAAATAAGAATCCTTCCAGCTGGAGTCAGTACCCATGACAGTCTCTTCAGTATGTTCATTCATTCATGTATCATTCTATGTTTAATTAGCCACTATTAAATGCCAGGCAGTGTAATAGCCATGCAGTAGGAACAAGAGTACCTTCATAGAGTTTGTATTCAGTGGGGGAGAGAAAAAACAAGTAAAGAAATAAGCAACATAACTCTGGAATTGAATAAACAAGATATTACAATAGTGACAATGAGCAGCAGAGTTTGCTCCCCTGAGAGTTTGTTAGAAATAAAGAACCCTTCCAGACCTATTGGATCAGAGTCTGTTATTTCAACAAAAAGAATGTAGACCTTCTTGGGTCTGCTTCAATTGCACTAGAAGAACTCACACACCACAAGCCAATATAGAAACAAAGGGGGAGGAGAGGTTTGCAGTTCAAACCTAGATCGTGACCTTTGTTGTGTACAAACATGGATCCATAACTCAGGAGAGAGACCCCAGAGCTAACGTTGTAGATTTGGGAGCTAACAGCTCTATAATGAAGCCAGGTGCAGTGTTTGATCTTGAGATAATTAGCACAGTTTTATCATGTTAAAAAAGAATTAGCAAACAAAATTACTGACAGCCAAAGTTTGAATCTGCAGAATCGTTTTTTAGGGAATTCCTGTGCCACCAAATGGGGTCTGTGATTTGGCTATCACAGGCAAATAGAACTTCCAACAGCACCTACTTGCAAAATGGATTTATACAGGAAGGAATAAAAAGATAAAAGGAAGAAGGGCTCAGAGAGAGAAAATGAAGGAGGAATGAAGGATGAAAGCTTTAAAGAAGTCATTTATAATGCATGAAGAACAGCTGCCTTGATTCAAAAAATTTATCAGAAAAAAAGTCATAAGGTTCAGCTCTCTATTCATATCATCACTAAAGCAATTTCATCGACCTGCACTGAACAAAAAGAGGTTCTTTGGAGAAAAGATGGCTTCCCTTTAAGCAGAAAATCTCTCTCTGGCTCCTGGTATCCTTCTCTGTTAGAATGGCAGCATCTTCTAAATTTGGAAGCTACTAATGTAATAATAATAATTATAAAGTGACCTTCAGATATCACCCAGGGGTGAGCAGCAGAATAAAGGGAAATGATTATGAAGACTTCCAGGACCTGTCCCAGTAACTAGCCATGTTGGGGGGGTGGGCACAATTTAAAAATCTATGCTTGTGTCCCATTATAGGAAATATCTTAACACATGAAAATATAGTTGTTTTTGTCCTAAAATACTTATAAAATTGAAACTTCTGGGTGCACAATTTTTCAATTTATGTATTTATTAAATTCATAACTCATGCTAATGATACACAAATTTAGAAAGTTCAAGTGCAACTCAGTGAAAGATAGATCTCCTTACCATCTCTGTCTCCCAGTCACCCTCCTACTCTCCTGGGAGATTTTGTTTGTAAGCTTCAGGGATAGACTATACATCTGCAGGCAAATATGTTCATATGTGTGCATATTACATAGATAACGCATATTCTTAAAGTGGAAAAATACTATACAAATTGCTCTGCACGTAATTTCTCTTTTATTTTTCCCTAACAATATATTTTGCAGTGTATTCCATATCTGTATATAAAGATCTACTTCATTTTAAAACATTTTTAATGTCTATTTTTTGAGAAAGCATAAGTGGGGGAGGGGGAGAGTAAGAGTGGGACTGAGAATCCGAAACAGGCTCCGTGCTAACAGCAGCGAGCCCAATGTGGGACTCGAACTCAGGAGCTGTGAGATCATGACCTGAGCCGAAGTCAGATGCTCAACCAACTAAGCCATCCAGGTGCCCCAAGATCTACTTGATTTTAACGGTTGTGTAATGTTCCATCGTACACGTTTGTAAAATTTATTGAACTCATTCCCTTAGTAGACATGTAACTCCTTCTGATATTCTCTTCTGTGCTGCAACAAAGGATCTCCTATATCTGTCATATTATACTTGTATGAGTGTAACTGTAGAATAAAGTTCTACAAGTGGCATGTGCAGTAAAAGGCACTTACAATTGTAATATACATCAGTGCTTGCAAATAGGTCTTCATGGAGTTTCTATGCCCACTATCAATCTAAAAGAGTGTCTATTTCCCAAGCCCTAACAGCCTTAGCAAACATTTTCATACATTGCAGTGTGATAAGTGAAAAGTGATGTCCTCATGATATTTCAACTTGTGTTCTCTTATAAGGAGTAAGGTTGGGCACTTATTTATGTTTGAGCCACTTCTATTTCCTCTACCTTAAACTATTAGTTTATGACTTTTGCCCATTCTTCTATGGGCTTGTCGCTCTCCCATTGAATTATAGGAGCTCTTCATGTATTAGAGACATCAGCAAGTCTATGATGAGTTTCATATTTTTTTCTCTTTTGTGGTCTTTTGACTTTGATTATAATAAAAGTTTTGCCTTGCAGAAATCTTATACTTTCATTTATTTAAATATATTAACAATATCTTTTCAGCTTCCAGGTTTTGCATCATACTTGTCTTCCCCACCAAGATGATACTCTTTTTAATTCTCCCACAGTTTTTTTGGTTATTTCATTTTTTAACTGAGGTATAATTGACATTACATTTCTTTCAGGTGTATAACATGATTCATTATTTGTATATACAGTAAAACCTTGGCTTGCAAGCAAAATGCGTTCCAGAAACATGATTATAATCTAAAGCACTCGTATAGAAAAGCAAATTTCCCCATAAGAAATAATGAAAACTCAGATGATTCATTCCACAACACAAAAATAGTCATATAAAAATGATTAAAATACCATAATAGAATATAAAATAATAAACAAAATACAAAATATAAAGAAAAATAAACAAATTAACCCACACTTAACTTTGAAACCCTTTATGGCTAGTATGAGGGAGATAGAAGGAAGGGTTATTATGTAGGACAACTTTCACTATCACTGCTGTCTATTGGCTCAGTGGAAACTTTTTCCCTTCGTGCAACTGTAACAAGGAACCTATCCAATGACACTTGCTTTTGCCTCCTTTTGAGGATTTCGCGGAAATGTGACATCGCATTGTCATTAAAACAGATTCATCGCTCGCACTGCTATAGCCTTATTTGGGTGGTGCTTTTCTATAAAAGTTTGCACTGTTTCCCACATTTTACACATCTCCCTAATCTCATTGGAAGTGAGGGATTCTTCTTTTTCTCCTCCTCCTCTGCAGACGAGATGCAGAGCAGACTTCTTATAAAATCTTGCAGTCTTGGCCACCTGCAAACCTCATTTGTACTTCTCAATGATTTCCCTCTTAACTTCCACTATAAACATCTCCTTCTTCTTACCACCATTCTCTTCAACCTTTTTCTGCATGGGGGCCATTGTATATACTTGCACAGTACAGTATTAATAAACTCTTGTCATATGCTGTATTTATTGTAACTGGCAATAAGACAGCAGAGGAAAGGGTCTATATCTGCAAGGCAGCCTGACCTAGAATGAAGCAAAGCACTCCTAAGCTTACTCTTGTACAGACAAGCAAATGACTATCCATAAGTGCTTTGAAGTGACAAAAACTACGCTAGCACCGGTTGTAGGCACCTTCCAATATTCTGAAAGATCACTGATTTTTGCCAAACACTGCAGCCTGAGACCAAGCATCTGAGCATGGCAGACAATCACCCACAATCCCATGGCAAGTGAGAGAGAAAGAGAGAGAGAAGAACCATTGGCTCAGTTGTGATCATGTGACATTCAGCCTCACCTACCACTCATATTGCAAGACGTTGCTCATTTATCAAGTTAAAATTTATTAGAAATGTTTTCTTGTCTTGCAGAATACAGAACAAGTTACTCACAATCCAAGGTTTTACTGTATTGTGAAATGATCACAATAAGTCTATTTAACATCCATCACCATATATACAGAATTTCTTTTCTTGTGATGAGAACTTTAAGATCTCCTCTCTTAGCAACTTTCAAATATGCAATACAGTATTATTAATTATAGTTTCCATGCTGTATATTACATCTCTAGGACTTATTTTACAACTGGACAGTTGTAGCTTTTGTCTCCCTCACCCATTTCACCCACCTCCCCACCACTTTTTGCCTCAGGGCAACCACCAATCTGTTCTTTTTATCTATTAATTTGGTAGGGTTTTTTCCAAGTACTTTTATGGATTTCATTGATCAGATTTAAGTTGCTCCATTGTGGATTTGTTTTTTTTTAGGTTTACTTATCTTGAGAGAGAACGTGGGAGGGGCAGAGAGAGAGGGAGAGAGAGAGAATCCCAAGCAAGCTTCATACGTCAGCACAGAGCCTGATACAGGGCTCAAACTCACAAACCATGAGATCATGACCTGTGCCAAAATTAAGAGTCACACATTCAACCAAATGAGCCACACAGGCAGCCCGGTGAATTTATTTTTAGTATAATGATGTATCTCAACATCACTTTTTGGATTAACTACCTTTTCTCCACTGACTAAAAATACTCGCCATTTTGTATTATAAAAAATAACAGTTAATGTTTTACTAATTTTATAAGTATTTTAGGACAAGAACAATTATGTTTTCATGTGTTAAGATATTTCCTTATGGGACAATCCAACGAGAAGACATAATAATTAGAAATATTTATACATTCAACATAGGAGCACCCAAATACATAGAAGAGTTAACAACAAACAAAAAGGAACTAAAAATAATAAAATAATAGAAGACTTTAACACTCCACTTATATCAATGGATAGATTATCTAAACAGAAAATCAACAAGGAAACAACAGTTTTCAATGACACAATGGACGACATGGATTTGACAGATACAGTAAAACCTTGGTTTCTGAGAATAATTCATTCCAGAAATCCAAGGTATTTGTATTCCAAGGCATTGTAATCCAAGGCATTTGTATACCAAAGCAAATGTCAAGAACAATTGCTCAGTTGTGATAATGTGAAATTCAGACTCGCCTATAACTCATGTTGCAAGATATCTTTATTAAGTTAAAATTTATTAGAAATGTTTTGTCTTGCAGAACACTCACAGAACCAGTTATTCACAATCCAAGGTTTTACTATATACTCAGAACATTCCATCCTCAAACAGCAGAATACACATTCATTTAAGGTGCACATGAAACATTCTCCAGAACAGATCATATATTAGCCCACAAAACCAGCATCAACCAATTGAAAAAGATCAAACTCATACCATCCATCTTTTCTGACTACAGTGCTATGAAGCTAGAAATTAACCACAAGGAAAAATCTGGAAAGACCACAAATACACAGAGGTTAAATTACATGCTACTGAACATGAATAGGTAAACCAGGAAATCTAAGAACAAATTAAAAAGTATACAGATACAAATGAAAATACGATGGTCCAAAAATTTTGGGATACAGCAAAAGCAGTTTTAAGAGGGAAGTTTATAGCAACAAAGGCCTATTTCAAGAAGCAAGAAATATCTCAAATAATTGACCTAACTAAACTTGCAACTAAAGGAGCTACAGAAAAAAAGAACAACAAATGAAGCCTAAGCCAGCAGGAGGAAGGAAAGAAGAAGACTAGAGAAGAAATAAATTGTATAAATACTTAAAGAAAACAATAGAACAGAACAATGAAACCAGGAGTTCGTTCTCTGGAAAAAAAAATCAATAAAAGTGATAAACCTTTAGCCAAATTTAGCAAAAATAAAGGAAAAAGAACCCAAATAAACAAAATCACAATGAGAAAGAAGAAATAACAACCATTACCACAGAAATATAATCATTAAGAGAATATTATGAAAAACTACATGCTAACAAACTGGACAACCTAGAATAAAGGGATAAATTCCTAGAAACATCTAAACTTCTAAAACTGAAACAGGAAGAAATAGAAAATTTGAACAGACTGATAACCAGCAAAGAAATTGAATCAGTAATCAAAAAAACTCCCAACAAACAAAAGTCCAGGGCCAGATGGCTTCACAAGTGAATTCTATCAAACATTTAAAGAAAAGTTAATACCTGTTTGTCTCAAACTTTTTCCAAAAAATATGAGGAAGGAAAACTTCCCAATTCATTCTATGAAGGAACATATCCCTGATACTAAAACTAGACAAAGATACCACTGAAAAAGAGAACTACATCTCTGATGAACATAGGTCCAAAAATCCTCAACAAAATATTAGCAAACGAATCCAACTATACAGTTAAAAAATCATTCGTGATGATCAGGTGAGATTTATTCCTGGTTTACAAAGATGCTTCAATATTTGCAAATCAATCAACATGATACATCATATCGATGAAAGAATAAGAACCATATAATTATTTCAACGGATGCAGATAAAGCATTTAACCAAAGTACAACATCCATTCATGATAAAAACTCTCAACAAAGTAGGTTTACTTTACACCTCAACATAATAGAGGCCATATGTGAAAAATCTACAGAAAACATCATCCTCAATGGGGAAAAACTGGGAACTTTTCCTTCAAGGTCAGGGACAAGACAAGGCTCTCCACTCTTACCACTTCTATTCAACATAGTACCTGGAAGTCCTATCTGTAGAAATCAGACAACAACAAAAAGAAATAAAAGGCATCCAAATCAGCAAGGAAGAAGCCAAACTTTCACTATTTACAGTTGACATGATACTATGTATAGAAAACCTGAAAGACTCCACCAAAAAGCTGTTATAACTGATAAATGCAGCAAATTTGCAGGATACAAAATCAATGTACAGAAACCTGTTGCCTTTCTATACATCAATCATGAAGCAGAAGAAAGAGAAATTAAGGGATCAGTTCTATTTACAATTGCACCAAAAGTAATAAGATACCTAGGAATAAACCTAACCAAGGAGGTGAAAGACCTGTACCCTAAAACTATAAAACACTGATGAAAGAAATTGAAGATGATACAAAAAAAATGGAAAGACTTTCCATGCTCCTGAATTGGAAGAATATAAAGATACTTATACTACTCAAGGCAAATCTATACATTTAATGCAATCCCCATCAAAATACCAACAGCATTTTTCAGAGCTACAACAAACAATCCTAAAATTTATATGGAACCACAAAAGACCCCAAGTAGCCAATCTAACCTAGATAAAGAAAAGCTGAAGGCATCACAAAACTGGACTTCAAGTTACATTACAAAGCTGTCGTAATCAAAACAGTATGGTACTGGCACAAAAACGGACACATAGGTCAGTAGAACAGAATTGAAAACCCAGAAATGAACAAACAACTGTATCGTCAATTAATCTTTGACAAAGCAGGAAAGAATATCCAATAGCAAAAGGACAGTCTCTCTTCAGCAAATGCTGTTGGGAAATCTGAACAGCAACAAGCAAGAGAATGAAACTGGACCACTCTCTCACACCATACACAAAAATAAATTCAAAATGATTAAAGACCTACATGTGAGATCCGAAACCTTAAAAATCCTAGAAGAGAACACAGGCAGTAACTTCTATGGCATCAGCCATAGCAACTTCTTTCTAGATAGTCTCCTGAGACAAGGGAAACAAGTGCAAAAATAAACTCTTCTGACTACATCAAAATAAAACGCTTCTGCACAGTAAAGGAAACAATCAACAAAACTAAAAGGCACTCTAAGGAATGGGAGAAGACATTTGCGAATGACCTATCCAATAAAGGGCTAGTATCCAAAATATATTTTAAAAATTTATAACACCCAAAAAACAAATAATCCAATTAAAATTGGGCAGAACACATGTATAGACATTTCTGCAAAGACACTGAAAAGGTGTTCATTGTCACTCATCATCAGGGAAATGCAAATCAAAACTATAATGATATATCACCTCGTGCCTGTTAGAATGGCTAAAATCAACAACACAAGAAACAACAAGTGTTGGCAAGGATGTAGAAAAAAAGGAAAACTGTGCACTGTTGGTAGGAATACAAACTGGTGCAATCAATCTAGAAAACAGTATGGAGTTTAAAAATAAAACTATCCTACAATCCAGCAATTGCACTACTGGGTATTTACCCAAAGAATACAAAAAATATTAATTCAAAGAGATACATGCACCCCAATGTTTATAGCAGCACTAGCAACAATAGCCAAATTATGGAAAGATCCCAAGTGTCCATCAACTGATGAATGGATAAAGAAGATGTGGTATATATATATATACAAGATATAATACAGCCATAAAAAAGAATAAAATCTTGCCATTTACAACAATATGGATGGAGCTAGAGAATATTATTCTATGCAAAATAAGTCGGAGAAAGACAAATACCATATGATTTCACTCATATGTGGAATTTAAGAAATAAAACAAAGTAATGGAGAAAAAAAGGGGGAAAAAGAGAGACAAACCAAGAAAGAGACTCTTAACTAAGGAGAACAAACTGATGGTTACCAGAGGTGAGATGGGTGGGCAGATGTGTTAAATAGGTGATGGGGACTGAGGAAGGCACTTGTCATTATGAGCACCAGGTGATGTATGGAATTGAATCACTGTATTGCACACCTGAAACTAATACAACACCTTATGTTAACTGGAATTAAAATAAAAATGTTAAGAAAAAAAGATATTTCCTTATTACATTTAAACATGTGAACTATACCACAAGTTTCAATATGCTAACTCAGCATTTCTTTACTTTTAAAATTCACTAGGGGGGAACCTGGGTGGCTCAGTCAGTTGAGCGCCAGCTTTGGCTCAGGTCATGATCTCACGGTTTGTGAGTTCAAGCCCCACAGTGAGCTCTGTGCTGACAGCTCAGGGCCTGGAGCCTGCTTCAGATTCTGTGTCTCTCTATTTCTCTGCCTCTCCCCTGCTCACACTCTGTCTCTCTCACTCTCAAAAATAAAAATAAAAAACATTTAAAAATTAAAAAAAATACACTAGGAACCTCAAACAGGATACTGGCCAAGATTTTTCTTAACTGTGAGAGGCTCCTGAGAAATATGACCAGTTATCTGGCAGCTCCATTTGTATAAGATACCTTAAGTTCCTCTCAGTGACCTAACTCAGAAACATGAAGAGAAGGTCTTGTCTTAGAGAAAAAAGCCTCAGTTGCAGAGATTTTTAAACAAAGATCAAGACGTTCACGTCACAAACACAATGGTTGTGGTGATCTCAGAGCCAATGATAGCAAGATGTGACACGTAGAGGATTGAAGGGGCCCAATCAAACACCGAAACTGCTTACGGTTATGTCCACCCCAAGAAAGTCCTCAAAAGTCACTGACAGAGAAAGTGTTCCACCCACTCCCCTGCTATAGGATGAGCAGTGAGCTAGGTGGGAGGTTTGTTTGGAGGTTGATTGTGATTTGGGACAGATTTTTTGGTTCCGGTTTTCAGTTTTGGTGTTTGTTCCATGAAGTGGGTTCTGCACCTGAACGTCTCTCTCATTGCCCTGAGCTGTTTTGATTAGATCCCAAGATGCTTTCCCCAGGGTATGTTTTAGGGAAGAGCTCAGAATAGTTACATTGCATCTAGTTCTCCTGATTATTAAGTGACAAGGATAGGATAATAGAAGCTTGTTTTTTATTTTTTGCTCTCCTGAATCTGAAACAAGTTTACTGCCAGAAATGGATGCAGATAAAAATATATTCAAGTGACTGGGACTTGGAATCACCCACAGAAAAGATTTCTATTTAGTGTCAGAATGCAAAACAAGAAGTTTGTTGGGTTTTTTGGTAATGGATGTTCAGCTGAATTATGTCCATCCCCATGGCGGTAGGTAGGTAAAGACGACAAGATATACACTCCAGTCTCTCCACCCCCAGGAAGAGTTAACATATGTGAGACACTGGTGAACAAAAACAGACAATGCCCTAACTTCCTCTAGCTTACAGTCCAGGGCCTCTTAGAGGCAGAGAGAAGTGGCTTTCATTTCTAATAATACAGTAACTAGAAGGGACATTGGAGAATATCCATCTGAATTGCCTCATTTTATAAATGAGAAAATTAAAACCATCCCAAACCCTTTTGTGAGAATAATCACTCCTCATCATGACCACATGGAGCAGACAATGTGGTTAGTCCCATTTTCAGAAAGGTTCAGTCTCTACATTGTCAATAAATGAGTGATGGATGAATGAATGAGGAATTTTAATGCATTTACTGTGTTGTTGCATTCTTTCCTGAGGAGCTCTCTGGAGAGGTCATTGTTCCCCCATCAAATCTAGTCCTTTCTTGGGGTTCCCAATCTCTATAAATGGCCCACTGCAAATCACTGACACAAGCCAGAAATGTAGGAGTCTCCTTAACATCTTCCTTTCTCATATGTACCTTGAGAATCCTTCACCAAGTCCTGATGGTTTTAACTCCTAAAATTCTCCTGAATCCATCCACAGGTCTCCACCACCCCCCCCCACCACCACCACCACTCCCCTCATCCAAACTGCCATCATCTCTCACCTAATGACCACAGCCACTTCCTCACTAGGTCCCCACATGCATTCTGGGCTTCCTTCCATCTATCTTCCAGGGCCTTCCAGCAAGGGTGGCCTTTTCCATAGACAAGGTTTGAGGCCCAAAGCCCCTATATGAGACAAAGCACAGCAGACACCCTAGCTTGAGATCTAGGAAGTTGCCTAACAAGGGAACCTCCAGAATGCAATACACACTAACACTGGTACATAGGACCCAAATCAACTCCAGTCTAATCTCTAACCACCAGACTAATTTCAAGAGCAATTGAACCTGCTGAGAAGGCTCTCAGAGAAGAGACTGCACAAAAGCAGCACAGCAAAGTTTCTTCAGACATGGGTTTTTATCAGCCTCAGCTCCCATGTTGTCCATAGGACCGCATCTTGTTTTTCCACTTCCTGCCCTTAACCTGAGCTCTTTGCAATATTACCATCACCTTTTCATTCATTAGAGAGTCGACAAAGCCTACAGTAAACAGCTACACCTGTCTTCAACCCAGCCCCAAGCATGGATATTAGGAGATTGTTGAGTTAATACTTATAGGGCATAGTTTATATTCTCAAGACCTTAGTCATAGGTAAGGGCTAGTGAACAAGGCAATATATATGCGCTCATTTTCAAATACTAGAGGATTATCTGTGGGGAGTGAACAGGATACTAATGACAATGGCTGCATCAAGCAGTGGGCCTGCTGGGCTGGGGAACAGGCATGTGTGAAAACTGTCCATCAACATTTGCATTGCAAGCACTAAAGACAATTCTGGCTGATTTAAGTAGGATGGAAGATTGTTAGAAGGATAGTGGATGGCTCTGATACTGCCTGAATCAGACATGGGGACTAAAAAGTCAAGGGCGGTGCCCCCAAACAATTCTACCTTCTGCAGTGAGGAGCAGGAAGAAAGGATGGGAGAATCCTTTGCCTCAGAAGGAAGGAAGAATCCTCCAACACTGCACAGGGCTCAGGATCTAAGCAGCCAAAAAGAATTACAACCCAGTAATTACACTGGCAGGTATATATTCAAAAGCATTGAAGGTGGGGACCCAAACGGTTGTTTGTAAAAATGTTCATAGAAGCATTACTCACAATAGCCAAAAGGTTTCAGAAACAACCCTAATGTCCATTGACGGGAGAATGGATACACAAAATGTGATGTATACATACCATGAAATATCATTCAATCTTAAAGAGAAATGAAATTCTGATACAAGCCAGAACACAGATGAACATTTGAAGACATACTAAGTGGACAAATACTGTCTGATTCCTGTTTTATGAGTAGTCAAATTCTCAGAGGCAAAAGGTAGAATAGTGGTTACCAAGGCCTGGAGAGAGGAAGGGCAAATCAATGTTTAATGGGTACGGAGGTTTAGTTGGAGATACTGAAGAAGTTGTGGGTGTCGATAGTGGTGATGTACTTAACCTTGCCAATGTACTTAAGGCCACTGAACTGTATATTTAGTAATGGTTAAAATGATAAACATTATGTATTTTTTACTGCAATCATAAAAAAGAGTTGCAAACACCCACAACACTCATTTTTCACTGTAAACTCTCCTATACATTTATATTCATGGGCATGTATTACTTATTTAAAGCAGATCTTTGAAATTAAGGGATTTATACAGTTATAGGTGTGATTTCAACTATGTAAAAGTGGATCTACTCTATCTTAGAAATGGTAAATTATTGAGAAAAAAACTGCAAAGGCCAAAAACTGCATCTGTGTGTAAATATATTCATCAATGTAAATAAATTCACTCATTGCTGTTGCTCCCACAGACACAAGAAACAGATTCTCTCCCTTTCTTCCCTCTCCTCGGCGTCCAACACCAGCTTCCTGTCACGCGCATTGTGAATTTCATAATTCTAGCAATCGCTCAACCAAAAAGAAATTCTTGGCACAAGATTTATCACTCCCCTAAAACATAATGCAAATTATATTTTTAATGCCTGGAGTATTAATTTGAGAATGTGAACAAGAATTGCAGGACTGTCACAAAAAGGCTTGCAGTCTCTTCCCCCTCCACCCCCCAAAATAGAGAACAATGGAGGATGTGGAAGCTGTCACTGGCCTGGGGAGTGCAGACGGCCAAAATGGATCTTTAGTAGCATTCATATGAACCACAAAAGATCGGGTTATTTAGCTTCTATTTCTTGGCTGACGCTTTTGCACCAAGATACCATAGCGTTCATCCATGATAGCAGAAGTACACAAGTCAAAATAACTTACCAACAAACCTTTAGAAGCCTGGTATGTGCCCAGCACTGTAACCTCAAATGTCTATTCTGCCAAATCTAAGATGTCAAATGGAAGAGGGAAACTGTCCAGCTCTTCAGTGTTCCCTGTTGAGCTTCTTGAGAACAGAAAGCAGGTTTTGTTCACCACCCAACGCCTGACACATAGTAAGCGCTTAAAAGATGTTGGCGGTGATGCCTGAATGAGGAAACCAAGTGAAGATCCAGAGTGCTTTGCCGCATATGCAGGTATGACAAATAATTGATGGCCTCGGTTCCGTAGACTGACAGCAAGTGGATCTTGAGCCCAAGTCAAGCTGCCATCGGGCTGAGCAGTGGCCAGGAAAGTAGGGACTTCGGTCATTCCGTAAGCACTTAGTGAATGGCTCCTCTGCGGCAGACACTGTACCAAACTCTGAGGGTACACAGGAAAAGGGGATGCTGCACTTGGGCTGCTTCAGTTGCTTTCAGTCTAGAGGGAGACCGACGTGTCCGCCTACGATTACGGCACAGAGTGGGAAGTGCCTCCTATAGGAGGTTGTGGGAGCCCCCGGAGGGAGCAACAGATGGGGGAACCACTGAAGAGCCGGAATTTCAAGCAGGGACAGGCGGCCTGTGGTGGAGGAAGGAATAGCAGGAAAGATGCTCCGAAAGGGCCCAGAGAGCAGGCCTGGAAGGGACATCGCAGGAAGAAGGGGCTGCAAAGGCAGGAACCTGGAGGAGAGTTGGAGGTGTTGGAAACAGAAAAAGATGAATGTCAAGGTGCTTGGGGGAGGGTGGTGACTGAAGACAACTTGCCCTGTGTTCCCTGGGAAAGATCTAAAAGGAGATTGGGCTGGTCCGCAGGCTTCTGGGGGTAACACATCAGCAGTGAGAGAAGGCTGGGGGCTGGAGGAGGCTCCACTGGAGCCCAGAGGAACGTCTATATGAAGAAAGGAGTCGGAAGCCATTGCCCTCCTGTCTTTAGGACATGGCGTTGCTCTGAGCAGGTTTCTGACTGACTGTTCTCAGTCCCCACAGTGGCAGTTAGGACCCATAACTTCAGCCTGTACTGAAGCCAAAAGAGGTTGGGTTGTGTGGGAATGAAGTCAGGATCCTTGATTTTTTTCTAATCCAGAGTTTCCAGTTCTGCATCTTGAAGTCACATTCCTCATCTATAAAATAAGTAGAAAGACCAGGTATCTGAAGTCCATTCCAGTCCTTTGAGTCTCTTACTCCTTGACTTAGGATCCATTCCAGGTATGGTACACATGGTGCTATGGGCTAAATTGTGTCCCTCAAAATTTGTATATTGAAGCCCTAACTCTTAGCACCTCAGACTGTGGCTGCATTTGGAGGCAGAGCCTTTAAAAAGAGCTAATTAAGGTTGAACGAGCCATATGCGTGGGTTCTTTTTTGGTTTTTGTTTTTTTTGTATTCAATTATTATTTTTAATATTTTTAAACTTTTTATTGTCAACTTGGTTTCCATACAACACTCAGTGCTCATCCCAACATGTGCCCTGCTCAGTGCCCATCACCCACTCTCCCCCCTCGCATACCCCCCCTCAACCCTCTGTTTGTTCTTAGTATTTAAGAGTCTCTTATGTTTTGTCTTCCTCCCTCTTTTTCCTTTCCCCTCTTCCCCTCCCCCCTAGTTTTCTGTTAAGTCTCGCAAAGTCCACCTATGCGTAGAAACATATGTTATCTGTCTTTCTCTGCCTGACTTATTTCACTCAGCATGAATACCCTCCAGTTCCATCCATGTTGCCACACATGGCCAGATTTCATTCTTTCTCGTTGCTACATGGTATTCCGTTGTATATACATACCACATCTTCTTTATCCATTCGTTAGTTGATGGACACTCAGTCTCTTTCCATGATTTGGCTATTGTTGAAAGTGCTGCTATGAACATCGGGGTACACGTGCCCCTATGCATCAGTACTTCTGTATCTCTTGGGTGGGTTCTTAATCCAGTCTGACTGGTATCCTTTTATGAAGAGGAAATTTGGACACACAGAGGGACACAGGAGCACAGAGACTCACAGAGAAAAAGGAACATGAGGAAAAAGTAAGAGGACTGCCATATGTAAGCCAAAGAGACACACCTTGGGAGAACCCAAATCTGACACCACCTTGATCTTGGACTTGGAGCCTCCAGAACTATGAAAAAATAAATTCCTGTTGTTTAAGCCCCCAGTCTGTGATATTTTCCTATGACGGCCCTGGAAAACTAATGCATATGGTAAGAGACCAACTGTTAAAAGGTTAAATTGTCTAGGAAGAGGACTTTCTCAACTGAAACAGCCTCTGGTTCTTTTGACACCTAGCCAGTTCGCCTGAGGCTCTGTGCCATGACTAATAAGATGCAATTCAATATAACAAGCACTGGCTGAATGCCAGCCACTATGAGAGGCACTGGAAGTACACACCTAATTCTCCAAGGCCTTGGGATTGAGAAGAGATGGAGAAAGGTCAATCAAAAATCTAACACCAGCCAAAACCCCCAAATCTCTCCTCTCTCCATATATGACCTCCGCCTCCAATAAATGATGGATTCTCTTCGCCTGGGGCTGGCCCAGTCTCTCCTAGAGGTGCTAATCAGCCACAAGTAAGCACAAAAAGAAAGAAAAGTATAGAAATCCACTAACTTGGATTAGCCATTGATACAGAGGAGCAGCTGAGATGATTCCCCAGGCGAAACTCCCGCTCTCAAAGGGAGAAGACAATTCAGGCAGGGAAGCGACGTAAAAAACTTTGTGGCATTTGTAATCACTAAGGCAGGAATCTCCTGAATGGAAAAGAACAGTTTAAAAACACGTACATCATTTTCTCAGATATGCCCAGAAAAGCGTGGAAAAAAGAGAAATCTCACATCTGAGCTCTTCCTTTGGATAAAAATATGATGCAACAGAGAGAAACAAAGAGGCCTGGAAAATGGCAAGAGGGAAAGAAAGATCTGGAGCTTGTTTTATTTTTATAATTAATATCCTGTCATAGATGAAGATCTTTAGAAGCCATTCTATTATCAGAAACCTCTAAGCCATCAACGGCGTCTGAATGAGAACACAGAAGCCAAATATACTATCTCAGCATCTTAAAAAGCAAAGTTCCACACATTGCCCTGAAGGCTCCTAGTGTACCCACTGGGGCCTAAGCCCTACCAGGATCACAGGAAGGTGACTCTTCCTCAGGAGAGTCCAGAGTTCTTGCTTTCCAAGTGACAAAGATCTTAGTTCAATTCCTGAAGCCTAGAGCTTACCAGAGAGCAGAGCATAAAGATCTTTATTTCTAAAGGTTCCTTTTGAAATCTCTCCTTACTTATACCCTTCCCCATCAGAGAAGGCCAGCTGCCATCCTTCCAGGTCTTCTCTCCTTTCTCAAGAAAAGCTGGCAGCTGCTTCCAGGACCTGACTGTGCAGACTCTATCCTTGCCCCACAGCCCAGGATCTGAGGCTAAGTCTTCAGAGCACTCAGCAACCCTAAGCCCACTGTGGCTCTCACAATCACTGGCCTACAGCCCAAGGCAGGAAGGGTTCATCTGACTGAAACTGGGCTCGTTAGCAGCAACTGGGCATTGGGATGCTCTGTGGACAATCATCTTAGAGAATCAGAAACAGGGTCTGAAATTTGCATAAATATGAAGCTGGTGTTTGGACCTGAAAGAAAGCTGATTGTTAAAGGAACATTTAAAAGACACCACATGTCCTAAAAGGAAGAGCACTGGACAAGGAGTCTCTGGGGTCTAGCTCCAACTTTGTTGTGTGACCTTAGATAAGTCACCTAACTTCTCTGGACCTCTGCTTTTATCACTAGAAGAAAGTAAGTATCAGATCAATCTCTAAGGTTTTTTCCAGCCCTAAATGTGCCATGGCTTTAAGTTTCTTCAATAATTCTGGTTAACATTCATAGAAAACAATCTTCAGGGGTGTCTCGGTGGCTCTGTCAATTGAGTGTGCGACTTAGGCTCAGGTCATGATCTCAGGGTTCGTGGGTTTGAGCCCTGCATCGGATTTGAGCCTGTTTTGGATTCTGTGTCTCCCTCTCTCTCTGCCCCTCCCCTCCTCATGCTCTGTCTCTCTCTCTCTCTCTCTCTCTCTCTCAAAAATAAACATTAAAAACATTTTTTAAATAAATTAAAAAAAGAAAACAATCTTCAGCCTCGTAAGATTGTGATTTTTATCAGTAGTAAGTTATTAAAGTGTCACAGATTGGAAATACTATTTTCTATTTTCTGAATCTATACTAGGTATTTTTCATTCTTTTTTGGTTGGCCTTTCTGTGTTGGAGGAGTCTCCTACCTTAAGAGGTGTTATGGGTTGAGCCGTGTCTCTCTTAATGTTGAAGTCTTAACCCCTAGTACCTCAGAATGTAGTCTTATTTGGAAATAGGGTTGTTGTAGATGTGATTAGTCAAGAAGAGGCCATACCTGAGTAGATCAGGCCTCTCATCCAATGTGACTAGTGTCCATATAAAAAGGGGGAATTTGACACAGACACACAA
Source organism: Paguma larvata (assembly GCA_030068075.1). Lineage (NCBI taxonomy): Eukaryota > Metazoa > Chordata > Mammalia > Carnivora > Viverridae > Paguma > Paguma larvata. The sequence continues at coordinate 56,453,930 of CM057839.1, forward strand.
ACACAGAGCACCAGGTGAAGTCTGGAGGCTGCTGCCTCCAGCAGAGGACCCACTAGAAGCTGGGTGGAGCCGGAACACATCCTCCCCTCCTGCCTCCAGAGGGAAGCTCTTGATCTGGGACCTCCAGCCCCAGAACCATGTGGCAGTTAGTATCTGTTGTGAAAGGTACCTGGTGTGCGGCCTTTGTGAGGACAGCTGTAGCTCATGCACAGAAGAGGTAAACCCACTTGCCACTATAAATTTGAAAATGCCAGCTCCTCACTTTCTCAGCATTACCGGGATTTGGGCAAGGACTTGTTGTCCCTACTGATGGGACACACCCGCACAGCTAGTGATGTAGAGGCAGGGACCATGAAATCCAGGAAGATGACACATGGTGGCAGCCACTGCACGCAGCTCAAGAGGCAGTCACAACTGCAGCTGCAACAGCCAGGTTGGACACCACAGCACCAGCAGTGACATCCGCACCCGAGAGCAAGGACACCAGGGTCTCTGCAGGATGAGCTCTGCAGCCTGATTTGGGCAGGTCCTTGGAAGCTGTTGGCCCCTCTGGAGACTCCTGAGTTCTCCACTACTTTCTCATGAATGTCCTTCCTAATTCAACTAACCAGAGTAGGTTTCTGTTGCTTGGCTAAAACAGCTCCCAGCACAGAGTAGGTCCCCTCTTGTTCTAGGCTCTGGGTCTGGAGTTCTCTCTTGTCCAGCAAGAGAGCTGATGCAGGATTAAAATCTGAGAGAGGCTAATGTTTGGGAGGAGACAAGAGCACCTACTAAGGGCCCTTACCTCATTTTTATCAGGATCAGAAGGCTTATTAGCGTGATGACCGTGCACAAAGAGACAATGAAACTGTGAACATTAACTCACAGATGTGAGGGAAAGGGGGTTTTGAAGATATCCAGTGTTAGTGGTTTGGGTCAATACAAAACAAAGTCCTGGTGCCGGGTAGATGGTTGTTTACAGCAGGCATGAGGCACTGGTCTGTTTATCTTAGCTAGCCTAGAGGATAAGACAGATGGAGCATGCTACCTCTGGGTCAACAGGGGACCTTTCTTTTGCTAATTAGATCTGTTCTAGGCAACTTTGCCCTGCTGCTCTCTGTAGCCGTGTTTACCTGTTTACCTGTTTTGGTCCTTCCTTCCTGTGAAAGCAACTTTCTGCTATTGCAGTAAGTTGGAGGGTGTTTCCACCCTGAATGCCTAATCTTGTTTACCTAATCTTCAGGCTGCTTTCATCCTGAGGCTTCCTATTCCTATATGGCTTGTTAACCCACAGGTGCAAGCTCAGGGAATTCCTAAAGTTATTCCCCACACCAGGTATTTGTCAGTGTCGAATAAACTTTGAATTGACATAAGAAGTAATCACACAATTTTCTATAATTACTCAATTTAATATGCATATACTTTGTGAATATCAAAGTAACAATCACTGCCATTGAATGAACATGGGCCATACACCCTGGCCAAACTCGTTACTCGCGACCTCAACACAGCAGCACCTTGCACTAAGCAGGCCTTCCTGACTCTCACAGATGTGAAACCTGTGTTTGGCTGCCAAGATATGGAGCTAGCTAATGGCAAATACAAGATTTAAACCCAGGTATTCTGACTACGATATATGTGAACAAAACTCTCCAGAACAAAATTGAAAATACTTTTTTTTAATGTTTATTTATTTTTGAGAGAGAGGCAGAGTGTGAGCAGGGGAGGGACAGAGAGAGAGGGAGACGCAGAATCCAAAGCAAGCTCCAGGCTCTGGGCTGGCAGCACGGAGCCCAATGTGGGGCTTGAATTCAACAAATTGTGAGATCATGACCTGAGCCAAAGTCGGACACTTAACCGACAGAGCCACCCAGGCACCCCTGTGCTCTCTCTAAAATAAAATGAGATAGCAAAGAAAAAAATGCGAAGTTTGATTCTGAATAAGTTACAGAACAAGATTTTAAGTGTGCCTTGATGTCCATGTGTCTGGAAAAAAGGTACATGTGCCTTTTCCTAGAAGAGAAATAAACTAGAAATCCTTTGCTGTCTGGTAATGGCCCAAAGGCAATTGATGTAAATAGCTAAGTAATTTAGGGCAAATTACTGAGACAACGACAAAACTGGGAAATTAATTTATCTGAGAAATTGTGTTGTATCAGCTTGACTTATAAAACCAAATTCATTTTTTAAAGTGTTAGCCATTATAAATTCTGAGATACTTTGTAGAGCTTCTGTTTGGCAAATGAGAACAGTTGGGAAAATAAATATGTACGGTGAAAAGAGCTGAAATATCTTGTTCAAAAAAGAAATTACGGGGGCGCCTGGGTGGCTCAGTCAATTAAGCATCCAACTTATGCTCAGGTCATGATCTCATGGTTTGTGGGTTGGAGTCCCTTGTCAGGCTTGCCCTGACAAGGTGATGTCACCATCAGAATCAAAGCATGGTTTGTGAAAAAATACTGATAAGAAGCCCATGGTGCAGGTGACAGTAACAAAGAGCTGTTGCAGCTTCTAAAGCAAGGAAAAGCCAGTTCAGTGGGACCTTGGCTTCCCAATCTCAGGGGATAATATCTACCTCTCAGGGAGAAGCTCTCAGGACTCCCTGCTGGAACTAGGTACTTCCCTGTGTGTCCATCCAGAATCATACCAAGTTTCACTGACCACCTCCCATGCTGAGATTGGAATTAAGCCACTGGAGCTCTTTCTGGCCTGTCCTGGAGAGGACAGGTCACTTCTCTAGGCCTCGGCTTTCTCACACTTTGTGGGGAGCACTTGCTTTACCCCTCATGACCATTGATTGATGGCTGTCAGTGGAGAATGGAGCTCCTAAAATCCTTGCAAATTCCCCAGAGACCTTCCAGCAAGGCTTCATTTAGCACCTAGTTACTTCCCTTCCTAGCTTTTCCTGAACCTCTGGCCTCAGAAGTATCATGGGGATTTTCAAATTCCACATATGAATGAAATCATATATCTGTCTTTCTCTGACTTATTTCACTTAGCATAATACCCTCCAGCTCCATCCATGTTGTTGCAAATAGCAAGATTTCATTCTTTTTCAGCACTGAATAGTATACCATTGTGTGTGTGTGTGTGTGTGTGTGTGTGTGTGTGTGTGTACACACATTTTCTTTATCCATTCATCAGAATCACTGGGTTCTATTCCTGAAGCCAAGACTACACTGTATGCTAACTAACTTGAATATAAGTAAAAGTTAAGAAAAAAAACCAAGAAGTATCACAGGGAAGCGGAGGGTTCTGAGGCTCACCAAGACAAAGGCTTAAAGTTCAAGGTTCAAATGAGGTTCAGGGAAACAGTTGGACCAAATCTACCAAAGCTAAACATATGATTGTCTCATGGCCTAGCAATTCTACTGCAAAGTATCATACCCACAAACAATGTGTGCATTTCACCTCCAGAAAACATATGTGCATAATGGACAAAAATTGGACCCAATGCAAATGTATGTCAACAATACAATGCATTAACTATGGCATATTCATATATTACACACCAAGAATAAACCACTTTTATATTCAACAATATAGATATAATGTTGAGTAAAAAGAAGCTAGATACCAAATGTACATACTGTCAGATTCCATTTATATGAAGTTCTAGAACAGGTAACACAAATTTGTGGTGCAAGAGGTCAGAAAAGGGGTTACTTCTGGGGGAGAGAGTGGATATTAACTGGGAGGGAACATACAGGAACTTTCTGGAATGCTGTGAATGTCCTAGATGTTTGTCCTAATAATGATTACATGAGTTTATACTTATAAATTATTCGAATTTTTACCTATGTCTCTTATATATATATTTTTAAATTTATTTATTTTGCAAGAGCAAGAGCAGGGGAGGGGCAAAGACAGAGGGAGAGAGAGAGAATCCCAAGCAGGCTCCGCACTGTCAGCTCAAAGCCCAATAAGGGGCTTGATCTCATGAACCATGAGACCATGACCTGCACTGAAACCATGAGCTTGACATTTAACCATCTAGGCCACCCAGGAGCCCCTGTATATTAGATCTTTAAAACAATTTTAAGGCACAGGCTTTTGAGACTCAGGACTTCAGTCTTAAATTTGTGAGGAATAAAGGATTTCGATTAGAGGTGCTCAGATTGCAGCCCTCAGGCTTCAGTGCTCCACATTCAGTTTAGTTCAGGATTCAGAGGGTACGACGGAAATACCTGCAAATCAATAACGATAATCACTACCATCTGTTAAGCACTTTCTAAGGACCAGGCTCTAGACCAGGCATTTTACAAACACGACCTCATTTAATATTTGCACCAACTTCATGAGGTAGGTGCTGTTATTATCCCCATCTTACAGAATAAAGACATGTCTTGCTCAAGGACATGCTGCACTGAGTGGCAAGTCAGGACACAAAAATAGATCTGCCCAGGCTGAAGGGACAGAATGGTATCAAGAGGGGGAAAGATGTCCGGGTTCGGCTGTTATAGATTTCCACATTTCTTGCTAAGAAACTAATCGAAACTTCAGAAACAGAAGCTCCTCTTCTTCCCTAGCCAACCAAGCTATCAATACATTAATGAGGAATAGTCTGGAGGGCCTGAGGGGCTTAGTCAGTTGAGTGTCAGACTTTGGCTCAGGTCATGATTTCACAGGTTCCTGGGTTGGAGCCCCACATTGGGTTCTGTGCTGATAGCCCAGAACTTGCTTCAGATTCTGTCTCTCTCTCTCTCTGCCCCTCCCCTGTTGATGCACACTCTCTTTCTCACTCTCAAAAAATAAACATAGGATGGATGGATGGATGCATGGATGGATGGATGGATGGATGGATGGTTGGATGGATGGATGGATGGATGGATGGAAAGATGACTGAAAGACTGAAAGAATGAGGAATGCTTTAAAGGAACAAATCAGGTCCAGATAAAATGGCTTCTGCTTTTGTCAGCCAGCTCTCTTCCTCCCTTTCTTCTGGAACAGGGATAGACAGATAGCAGGGTCCCTTTACAGTCTCTTCCTTGGGCACATGAGGCTCCAGCGCTGACACAAGGAAGTAGAAGGAGGCACATCACTGAGCGAGAGTCAGACACTCCTATGGCTGAGGCCAGAGGGCCACCTGCTCCCTCCCTTTCCGTTACCTCTTGTGGCACTTTTCTCTCCCTTTTGTGGACTGCCCCAGGGCCTTTTCAATAAATCTTGTGTTATTGGGGCACTTGGGTGGCTCAGTTGGTTAAGCTTCTGACTTCGACTCAGGTCATGATCTCATGGTTTGTGGGTTCAGGTACCATGTTGGGTTCTGTGTTGACAGCTCAGAGCCTTGAGTCTGCTTTGGATTCTGTGTCTTTCTCTTTCTGCCCCTACCCTGCTTGTGCTCACACTCTCAAAAATAAATAAACATTAAAAAGTAAATAAATAAATAAATCCTGTGTTATTTAATAGAACTCTTGGCTACAGTAAAGGAGCCTATTTTGAATCACCTTAAGTGAAAAGAAGAGTTCATCAGAAAGACCCATGGTGTTTCACAAAAGTCAAAGATAGAAGCGCAGACCCCAGAACAGAGCGGCAGCCTGGAGCCCTGTAGGAACCTGGAGGTCTCTCCACAGCACCGCCCCTGTTTTCCCTATGTATCTCCTCTCCTCTTCCCTGTTACCACACACCAGTCTCCTCTGCCCTTCTAGCTGAAAGGTGGCTTGTGGGCACCCTGCTCCCAGGATTTAAACTTTCCGGCTCATGCATCCAACAAGAAGCCCATCTCTCACTCTGACTCCCAAAACCAAAATTTCAAGGAAAAGACTGATTGGCCAGCTGGGATAAAATGCCCCAGCCGAGCAAATGTGACAGAGGGTCAGGACCATCTAGAAGTGGCAACTCCTACCATAATCATGTTAGATGGATGAGGGAAGAAGAAACAGGTGGCAAAAAGATGGTGGACAACAATTTGATGGGTATCTACCACATGGCCTAACTTAATCCTTTGACTATAGTGAAAAGCATCAGCTTTGGAGTTAAAGGGATGAGCTCTACCATTTACCAGCTGATGCTGGGCCAGCCTCTGCTTTCTCATTTGCAAAGTAAGGGTAATACTAACACTACCTCATGGTGTCACTGAGAGAATTAAGCAGGGAAGAATAGAATATGTAAAGTACCTAGTATACCGCCTGACACGCTCAAGTGTGGAATACTTCTAATTTTATTTTGAAACCAAAATAATCATAGGAGGACTAAGACTGCCTTGCATAAACTGGAATTGTTTTTGCTAAAGTGGAGATTTTCCTATGGTATGCATCTTGCTAACATATGGCCTTTCACTGGGGTATTTCATGCTTTTAAAAATTTGTTTAAAAAAATACATATAATTTACCTTAGTGCTTGTCACAAAAGAGTGAAAGGCAAGAGGGTAACATGCTGCGGGTACCAAGCTAATCCTTCCCCGTGAAGCAGACAGCAGTAACCTTTGTCCTTAGGATGCTTGGATTTGCTAAGGATGAGCCCTAAGTGTGGACATTTATCAGTGAGAAGCTATAAAATAAGAAAGTTCTAAAGAAGCCAAAACGCTGATGAGACTATGGCAGGAGGGAGGGGAGTGGGAGGGGAAATTTCTGGTTGTCAAGGAAGGCAGGTGGGCAGTTCCTCTTTCTCTTTCTCTCTTTCCACAGAGCAAAGAGAATAATGCACTATTTTAGGAAATCCTGGCTATCTTAAGCATACATCCTTCCAGGACGGATTTAACATTTGAACTTCATGTTATCAATATCAAGATGGTATTTCCAAAACACAAAGACAACAGATACTGAGTTTGATCACTATGTCAGGGCTTTGTGAAAGTGTCTTGTTAAAAGAAAAAGCCAGTCTCTTGAAGCTTATCAGCTCGACCTATCACGGCTTAGGATTCCCAGCACAGTGAGCAACTGACTTCTAGCGCCCATGAGTATCTGAGAATTCCCATTCCCTGCGGCTGAACAAAGAAGGCTGGAGACAGTGCTCCATCTATAGTGCTTGCTAGAAATCAGCAAAGTGTGTCTATAGTATTCAGATTTAGAGAAGCATTTTGTTTATAAAAATTTATAAACAATAACCCACATACAATTAACATCTTATATGGAATAACTGTTCCTCAGGTAAACAATTTATTGGCAACCTAAAGTTTTAGCCTACATTTTATTGTATGAAAGGACTTGAGTCTTCTTTAAATTAAACCATTTAAAATTGAAAAATCTCTCTTTAGTAACATGAAAAATACAGTGTGCTCACATGAGAATCATAGCAATCCTCCCGGAAGAGGAAACTCCCGTACAACAATCTTGCATGATCATCCAGCCTCTCACTTAATACTTCGAGACGAGCTACTCACTAACGTAGGGGGTGTCCCTGCCATCTATTTGTCTCATTTACATTTATACTCCTTGGTCCTTATTAAGCTTTGAAACAAAGCAAAATGAGCCTATGTTTCATACTAAAATACCCTTTCAAAGATAGGACAACAGTCATCATGCCCAACCTTACCTTCTTTATACCCAGCTAAACTTTGGCAATGCTCTCAACAAGATACTTTCTCCACTGGCCTTAACTTCGTCAACACCCTCCTCTAACATGTTACCATCGCTCATGAACCTGCATGTTGGGAACTGAACAATGTAGCACAAAATATGAAGGAAGTTTGTGGCCGTAGGATGTACCCAATGGCTTTAGAAACCACATCTCATCATTGCTATTGCTTTAAAAACATCGGAAAATGAACTGCTCTAAGATGTTTTTCACTCACAGTCTTATACATTATTTCCATTTTCCTTTAAAGCTGTACTCACTGAGGTAGTTAGAGGCCAACACTGACCTTAAACTAAATCAATTGTAAAGGAACTGATTGCTGATGCTGGTCGGGAAATGGTTCTTTTCTTGGCAAGCAGAAAGGTCACTAGAGGGCCTTTATAGGAGTAAACTAAAGAAAATGTCTTTCAAACTGGGCAGTCTCTCAGAGAAAGAGGGAGAATAAGAAACGACGTGGGCAGCAATTTCCTACACTGGTGGAAGAATAATCAGCCATGAAAAAAGGAAAAGTCACACAAAATTACATTTGTTGTGTTAATTAGGTGACACGCCATGCCAAAAACTGGATGACATCAAAAAGAAGGAAAAGCAACATGCCATTTCTGATGCTAACCCTGCGATTAAAGGTGGGAGGCAGCCCAGTCACCCACTCACCCAGAGGATTTGCTGAAGGGAAGTTGCAGTTAGGCAGATGACTTTTGTGATCAGCCTCTGGACAATGTGACAGACACAACCCAGTGAGAATGTACGGTGAGAAGCGTATTCCAGGAAATGGTCTCCAATTTTTAAAAAATCTCAAAACATTCTCATTCCTTTTTTCTATTTCTCTTTGAATATATCTCAGCTGCAGCTGCTCAAATGGTAGGCAGAAAGATAAGAACTATGCGTCGAGAATAACTGAGGAAACATGAGCACGGGGCAGGAAAATTAGAAAGGCTGTTGGCTGCAAGACAGTCAAATGCTGAGGACTTCGTGCTGATGATGTTACAGACTGAAAGTTTGTGTCTCTCCCCCTGAAATTTCAGGTGCTGACATCCTCATCCCCCAATGTGATGATATTGGGAGGTGAGGCCTTTGAGAGGAATGAGGTCATGAATGGGGTTAGGGCCATCATACAAAAGGCATCACAGAACCTGCCCCTTCTGCCGTGTGAAGACACAGAAAGAACTAACCAGAAAGTGGGCCCTCACCACACACAATCTGCCAGCATCCTGATGTTGGACTTCCAGCCTCCAGAGCTCTGAGAGATAAATATTTATTGCTCAAGCCACGCAGTCTATGGTGCTTTTGTTAGAGCAGCCCAAGTCGATCAAGACAGATGGTAACCTAGTATGCTGTGGACATTTCCCAGAAGAGAACCATGAGGCCTGTATTCTCACCACATCCCCACCCCTTAGAAATAAAGACAGTTTCTCTTGTATCATGAGGATGGATTCTGGTCAGCATAACATCACACGAATTCTCTCCAACTGTCATTTGGGTAAATACCTTTGCCTTCTCCCCCACGCACACTCAAAACCATCTTTTAAGACTCATGGGAATAATTAAAGCCTAAGAAGAACATCTGTTGCAAATGGCCAGATTTCATTCTTTCTCATTGCCAAGTAGCATTCCATTGTATATATAAGCCACATCTTCTTTATTAATTCATCGGTTGATGGACATTTAGCTCTTTCCATGATTTGGCTATTGTTGAAAGTGCTGCTATAAACGTTGGGATACATGTGCCACTATGAATCAGCACTCATGGATCCCTTGGATAAATTCTTAGGAGGGCTGTTACTAGGTTGTAGGGTAGGGATATACACTCCGATGTTTATTGCAGCATTATTTACAGTAACCAAGTTATAGAATCAGCTCAAGTATCCATCAGTTTTTGAATGGAGAAAGATGTGAGATATATATATGTGTATATATATATATATATATATATGTATATATATATATATATATTTCATTGTATATTATATAATATTCAGCCATAAAAATGAATGAAATCTTGCCATTTGCAACAACATGGATAGAGCTAGCCAGTATTATGCTCTGCAAAATAAGTCAATCACAGAAAGACAAATACCATGATTTCACTCATATGTGGAATTTAAGAAACAAAATAAATGAACAAAGGGAAGAAAATAGAGGCAAACCAAGAAATGAACTTTTAAAAATTTTTTTTCATGTTTATTTATTTTTAAGAGAGAAAGAACATGAGCAGGGCAGAGGCAGAGAGAGAGAGGGAGACACAGAATCTGAAGCAGGCGCCAGGCTCCGAGCTGTCAGCACAGAGCCTGACACAGGGCTCAAAGCCTTGAACCACAAGATCAGGACCTGAGCTGAAGTCAGATGCTTAACCGACTGAGCCACCTAGGCACCCCACCAAGAAACAAACTCTTAACCCTAGAGAACAACGGATGGTTACCAGAACGTTGGATAGGTGAATGAGATTAAGCAGCACACTTGCTGTGATGAGCATTGGGTAATGTATGGAAGTGTGGAAGCACTACACTGTATCCTCGAAACTAATATTATACTGTAGGTTACCTAACTGGAATTTAAAAAAAAAATCTTCAAAAAAATGAAAGAGGACAATTGCTATGAACTGATACCAAGTGATTTTCAGGAGGCATAGTTAAAACAAAAACAAAAAAACTGAACGAAACTGGAAACATAAGACTCATGCTTCTGAGAGTAACTTTTTGTATAGTTTTGACTTCTGAAAGCATATTGATCTCTTGTTCAAAAAAAAAACACATTGAATCAATAACAATGGGAAGGAAAAAAAATCCCTGATATTGAAAGCAAACTGAAACAAATAAATCTAATTGTTTTTCAAATGAAAAATACAGCCACACTGAAGGGGAAAAAATAAACAAGGAATCCAGGTGGTTTATGAACACATTCTAGCAAAGTATTTGTTGTAGCCCCTCAGTCTGAGACCGCTTAGAATACCGGGTGAGGAAAAACTACAAATATATCCTCCACTTATTTTTAGTAGGTTTGCTTATAGTAGTGGTGACGGCAAGACAATACTGAAACAATTTTAGATATATTATTAGACTCCACAAGAATATAAGTATGTTCATATTGCTGAAATACAGGATCCTCATTGTGGAAGGAAGGACATACAAATACTGATTTAGACATACAAATACTGATTTAGATCCAAAAAAGGACTCTGAGGGCACCTGAGTGGCTCAGCCGGTTAAGCATCCGGCTCTTGATTTCGACTTAGGTAATGATCTCACCGTTTAGTGAGATCGAGCCCCGCACCGGGCTCTGCACTGACAGTTTGGAGCCTGCTTGGGATTCCCTCTCTCCCTCAAAATAATTTTTTTTAAATGTCCAAAAAAGCTTTCTTTAAAACCTTCACCACTCATCCCTTTCTGTTGTCACCTTGAAGAGATACATTTTGTTGGGCTACTTAAGCTTTTCGTAGGTCACTGTAGGTCTATGTCACCATTACGCTTCTAAAATCTAAAGCTTAAATTGAAACCTACATCTTTCCTGAGGTCGCCAGGGCAGCGTGGCGCTTCCCGCCCCACCACACCGTCGCTTCGCCCACAGTGCCCTAAGCATAGCTTCATCAATGTGGAAACTACATTCTAGTAGCAGAAGCGACTTTTCCTCCCCTTTTCCCCTCTAAGCTCTTAAAAGGGCAGAGATCTTAGTCCTATTTGTATCCCCAGTTCCCACTAAAGAATCTAGAACTTGACAAAAGTTGGTTCACTTAAACTGTGCTGCACATCTTTTGCCGTAGGCCACCAAAATCCTGGGGGAAGAAGAGTATAAATAAATCTGAAACATGAAATTCAGTCGGTAGTAGGAAGTAGCTCTGCCTCTCAAGAAAACGAACAATCCTTGCAAATGACCTTTGCGAATCTGAGGTGACCCACTAGAAAATAAGGGGGGGACCTCTAAGTGATAATGAACTAGCTGCTTTGACTTGTGGAAAACAAACCTCAGGTGCTGTCTGCCTTTCAGGGTGACTGAGGTTTTCGTGGGAGAAAAAGCAGCCAATTATTGACTGCTTAATTATAAGCACGGTCTTGTTGAGAAATGGAAAAAAGTAGCATATTGAGCTATGTTGACCTAAGGTGACAGCTTATAGGAATATTAAAGCAAATTTAAGCACAAATTGTATTCTCCATAGGTTATTTACTACCCAAACTTGTGTTCTTTGCTGATTAAAGACACAGCAGCAATGAACTGAACTGCTGGAGTTACTTCCAGCAAAAGACAGAAGAGATCTCTTATCCTTGCAAATTAATGGGTGAGATGCTCATTTGATTTTGCCACCTGTGAGGGGTTAGGCCTCATTCCTTCTCACAAAGTCTGGTGTTCTTCCTACTCCTCTGAGGTGTCAGCAGCTTTTTTAGGAATGTGATTATAAAAGCACTATCCAATTTTACATTTGGTATCTGAGTCCTTAACCAATACTCCAGCTTTGCTAAAGCTTAGCATATTTTCCTTTGCTTGCGTTGTTCTCACCGCCTCCTACCTTGGGGCATAAAATCTATTGCTGGAGCAAATATGTTTCAGTTTGGAGGCTTGAGGAGCGTGCTCATCATTGCACCTCCTCTACAGACTCAGATGCACTTTGAGTGGGCCCTCGGCTCCTGCCAACGTCAGAGAATGCTTTGGCCCTGAAGGCACAGACCTTTCCAGTCTGGGAGATTACAGCCTGTGCATCAGCAGAGAAGAGCAAAAAGAAAGTTAAAGAATAGAGAGGAAAGGTAGGCCACAGGAAGGAAAGAAGGGAAAGGGGTGTGTCCCAGGAGCTGCCCCTGCTCAAGTCCTCCTAAATGGGGGACATTTCTGAACGGAGTTTAGGGTTCTTCCAGAAATTATTAAATGACAGAATATTCTCAAGCCTAACATCACTTCCACTTTCAAGTCAGCAAGGTCTAGAGAAGGTATGTGGAAGTATGGTATGAAAAACACAGATTTTCAAGTTAGAAGACCCAGTTCAGGGAACAGACTCTGACACCTGCCTTAAGCCACTCATCCTTCTTTGCATCCCCTCATCTGCTCATTGTCCTCATCTCCTAAATGGGGATGACACCTGCCAGTGACATTGTAGTGAGCACCAAACGACTATCCACATGAAAGTATTCCGGAAACTAATGCACCGAGCAAGGGTAAGTTTTCATTTCAACCATGGGTGGAGGGACGGTTGACAGACCTCAGGGATTCTGAGAACTAAGGAGCAAATACACACGACAAGCAAAATCAAGATGCCGATGATTTATGTTGTTGAGTTACATCCACACTCTCATGGATCCTTGCGTACTTCTACACATCCAATAACAAAATGGGGAACCTTAAAGGAACATGAGCATTTTCCAAATATTTGAAGGGCTGCCATGTGAAGGAGGGTTTAAACGTACCCAGAGTGGCTCAGAGATATACCCTCAGACTAGCAGACAAAAGCTACAGGGAAACAGATTTAGGGTCAACATATTTCAAATATTTAGGACTGTTTGAAAATGGGATGGCTTCCAGTAAGGGAACGAGCTCTTGGATGTTGAAAGTGTTTAAGTTGAAAGGAACATAAGTGAACTCATATCTGCTTTGTTGTTGGCTTATGTCCCCCCTGTGTCCAGAACAGTGCCTGGCATGAAGAAATCACTCAGATATGTTGCACGAAGGCATGAACATACTCTGTGATCAGTTTGACTCAAAGACTACGATTTTCTGATAGACGTTCAATAATATTCTCCATTCTGCTGAGTCTGTGTCAGTTCAGCAGCTCAGCTGGAAGTTTCAAAAGCTATAATTATTGAAAGATGTTCTTCAGGTCAAATTCACAAACCCAGAAGGGCATCTCTCTATCTTCAGACAAATGGGTACCGGAAGGCCAGAACTCACTGTTACACCAAGAGTGTGGGATGGAAAGCAGATAAAATAGTCAAGCCTACACAAATCTACCAACAAAATCAAAGGAGATTGAGGAGAGGGAGAGGGTGCTATTCGGGTACAGTTCCAAGTGACTCTCCAGTCTGGAACATTCTCCTGCCCATCTCTGTATCTCTAATACTCCGCACAGTGTCTGGTACAAAGTAGGTGCTTAAAAACCATCTGCTGCATTCAGTTGAACTGGAATTTATAGCTGACAATCATTCAACTGTCATCTCTTTTCTCATTAGATTCACATTCAGTTCTTTGTTTATTCAAATGCTTTATTTTGATTTCATTGCCTAAGATCTTTCTCCCCAGCTACATTATGAATACCACGAGGGATCATGCCTCTTATTCATCTCTGTATGCCAGTGTAACCCTGATACATTGTATGGCACGTAGGACATGCTCTATTAATATCTGTTGAATGAACTGAATGAATACTGGAAGTAGATCCCTGGAATAATTGTGGAGTGGAAAGAATTCTAGAATCACAGAACCTTTCAGTTAGTGGAGACCTTGGAAATCCTTTCCATTACTTATTATCAAGTATTCCCTTTTAGGCCGAACAATGTAAGAAATGAAACAATTTAATCTATGTAAAGTAACAGTAAATGCAATAGTAATATCAAGGTTATTTCTTCTAAAATGACATTCAAAAGTTTCCATGACAGTCCCAGCAAAAACTCAGCTGCAAAGTTCTTTGAGGAAACCATTTTACTCGTCTACAACTTTCATCCTCAGCTTTCAGTCAATCCAGGGGTTGTAGCTTTGCTAAATTAGTCCTTTTCTCTGGGCAACGTTTTTGCGTTTTGCTTCTCATTGCCGCCTCCACTGGAGGACAGGCTAGGCAGGGAAAAGAAACAAAGCCGACCACGGGGCAGAAGTTTTGGCAGCTTTTATAAAAGCCATTGGTGAAGTTCTGTTGGTATCTGGTGCCTCCACCGTTGTCTCCTGGGAGCTTTTCCACTCAGAGTCATCCTTATCTCCTCACTCAGAGTGGTTTGTTTTTACCCCCTGAAGGTTCAAATGTCTCTTAAGGCAGCGCTACTCAAAGTATGGTCCCTGAATCCTTTTGTTACCAGTGGGTAACAAATTAAGAACTTACACCAGCTCATAAGTCTAAACACTAAAGCTTCCTTCATTGGAAAAATCTTGCGGCCGAGACAAAAATATTTATCAGGTGAACTATACTGTGTGCCTAGTGACATCACTGATGTACATCCTGTCAGAAGATTCCTACCTGTTGTAAATCAGTAACAAATAGCTCAGAGACTGGTACTTACAGTAGCATTATACTAGGCATAAATGATTGTTTTTTCCTGGGGGACCTAAAGACAATAAGAAGCTTCAAACCAAGGAACAATTCCCTAGGTATGGGTTCTGACACACACATATATTATTTCTAGACCAGGTGGACATGGTATTTGAGGTTTGGGAGGGAACTACCGAAAGGAGCTATCCTGGCATGACCAAGTCTGGTATACAGTAGGTGCACAAAACAGCATCATCTCATTTTCTCCTACCCCTGACCCAATCCGTTTTATTTCAAAGGACCACCGGCATTAGAATCACCTCAGGAATTTATTAAAGCTGCGTGTTGCCAGGCCTCCTGCATTAGAATCTCTGGTTAGGAGACCTAGGAAACCACATGCTTAATGGGTATCTGAAGGATTTTTTTATGTACACCAAGACCTAGGAACCACTGGACTAGGTCAGCTGAGACTGCAGAAGGGACCTTATTACTCACACGGTTGCTGCCAAAAAACAAAAGGCAAAAGTAGGCATTAAGAACATTTTTGTCTTTGCCACACTTATTTCAAAAAGTATGTAACTACAGCATAGCTGATCAACTAATGTGAATACCGCTCAGACAACAAACGGGCTTTGCCCTCCAGTCTGTCCATCATTTACTGCTGAAGCAACCCAAGGGTGTGGTGTAGGGAAGGACAAATTCTTCCTCTGTCCTTCGGGGTCTTCCAGCCGGACTGAGAATTACATTTACATGAGACAGATTAACAGGAAGGAAAAAAAGTTGTATTACATGTGCGTGGAGCCCTAAAAATGAAATTGAGACCTCAAGAAATGACCACGGCATGCAGTTTTTATACTTTTTAGACAAAGAGACAATAAATTCGTGAGGAATTGACGAGATAAAGAAAACAGATGTTTGGGAGCTTTAATTAGTAAGAAATTCTAAGCAGAATTTGGGCTGAAGTAGATAGTTAAAAAAGAAAAGTAACAAGGGTTGTTTCTGCAGCTTTCTTGGCTTTAAAGTTCCTATCTCTGGTGATAAGGATGTCTTTTTTACCACTTAGTTCAGGGAGGGTACATTTCATATGGGAAACTGATTTTGTTGCTTTCAGGGGAACAAAAGAGGATCTAAGTGTCTTTGCATTGGCTGTTTCTTAACGTTTATTTCAAGTAATGAGTATGCCAAAGGGGCATGTTTTGGGGCAGCCTGCCCTTGGCCCATGTTTGACTGCCATTAACCTCAAAGGATTCGTGACTCTGGGCAGCCCCTTTCTCAGCACAATACTGAATTTTCAATTATGTTCTTGAGGAACAATGGATCCTTTGGTTTTGATTTCTTATTTTAACAGAAATAGCCTGGATTTCAATCAACCTTTTTCTCAGTGAGGAAATTTCAAAATAATGGACTTCCTTCAAATGACATTTCTCTCAGAAGACCCGTAACTGCCTGGCACACCAGACCCTGCTCAGGTAAGCGGGTTCAGTGGCACTGCTAGAAGTTAAATCATCTGGCACTGCAGTGACAGTGTAAAATGGGACGTCGATTTTTAAAATCCCCTCACTACGCTTCCTTATCAACAAGGATACTCTAGGGGCGCCTGGGTGGCTCAGTCGGTTAGGTGTCTGACTCTGGATTTCAGCTCAGGTCGTGACCTCACAGATCTTAGGATGGAGCCCCACATCTGGCTCTGTGCTGACAGTGTGGAGCCTGCTTGGGATTCTCTCTCTCTCTCCCTCTCTCTGCCCCTCCCCTGCTCATGCTCTCTCTAAATAAAGAAATAAACATTAAAAAAACAAACAATGATACCTCTATAAGATGGGCATTAGGCCAAGTGCCGTACTATAAAAATTACACTTGCCTGTTGTGGCATTAATGCTCAGCCAAGCAGCTGATCTCAGTATACAGTCAAGTACACCAGAACAGGCATCAAGGGCAGAATCTAAACCACAGGGATGAACACCAAGGAAAGGAGCCAGACTAGGCCCCGAAGGTCAGGAACATTCGGTGTCTGCCAGGAGAGGGGTCAGCTATAGGCTCTTTCTTACCTGTTCAGCGGTCTCCGTAAGGCTGAATGGTTCACACTGACTTATGATACCGAACACAGGAGAACGGGCAGCCTGGGCAAGTCTCTGGTTTTTAAAAAGTTGACTCATAATGAAAAGGCTCTCACAAGCTGAAACCATGGTCCATATCAGTTGCATTACACTTTTTAAGAAAGCCATGACCCACCTGTTTTGCTGTTCCTTGGGCTATCACTCTTCAAGTATCCTTCCCAGAGTAAACAGTGGATTACAAACTGACTCTCAAACACAGAGGGACAAGGAGAGCCTGAGGAAAGGGACAGGCCACTCCAGAATGGTAGGTGACTGTCTCAGTAAGCAAGAGGACTTATGTACGAGGCTTATCTTGGGAAACCGAGAGACGAGTAGATGTTCATACCTGTCTGCCACAATCTTAAAAGTTTATATAGAGGCCTGCACTGGGTTCAGTCACATGTTTAGTCCAGATGGTCTCAATTACATGTTGTTCTCTCAAGGCGGCATCCTTGAAAATGGCTCCAGCTGAGGGAATGGCCAACAGGCAGAGGGCACCTTCTGAAAATGGGCAGCAGGTGAGGAGCCTCGGATGGCCTAAGTCTAGTTCAGAGGTCAACCAGTGGTCACGTCCTCTCGTCGACCTCTTCCAGCGATAAGAAAAAAGATCAGATAAAAAGGCTCTGCTTGGGGCGCCTGGGTGGCTCCATCGGTTAAGCGTTCGGCTTCTGCTCAGGTCATGATCTCATGGTTTGTGGGTTTGAGCCCTGTATGGGGCTCTGTGCTGACAGCCTGGAGCCTGCTTCGGATTCTGTGTATCCCTCTCTCTCTGCTCCCGCTCCTGCTCTCTCTCTCTCTCTCTCTCTCTCTCCCCCTCTCTCCCTCAAATAAATATACATTAAAAAAAAGAAAAGGCTTTGATCTATGCCTTCCCACTTCACAAGAGTTATGCCACAATGGACACAAACTGGATCATCACTTAAACCAATATTTCCATTTCTTCCTTATCAGCCCCCACTGTCTTCTACATCCGAGGTCAAGTATTGTAGCTTATTTTTCCTCCAGTAGAATCCGAATCATCAGAAAGAGGAATTTTCAATTTTTCACACACAAACACTGATAGCTTTGATAGCTAAATGACCGAAAGGGAACACGGCTTCGCCTGCCACACCCTGTTATGGTTTCAACAGTTTCCTACCTCCTACTTCAAGCTAAAGTTGAATAAAAAGTGTCCCTGGAAATGCTAGTTTCATATACACCTAAGAATATATGAGAAATTGGTACATGATAAAGATGGCACTCCGAAACTGGTGGCGAATGGGTGAAATAGCAAATCGTGTTTGGGAAACTGGCCAGCCACTTAGGGAGAATTAAAATCTGCATTAATACCTCAAGCTCAGAACTAATACCAAAATAAGTGCAGCCTCTTAAAGCATATCATGAAAACCAGAAGCCATAAATATTGGTGCATTTGACTGCATTAAAAATGACATATGTGAAGGATAAAACCTGTATGATTCCAGTTATGAATCTAAAATAGTCAGTCATAGAAACAGATTAGAATGGTGATTGGCAGGAACTTGAGGGGAAAATGAGGAACTGCTACTCAATGGGTGTAAATTTCAGTTATGCAAGCTGAGTAAGTTCTAGACATCTGCTCTACAACCCTGTCCTGCAGTAAGCCATGCTGTATGTGCACTTAAAAATCTACTAACAGGCTAGGTCTCATGTTAAGTGTTCTTACCACAATTTTTAAATATCATATATGATAAAACAAGTAATATATAATAGACAAATGGTTAATCTCAAATATGTGAAAAGTTCTTAAATATCAATAAGAATGAACAGTCAATAGAAAAATACTCGAAGAACATGAAATGGAAGTTACACACACACGCTCCTGCACAAATGACCAGTAAACAGGTGAAAGCCTCATCACCACTGAACAGGGAAGACCTGTCTTCCGCCCGTTGGAATTAGCAAGGCGCTGTTGTCCACGATGTGGAAAAACTGTTACACACTGTGAATGGGAGAGTTACCAGTACAGATTTTCTGCAAAGCAGTTCAGCTACTGCCATGAAAAAGTTCAGTATAGTTCTGCTTTTACACAGCTATTCCACTGAGGGGTTTCTATCCGAAGGAGAATTTATGCACCCGAGCATTCATTCACCTCTTTCATTCAGAACATTAAAAATGTAGAAAACGAATTTCAACAGTGCAAGACTGGGTATGTAAAACAATGGCACACGCATTCTCGTGTGTGTGCGGTCATTAAAAATGACGTAGTCCTGTACTGGACGGGATGGAAAGATGCCGAAGTGTTTACTGAAGAAAAGCACGTTATATAGAATTTGATCCTGTTTACGTAAAAGGACATTCATATATCTGCGCACATACGCTCACATGTAGAGAAGACCAGAAGAATATTTACCAAACTGCTAACAGCTGTTCTCTCTGGGTTCTGGTGTTGCAACTAAATCTTACTTGTCTTTTGTACTTTATGTATCAGTGGGGTTTTTGTTTTTACAATGAGTGTGTCATTTTCACTGAAACAATGGTCTCTTTTTCTAAAACGAGGCTGGTTTCATCAAACACATGTATCAGAAACAGAATAAAAAGATGCTTTTCTGCTTTTAGAACTGATCAGAGGAAAAATCCTGAACCATTTAAGGTTTGCCTCTAGTTCCCAATTTATGAACTGTCCATCCCATCACCCTGGCACTATCACCCTGAAATGCATGACTGCAAGGTCTCAACTGGTCTCACATCCTCAACTCCTACCTAAGACATTGACAATGTTACTGTTCAAATTAGCAACATACAAACCAGACACGGAACTGGGTCCATCCAAGGCCCTTTCACTGCATACCCCAATTGGCTCAACTGATTTTCTGTATTGGCATTGACAATACAGGGCACACAGCAGTCTGTGGCTTTTTTGATTCACAAATTTACAAAGCCGTGAGTACTGACGTATTGACTAGAAACTATTCAATGCTGAGCCTCTCAACCCTAGCTGTCTGTTTACATCCTACTTCCAATTTGAATGTTTACATCCTCACAACTGGATGTGATGGAACTTTCTCAGTCCTACTCAAAATATAATCTGTGGACTGATGCTGATCTAATCCACAAACAGTTCACAAATCTGCAAGAGAAAAGCAGATAGTTAAGACTAAGCACTTGGAAACTTTTTAGCAATTTGGAGTTTTATGCTGTGGAGTAAAAATAAAGAATTGGGACGGGGTCCCTGGGTGGCTCAGTAGGTTAAGCGTCTGATGTTGACTCAGGTCATGATCTCGCAGTTTGTTGAGTTCCAGCCATGTGTTGGGCTCTGTGCTGACAGCTCAGAGCCTGGAGCCTGCTTCAGATTCTGTGTCTCCCCCTCTCTCTGCCCCTCCCATAATCATGCTCTGTCTCTCTCTGTCTCTCAATAATAAGTAAGAACGTTAAAAGAATTGGGGCTCATGTTTTGTATGTTTTTAAAAATTCGCTTCTTCTAGTAATTGTTTTTATTTTATCAAAGGATCAGTACATGACAGATTAGAAAAATTGTAATTTCTAATTTTTACAAAATGGCCCTTCATTTCTGTTTGAGAGGAGTTGGCTTTTATAACTAATATGCACTAGTATGAATATGTTAGGATATTAAGTTTCCTACTGCTGTTATTACAAATTGCCACCAATTTAGCAGCCTAAAGCAACACAAATTTATTATCTTACAGTTCTGTAGGTCAGAAGTCCAGATAGACTTTGCCTGGTTTCTCTGCTCAGAGTCTCACAACATCAAAATCAAAGTGTCAGCCAGTTATGCTGTCAGAAGGAAGCTCTGGCAAGAAGCCACACCTAAATGCATTCCAATTGTTAGCAAAATCCAGTTCCTTTTGGCTGTAGGACTGAGATCCTCATTTCCTTGCTGGCTATCGGCTGAGGGCTGCCCTCAGCTACAGGCCTCTCTGTGGTCCTTGCACATGGATTCCTACATGTCAGAAGCAGTAATTGTATACTGAATTCTCATGTTGGAATCTCTCGGCTTCCCCTTTGGCCACACCTCTCTTGCCTCCAGCTGGAGAACGTTCTCTGCTTTGAAGGCCTGGTGATGAGATTGGTCCTTGCTATAGACTGAATACTTGTCCCTCCAAAATTCCTATGTTGAAACTTGATACCCCATGTGGGTATTACTAGGATGTGGGGCCTTTGGGAGATGCTCAGATCGTGAGGGTGGAGCCCAGAATGGGATTGGTGCTCTTTTAAGAGACCCTGCAGGTTCCTTAGCCCTTTCCTTCTGCCATGTGAGGATACAGTGAGAAGGCATGAGCAAGCTCTCACCAAACACCAGATCTGACAGGGCCTTGAGATCTTAGACTTCCCAGTCTCCAGAACTGTGAGAAATAAATTTCTGTTGCTTTTGTAAGCCACCCAGTCTCTGGTATTTTGTGGTAGAAGCCCAAACAGACTAAAACAGGCCTACACGGATAATCCAGGATAATCTCCCTATTTTAAGGTCCACAGCCTTAATCGTAGTTGCAAAATCCCTTTGCCATACAGTGTGACTTATGCATAGTTTCCGGGGATTAGGGTGCGGAGAACTGTGAAGGGACTGCTATTCTGCCTAACGGACAGGGTCAGGTGAAGTCCAGGAGTCCTCACGTATTTGCTCATTCACGTCGGTAAAGTGAAGCCGGAGGAATGAAAGCAGGAACGATGGAATGACAGAGAAGGTGATGCAGAAGTTGGCTGCTGGCTGCAGTCAATGAGGAGGTCAAGTGACGGAGGGGGAGGGGGGGAGTGGGGGGGGCTTGCACGGCGGCACCCCCTCCCCACTAAACATGACGGGGGTGTCGCGGAGGGGGCGGCAATACACAGGAAAGCAACAGTGTGCACACGAGATTGGAAGACATGAAAAATAGAAAGCTGGGGGTTACTTGTGAAGAAACAAAAGTTGCTCATAGTCTTCTTATCTCCTTCTGAGGCAAAGTCATGAATAACAAAGACCCTCAAATTTCCTCAAAGTGGAAAAAGAAGTGGACAGTGCTAGATTTTTTAAAAGGAGTATAAGACTGCCATAGTGTCGATCCTGTGAACATTCAGGCATGGGATGGGGGGTGGAATGCGAAGGGCAAAATGCTGGTGTTCGAGGATGCCTGCCTTTAGTACCTCAAGTCCCTCCCTTGCCCAGTCCTCTCGCTCCGGGCTGTCACTTGAGACACCAAGTTTTAAATAATTATTATTTTATCTCTTCACCTTCACCTCCTCTTCGGTCGTTTTTTAAAAAAAATTTTAATGTTTATTTCACCTCTTTGTTTTAAATCAAACTTTAGACAACTGAATTACCAACCTTTTGTTCTTTCCTCATTTTACAGTGTGAACCTTGAAATCTTATTTAGATTTGTCACTACCCAATAAATCACACAAATCTGAAAACTGATTTTTCCACAGGTCTTATCTCACCCCCTTCCTTGCATTTCAACAGGACAAAAGAGCATGATTGTAATTACAGTACCCCGCCTCCCAGCCTGCTAACATTTATCCCCATGATCTTAAAACTTCTTTAAATATAATTCTTTGCCAGACAGAAACAACTCAACATTATAAAAATATTAAAAGCTTCAATATCCTTGCTGGGGTTGTTGGGGTTGTACAGCCTGCTTGCCTGCCTTCCTTCCTTTTTCTTTTTTTCTTTCTTTCCTCCTTCCCTTTGTTTTTATTTTTATGTGTTTCCCCCCCTTACTGTGTGGATTTCTAAAATCCCATCTGCTACAAAGTATGAATATCTATCAGGTTTGTCATCCTAGGTTCTGCTGTAAGGATGATAATCATAGTCAAAAACTGGTTACATTCTTTGTAGCAAATGGATTCATTTATATGGATTGACTCAACTGTAACAGAAAGAATTCAAGTGTTAAAGTAGGCTTTTTTTCACAGGAGGCAGGTAGGGCAGTAGGGACAGAAGTATCAAGCCTGTAAAAAGAATATTCGAGGGTGAATGGACGCTTGGGGGAAGCGGTGGGAGGGTGTCCAAGTAGCTGGCGGGAAGTGGTTACACTCCCCATTCTCTACAGAACTCCCACATCCTCCCCACCATTACACTCCAGTCATTCTTAGCAAGTTGTTACATCTGTTTCAGCTCCACTAGAAACTGTTTCAATTCCACAGACTTCTTGGCTGTATTTGCCATCACTGATCACTCTATCCTTGAAACAATTCATTCCTTGCCTTCCCTGATAAACGTTTCTGGGGTTCTCCTGGGCCCCCACTGAGGCAGGGCTTCACCATGGCAGCCAAGGCACTCTCCTTTTCAGGGCTGCAAGCATCAGAAGCCTGCCTGGCTTCCAGACTCTCCCTACTACCTCAGTCTTAGCTCTGAGTTAACTCAGCAACCAGCGTGCTCTTTCGGCTTCCCAGTGGAAGTTGTGATGCTTTTAAACTTTGATACTTCTCCCTTCAAGAATGGAGCTGAATTTCCCTCATCTTGCGGAGTGGACTCAATGACTCATTTCTAACCAAGAGAGCGGCAGAAGTGACAATGAAATGAGAACACAGAAAATCAAATTAGAACGCAAAAGGCATTGTGGCTTCCAATCCTGTTCACTTGGATCACTTGCTCTGGGTGAAGCCAGCCGCCATGTCACAAGGATGTTAAAGCAGCCCTGTCGGCAGGCCCACATGGGGAGAAACTGAGGCCTTTGGCCAATAGCCATGTGAGTGAACCACCTTGGAAGTAGGTCCTCCAACCCTAGTCAAGCCTTCAAATGACTATGGCAGCAAAACCACCTAGCTAAACTGCTTCCAAATCACTGACCCACTGAAACTATGAGATAATAAGTGCTGTTCAAAAATCACTACATTTTAGGGTAATCTATCATGTGAGTCTAAATAACTGAAACACTAGTGCTACCAATAGCCTATATTATATCCTGTCCAAAATACCAAGCATTGTTTTAAATTTCTGACTAGGAACTAATACAAAATGCCAATCTCTTCTCATTGGCTGGCATTCATTGGAATACATTTTTTTTAATTAAAAGCCAAAGTTTTGGACTTTTAATTATAACTTTATCACAACTTTCAATAGTTTTATGACTCTAATTTAGTTTCTTAATATACAAGCAGGAAAGGCTAACAGACAATGATATTGTGGTAGGGTCCCCTCCCTAAGGAAAAAAAAAATCTGAAGGCAACCTTTCTATTCACGTATGTGACAACATCCCTCACAACCTTGTAACCTGAGACCACTTAATCAGACAGCATGTTTATACATTACCATATATGGGAGACAAAGAAGTAAAAAATATATAAAAAACCGCACTATGCATTGTTTGGAGCTCAGTTCTCTGGGTACGGACCCAACTGAGTGGTGCCAGCAGGGAATAAAGTTGTTCCTGGAAAGAAAAGCCTCAGTGTCACAACTCTCTGTATGAGAATCTTGCTACAGTATATAGATAGTTGACTTGAATATTTTACATATTCTCTTGATATAATTTATTTTTTTCTCTCTCCCCCTCCACCACCCATTGTCCTTCTCTGTCTCTGTCTCTGTCTCCCTCTCCCCACTAAATAATTCTGGTCAGGATGAGAAAGGAGCTAAGGAAACTGAGATACACTGAAATTTAAAAACTTGTCCAAAGTCATATAGATAGTAAGGGAGCCAAGATTCAAACCAGACAGACCGCTTTCAAATTTTGTGTTCATAATCACTATGCTATGTAGTCTCTCACAGTCTGTGTGTGTAACAATCACACATTAAGAACATCAAAATAGGCAGAAGTCCTTATGTTCACCTGTTTGGTTACACAGTCTACTGCTCCGCTGGTATTTCCTTCCATGGTATCTACACTGTTAATCATATGATATTCACACTGTTAACAGTTAAATAGCAACTGTTCTAGGCAGTGAACAAATGACTGATAAATACATACACGCAAGGACACAAAGGAAAACGTGTTTTTTTTTTAAAGGTACTAGATGCTCAGCACATAAACATCAGAATTCAAGAGAAATAGATGTAGGCAGCTCCATAATAGGTAATGTTGTGCCCCAGTACGTGATCTACAAATCAGTTCCCTGAAAATGTTTAATGCAGTGATGAACGCATCACAGTCTACTGTGTTTACTTAGAAGAGGAAAAAGAAAAAAAAAATCCAAGTCACATTGGGAGATTTTTATTAACTTAAATTGCCATTATCCATTCTGCCTGCCAAGTCCTTAGTGAGTACGCCTTTGATACGAACCTACAGGTTCTTATCAATGCCACAGGATCATTAAAACTTACAGTAATCGGTGCTTTATAATGATTAAAACAATGTTCAAATAACAAGTTACTTCACTGAAATACTTAAAAAGAATATTTTGGGGAGTGTTTGAAGTCTGTTTATAAATAGTAATTGATATATTTAGATAGGTATTTGGTTCTGAAGATAAACACTTCTTATACAAAACATTGTTTTAATACATTGCTCTACTAATGAGGCTAGTTATTAGATATATTTCTAGAGCTAAAGAATAAAGCTTTATCTTCATATTTATTTTATTCATAGGACTCTTATCAGTGAAGACTGTTGTATCTAACAGCAAACTGGCATACTGCGAGCAACATTCCGTAGAAAAAAGAAGGTTTGCAACAAAAAAAAAAAGAGATCGCCGCGCTACACATTCTTTACACAAACAGCCCACTCTGAACAGAGAATTAAATGCAGAGCAAATGCTTTTAAAAGTTTTTGTGCCGAACTGGCAATTATAATCTCCACAAAATCAAGAGAAAAGGAATAATAATAATACAGAACACAGTATTTTTAACGATTATAGCACATTTAAAACCTTCAGTCATCCTCTGGGCTCTTGGATCAGATCGGCAACTGAAATTTCACATCCACCTGGGCTTGCTTGGCTAAGGTCACTATTTCAGAGAGCTTTACAACCTGAAAGGAAAAAACAAAGCATCTTTTATCTCTTCTTTTCACGAATCCATAAAATGAGAACTACTGATGAATGTGAAATCAATGCACGTTAAGTCTTTTTCATTTAAAACATCTGGGCTATCCTGACATTGTTATAAATCACGTCGCACTCTTATAAGCATTTGCCACTCTTGAAGCATAGTCAAATCTGACACTATTCATAACTCATGCCTCAGTTCAATACCTTCTGATTTTATATATATTCCAAATGAAGATGTATATATACTTTATACATATTCCAATTCAATATATATGTATGATATATGTAAATACCTCTTTTTTTATTGCCTAAATTTTTTTCTGTTTTAAAGACAGAAACCGTGATTGTCTTAGCTGGATGCCACACAATGCAAAGCACATCTAAGTAAAAATCTGTTTAAATAAGATGTACACATCTTAACTTTCAATATTGGGATAGGAGCTTGGGTCTAGGGAGTTAGTAGTTTACTTTTGTCAAGCTGAATTCCAATGTCGTCTCTACAATCTAAGAATAGCCAGCTGGTACCATACAAAATATTATGCAAAATAAACATGTTGAAAAACAAACAACAGGGGCGCCTGGGTGGCTCAGCCGGTAGAGCGTTCGACTTCGGCTCAGGTCATGATCTCGCGGTCTGTGAGTTCAAGCCCCGTGTCGGGCTTTGTGCTGACAGCTCAGAGCCTGGAGCCTGCTTCGGATTCTGTGTCTCCCTCGCTCTCTGCCCCTCCCCGCTCATGCTCTGTCTCTGTCTGTCTCAAAAATAAATAAACATTAAAAAAATTAAAAAAAAACAAAAACAACAACAAATTCAGCTTCTCTCCTGCCTAAGAGAGTAGTAAAGAGAAAGTTTTGAAGTTAGGTCCCTTAGGTTCAAATCCTATTCTATGTGTAGGACATGTGATCTTGAGGAATATGTTAATTTATTTAGCCTCTGTTTCGACATCTATAAAAACAGAAATTATATAACCAGATGTGTAACGAGGTAATAACTGAAGAGAAAGCTCAGCATTGCGTGCACAATAAGTAATAAAGGCAGCAGTTGGTACTGTCGTCATCATCACCACAGTATCATTAATTCTATTATAACCTCCGTAATCTCACAGTCAGGAGAAATACACTAGTCACAAATTAAACCAAGTGTTCACTTTTATCTGTCAGGGCCTATTTAATCAAGATTCCATTCTACTTTCTTTCCATGTCTGCAAAGCTTTCTCAAACACTTTCTGTCTACCATCTCCTTGCTCAAAATCTTAATTTAAATTCAGGATTGAGTATAAGTCCCTGTGTCACTAACGTGCAGTTGATTTTTATAAGTACTTTCCCAAAGTATGTCCCAAAGAAGGACATAAGACCTTTATTAATTTTACAAAATGATAACATATTAACTTAGCAAATCTCAAAAGCCTATTGCTGATTAAACCATAGAGCCCTAGAGTATTCTATGAAATGTCTATAAACAAAGGTAAGAAAGAATCAAAAGTTCTCATTTTAAAAATACCTCTTTGTCTACTATGGAATGTGCACCAAGATAAATTATTAGGTAAAAGAAATGAGGTAAAATATATGTTACCATCAAATAATGTGAGAACGTCGAGACAGATACATACACACCACACATACACACACACGCACGCACACACATATACACACACTATTTGCTTATCATTTTAAAAACTGGAAGGATGAACTAAAAACCTCTTTAAGAAAGTGGTTATGTGTGGGGAAAGAAGAAACAGGAATAAGTATAAAAGCTAGATTCTTTGAATATATTTTGCTTTTTAGTTTTGACCTTGGAACCATGTAATATCTATATAATATAAAAGAAAAAATCCTTTAAAAATAAATAAAGTATGGGCACCTGGGTGGTTCAGTCAGTTAAGCATCCTGACTTCAGCTCAGGTCATGAACCAGGGTTGTGGGATTGAACCCTGAGCTGGCTCAGGCTGAGCGCTGAATGTGGAGCCTATTTAAATTCTCTTTCTCCTGCTCCCTCTACCCCTCCCCGCCCCCCATCCCCCACCTCCCACCTCCCACATGCATGTACGTGTGCACTCTCAAACAAACAAACAAATAAATAAATAAATAAAACTAACTTAGATTCTAAAATGAGCCAGCTAATATTGCTAACAATGAGTGTTCCAGCTAAACAGTAGGAGCGCTGGACCCCTGACACCTATCACCCATCTCACACACTTTTGTCCTTAGATTAGCATAGCCTGTTTACCATTTTAGCAGCTTCATCCAAGTCATCACAAGCAAGAATTTTAAGTCCACTGTCTGTTATTAGTGCCTTAGCATCATCAACTCTTGTACCTGGAAATGAGTTATGAAAATACAAAGATGTTTTAAATATTTACACAAAATCATTTAAAATGTCTGTAACAATATGAAATTTCAACATAGGAGTATTCCCATCATTTAATATAAATGCTTCTAAAACCAAAGAAAATACTGTAAAAGTCCAGAGTTCCCTCATGAACTATCTTGGCTTACCACGTTAACGGTAACTCAGGAAAGTCAGAATCCAAGACAAAGCACAACACATAAATAATGTGCCAAATTATACCAAGCAAAACCCTAAACATTTTTGCCCCAATGTCAGAAATTTTTTAAATCCACATTTAAAAATTTTCCTATTATATAACATTTTTATTTAAAAGACATAGCTATTTGAAAACTGTATTTTAAATGAACGAAACTCCTTGGAATTAGGAACTTTTAAACAATTAGAGTTCAAGGAACAACTGCAAGACATCTTTTACACTCACCTTGTAACCGTACCACAATAGGTATTTTAATTTCCAAATCCTTCACTGCCATAACGATACCCTGTGCAATAACATCGCACCGCATGATTCCTCCAAAAATGTTAACCAGAATAGCCAGTACCTGTGAATAAGACGGTTTTGTAGATTAAAACTTCAAAGCAAGGTATCCTTCCTTCCCAAGAAAATACTAGTGTCTGTGCCTTATGATACAAATTAACTCCATGGTAACATTTTCAGACCAAACCATCATACGCTCTGTAGCTGTCATCACTAGATCTAGCATGCAGTGCACCACCCACCAGAACTTACTCTCCCGAAGTTGGGTAATTTCGACACCTGGCTCATATTCTCCTGTCTCCTCCCATACGACAAACACTTCCCGACTGTATTCACTTGTTTTCTACTAAGCACAGCCACACACCACACCAACATGGCTGTCCCAGATCATGATTTAAGATAATGTCACATGCAAGATCTCCAATTTAGTGTTCACTATCTATCATTCGTTCTTCATTTATCCCCATCAACTCAACTAACTTCACACAAAGCAGAACCTCAACATCACTCAACTTCTCCTTAATAACCACTCCTGGCTACACTTCACATCCAAACCTCAAGGTCTGTTTGGATCAGCATTTTTTCATCATCACTGATAAGTGTTCTTTGATCATTTCCTCCCCTAAAATCTTTTTTACTTTTTAAAGAGTCTTAGTTCAGGAGTACCTGGGTGGCTCAGCCGGTTGAGCGCTAGACTCTTGGTTTCGGTCAGATCATGATCTCACAGTTCATGAGTTTAAGCCCCACATTGGGCTCGCTGCTATCAGCATGGAGCCTGCTTCAGATCCTGTGTCCCCTCTCTCTCTACCCGTCTCCCGCTCATGCTCTCTCTCTCTTTCTCAAAAATAAAACATTAAAAAAAAAGTCTTCATTCACCTATACCAGAGCTTCCAACTAGTGAGATACAAATGATACAAATAAGTTGCTGGTATACCAAGATATTGTTCCCCTCTACCCTTAGGGCAGCTAGGAAGGTTCTGGAACAACTAGTGCCTCTGGGCCAGTGGCCTCTGACTATAAGCAACCTTCTATACCTATTGCTTATGCCCTTTTGAAATATCCTTTTCTGTGAATGACAGGACATTAAAAAGGTTGAAACACACTGAACCACGCTATGCATTCCCTATCATTACCACTCTTATTTCTAGACCTTTAAGAAATGAAGAAATAGACTAGAATTCATAATGACCGTGGCACCCTCTTATCTCTCTCCCTCCCACCTCATTCTGGATAGCTTCAATCCATACCACAAGCATCATCTAACGCTCTGGACTTAAAGTGACGAGATCTCTACCATGTCACATTTACCTCCAGTCCATTTCAACTAATTACCACCAAAGCCAAATCCTTGACTTGACCAGAATGAATGTTTCTAGAATATCAACTATGTAAATCGCACACTCTGCTCAACCTCCGCTCCTTCTGCCTATTACCTCTAACTCATCAAAACCCAGTCTTTTCCTCTTAAAAGCCTCTACTCCCTCAACCTTATTCTAATTTCCCAGACTCTTAGCTCTTCACTACGGAGCCCAGAACCTGTGGCTAAGCAATTCGATGATACTGCTAGCTGCATGCTTAATTCCTCCATACTCTTTCTTCCCTGTCAAGACCAGTATGCCTTTGCTATCCCTTCAAATAATGCACTATTGAATGATTTCAACCAACCAGTTTACTCATTCCAACCGCAAGGAAAAGCAAAAAAATTGGAACAAAACAACGACCCTGATACGCTAGCATAACCTGAAGAGCAGCACAAGAAGGCCTCTTTATCAGCAACCCTTTCTCGTGGTCTGCCTCATACCCCCGCCTTCCTCCTAAGTCTCCTATCCCTCTTCAAGGACTCTGACTTTTAGCATGTGATCTTCCTTTCTCCAATGACACCTCAAGGAGGGAGTTGAAACTAATCTCATCTCCTTATTACTGTGTTGTATCTCCTCCAAGTCTTGACTCCATTAACTATATTAACTCTCTTCTTCATCTTGAAATCTCTTCTCTCTCCAGCTAGAAACAGTTCATCTGCCTGGTCTTCTAAACAAACAAGGAAACACACACTAAATAGCTCTCCTTGACCCCACCTCCATTTAACTGCTAACACTATATTCTTCTGTGCCTTCAGAAAAAATACCCTGAAAAGGTAGTCTCTCCTGGATGTCTCCATTCTCTCAATTGCCGATCACAGTTCAACACGTTACAAACTGGTCTCTGCCCCCTCCTCCCCTACTGTTCTTGCCAGGGTTCCCAACCATCAGTTCATTCCTGCCTGATCACCCCTGCAGATGGCACTACTGCCCATCCCTCACTTCTCAAAGCCCTCCACCTTGCCCTTGGATGTCACTGCTTTCTCCTGCTCTGCAACTGTCTGTCAGTTTCTTTTTTCTCTTTTATTGAGTCTTCCTTCTCTATTTAATCTTTCAGCTCCAGGGCAGGGGGTATGAAGTGGTAAGGAAAATATTCCATTCTTTGTTTCCTCATCTCACTCACATCAACTCCTAACACTTCAACTTTTCTCAAAGTACTGAGGACTCTCAAATATACACCCAACCATTATAGGAAGCCGAGTATCCTTACCATTGCCTGCTAGATACAGTCGCCACACCCAAACTTAACACATTCATTCAGAAATACCTATTTCTCTACTTTGCCTCTGAGAGCACAAAAGGTATCACCACCCAGTGATTTCCTCCAACTCAAAAGTCCTAAAGTTAAACTAACCAACCCTTCTCCATGGCCTATCAACAAAAAAGGGGAAAAAAATTAATTTACTGATTCTATTTCAGGAATGCCTCTAAATCAGGTTTCTTCTCTTTATTCTTACGGACACTGCCTTAGTCCAGGACCTCTTTACATTTTTGAACAAGCAGGTATAACAATCAAATTGATCTCTCCTGACAGTACCTCTCTTCTCTCCATTTCACCCTAGAGTAGCAGAGTTACCTTTTATATATATATTATAATTAATTAATATGTTAATTATTATATTAAGTATATATAATTAATAAAGAGGTAGGGGGTGGAGAGATACATATACATATACACATATATATACATACACACATACATATATGTACACGCACATATATATATATATATACAATACATATATATATATATGCTAGGATAAGAGGGTTAAAGTCCAAACTCTAACGACAGATACAGAGATCTTTACAGTGTGGTCTCAATTGCCAATATTAATCATTCATTCCAATAATGCTATATTCTTATACACAAACATCTTGCCATTCCATAAACAGAGGTCTTCTTTGGACTCCATATGCCTTTGTATATTCTTCCTCTTGCCTAACTTATTCAATTTCTCAAGACAGCTCAAGGAATCACTCTGTCAGGGAAGGCCATGCTGATTCTCCCAGTTACTGGCTCTGTCTTCTGTTCCTCCACAGTACTACACTCAGTTTATCACCCCAGCCACACTATAAACGCCTTGAGCGAAGTGACCGTGTATTCCCAAATGCAAGTAGTCCAACACACAAGAGACGTAATAAATACACAGCTACTTCAATGCTGTCTACATGGTCTCCCTGGGTTCCTGGCCTGTTTCCAACTCCAACGCCCATCGGGTCAGCCCACAACACTAGAAGTCTTCATATGCTTTTCTCTATTCTTGTGCCTAGGCCCTAAAAGCCATACCTAGAAAAATACTTAGAATTCTAGTTCACGTTAGTAAGTACTCAACAGTTAAATAATTAGATAATACTCTGCTTTTTAGAGTTTATGCCGAAAGAAGCTACAGAAATATAGTTCCAATAAGATTTGGTTTTTTTTTTTTTTGGATAGTTATTAAACAAGGGAAATAAAGCACTTTTATTTCTCATTTCAGTTCAATGCTTTTTGTAAAACTAAATATGGCAAATAATTCTATAGGCTCAAAGAATGCTAAACTGGATTTTTAAAAACAATTCTAGAGTCTAACAACACAAATAAAAATGTACACTGTCAGCATCAATAATAAATACTTATCAATGACCTCTGTGTGTACTGAGCATTATTCCTGCCACAGGAAGAGGAAACAGGAAGAAATTATCCTTAACAGTAAGGAATCCTTAGTTCTAAATTCTGTAAAACTAGTTCCATGGCAGCCACTATCTTATTTTTCCATTAAGTTTTACGAAACCCACATTGGCCACATAGTAGATACACTTCTTGAAAAAATGATTGATAATATGTCTCTCTTTTGGATCATGTTTCATATCCCTTGTATTATGATAGTCATTTATAAAGTCAGAGTTCTAATATATGGCATATCTATATATGACAGATTTATGCAAACATTAAAATGAGTGTTTTAGAAGCACACCTTAGTGAATACAAAAAGTGATTCAAGATATGTTAGTCAAAAAACTCAAAATACGTATTTTGAAAGATATGTATGAATAGGTGACCTAGATGGCATGTGAATTATATCTTAATAAAGTTGTTTCTATAAAGATATATATGCAGACAGAAAGCGAGAAAGAGGAAGATAGGAAGTGTTTGTATGAGAAATTGTGTGTGTGTGTGTGTGTGTGTGTGTGTGTGTGAGAGAGAAATATACAAGCATTAACAAGTCAAGAAAAAATGATCGAGTCAATAGTAACGAAAGTTATCTCAGAATAGAATTTAAAATAATTTAAATTTTCTTCTTTGTCGTTTTGTAGATGTTTGAGATTTTTGGGCTTTTATGGTCAACTAACATCTCCAGAATTTTTCCACAGGAATGGCTTCCACACCAGATCACTACCATTTATAGTATTACCTAATACCACCTAATATATCTTCATCTTGTTTTCTAAGTTAGAGTGGGAAACTTTATCATTTTTTTTCTAGTTAACTTTTATTGCATTGATTTCAGGAGCTTTTGCCAAACTAGCCATGTCTTTTGAACTGTAACACTCTACTACTGTAATAACCACATCTACTAATTAATCAAGTTACTTCTCATTCAAATTTTAAAACATAAGCCCTGACCTTACCTTTTTATCTGAAGTGATAAGCTTAAATGCTTCTGTTACTTGATGGACTGTAGCACCACCGCCAACATCAAGAAAGTTCGCTGGAGTTCCTCCATGAAGTTTTATTATATCCATTGTGGCCATAGCCAAACCAGCACCATTTACTATCAAGAAGGGAAAAAGATTTGTATAAGCACCAAACTCAGAGAAAATAAAATAAGTTCGGCCAATCTGACTTTAACACAACACCACACAGTACCTAGACAGCCTATATTTCCATCTAGCCCAATGTAGTTGAGATCTGCCTTAGCTGCATCTTTGTCCCTTTCATCTTCCTGGGTCCAGTCCTGTAAGTCAAAGATTTTCTTCTGACGATAAGCTGAATTAGAATCAAAATTGATCTTTGCATCCATGCACAACACTGTGAAGGAAGACAAAGAAAGTGATCTTAATTTCAAGACAGACACAATAAAGTAACCAATAATAGTTCTTAGTTTAGGGGAAATTTAGGTTTTGTTACTTATTGAAAGTATTTCAATTTATGTTCACAATGTATTCAAACTGTTTATTAAAAAAGAATATTTGAGGATTAAAACTGCTCCATCAAAGTTAGTAGTTCTATACCCCCTCCAGGCAGAGGATAACAGATAAAAGAGAAAAAAAAAAAAACCACATCAAAAACAATTAAAATTTGTTTTAAAATTACCAAAAATTAACATCCATGCATCTAGCTAACCCCTTCACTTGTACCTTGGACCCCAACACCTCTCATTTAGTCAAAGACTTTGTTTCCGCAATTCTACCTTTCCTGCATTATAAAGTGCCCCCTTTACCTACTGGCTAAATCCCAACAACTTGCAAAAATGCTGTTATTTTTCTCACCTTAAAAAAGAAAGAAAAAATATTTCACCATTTCTTCCCCCTTACCCTTCTCTTCATATACAGCAAAAGCCCTGAACAAATTGTCTGTTTAAACCAAGGGTCAGCAAAAAAACAATAAGGCCCATGGGCCAGATATGGCCTATACCTATTTGTTATTGCCTGTGAGCAAAGAATGGGTTTCACATTTTTACATATTTTAATGGGTTATGAAGAAAAAAGAAAGGAAAAGAAAGAAGTAGAAGAACAAAAATACAAAGAAAAGCAGCAGTTGTGGCCTGCAAAACCTAAAATATTTACATCTGCCAGCCCCTTTTCTGAAACTCATTCTATAAATTTTTCTCCTGCAATCCTCCCTTAAATCTATTCTAATCAGGTTTTACCTCCAGCACTCTACTAAAATGACTCATATGAAGGTCACCTCTCCCAACTTCACCTTTCAGTGCTTTATTCCTTCCTCACTACAACGTAACTACAACATTCTTCTTTCTGTAATTGATAAAAGGCTGAAAGAACTGATCAGTTTCAGTCCAGAAGCCTACCCGACATGAGACAAAGTTTCAAGTCCAGCTAAGTTAACTACAAATAACAATGAAAATCAACATTCTTCCAGAGGAATATAAAAGAATTTTGTCTCTACACCATATTTTACAAAATGTCCACTATACAACTAAAAATTACTAGATCCATGAAAGAAAAATAAGAAAATGTGACCAATGGTAAAGAGAAAAACAGAGTCAAGAAAAACCAAACCCAACACGATCTAGATTTAGAATCAGAGGGCTGTGAAAGTTATTTTAAATATGTTTAAGGATTTAAGGAAAAATATGGCCATAATAAAGGACCAGATAGGTCCCTTAGTAGCAAATAAAACTGCAAAAAGAAAAATCTAGAACTAAGAAGTAAAATACCTAAAATAACTAAAATGAAAAGTTCACTGGATGGGCTTAACAACATATTTATTAGAGATAGGTCAATGAACTTTAAGATAGATAAATAGAAGTTATTCAATCTGGAAAAAAAAAGTGACTTGTTAAACAGTATGAAGTTATCTAACATGTAATATTGGAAGGAGAAGGAAGAATGGGGCAGGAGAAAGTATTTGAAAGGGCAAAGAAAGCTAAATTTCTATGTCCAGTAAAAATATTCTTCAAATCAAAAATATTCTTCAAAATAAATTTTCAAAACATAAAGATCTCATCAAATTAATAAGAAAAACTATCCATGTTTCCTTTGAGTACATAATAGGCTGAATAATGGCCACTCAAAGATACATAAGAACCTGTGAATGTTACCTTATATGTTAACATTTTTACAGATGTGATTAAAATAAGGATCTTGAAAGAAGAAGATTATCCTGGATTCTCTGGAATGGCCCTAAATTACATCACAAGTGTCTTTATAAGAGAGAGGCTGAGGGAGATTGGATACACACAGGAGAGGAAGAGGCCATGTGACCACAGAAGCAGACTGGAATGAGGAGACCACAAATCACAAAATACCACAAGAAGTTACAAAAGGCAAGGAATGGAGGTTTCCCTAGAGCCTCTAGAGGGAGCACCTTGAATTCATGTGACACTAATTTTGGACTTTGGCCTTCCAAAACTCAGAGAAGAATTTGTTTTCGTAAGACAGCTTGTAGTAATTTGTTACAGCAACCACGGGGAACTAACACAGTTTCCAAAGAACATCACCAGAAACTTTGCAGTCTACTGAAAAAAATGTATGTCTGATAAACATAAACAATTCTCAACATCACAAATGATCAAAGAATTGAAAAATAAGACACCATGTCCTGATTAGCAGCTTGACAGAGTTTAAAACCGAGATTAACACTCACTTCTGGCACAAGCAGGCATTGAAATGGACACTGTATGTTAGAACAACTTTTCCAGACAACGATCTGGCAAAATACATCTCAAAATGCTATTATCCTAACCCATTAATCAAACATGTTAAAATATTATTACTCTTCAATTCCAATATTCTACTTCTAAGACTCTATCTGAAAGCTAATCAAGACTGCAAAGATTTATATACAAGCATTTAAAAACTGAAAAATATTTAACATCAAAAAATTTTATTAGGTAGTTTTAAGTTTAAAAAGGGAAAGATACAAACTGAATAGACAATATGATCCCAATTACAGAACAGGCTAAAATGAACTGAACTGTAAGATATTAAAAAGGATATTTGGGAGGATCTGGGTGGCTCGGTCAGCTAAGCGTCCAAGTTTTGATCTCGGCTCAGGTCATAATCTCACAGTTTGTGAGATCAAGTCCCATGTCGGACTCTGTGCTAACAGTGTGGAGCCTACTTGGGATTCTCTCTCCCTCTCTCTCTCTCCCTCCCTGCTTGCTCTCTCTCTCTTTCCCAAAATAAATAATAAATAAACTTAAAAAAAAAGGATGCTAGGTAATGAGGTTATAGGTATTTTTTCCAACCTACCTATGTTTCTTGGTACTTTGCAAATTTTCTGTAATATACAATGCCCTTAATCAGAAAAGAAAAAAAAAAAAAAACAAGAACTCCTTCAAAATATATAGAAATGCATACAAAGAAAAGATAAACTAAAAAACAAAGGGAAAAAAATTGGTTTTTAAGAAAACAAAGACATTCCCTCAGCCACAGAAAATGGCTGTAGAATTTCACAGCTGGAAGAAATTCAGGAGTCTTGCTTTCAATGTTATTACATAAGCAAAAAAAAACAAAAAACTTTTTTATACAAATAATTCTCCTTCACTAAACATTTCATTTTGAAAATGTGCATCAGCCTTTACTCGTTATAAAAAAATTTAATTCTTAGTTTTATAAACTACCTCTATGATCACAAGAGAATTTACTCATTCTTCTTTATACAATCATATAAATGACCAACTAAAAATCAATTTCTATAATAAAAAATATAACTAATTACAAGTATACAAGTGAAAGATGATCTACAAATGCTTAAGAGATTAAAATGCCCAAAGTGACTTGAAACAAATTCAAGTGATATAATTAATACAAAGTATCAAGAAAAATTTAGGCTACAATAATGCAATTTATATTTTTAAAACAGCTATACACGGAAGGTTACAGGGAAGGTGTGATCATTCAGAATCTGATTTACCTTTAAATACATGCAAAAGAAAAGGTGTCAAAGTGACGAGCTAATCTTACCTCTCTGTTGGACAAAAATATTAAAAGGAATCAAGTACCAGAGTCTACCTTTGTATAATAAAGATCCATGACAACTCTAAAGTCAGAAATTTGTGGGAGACTAAGACAGCTAATTCCTCAAAACTACTCACTACCACACTAATTACTAATCAGCACTGCCCAA
Organism: Paguma larvata; assembly: GCA_030068075.1. Classification (NCBI taxonomy): domain Eukaryota; kingdom Metazoa; phylum Chordata; class Mammalia; order Carnivora; family Viverridae; genus Paguma; species Paguma larvata. The sequence continues at coordinate 56,491,522 of CM057839.1, forward strand.
AAGAACTTTCTGCGATGACGGCAATATTCTGTGTGTGTGCTATCTAGTATGGTAACCACGTGCTACTGAGCAGTTGAACTGTGACTAGTCTGACTGAGAATATTTTAACCATATATCATTTTAATTAACTTGAATTGCCACATGTGGCTGGTAGCCCCCATACTGGACAGTGGAGCTTTGACCTCCCTGTGTGTACCTAAACATATATTTTAAGTGTTTGTTTTAATGGTATTTATCTTTAATGTTTGTTCACATTCAATTTATTATAAAGTAAGTCTCTACATAGGAATGAGTTCGTTTCCTTATGAATTCAACTTCCTTACTGAAGCTACAACTGGTGGATAAGTATATAATCGGTGTTCGATAAAAAAAAAAGATATCTTACCAGCTCCATCCGAATCCTCTACCATTGGATTTATTTCTACCATAGTTGCATCATATTTCAGGAAAAGGTTATAAAGCTTGATCATATTATCTGCTGCAGAATCCACAATATTAGGTGGAAATCCCATCTTTTGTGCAAGCTGAAATCAATTCGTCTCTTTATTAGAGGCATGTTGCATATGTCCAATCAACACTGAATTATTGTAAATAAAAAACCTTAGAGCTTATCATTTAAATAAGAACCATGAATGACTGAAATAGCAGCTACTACTACTAAATGGTTCAACAAAACTTTTTATTCAAAATTCTCACAAGACAAGTAGTATGGCCATTTTACAAATGAGAGATTCGGGGAAGTCGAGTTCTGCCTAGAGTCCAGTTCCACTGTTTATTCCATTGCCTCCATATTGCCTCTAAGCCTTACGGCAAAACTAAACTGAAAGAGGCTTATATTTTATCAAAACGACATATAAAAGGTGGACTGACAATACCAATGATCCAAATGATGGCAAAATATTGAATCACTTGATTTTACCTTTTAAGTAATTTATGAAGAGCGTCTACCAAGCAATTAGGACACATTCAGTCAAACCAGTAAAACTGCCATTCATTAAAAAAAATCTACTGAGTAGATACAAGATAGGCCCAAAAGATCCAGGTATTTAAGCTTCTAATCTAATAGAGGAGTTTACAGTCTTGAGAAGAGATTCCTAACTAGATATACACCTGAAGAGCTTTTTAAAAATACACATACCAAGGTCCCAACCTAGAAGTTCTGGTTCACAAAGCCTACAGTGGACCAAGCCATTCATAATTTTTGAAGTTCCATAAGCAATTCTGAGCCACTGATATAGAAGCTACATGTCTATATATTTATTCTAACTGCTGCCATTGCTCAAAAAAACTGTGAAGGAGGTTTTCCTCTTTTCTAGCCTCTATCTCAGGCCGCAAGACATTTAAATTTTAATTGCAGAAAATCTTAAATTCTTTAAGGATGAATATGATTTTTGCAAAAAGTCAAATACCAATAAATAAAGAGGATAATCAGCCTAAGAAATGTCATGTTCAATTAAGACTTATTCCAAATAAAGAATAATAATAAATGAGAAAAAATTAAGTATTATTTCATTAAGAAAGATTTTCACTAGGTTATAATTCACCATTTTAGATCTAAACATTTGAGAATTCAACAGAATTCTGATCAACCCAGAAAGACATTAATTTGCCAAACACTGTGCTAGGTAGCATTTCTGCTCTTCATTCAACAGCTATAATCTTAGTAGATTATTCCTTCAAGTGTTCTTAGAAATCAAGTATTCTTTCTCATCTAAATTTAACTGTCCAGTCATCACTCCCACATAACTACCTAATGAGTCAAGTCTCTGTCCCCTTTAAACATTTATACCATTCTCTTGCTTAAATGACTTTACCAGGGTAATTTCACTATCTCCTTTAAACTTTAGTGTTCGTCAAAAATTCCTGCTCTTCTGTACTTCAATATCGTGAGTTTATTTTGACAGAATTTCCCACTAATGCATGTTAATTTCATTCAAACTTTAATATTCAAACTTTTCTTTTAAGATGGGTCACTTATTTTTCATACCCAAACTAAACAATTTAATTTAATAGCAGTATTACCAACCTTATCACCCATCTCTCACAGGCTATGGTATTGGTATGGTTGGGGTTTTTTGGAGGGAGTGGTAGATAGAAAGGGGGGAAGAAGCATATAAAAAAGGACAGTACAGAAAACTAGTTAAATTGTAGGCAAAATTTATTGTTTATGTGAAGACCCTAAAAGCCCATAGCTTTCATCAGATTCTCAAAAGTATCCATCAACCACTTCCCTCCAAAAAAATCACTGATCTAGCATAGGGATATATAAGACAGTGTCCCTACCATTCCATACAATTTACAGGAAATAAACGGGAGACTGGAACATGTTAAATGCCACCATGGGGATGTAAAATCCAGACTATGATAAACAATAAAGCATAATCATCCCAGTTTCTTCAACAAACGAAAGAAGGATGAATAGAGTGAGGGAAAGAAAACCTATAAATTAGAAAAAGACCTAAGAGACCATAAACAAAAGCAATGAAAGACCTTATATGGATCCCAACTCATACCAATTATAAAAGAAAAAAAATGTAAAGCTTGAGTCAAGGGAATTTGAATGAATGGGTAGGTAATGATTATAAGGAAGTGTTATTAGTTTTACTAGGTATGACAATGGTACAGGGGCTAATTAAAATAATCCTTGCCTTTTAAAGACAAATATAAAATATTTACGTAAAATATGAAGGAAAATATTGTAGATACTTCTAAAGGCTTCAATTTCAAACAAGATATTAACATTCATGACACTAAAAAATATTTTTTTTAAAGTTTTGTCAATCACTTCACTTATACTAAATTAATTCTCTTTCTTTTTTTACATATTATAATTATCCAATAACGCTAGATAGAAGTTTTTCAGACTACAACATACCCGGACAGCTTGTTCCTTTTTAATGCCTTCTACAATATCAATAGGTTCTTTAACTATGGCCTCAGGAGTCTCAGCAGCAACATCTTCAATGTTGACACCACCTTGAGAACTTCCTATTAATACAGGACCCTAGCAAGAGGGGAAACAGCCAAAACATCTAGATTTTATTTTTGGACCTGTCAATAAAATTTTAAAACCTATTTATGCACACTATCAGACTTACGAATCCATCACTTCCCACTCCTATCTTTAAATTTCCTTGAAAATTTATCCTTACGTCTCCTGCATTCAACTGAAATAATGGAAAAGAAGTGAAAAAGTAGAGGAAGACAATAACTTACCTGTGAGACAAAAAGTTAAAAATACACACAAAACTTATACCAAATTAAGTTAATACACATATATACATATGAAATATAACCTATGCATTTTTCCTAAGAACTGAAGGACAACTATTGTTTAAAGGACATTTTTAAAAATCATTTAAAAAGATACTGATATTTTTTTAAAAGTCTAAAGAATAAAAGTCGATTTTATAAGCTCTAGCCCTACTGCAAGTCAGGAAAACAGAAAGCAATTTACCTTAAAACAATAGTTCTGACTATGACCATGAACGATATAAGGTAAGATATAAATAATAAATAATTAACTTTTAAATCCTTTAAAATCAATCAAGAAAAATACCTTAAAGCAAAATAATCTAATAGATTTGTTAATTTATGCACAAAACTGGAAATAATCTTAACATGCAAAAACAAGGAAATGGTAAAACTATATTACTGAAGATTATTTAAGGTAGAGGAAAATGATCTCAGTAGAGTTATGTGGGAAAAAATGACATAAAACTCTAGATTCTATTCTCAACTGTGTGGGGTTTTTTTTAACATAAAGTATGTTTAAATATGCATCCACTCACTAATCACACAAACTGAAAAAAAGTTGGGAACACATTAAACGGTAAGACTTTTGTTATCTTTTGTGACACTATTCTCCTCCCTCAAATTTTTTTACAATGAACATAGTATTCTTAATGCAGGAGAAAAGAAACAGTGACTTTCATGGGGAAAAAAACAAAAGCAAAAGATTATTTTCACTTTTCTATACCAGCAACTAGTGTGTCTCAGTAACAAACTCATTTTAAGATTTAACGTAAAGGAAAAATACTGTATTCATTACTGTTTGGAGAACAAACTAGTCCTTCAAATCCTCAAAATAAGCAATAGCCAAAGGGGGGGGGAAACTTATTACCTTTTAAGAGAACTAACTGTTAGTTAGGTGAAAAAATGATTTAAAAAAGAGTACCGGCCTCCACAGAGAGAAACTGTGTGGATGAGAAACAGGGGTGGGTGGGAGATTGATATTTCCTTGTACATCTTCATACCCTTTAAATTTTACATTATGTGATTAGATTTCAATATGCATGTGTAATAAAGAATTTGGCTGGCCTTTAGCTCCAGTGTCTGAAAGGCAACCTTTAAACCATCCGGTACAACTTAGAGTTTATGCTAATGAAGTGACTCATGGTAGGCCCCCAGTACAAAGGCGATGACTCAGGTAGGCAGAAGGCAAAGGACAGAAAGGCAAACACTGTGATTAGAGGTTTGGAACTTTGAGCCACACGATATCAGCCCAACCTTCTGGAAGGAAAGGGGGCCTGGAGTTTAAGCTCAACCAAGCAGTCAATGATTTAATCCACCATACTTACTTAATAAAGCACCCCAAAAAAAAACTGTGGACATCAGATTCACCAAGATGGTAAAATAGAAAGCCCTAGATTCGTTCTCCCACAGAAACACTAACTTAATAATATATGATCTGAATCTTTTATTCCTTTTTAGGAGAATACATCTCTTTATAGGAATGCCAGAAACCGGTTAGGAAGCTGCAGTACCTTAGGTTCAACTGTAATGCAACAGGTAAAAAAAAAAAAAAAGCCATTTTACTTCATCCAAGTCAGCCCGTCCCCTAGGCTGAACATAGCTAAGATCAAGAGAGATAGCCCAATGCTGTGCTTCTCCTTTGGGAAGGAAAGGGGAAAGTGGAATGTGCATCCAACATTCTTGCTTTTCAGGGGACTAACTTGGAAAACTGACTGGGAAAAGCATATTCTAAGTGCCTGGGAGAGCTCAGCAGTTAGGGCAGCATCGTAGAACTTAACACTGCAGAAAGAAGCCAACATAGCTCTCACAAGTTGGGGAAAAGCAGCCAGCTCATGGATTTTTTTTTAACAACTCAAGGAACTAGAAAAATAACAAACTAAACCCAAAGTTAGCAGAAAGAAGGAAATAAATAAAAGAAAACAGAACAGAAAAAATTAATAAAACTAAGGTTGGTTTATTGAAGAGATCAACAGAATTTACAAACCGTTAGGTAAACTAAGAAAAAAGAAAAAAACTCAAAAACAAAAGTTAGAAGTGAAAGAGAAGACAGTACAAATGGATGCCACAGAAACAAAAAGGATAAAAGACTACTATGAATAATTACATGCCAACAAACTGGATAACCTAGAAGAAACAGATAAATTCTTAGACATATACAATCAACCAAAACTGAGTCATGAAGAAAAGAAAAAATCTGAATATATTACAAGTAAGGAGATTAAAGGAGTAATTAGAAACTTCCCAACAAAGAAAAGCTCAGTGCCAAACAACATCACTAAAGAATTCCACCAAATATTTAAAGAACTAACAGCAATCCTTCTCAAAGTTTTCCAAAAAATTGAGGACGGAGGAACACTTCCAAACTCATTCAGCGAGGCCAGCATTGATACCAAAATCAGACAAAGATACTATAAGAAAACTACTAACTAATATCCCTGATGAATACTGATGCAAAAACTCTCAATAAAACATGAGTAACCAATTTCAGTAACACACTGAAAGGATTATACATCATGAACAAATGGGATTTATTCCTGGAAAGCAATGATGTTTCAACCTACAAAAAACAAAATAAATCACCACATTCACAGAACCAAGTTCAAAAACCACATGATCATCTCCACTGATGCAGAAAAAGCATTTCTAAATTGTCAACATCCTTTTACAAAAACACTCAACAAACTAGGAATAAAAGAATTACATGAACATAATAAAGGGCATATATAAAAAAACCACAACCAACATACTCAATGACAAACAACTGAAAGCTGCCTTCTAAAATCTCTCACTCTGCCCCTCCCCCACTCAAACGTGTACTCTTTCTCTCAAAATAAACTTGAAAAATATAAAAAATAGGGCGCCTGGGTGGCTCAGTCAGTTAAGTGGCCGACTTTGGCTCAGGTCATGATTTTGGGGTCCGTGAGTTCAAGCCCCACATCAGGCTCTGTGCTGACAGCTCAGAGCCTGGAGCCTGCTTCAGATTCTGGGTCTCTCTTTCTCTCTGCTCCTCCTCCATTCATGCTATCTCTCTCACTTTCAAAAATAAAAAAGAAATAAAAAAACATTAAAAAATTAAAAAATATATACAAAAAAGAAAAATATAAATAAATAAAATTTTAAAAAGGAAATCCTGACACATGATGCAACATGGATGCACCCTGAAGACATTATGCTAGGTAAAGTGAACAAGTCACAAAAAAGACAAATATTGCAGGATTCCACTTACATGAGGTTTGACTATATCTAAAAACAGTCAAACTCTTAAAAACAGAAAGTAGAATGGGGATTGCCAGGGGCTGAAGAAAGGGGCAGAGGGGGAACTGCTCAATGGACATAGTTTCGGTTCAACAAGATGGAAAGTTCTAGGGATCTGCTGCACAACAATATGTGTAAAGTTAACACCACTGTACTGTACACTTAAAAGTGGTAATTTTTATTATGCATTTTTTTTACCACAACTTCAACAAAAGAAATTCAGTATTCTTTCTGTGCACTGTCATATATCAATATTCCAGGAGGGTGACACATACCTGAGGACAATGGAAACATTATGTTTGGAACTCTCCCAGACCTTGCCCTGTGTGTCTTCATTTGGCTGGTTCTGATTTATATCCTCTGGCTATAGTAAAACTGTAATCATAAGTATAGACTTTTCTAAGTTCTGTGATTCAATCTAGCAACTTATGAAACCTCAGGGGGTACTAGAAATCCCCAAATCTGCAACCAGCTAGTGAGCATAAGGGTAACCCAAGGAACCCCAAACTTGAGGCTGGTATCTGAAGCGTACAGTGGAGGACTGTACGCTTAAACTGTGAGGTTTGGCCCAATTCTGGGTTCTTGGTGTCAGAACTCACTACAACACATTCAGCAGACAAATTTTTAATGAAAGAATTAATTATGCCTTCTCAACCTGAAGAAAAGTAGCAAGCTTAAGTAAAGAGAAATGTTTAAAATTATACTCTAATTTTTAGTTCTTCTATAAACTTCAAATCAAAAGGCGTTCTTCATATCCTCTCTTACAAGGGTATAGGCAGTTTTCATATCCTCCCTAGCAAGGCTAGAGCTTTTAACAAAGATCTAAAGACAGGGAGAAAACTCAGATAGTAGAATAAGGGTAAATCATATAGAAAACCTCAAAATATAGTTTTATTCAACAAAAGAGGTAGAAAATATTTGAACATTTTATTTTAGTTTTACTTTTCTTTAATATCCACTGATAAGAGAAATAAAAAGCCACACAGAAGGCAGCATTACTGGGGGGGAAAGATAATATTAAATCCTCAGTAAAGTAATGATTAGGTCTCCAAGAATTAGTTATAAGTTAGGCGGGGAAAAGGCTAAAAAAAAATACATATGAAATAATAACATAAAATAAAGTGAACAGCCTCTCCCTATACTAATTCCCAACCAATGAGAAAGAAACCCCAAAACTGTAGGCAGCTGGTCAGAAGAAAGCTTACACGGGTAAATATAAATCAGTTAAAATAATGACTATAGTTTTACATTTGGTTGTGATTGCTGAATGAATGCTGTTTCTGTTTAAATGATTTAAATTTTAGTAACAAATGTTCAGAATAACTAAATTCTAGCAAATAGCTGTAATTTCAAATAAATTAATAATGGTATTTTCTCCTTCTTAATCTAAATTCCTCTTCTCTCATTGGTCCCCCCCCAAAAAAATTGCCTTAAAATAAGTCTGAATTTTAAATAAGTAACTTAATAAAGATCTCTTTTAAAAACAATAAAAGTATGGAAAATAAAATTTGGACTTCTTGTGGCACATTTTATATCTATTCCAAGGAAAGTAAAAAACTTGACATAGTTAAATGTACCTTTCATTTACAGCAGAATGCAATATCTTACTAGAAAATTAAATGAAAATATTTGCAAATGTGATTTGTTAAATTTGATTTGTCTCAGCCCAAAAGTACCCACTAGGCACTGGGCAAATGCTAAGAAATCTAATTTTTAACATGTGCCAAAACAGAGTAGCTACTTAAATTGTTTTTTTGGCATACCAAATCAAATACGGTATCAAATGGCATATCTGCCCACATACTAAAGAAGACCCCATAGTGCCTATGACTCACTCCTAAAAACACATAAGGAACGAAAGCAATGTTTTATGATCAGTTGACTCCTACACACAGAATTTTAATTCAATCAAAAATGCTCTTTTCTTTTCAGTTTAAAATAGCTAATTTTTTGTTGTTTAAAAGAGATTCCCAAAAGAGCTTGTCATAACTCAAAAAGTAACACCTGCCAACTCTACATTGGTCTAATAGGATAGCATCAAAGAACATTTGGCCAAACGGTTTTACTGATACTATCGAATTTTTAATCTGAATTATTACAACTATGCGATATAATATGAAAACAAATCTTCTCGAATGAGACTCATATAGTTCTCTAAAAACTCAAGTTCTTAAAATGAATTCAAATTTGATTTTTTTTACCCAATGCTATATCTTTAATAAAATATATTTGGTGAATTATATTCAGATCTTTAATAATATATATTCAGTTTGCTATATTTACTCCAATCAAAATGAGGAACTCTGAATGTGCTATTATAGACCTCCAATCTCTATAACAAAAAGTAAAAAGAAAAGAGTTAACAAAATAAAAGATGTTGATATAAAAACATCAATGGAAAAGAAAACATAATGAAAATAAATGAATTTATAGAAGCATAACTTTTATAAATGTATGTAATATATAAGGTTATTGTCATGAGATTTCTAAAGTAACTTACAAATCTAAACTCTACCATATAGAGAAACCTACAATGGTAAACACATTACTTACAAATAAAACAATGTCTTTTATCTTACATCCTGAGTGGATTTTTACTACCATCTAGTGTTATACCTTAAGAAATACTTTCCTATAAAAATTAAGATATGAAAGACACTTTGTAATATCACTCAAACATTACCAGAAGATGTAATTAACTACAAGAAAAAAAAAAATCACAGTATGGAAAATAGCTATTTTTTAAAAAGTTGTTTTATATACGAAAACTATTTTCATCATCCTTAAAATTTTTGTTGTATTACTAATTGTGTAATTGTATAATTTACATCAAATCCTTACTAGGGTTTCCAAATACGTACTCAGCTTACCTCAAAAAACAAGGCAGATAGCACAAAGATTCAGCCCATTAAGTCAAACCAATGCACTTAAAAAGCCAAATAACTACAGTATAAAATGACTATCAATGCTCTCTCCCTGGCAACAGTCTATGGAAGGTCTTCTTCCCCGGATGCCTTAAATGCTAGCATTTTAGGTTCGATAAAGAGAGGAGAGCAGAGCTAGGGTTATGCTCCCTAGAATCATATCGTTTGCTAGTGAATGTCACCCTTCAACCTGCCAAATACCAAATCAGCTAGTGAAATAAACCCCAAACTGTAAGAAAAAACCAAAAGGTTGAAAAACAAGATGAAGCCATGGAAACACATTCTTTTAATAGGTCTAATCTTTATTAGATTTTACTCGTTAGAAATTGTTTTCTCAGTCTAGGGAATCTGGAGATGAATCCGAGGGGATTTAAGCTGCTCTTAGCAAATTAACAAGTTAGAAACTCTGTGGATTCTATTTCAGCAAAGTTTTGCCTATAACTTTTGTTACCACAATTAATAATTACATAAATTATATATTATATAATAATTATATATTAAATTTTATGGCATTAACCATGCTTTTTTCTTAAATGACACAAAAATAAATATTGTGCGCATGACACATACAAATAGATTATGGATTATACCTTTTTTAATCCTTCCCATACAAACAGAAATAATGTTGAAACTGTTGAAATCGAATGTAATAAAATCATCCTAAAGGTATCATGTCTACAATTACTCACTTGAAATGACCTTTCCATTGTTATTGCAAAGTAGTATTCTCTCCGGGGATATCTTCGCTCACAAACTAATACTTGATTGCATATTCTGCCCTTTTCTCCCGTTTGCTTGGTAAACAACTTCTTTCCAATCATTTGTGAGGAAACAGCTTTTGCTTCTTCTGGACTAAAATAAGAAAAAGAACTCAAATTCTTTTCTCCTCTAACTGAGGAAAACAAAAGCAAGTGATTGGCCAAAATTTTACCTCATTTAATACTTAAATTTCAGTATTTTCATCAGTTCAATAATAAGGGGCAATTTTTACAGTGTATTTTTTTCTTTAATAATGATTTTTCTTTAAAAAACATGACTTACGAGAAAACGATTTTCACTCCTCCTTTGAGGCCACTCTCAAATGTTCCTTTTCCTCTACCACCAGCTAAAACCTGTGCCTTTATCACAACATCTTTTGAACCTAGAAGAAAAACACTTGTTAGATAAGGAGCGTGGAACAGTATGCAAGACAATATTTTGTTATTAAGCATACATATTAAGTGATGTTATTAAATGCGGTAGTCTTATTTACCCACGGTATCAAAAAAAGGAAGTATTTCACATGTATAAATTTTCTAGATTAGAACATTAAAACATCCATCATCTAAAGATCCACAACTTAAAAAAATTAGCCACTCATATGACACCATTTCTTAAAGTATACTGAAAATAATTTTCCTTTTCCATAACACTTTAAATATCTAGTGCTTTGGAAGGTATTAAAAGCATAAAATTGAGAGTCAAACATCTTCCCAACATTTCCTTCTCTTTCTATTTACATGTAAAATTGCTATCTGTGAAAAATTGAGTTAAAAATGCTACTTAGAGCGGAAATACACCATGACTTAAGGGAAAAGTACCAGTATTGATACTAACTTACACAGTTTCTCTCAAAAGAAAGACCTGTTAATATATACATTCTTGAGCTATACTGTTATGAGGAGTATTATCAGGAATTAAATTATATTTATCAAAAGATTCAGGGGGGTTATGTTTATGACATATAAAAATAAACAAGTTTTTAAATAAATACTCTGAATGTTTCTTAACAGGTAGATTGATCTCTCTTCCATCTTCCTCTTTCTAAAGTGCTGAAGAAAATCAGTGAACCAGCTGTTGAGCCTAGGTGCCACACTCATCATTCATGATCCAGGGCTACGGCTCTTAGAGGGGCATTCTCTGTCTCCCCAGACAGGGAGAATTTCAGAACCTGCTCATTTTCCCTCTTACGGCATTCTGCCTCTACTAGCAGTGAAACGCTAGTATTACATTATGGCAAAATAATAAGCTTTGAGGTCAGCGTTGGGGACACTGTTTTATTTTTATTGCTTCTAAGCCCAAATGGGGTCCTTGGGATACAACCATCAATCAGTCCATGCCCACGCCATGCAGAATGAGAGGGGACTCCCACCTCATCAGATAAAGCAACCAAATCAAAGAAATAACAAATGCAGTTTGTGATAAAACCAGTAAGAATGACTTAGAGTTTACACTTAAACTATTACAAAAGAATATTTAGAAAATTAATTACGTAAATGAGTCTACATTTAGAAGTCAGAAGATGGCCCTGTGAGTCAGTCATGGCAGTATTTAAAAGAACCCTCTTTCTCACACTCTATATCCATTCAGTCGGAAATCATACTGATTCTATTTTCAAAATTTATCCAGAATCTTGACCGCTCCTCATCGCCACATTTGGATCCTGGTCCCAGCCACCATTATATCTCATGTTGTCTCTGACAGAATATGCTCAAAGCAGGAAAGTGAACACACATTGCTCCTCTATTTAAAACCTTGCAATGTCCATTTTACTTAGAGTAAAATTCATACTCCTTACAATGCCCTACAAGGCCCTATAGAATCTCCCAGTACTCCTCCTACGACCTCCTCATTGCTTGCTCCACTCCAGCTACACTAGTCTCCGCTGTTTCTAGGCATGCTCCTGACTACAGGACTTGGCTCCAGTGTTCCCGCCACCTGCAATATTCGTCATCCAAGTACAGGAATCCCCTGCTTTTCAAAATTTGCATTACACCACTTTGCTTTTACAAAAGACCTCCATCAGTATGTTTTCACTACCAAAAGAAATCCGAAAATGATTCTCACTTCTATAACAAGTGTTCAGTGCTTGTTTTGCAGAGAGCCATTACAAATGCAGCATGCACCCCAACCAGCCCGAATGCCCCCACCAAGCTCCTTGCCCGGGAACTACACTCAGTGCCTCAGCATCAGGCCACCCTAGCTTTGAACTGTCTCTGAGCATCTGTGCTTTATCTTGACTCATTTTATGCATCTCTGTTAGCAAGATGTGTTCTAAGGTATCAGAAGAGCCAAGGTGGGGTCATTTACTGGGTCTAGAAATGCCTGAAAATGTTTCCATATAAATTGCTGGTAATTGCTCTTTCACTTTATCCCATTTCAGGTTACAAAGAGTTTCACAAGAATGCTCTACTTTCAGATACCAGAAGACACCTATATCCATTGGAGAAAGGTCCTCATTCCCTTCAAGCTTTTTCTTCTCACATACCATTGTCCATGAGGCTTACCCTGATCACTCTACTTAATACTACAATCTGCCTACTTGTGACCAAGTCCCCTTACCCTGCCTGTTTGTTTTTTTTTTCATAGAATTCATCACCTTGAAACATAATATGTAATTTTCTCATGTTTATCATTTATTGTTTTGCTCACCCACTAGAATATAGGCCAGAACGACAGAATCTTTGTTATGTTTATCGATGTTCTCAAGCTCCTGGGAGGGTTCCTAGCATATATTTTCTGAATGTTGAATAAAAGAACATTTAGAGATGGAACAAATTTGGGGCGCCTGGGTGGCTCAGTCAGTTAAGCATCCAACTTCAGCTCAGGTTCATGATCTCACAGTTCATGAGTTCAAGCCCTGCAGGGGGCTCTCCGTTGTCAGCATAGAGCCAGCAGAAATCCTCTGTCTCCCTCTATCTCTCCCCCTCTCCCACTAGAGCTCACATTCTCTCAAAATTAAACATTAAAAAAAAAAAAATGGAAGGAGGGGCACCTGGGTGGCTCAGTCAGTTAAGTGGTCGACTTCAGCTCAGGTCATGATCTCACGGTCTAGGAGTTCGAGCCCCGCGTCAGGCTCTGTGCTGATGGTTCAGAGCCTGGAGCCTGCTTCGGATTCTTTGTCTCCCTCTCTCTCTGCCCTTCCCCTGCTCACGCTTTGTCTCTATGTCTCTCAAAAATAAATAAACATTAAAAAAAAATTTTAAAAATGGAACAAATCCGTAAAAAATCTAGATTTCCCACTGCTCTTTAAAAAACTCAACTGGGGGTGCCTAGGGGGCACAGTCAGTTAAGTGACCAACTTCGGTTCAGGTCACAATCTTGCAATTTGTGAGTTCCAGCCTCACATCAGGCTCTGTGCTAAAAGCTCAGAACCTGGAGCCTGCTTCAGATTCTGTGTCTCCCTCTCTCTCTGCCCCTCCCCAGGTCATTCTCTGTCTCTCAAAAAATGAACAAATGATAAAAAATTAAAAACTCAGAACTGGAAATACTGGGGCTTGCAACTAAAGCTGATTAGAAGTGCCTTGTTTATACAAGATAGACCTTTTCTATCTGCCACAGTCCCCACCATTCCCAAGTGAAAACAACATTAGATGAAAATTAGAGAAAACTTAAGAAATTTCCTTAAAACTAACAATAATTTTCCTACTGGGAAGACAACAGGTATCCTCAGGGACAATGGCGAATTACAGAGTTCATGCCCAAACTAAAAGAAGCAGCCACTAGTCATTCTACCATTTTCCGGTTACCTACCAAATCCTGGTTTTCCAGTACTTTAGAAATACTCATTTATATCCAAAGAGGATAAATGTAATCCCAATAGTGTAAATATAATGTAAAAATGGTCAGTAGTTAAACTGAGGCTTTGCTGGGCTAAATTCAAATATTCCTAACATTAAACTGAGGACTTAAAATACTGACCTATTAGAGTAATAAAGCTCTACCTTTTCAAAAATATTTTAAAAGAAAGGAGGCTCTTCCCCCAAGGAAGAAAGGAAGTTAGCACTTCCTTTCCTTAAGAATATAAATTTCTTAAAGGCAGAGATGGTTCTTCAAAAGCTCCTTCTATAAAAGCCTTTAACAACAAAAGAAAAAGCCAAAAAAAGTTAATGAATACAGTTTCATCAATTTGTCAAGATAAGGAGAAGGATTACAAGAGACATCTGAGGACAAATGATTGAAACAAGATTTTATTCAATTCCATTAATTCATTTAACAATTTTATCTATACACCAGCTACTATGCTGGAGCTGTAGACACAACAAAGATCAAAAAGGACCTACCCTGCCCTTAGAGAGCTTACAGTCTTATTAGATTTGGCTCTTTGCTCTAGCCAGAGAAAAGCTTTTATGGATTCCAAGACTTCTTTAAAATATATTCACTATCCCTCCTAGCTTTAGTTATTCACAAATGTTTTAAGCGTTCTTTATACATAGTCATCTAATAAAACACTGAGAAGAAGAAAAAAAAAGGCAAAGCGCTACTGTCTGCCATTAGAAGTCTCCCCCCAGGCTGGCGTTCAATAATTGGCAACCTTTGCACATGTTCATTCAACCAGACAGAAATTCCATCTTAATTATACTAGAATCCTAAACACTAGGACTAAGTCATGGAGTGGCTGAATAAATAAAAAGAAAAACAAGACTCAGGCATGCTGCTTGTAAGAGACTCACTTTAGATGGAAGGAAATAAACAGTCAAAGTGAAAGGATGAAAAAAGATACTCCACACGAAGAGGAACCAAAAGAAAGTCAGAGTAGCTATACTTACAGACAAAATCAACTATAACAAAGACTGTAATAAGAGACAAAGAAGGATATTACATGATAATAGAGGAGTCAATCCAACAAGATGATTTATCATTTGTAAATATTTATGCACCTAACATAGAAGCACCTAAATATATAAAGGAAATCGTAACAGACACGTAGGGGGAAACATAGTAATACAATAATTATAGAGGACTTTAACACTCACTTACATCAATGGATAGATCATCCAGGCAGAAAATCAACAAGCAAACATAGGCCTTAAATAACAAAGTCAATCATGGTCGATAAATATATATATATATATATATATATATACACACACATACATATATATATATAATATAAATATATAAGTATATATATTGGATGATATTCCACCCAAAAGCAACAATATATATTTTTCTCAAGTGTACATGGAACATACTCCAGTACAGATCATACAGTAAATCACAAAACAAGTCCTAATAATTTAAGAGGACTGAAATCATATCAAGCATCTTTTCCAACCACAGTGGTAGGAAACTAGAAATCAATTAAAGGAAGAAAAGTGGAAAATTCACAAATACATGGAGATTAAATGACATGCTACCAATAGGTCAAAGAAAAAATCAAAAAAGAAATAAGAAAATACACTGAGACAAACAAAATGGAAATATACCAAAATTTAAGGGATGTAGCAAGAGCAGTCTGAATTCACAGTAATAAATGCCTATTTTAAGAAACAAGAAAAGTCTCAAACAAATTAACTATGTACCTCAAGGAACTAAGAAAGAACAAAGCCCAAAGTCAGTAGAAGGAAGGAAATAACAAAGGTTAGAACAAAAATAAGGATAAAGAAACCAAAAAAACAAGAGACAAATCAGTGAAAATAAGAGTTGCTTCTTCAAAAAGATGAACAAAATGGACAAACTTTCAACCAGGCTCACCAAAAAAAGAAAAAGAGCGGACTCAAATAAATAAAACCAGACACAAAAGGTGAGATATTACAAATGATAACTCAGAAATGCAAAATATAAGAGACTATTAAATACATGACAACAAACTGGACAACCAAAAAGAAAAAATTTCCTGGAAACATACAATCTACCAAGACTAGATCATGAAGAAACAGAAAATCTGAACAGATTACTGGAAAGGATATTGAATCAGTAATCAAAAACCTTCCAATAAATGAAAGTCCAGGACCAGATGGCTTTATTGGTGAATACTACCAACATTAAAAAAAAATTAATATCGATTCTTCTCAAACTCTTCCAAAAAAATAAAAGAGAAGGGAACACTTGCAATTCACTTTACAGGGCCAGAATTACCCTAATACCCAAACTAGATAAGGATGCCAAAAGGAAAGAAGATTACAGGCTAATATCCCTGATCGACATAAATGCAAATATCCTCAACAAAATATTAGCAAACTGAATCCAATAATATATGAAAAGAATACCACTAAAAAAAAATCATATCCCAACATCAAATGGGATTTATTCCAGGAATTATAGGCCATTTAAACATCCACAAATCAGTGAATGTGATAGTAACAAAATGAAGGGTAAAAATTATAAGATCATCTCAACAAATGCAGAAAAAGCATATGACAAAATTCAACATTCATTTATGTAAAAACCTCCACAAAGCAGGTATAGAAGGAACACACTTCAACATAATAAAGGCTATATATGATAAGCCCAAGATCTTATTCAACAGTGAAAAGTTGAAAGCTTTGGCCCTAAGATCAGCAAGACAAGGGTGCCCACTCTTGGCACTTGAATTCGATACAGTCCTACCCATAGCAAATAGGCAAGAAAAAGAAATAAAAGGCATCCAAATTAGAAAGGAAGAAGTAAAACTCTCACTGTTTGCATTTAATATAGTGTTATATATAAAAAACCCTAAAGACTCCATCAAAAAACTATTAGAACTAGGGCACTTGGGCTTTCTCCCTCTCAAAAATAAATAAACTTAAAAAAAACTATTAGAATAAATGAATTCACTAATACTGTAGGATATAAAATCAATACAAAAATTGATTACATTTCTATAGACTAACGATGAAGTATCAGAGAAATTTTTTAAAAATCCATTTACAATTGCGTCAAAAATACCTAGGAATAAATTTAACCAAGGAGGTAAATGACCTATACTCTGAACTGTAAGGCACTGATTACAGAAACTGAAGAAGACACAAATAAATGGAAAGATATTCATGGACCAGAATAATACAGTTAAAATGTTCATAGTAATCTACAGATTAAATGCAATCCCTATCAAAATTCTAATGGCATTTTTCACAGAAAAAGAACAAACAATTCTAAAATTTGTATGGAACCACAAAAAACAATGTCAAGTAGTCAAAGCAAACTTGCAAAAGAAAAAAGCTGAAGGCATCATGCTCCTGTATTTCAAACTATATTACAAATCTACAATAATCAAAACAGTACAGCACTAACATAAAAGTAGACACGTAAAACAGCAGAACAAACTATGGAGCCCAGAAATAAATCCATGTATATATGGTTAATTAATTTATCAAAAAGGAACCAAGAATATACAACGGGGAAAGGAAAGTCTCTTCAATAAATGATGTTGGAGAACCTGGACAGCCATGTGCAAAAATATGAAATCAACCACTACTTTATACCATACACAAAAATTAACTTGAAGTGCTTTAAAAACTTGAACATCAGACCTAAAAACCCATAAAACTCCTAGGTGAAAACGTAGGTGACAAGCTCTTTGACATAGGTCTTGGAAATGTTTTTTTTAATGTGACACCAAAAGTAAAAGCAACAAAAGCAAAAATAAATAAGTGGGACTATATCAAACCGAAACACTTCTGCACAGCAAAGGAAACCCTTAACAAAATAAAAAGGCAACCTAATGAATGAGAGAAAATATTTGGAAATCATGTATCTGTTAAGGAGTTAGTATCCAAAATATATAAAGAACTCATAAAACTCAATTGTGAAAAAATCTGATTAAGCAATAGGCAGAAGATGTGAACACACATTTTTCCAAAGACATACAGGTAGCCAACAAACACATAAAAAGATGTTCAAAATCACTATTCATCAGGGAAATGCAAATCAAAACCACATCTATTAGAATGGCTATTATCGAAAAGACAAGGAATAACAAGTGTTGGTGAGGATGTGAAGAAAAGGAAACACTCATGCACTGTTGGAAATATAAACTGGTATAGCCACTATGGAAAACAGTAAAGGCATTCCTCAAAAAGATTAAAAATAGAACTACTATATTTAATAGTAGCGCCTGGGTGGCTCAGTCAGTTAAGCCCGGACTTCAGCTCAGGTTATGATCTCTCAGTTTGTGAGTTCGAGCCCCGCATCTGGCTTTGTACTGACAGCTCAAAGCCTAGAGACTGCTTCAGATTCTGGGTCTCCTTCTCTGCCACTCCCCTGCCTGTGTTCTCTCTCTCTCTCAAGAACAAATAAATAAACATTTAAAAAAATAAAATAAGAATCTTTATTTAAAAAAAAAAAGAACTACTATATGATCCAGCAATTCCATTTCTGGGTATTTATCTGAAGAAAACACTAACTTGAAAAAAGATATGTATCCCATGTTGACTGCAGTACTATTTACAAGAACCAAGATATGGAAACAACCTAAGTATCCATTGATGGATGAAAGGGTAAAGAAATTATGGTATATGCATATACATGTGTGTACATTCAGACATAAGAAAGAATGAAATTTTGCCATTTCCAACAACAAGGATAGACCTGAAGGGCTAAGTGAAATAAATCAAAGAAAGACATATTCCATATGAACAGTCTTATATATTAACTTGGAAAAAAACAACAGCAACAACAAAAACAAACAACTAAACTCATAGATACAGAGAACAGATTGGTATCTGCCAGAGGCAGGGGATGGGGGATAGGAAAGGGAGTCAAAATTAAAGAAAAAAAAAAGAAAAAAATGGGACTTAAGACCCATTTCAAACTTCCAACCTCATGATATTTAAGAAGAAATTTATGTTTAAGCAATTGAAAAAATATGTAGCAGATATAAGTACTATTATTAATGAAATTTAGAATTTGGCAAATAAAGTATACTCTAAAAAAGGTCAACAAAATATGCAATAAAAAGATTAGCCAGACAACATAAATTTCACTAGGGTGAACAATTTTCAAGCATTAAAGTAATTACATTGTGTGTAATTTCAAACATAGAAAGCCAATACAGATGCGATTCTATTTACGGTAACAGGGAATTAAGTATTTGTATCTGAGCTATGTACTAGGGTTTTCCCTCTTAAAATTCTATGAAGCACAGCTTTTATAGTTCCTCTGAAAATCAGAACAAAAAGGAGAAACTTACCAAGCCTAAAAGATATTATTCTTGGCAGTCAGATCCATGAAATTAATGAGCTGTCTACCAAAGGCCTATCATTAAAAATGGATATGAGAAAACCAGTCTACAAGCAAACAAACTAGAATGAGATTTCTTTCCAACAACTTTTCCATTCCTAACTTCAATTATTCACAACAGGTAAAACCTGCCTCCAGAACAGGTGTTTCCAGTTTTTTTCACATGATGATATACAAAGAAAATTATAGAACTTGAAAGGGATACTGGAGCAGAGGGCCCAGGGCTATTTCAGGAGGAGTCACCAGCTGTAGGGCTCAGTGGCCCCAGTCCACACGCTAACCCAGCTTCTCTTGCCGCCCACAGAACTGAGGGGAAGCAAATTTAGCCCACTTGTAATGCATTCATATCTACCTGTATCAGTTGGTGATTTAAGAGCTTGTTAATAAATGGGAATTAATACTTTGTGAATTTTTCAACAACTCAAGAAACAAAGTAGCCAAAATCAGCGTTGGGAATTGCTAGCTAGATGGGCAGAACCAGGTGTATTTCTAAGGCACCTTATATGATATTTTGTGCAATTAGATCCTATAATCAGTATCTTTTGTTATTAATGACCCCAACAAAAGACAAAACTGTCCTCAACATCTTCATAGTAATTACTAAACGTATCTTTAAAAAGTGACATTTCTGATCCTCTAAATTTAAAAGTTCTCATTAGTCACTAATCCCACTTCCACACTGTAATCATCACCTGCAGTGTTATTTGACAAAAACATACTTTCTAGACGAACAAGTTACCTTCTGCTCCTTCAGGCTCAAAATCAGAGCTGCCTACTTCCTCCTTAGTTCACAGAAGTCCTGGTCCTAGGGACCTTGCCAGAAATACTCATAGTATATATCCTGCACATATTAACTATTCTTTCTTCATTTAATCACTTAAGCATCAAAAAAGAGTAAAGAAATCAAGAAACTGGCATCCAAATAAATCCTACTTGTTTTATGAAAAACTTTCTACAAAGATTTTTTTTCTGACAAAACAACGAACTTTGACTAAATGAGAAAATATATGGAAAAAAACAGAAAAACCAATTACAATAATTTGGAAATAGGGAAATAAAGCTTTTACTGACCTCATTATATATAAATCAGGCCTTATTACCAACACTGGCATGAGAAACATTTTATGGTTCAGCATTATTATAAATGAATAAATTGGTAAACGAACAAAAAAACAAAGGCATCTCTCAAGAGATCAGACTAACAAAAATAAAAGAAAAAAGTCAAAGGGTCTAAATGTCATCCTTAAGAACAAAATAGCAGAATAAGAAAACCTTATACTTTATCAATTGCATTTCCAAGTTTTCCCTGCTACTTAGCTGGGTCTTTAGAAATTAAAGTTTAGGTCATACAGATAAGATCAAATCTCAAGGGAGTAGTTATTAGAAAGAAGCCTTTGCAAGAAATACAAAGTACAATCACAAGTTTTCTTTAAATTTGACCTTTAAGAGACTCAAATATACACTGTTTTGAGGGTAAAACTGAGGCATATCTTTTATCATGCACGAGTTCCAACTACAGGTCACCATTAATTAACAAGAACTTCACCAAAATTAATATCAATTTACATAGGTTTTCAATTAATAGAAAGAAGTTTGCTTATAATTTGAATAAAAAAGATTTTTTATGATTAACAAAAAATGAAACTGTAAATGAAAAATCATGTTTCCAGGTCAACATAGCTCATGATATTGGATATATTTCTGAAGTTGTATATGCCCTCACTTTTGAAAGAAAAACCCATTCTAGAAACAAGTACAAAATGAGTAAAACTTTAAAATTTCTAAACATTTTTAAATGCTCCATAGTCTTCTTAAAAAACTAATAAAACAAAGTCTTCACCAAAGCACATTTAAAACCTTATTAATCAAGTATACATACAAGAGAGATTGTGCTAATCTCCATAAAATTGCTGGGATCTTAAATACTGCTAAAAATAAAAGCAGTGTATCGCTAGTACATTAACCATTATTATGGCTCCATATTAAATCATTAAAAATGTAAAGTGAAGGAGATCTTCTAAATTCAAAATTTATTTTTTAACTAAGAGATTAATATAAATTAACAAAATTCACATTAACAAAAGCTATTAAGGTTTCTCTTATTAATAAAAGAATCTACTAATAAACATGGGCAAATACTTAATTCATTTAAAATATAACAAGTTATTGATTACCTACGTGCCAGGTACTCTTCTAAGAGTCTGGGATACATCAGTGGACAAAAGAAGACAAAGAATCCCTGCTCTCCTGGAGCTTACAGTCTAGCACTCAGCTTCTTTTTCCCTCCCTTTGATTCTATACTTTTCCCATCAAACCATATAAACAGCTAAGATTTCCTTCACCATTTCCTTGAAGAATTATCACAAGTATCAATCTTTTAAGCTTCAGAATATTAAACAGAACTTCCTTCCCCATAATTATATTCCAACTTAAAACTGGACTTTAGATTCCTAATGCCAGTGTAATTGAGTCTTAAGTTACTAGCACTATGGAAGCTCATAATAATCGCATAATAATTTTAGAATGTCAACAATCATAAAGTTCCATCTTCTAAGTAAATAAAATTTATTTAAAAAAATAAAATAAAAACTATAAGTTGTTATAGTGCCCATGTCAAAGTGGCAAAAGTTTTTCTTAAGTTAGTACCTAATTTTTTGGCAACTGCGTAAGCTTCATCTGGTGATTTTGCCACGTGTCCTTTGGGAATGGAGACACCAGCTTCTTGCAACAATTCCATACTCATGTATTCATGTAGTGAGAGATTCCTTTGTTGTTGTTGCTGCTGCTGCTGTATTTGGAGTCCATGGTTATTAAACAATCCAGAACTTCCCAGAACCTAGAGATATTGGAGACATATTATATGTGATAGACATATATATATATATGATTTGAAAGTTATTATTAAAAACACCTCCTCAAAATACATTTTTATATAGAATACTTGGTTCTTCATAACTATAATAAAACTGTTAACATTAAATCATCAAAGTATAATATTCGGACTATTAAATTATAACCTAAGAGCTAACCTACCTGCTAAGTATCAAATGTTACCCTTTAGTTTTAACTATTGCCTCATCACGTCTAGTCCTTATCTTTTATTTGAGCTTTACTACCATATCTCTAATGACCTGCATATTTCTACCCCAGGGCCAAATTCAGCAGATCTAAAACCAATCTCATCCTTCCCTTTCTTCTCTCCACCACTCTTCAAGCACCTAACAAATCAGTTGGCACTAGATACGCAGTAGTTAAATGATCTAGTACCATTACTCTTTCCCTCAAGACTCAAAACCCTGGTTTCACCTGTAGTGGTCACTGTGGTATGCTGCTCAGATTCCCCTTTCAGAGCCCCAGCTGCTGGGAGTGTTGGCTGCGGACAGCTCTCGGCTGAGTTCTCTCATTGGCACTTTCTTGCCCAAAGTCACACCTTCACGTTGTCAGCCTACATCGAAGGACTGGTCAATGGAGGTTAAGGTAAGGATATAAAGTCCTAGCACCCCACCCCAGTTTGGGATAATTCTGAAGAACCATATTAGTTCCAGATCTCCCACAGGAAAGTCAAAGGCTCCTACTGCAACTACAGGACAGTTCTGTTTCTCCCTCTACTCAGTCCTCCTGCCTTCACTTTCCCACAGGTGCAGATCCAGGTATCACTCTCCAGTTGCCTTCCTCCATGAAACTCTTCATTTCATAGCCTGCAAATATCATTCAAATTCCTCAATCCTACCAACTTTATATGGCAATATGTAGGACAAAATAAGTGCTATGGAAGCTCTGAAACAATGAACTGAAATTACACATTTAATTATCATCCATACATTTCCTTTCTCTATACACAGAACACAGAATACTGAAATATGGTTCATATGAAACACACAATATCATAAGAATTGAATTTATAGGAATCGTACATAAACACTCTATTTCTTAAAGGGGGTTCATGAACGATTTGCATCAAAATGCAAATGCACCTGGGATGTGTCTAAAAATGCAGGTTCTGGGGCCCCACTCAAGCCACAATCTCTGTGGCTCAAGCCACTCCAGAATCTCTGGAATGGGCCTGGGGAAATCTGTATTCATAACGAGTCATTCACCTGATTCTCAAGCACCCTATGGTTTGAGAACCACTAGTCTAAAAAGTCCATCACATCTGGTATTTTTGATTCATCTGGTAAGCTAAAATCCTGGATACA
This sequence comes from Paguma larvata, assembly GCA_030068075.1. Classification (NCBI taxonomy): domain Eukaryota; kingdom Metazoa; phylum Chordata; class Mammalia; order Carnivora; family Viverridae; genus Paguma; species Paguma larvata. The sequence continues at coordinate 56,515,073 of CM057839.1, forward strand.
TTTCACCAGGGTAGTTCAACTCCCTGATTTAGTGTCACTTCCATATTAAATCCAGCAACATCCCAAACTGCTCAGTACATATCTACTTTCTGAAATCTCATTTCTGGGTATATAGCCAACAGAAATTAGTGTTCGGTGACCAAAAGGCAAATATATATTCAGGGACACCTGGGTGGCTCAGTTGTTTAAGCGTCCAACTCTTGATTTCAGCTCAGGTCATGATCTCCCAATTCTTAAGATACAGCCCTGATTTGGGCTTTTGCACAAGAGCCTGCTTGGGATTTTCTTTCTCTCTCTCTCTGCCCCTCCCCTGCTTGCACTGGTGCTGTGGTGCTCAGTGAGCACACTCTCTCAAAATAAATAAATGTTTAAAAAACTTAAAAAAAAATAATGTTCATAGCAGGATTATTCATAATAAATAAAAATTGAAAATGACCCAAATGGCCTTCCACAAGACAATAAAATGTTATATTCATATACCAGAATACTACAGTGCAATTTGTTAAAAAACATATTGCTCATAAAACAGTGCATTAATCTCAAAAACATAATCTTGGGGAAAAGAAACTAGACACAAGAACACGTACTTGTATTTTTTATATAATTCAAAACCAGTCAAAATTGGTGATAGAATTAGTGGTCACCTTCTGTTAGGGAGTACTGATAAGGAGAGAGGATGTGGGTGTTTCTGAGGGCTAAAAATATGACGTACCTTGATCTGAATGGTGGCTACAGAAATGTATACATACAGAAAAATTAATCTAGTACCCACTCAAATTGTACACTTCATATAAATTATACCTCGAAATAATAATAAAAATGAGTGGAGAGGGGAGTTTTTGCATAGTTTGGTAAAAATACAAACATTTTTTGAATGCCTATATACCAGACACTGTGATAGGGATGCTAAAAGAATAAAGCCAACTTGATGTCAGCCGCAGAATTCATGTAGTGTATGTGAACATGTAAAGAACAACTATGACACTATTAAGAGCATTAGTAGAGTTATTAGGCAGCACCTAATTAAATGAACAGACTAGAAAAAATATTAGAAGCCTGATCTCAGTTAAAAAAAAAAAAAACACACAAAACCTAACAGCTATAAAAAAATATAGGGAATAAGTGGGGAAATGTGAATCTGGTATGTATGATATGATAACTATAAGTTTCCTTTTGTGGTCATTTAAAAGAATCTCCTCATTTTTAAAAGGCGTATGCTAAAACATACAGAGATACAGTGCAATGATACCTGACACTTACTCTCAAATGGTTAAGCAAAAATAAACGAATGTAATTTTATACATACATACATAATAAACATATACATATATGCACATGAATATCATTTTTTAAAGATAAAGATGTGGCAAAATGTTACATTTAGGTGAAGGCAACATATGTGCTCACTGTACTACTGCTGGAACATTTTTATCAGTTTGAAACTTTTCCAAAAAAAGTTCAAGGTAAACCAATGACACAAAGCTCTGAGTATATTTTTAGTTTCTTTCAAGTACCTATATTCACAAAGAATCAGTAGTACTCATAACGTAATGCTGATTGCTTTTATACCACCTTAAAGGTTTTTTAATTATCTATGGTATTGATAATCCTTTCCTTGCACCACTAGACAGTTATGACTTGAAATATCAGCTTTTAATCTCACTGGTAATACAAATCCCTGCATAATCACAAGGATTCCTACAGTAAGTCTTTGTCTTCCTTAACATCATCACTTAGAAGATTCCTACTGCCAAAAGGCCACCAATTCCTGGCTAAATTCCTATGCCACCACCCGTTCAATGATTTACCTAGTTTAAATAATATTTATTCAAAACTGGAAAAATGTAGTTACTAGGGAATGTGATTCACAACAACTGAGAAAATACCTTAAATTAGTTCATCTGCTCATAACCTGAACTATTTTCTCAGATATACACTGTAAGAGATACAGAAACTAGAAGGGGTTCAAGGACTAAACAATATGTTTAAGAGAATTAGCTAAACTCTGTATGTGATGGTGAAGTTTTCTAGGACGCTGCACCTCTGTTCTCATCTACAAAAGCAAGGGGTTAGACTAAGGGCCTTCCGAATTCTAAATCTATCATTTAATGTGAGGGTGGAAGAGAAGAGATGTTAAGACAACATGCTAGGCACCTCCATATGGAGAGACAAAAGCTTTTAAAACAATTTCCGAAAGGATAAAGTTTCTGATGAAAACATATTTGTTCATCAAATCCTCATTTTCTAAAAACTAGACAGCACTTTTTAAGACTCATAAGAAGGAAGTTCATGGCCAAAAATAAAAAAATCACTTCTATTAAGAAGCATACTCATAGTATTCACCACCTCCAGGTTTAAAGTATGAACAGCTTTCAAAAAAAAAAAGCCTAAATCAATTCATTTTTGTCATGTCTAAGGAGTTAATTTCAGAACACCATCTAAAACTCTGCCTTACCAAGCCAATCATGCCCTTTCGCAAGTCTGTGTCAACGTTGGAAAGAACAGGCCAAGTTTTTCTGAGACGAGTGAAGAGTAGATTCAAGCACACGGGCTTTGGAGCCAGACAGGTCACAGGAATCAGGCTTTAGCTTTGACCTTACCTGCTTCCTGACCTACCCCAAATGACTTGTTCTCTTAGCCAGTTTCATGAATGAAGATATTAACGACACCCTTAGAGCGTTTCTGAAAAGCCTAACGAGAAACTCCACGTAAAATGCTTATTTAGCCCAGTACCTGGAAACGGTAAACACTCCAAAACAAAAAACCAACGAAACAAACAAACACCGGTGCTCATTATGCTATACTCTATACAGAAATGAAGTGATCCAAAAGGTAACTGTCTCCCCAGCTGGTAAACTAATAAACGTCATCTCATTCCCACGGTTAACACCAACAGTATACAACTCCTTGCTTCTTGGGAGAGGTGGGAAACTTCCCTGCCTCGTCCCAAAAACAGGCCAGTCAGCAAGCTGGTCCTGAGAAGTCATTCCCACCTATGACAGCTCCCAAGGGACACGAAAGTACATTTGAAGGGCATTTCCCCCTCCCCAAGAAGGGCCTTCTGCAGACGCCTCGGCCTACCGCGCGGGGCGCAGGAAAAGGAGGAGAAAGTGCCCAGGCACCTCCACCTCCACTGAAAAGCGCCCCCCACCCGCCTCCCTGCTGCCCCTCAGAAACTGGGTGAGCAGCCGCAGCCGGACGGCCCGGGCTCCTCGCGGGCTGAGGACCAGAGCAGAGCAGCGCAAACTCGAGCCCGCCTCTGTCACGACAGGCAGCACTCCAGGGCAAGCCGCCTGCCGGCCCGGCTGGGCACCCCATGTCACGCAATGTCACCTGCGAAGTGACCCCGAGCTGGGCCTCAGATCCCTTCACACCTCGCCCACAGGAGCCAGGTCTCCCACCTCGCCCTTTCTCCTGCCGGCCCTCCAAGCGAGAGCGGGCTGGGCCGCAATACCTGGGCGGCGGCCCGCAGCGCCGGCCGGGACCCGCGGCTCCTAAGGGCGGCTGTGGCCAATAGCCGGCTGTAGAACATGGAGGCCGCCATTTCTGAGCCCGACCCCGTCCCCTCGGCACCGTGCGCAGGCGCAGAGGCGCAAGGCGGCCGGCGACCCAGCTGCTTCCGACGCGCACTCCACCCCTCGCCCCACCCGTCGCGGGCGGGACCTCGGTTAACTCTGCAAATGCGGACTCTCTTAGCAGGAATTGCCAACTCAAGCGAAGTTGGGCTTGGCGGCCACTGAGCAAACTTTGACCCTTACAAGTCAGCACCGCAGCCTCAATAGCCAACCTGTGGCCAGAAAGCAACCTGAACACTTCCTAGTAAAGTGGTAAGATATGGTATTAGAAAGATGACCATCACTACCGTCTGTGAGATCTTAACTTCGTAAGATGGACTTCATTTAAAAAATAAGTACTCAAAAAAATAAGTACAGAGTTTGTGTCAAACTCTGCGTTCATAGAACAGTGATAAAAAAAAAAAAGCTATTCTGCTTTCAAAAAAAAAAATCAGCAGCCACTTCTTACCAATCCAAATGGCACACCAGCATTACCTGGGAAGCTTTAGAAAATTTCCTTCACCAGACCTATCTGAGGAGTAAAGTCATATTTCTTAGAGTTCTTATGGTAAAATACACACATTGAGCATTGAAAACCCTGAGTTGACATGTGCTCCATCAATAATTGACCACTGGACGGATGACTGGGCACTGGTTCTCTGGATACGTAGCTTTAAAATGTCTCTTAAGTTTTCAGTGTAGGAGATATTAACCCAGGAATAGATGAAGTGGCTGACAAGCATCATACAGACTCTGGCACCTGCTTCTGTCGCAGAGTGGCCAAATGCCTATCAGCTTATGGAATGGAAAGGGGCTTTTTGCGGCCCCCAAAATCTCTGAGCTGTTAAAGGCAAGACTTTCTCAAGGACTTTTTCATTTCATTGGCACTCATGGAGGACTATCCTCAAGGCTCCCTTCATCACTAAAAGATAACCCTGTGCAGTTAGAAACAGGGAGGGGAAAAACAGACACTGGTAGTTCAAATGTCTCTTGCTTCACCCTTCTACTGCCCATCATTGCCAATCAAATAAAATCTGAATAATCTGGGGCACGTGGGAGACTCAGTTCGTTAAGTGCCCAACTCTTGATTTTGACCCAACTCATGATCTCACGTTTCATGAGATGGAGGCCCCAGTTGGGCTCTGTGCTGACTGCTGACACCCAGAGCCTTTTTGGGATTCTCTTTCTCGCTCTCTCTGTTCCTCTCCTCACACTCTCCCTCTTTCTCTCTCTCAAAATAAGTAAATAAACATTTAAAAAATCTGGATAATCTGTCTAAAAAGCTGTGGCTGGGACATATCAGTTTGTGTTAGGAGCACATATCCCATTAGTTATGAACAGAATATGCTTATTTTCAAGCCATTTCTTTTTAATTGCCAGTAAACACAATACTTGAGCTATCAGGTCCAATCAACCATCTAAGTCTAAGGCCACTTATTTAAAGTGTAAACTCAAAATAAGTCCCTAAACTAAAATAAGACATAAGGCTATAACTCTGCTAGGAGCCTGACTGGCTTCACACCCTTCAAGTCCACATCATAGGTGATCCATTAAACATCTCTCCTGGCATGTCCTTTTCGATACTAGCTTAAAAACAGGCAAAGCAGCAGCAGATATATGGAATAAGCCAAGGAGTGAGAAAGAGAATATGCAAATCTTGCAAGGTCAGCTCCTTTGGAAGCCTAAGCAAGGGGCAGAGGTGCACTCCTTGACTGCGTTCAGAGCTCTGTATGTCTTGATACCTCACTCAAAGAATTTAGTGAGGTAAAATGATGGGACTCCTACCCACTAACCTTGTTCTGTTATTAGGCAATCAGCCTTAAAAAATGAAATTGATTTACTAAGAAACTACTTTTTCCACAGCAAAAACATTTGTAATTTTTCTCTACAAGGATCTCAGAAACTAGTAATAGGCAGAATGTGGAAGGTAGAACATGTTAAGGTGGAGGGTAGAGGGAGAGTATATGAGGAAGATGGGGAAAAAAACAATTATTCTTCACATACAATGGCCTGTAGTCTCTCACCGTGTCTCTCTGCCTTCTACTTGGAGATTAAGGATGGAGGTGGTGTGCAGGAAAAGGGGTGAGGGAATGTCCTAAGGGAGAAGAGACTTCAATTTTTTCACAGCCCATTAAAATCATTAAAGTTTTTATACCCTGCACCTATGGGTTAGGTGATGGGGATTAAGGAGTGCACCTGATGAGCACCGGGTGATGTATGGAGTTGTTGAATTACTATATTGTACACCTGAAACTAACATAACACTGTATGTTAACTAACTAGAGTTAAAATAAAAACTTTAAAAAAATCTTTATGTCAGTTTACAAATAACTTTGCAGTATGTGAATCAAATGTAAATGGAGCTATAGGAGGAAGAGCTGACTTAGATAGGCACTGTCTATCAGTGTTAACACTAGCTTGATTTAAGACACTCTAGGTATGCAGCCAGTTAGTGAATGCAAACTTAGTGACACAGATAAGTGGCTGTCATGTATGACTTTGAAAATGCAATGGGTAAAATGTTGGAGGCTAATTCAAACTTAGAAACAAGTATGACAATTCACTGAGGCACCGAAAAGATGCTTGGTTTGTATTTTAAGTCCTACAAGAAGAAGGAGGCAAGTTTGAAATGTAGTTCAAATTACTCTTGCTAAATTTTTTTTACAGAGAAATGAAACACATGAAATTCTCAAAAAAATAATAAATTGTCCTATTGTTTATAGAATTAATAGAATTACAAAATGCTATAGAAACAACTTTCAATATATTTGCTTACCCTGAACTTCTACTGAGGGCTGAATTAATAATAGCTATGTACTGAACCCTTAGTTTTTAGTGCAGATTCTTTTTTTTTTAATTTTTTTAACGTTTATTTATTTTTGAGAGACATAGAAACAGAGTGTGAGCAGGGGAAGGGCAGAGAGAGAGGGAGACACAGAATCGGAAGCAGGCTTCTGGCTCTGATGAGCCGTCAGCACAGAGCCTGATGCGGGGCTTGAACCCACAGACTTCGAGATCATGACCTGAGCCGAAGTCAGCTGCCCAACCAACTGAGCCACCCAGGCGCCCCTAGTGCAGATTCTTATATACATTTTTTCTATCCTTTATGGTGCCTTAAGACATTTTCAGAATTCTCTGGTTTTCATCTTATTCCATTTTACCCATCCAACTTCTGCCACAGAAAGAAAGAGTTACCAGGCTTATATAGTTTCTTGAACTAAAGTCTAAGGGTGAGGGAAGATGAGTAACACAGTATAGGACAGCTGTATGTTTACACAAGATTCTCCCAGTTCTCTTAAAGCCTCAGAAATAATAGTAGAAACACTTATCTAGACCACCCTAGAATGGCAGTGACAAATGACAAAGGGAAACACAGCTTAGTAATCCTCACAATCCTGCATTTTACGGAAGGAAAAACAGAGGCTCAGAAGCAGCAGGTAACTTGCCCACAGTCACAGCTTTTACCAGCACACCCACCTCTGTATTGGCAAGATGAGAATTTGAGATAATAACTGAGATTCATATCTTCTTACCATTTTCTTTAATCTTTTACCTTTCACTCCATTTAGTTAATAGTGTTCACCACCTGAAGGAAAGAATGGTGGTGAGATCAGCAGAGGACAGGTTTTGAGAGGCAAATGCAAGGGCTTGGAATTGTGAGGGTTTCAAAAGCCAGAACCAAGAAGGGCTCAAGGAAAGTTGATGCCTGAGAAATGGAATTATCTTGCCCCTAGAGAAGATGGAGAGAGGAAAGTGGTAGGGAAGCAAAGAACTCTGGTGGCTCCTTGATGAGGTCCCCTATGTTTTGCACTCTCCAGGGCCATTGTGTCCAGGATGAAGGGTAATTCCACCCACGAAGAGATTTGGGAATCCAAAACAAGGAATACTGGAAGGGCACACAGAGTCCCTTGAGCACAGTGGCAGCACAGGAGTGGAATCCTCTGGCGGGCCAGTGCACCCCTGTAGATGGAGCTGCTCAGATTCTTAGGATTTGTACCTACCCTACCAAAGCTGGGGAAGCCGGCAAGGGCTTCCAGAACCCTCAAGAGCTGTGTAGACCAAGCATCAAGAGACAGCAGGTGGAAACATAGAAGGATAGACCTGTAAAGAACAAGGACACAGAGCATATGGGAAGAGGGATGTGACAATGAGTGTCAGCTTAGTTAGATACCAATATCAAAGACTAGATACTCCCTGTTCATCTGTCACTCTATCTATCTCATGGATCTAAGGAGGTAGGAGGGGAATAGATCCTGACTTAACAGAGGTTAAGATTCTGGCGCTTGATGTAATAAGGTTAATAATAGAATTCAACTTCAGATGTAAAATATAGTTGTATTTCTCCCACACATGAAAATATGAAATGAACGTGGTATCACTGCTCTACTGCTCCACTGTTGAAGGTAGATCCTGCCAGATCCCTAGGCACGTGTTAAGTCCACATGGATTTAAGGAAACCATCTTCCAAAAGTGTTACAATGCGCCACAAACCATATATATCAACTTTGTACAGCTGGACACCTTAAGTAAAAATAAGGAGGAGAACGGTGACTGAAAGGCCAAGAGAGACTGAATGAGATTTAAGGGGCCTGACTAAATTATTAGGCTGGACTCTTTTGAACCAGATTGAATACTTAATGAAGTCTCTACAGACCCATATCCCAAATAATGACAAAGAATTGGGGAGAAAAGTGGAAGGGAGGAAGGAAGGAAGGAAGGAAGGAAGGAAAGGAAGGAAGGAAGGAAGGAGAGAAAAAGAGAAAGAAAGTCATATATTTTTGTACCGCTGAGTTATGATGTAAGTTAAATTGTGATTCTGCTATAATGCATACGTTGTCATATTACATACAACCATAAGGTGGGTTCTTGAGTTTTTTACAGCTTTGAATATCAAACACGAGTCAGGCTGCGAGGAAAAACAGTCCTATCTGATAAAGTCCTGGAATCGGGCAAGGGAAGGCCCTTGTGTGCCTGGCTATCCTATGCTTCAGCTGGGAATCTGGATAAACTAGAAAGGAGATGTGGCATTAAGAAGCTGTGTTGGGTTCTAATGCTGCAATAACTATTACTATACTCTGTTCAGCTAAGTGGGAACTCTCCAAAAGGGAATCGTGACGTGTGGATTCTCTAGAAGTAACAAGTGGGTTAATTTACACTTCTCTTGTATGATTCGTAAACATCATATGAATGGTGTCTTTTTCCCTTCATAACTATTTGCATTTCGTGTGGATCATGCCACTGTTTTTACATACAGCATAAATGTTTAAGGAAAATTGTTTTCTAGTTTGCTTAAATACATTGAAACTATTTTGTTACACTGATAATTGACGTGAAATGTTGGGGTTTGGGAGCTAATGGTTAAGAAATAATTCTTGAGAACTCTTTGGTGCAAAAAAGAGTGGTTTTATTAAAACATGGGGACAAGACCTATGAGCAGAAAGAGCTGCACTGAGGGTGTGAGAAGTGGCTGATTATATACTTTCAAGTAAGGAGGAGGAATTTGGAAGAAAGGTTTCCAGGACCTTGAGGGGCTAGCTGGTGTTGGGAAAAGGTCACTTACTACTGTCTAGTAAAACCTTAGTCACGAGACCCTTCAGATATATATCAGTGGGCCATATGTTTGAAGGATAATTGCTAACATATATCTTGTGGGGTAAGGGGCAGAGATAAAGGAAGTTTACAAAGGGGTTTCATATGTTTAAGTAAACTTACAGGAACCTGGAGGTCAGGCTAATGTCAAGCTAAGGTTGCCTTTTGCCTCTATCTAGCAAGGTATTAACATCGAAGCAGTTGAGTTCCTGGAGGAAGGTTACTCTGCCTGTCCCAAGTACTTGTCAATGGGCCTGTAAGTTATAAGGAAATTTAATTTTTTTCTTTTGCCATTGTTCTCTACATCAGTAATGAGGAGAGAAGCTTCTGTTTAAGTATTCATCTATAGGGCACTTATAGATGAGTCACTGCTCTGAGTCCCCAGGACACCAAGATCAAAGACATTCTCCTAGACCTCAGTGCTTCTCTGGGCTGATACTCTTCTTTTTTCAAATCTTTACAAGATTCTTCAAAGTGTAGGCAAGACCAGGCTGTAACATGGAACCAGACTTTATTGAAGGTTTCAGGAGAGTAAAAAGAGAAAACTTTAAACTGGCCACTAAATGTGACTTCTGAATGTCACAGGCTGTCCTCACCTACCACTTCTTTAGCCCCTGACTTCTACTACGAGTTAGGAGTAGCCTACTCTCCTTAACAAGAATGCTGTGACCTAGAACATACCCACCCCTCTCCCTCTCCCAGCTCAGGCTCCAGCCTAAGACTAGCTCCCAGGAAACACCACAATCTCCAGAAAACAGCTTCACATACAAGAATGACAACTTTTGACAGTGGCCAATAGAGCAGTTTAGCTCTGTGCGGCCTTGAACCTCTCCACCGCTGAATTGCAACTCAACTTTTTCTTTCCACAAGTCCATTTCGCATTTTTCTTTTTTCACTTCTTTTAAAGTTAGATTGATGTATAATATACATATAGAAAAATTCATTCATTTTAGTGCGTGGTTCTATGAGTTTTAACAAACACAGAGTCATGTTACCTCTGCCACAATCAAGACATAGAACAGGTCCCTCATCCACAAACATCCCTCATGCCCTTAGTCAGCCTCCTCGCATGCTCAGCCCCAGGCAAAACTGACCTGTTTGCTGTCTGTAGTTTTGCCTGTTCTAGAATGTCATATAAATGGAATCATACACATGGCAGTTCTTTATGTCTGATATCTTTCACTTAATATCATGTAAATTTATCCATGTTAAATATATCCAAAGTTTGTTCCTTTATATTGCTGAGTAGTTTTCTATTGTACAAAGTTACTACATTGTATGAGTGTACTACAGTTGATTTACCCATTTGCCAACAGAAGGCCATTTATTTCCAGTTTTTGACAATTGTGAATAAAGCCACTATAATCTTTGTATATAGCTCTTTGAATGAACATAAATCTGGGAACATAAATAGCTATGAATGGGATTGCTGAGTTGTAGGATAAACCTATGCTTAACATTATACAAAACAGTAAATTGCTTTCCAAAGTGGCTGTACCATTCTGTATTCCTACTGATGTGGAAATAAATGCTGGGGTTTGAAGCCAATGGCCAAGTGAGAATTCTTGAGACCTCTTTGGTGCAAAAAAGTGGTTTTATGGAAGTACAGGGACAGGACCCATGGGCAGACAGAGCTGCACTGGAGTCGTGAGGGGTGACTGATGATATCCTTTCAAGTTGGGAGGAGGGTAGGAATAGCATTAAATCTCTAAAGAATTTTGGAAGCAAGGTTTCCAGGACCTTGAGGGGGCTAGCTATTGTTAGGCAAAGGTCATTTATTTCTGTTTAGTAAAAACCCAGTAATGAGACCCTTCAGATGTGTATCAGTGCGCCATATTCTTGGAGGATGATGGCTAACGTATGCCTTGGGGGGGTAGAGATAAAGGAAGTTTCCAAAGGAATTTTTGTATGTTAAAGTAGACTTACAGGGTCCGGTGCTGGGGATAATGTTAAGCTAAGATTCTCTTTTGCCCTGAGCAAAGTGTCATCACTGAGGCAGCTGAGTTCCTAGATGAATGTCACTGGAGCTGTTTCGAGGACTCATCAATGGGCTGTAGGCAGTAAGGAAATTTAATTTTTGTCTTTTGCTTTTGTTTCCCACATCCCCTGCCAACAATGTATGAGCATTCTAACTGGACTACCAGCACATGGTATTACCAGTTTTTGTGGTAAAAAAAAAAAAAAATCTTATTCATTCTAGTAGATCTATATAGGTCTATATAGATCTACTCAGTGTAGTTTAAATTTTGAATAATTCATTATGTTAAACATATGTATATGTGTTTATTTGCCACTCATAACTCTTTTTGGTGAAATCTCAGCTTAACTATTTTGCCGCTTTATTTATTGGGTTGTTAGCTTTACTGTTTTTGGTCTTGAGGATTCCTTACATATTCTAGACACAAATCCTTTGTCAGAAATGTGCTTTGCAAATTTTTCCCCCAAGTCTGTAGCTTGTCTGTTCATTTTTATAAATACTGTATGTCTTAGTTACCTCAGGCTTCTATAATCAAATAGCTACCATACAGCGGGTGTCTTAAACAACAGATACTTGTTTCTAACAGCTCTGGAGGCTGTGAAGTCCATGATCAAGGTGCCAGAAGATTCTCGTGAGAGCCCTTTCTGGTGTCCAGTCACCTTCTCATGTCCTCACATGTTGGGGAAAGAGAGATCAAGCTCTCAGGTCTCTGGTAAAGGCACTGATCCCATCATGAGGATACCACTTTTATGACCTCATCTAAATCCCAAAGTCCCCATAATCAAATCTATTTGGGGGTAGGACTTCAACATACAAATTTGGGGAGGGGTGAAATACAATTCAGTACATAATAGTGTCTCTCAAGAGATTAAGTTTTAAATTTTGATGAAGTCCAAGTTACCAATTTTTAACAGATCATACCTTTGGTGTCATATCTAAGAAATCTATGGCTACCCAGAACACAAAGATATACTCATATTTTTTTATAGAAAATGTATACTTTTAGGTGTTTTTATTTAGTTCATTTTGAATGACTACGTGTACTGTTATACATGGCGCCAAGTATAAATGATCCTTTGTTGTTGTTGTTCTAACACCATTTGTTAAAAAAGGTTTATTTCTGACCTCTCCATTCTGTCCGTTGATTTATGTGTCTATGCTTTTATAAATACCATATTCTTTTAATTAGTGTGGCTTTATCTTCAGTCTTGAAATCACGTAGTATGAATCCTTCAAATTTCTCCTTTTTAAAAATTGTTTTGATTATTCTATTTCTTTGCATCTCTAACTAAAATTTAAAATCATTCCATTTCTACTGGCAGAAACAAAAGCCTTCTGGTATTTTGGTTGGGATATCATCGAAATCTATATAAATTAATTTGAAGAGATTTGACAGCTTAACAATATGGAGTCTTCTGGGGTGCCCTAGTGGCTCAGTTGGTTAAGCGTCAGACTCTTGATTTCAGCTCATGATCTCATGGTTGGAGAGTTCAAGCCCTGCATCAGCACAGAACCTGCCTAGAATGGTCTCTCTCTCCCACTGGTGTGTGTTCTCCCTCTCTTGAGATAAATAAATTAAAAAAAACAATATGGAGCCTCCTCATCCATGATCATGTATTTTCTCCTTTAATTTCCCTCAGTAACTTTAATAATTTTCAGCGTACAGGTTTTGCACATCTTTTGCTAGATTTATCCCTTAGTATTTTATATTTTCTATGATTTTGTTTTTAAATTCAGTTTTTGAATTTATTAACTATTATTTATTATTATTTTATAAAGAAGCATTGAATATCTCATGTAATTTACTGAATGCTGCACTGAAAGTGAAAAACAGAACGGTTGTGTAGGTGTGGGGACCTGTAGCTCCCTGCTGCTGCCCCGCGTCACAAGATGCTGCCCGCCACATTACAGATCACTACCCTGGGAAAACATCAACATTCCAAACTCAAATTATGGTTTCTACTCAATGTGTATTGATTTTACACCATCACAAAGTCAAAATATCACAAATGTAACCACGGTAAGTTGGGGACTACCTGCATATGGAAATATAATTGATTTTGTATATTGACCTTGAATCCTATAAACTTGCTAAATTTGTTTTAGTAGCTTTTTTTGGATTCCTTAGGACTGTCTGTGAATAAAGGCAGTTACTTCTTCCTTCCTGATTTAACTATCTTTTACTAATATTTCTTGATTTTCTTGGCTGCACTAACTAGAATCTCAGCAATGTGATGACTTAAAGTGATATCCTTGCTTCTCTCAAATCTTAGGCTTTCACCATTGAATTAGACCGCTAGGGCTGCCATAAATACCACAGTCTAACTGGCTTAAATAATACTTATTTTCACACAATTCTAATCTAAAATCAAGATGTCAGTGGGTTTGGCTTTTCCTGAGGCCTCTCTCCTTCGCCTGTCTTCTCCCTATGTTTTTACATGGTTTTTCCTCTGTGTTTGTGCCTTAATCCCCTCTTCTTTAAGGGCACCAGTCATATTGGATTATGAGTCACTCTAATAACCTCATTTTAACTCAAGTACCTCTTTAAAGGCCTTATATCTGAATAAAGTTATAATCTGAGGTATTGGGGGTTAGGAATGCAACATACGAATTTAATGGTGGACGTAACGGAGACCATAACAACTATTAAAAATGTTAGTTGTAGGTCTTTGTAGATGCCCTATTGTCAGGTTGGTAAAATTCTCTTCTAAATCTTTTTTTGCTTAAATCTTTTTAAAATCATAAATAAGTACTGAATTTTTTGAAGTTTTTTTTCTGCATCTAGTGGGATGATTATATGTGTTTCCTCTTTGTTTCTTTTAATATAATAAATTACATTGATTGATTTTTCAACTATTAAGCCCACCCTGTATTTTATCCTTATCCAGCCATGACACATTATCCTTTCTAGATGTTGCCAATTTTTATTTGGGAAAATATTACAGACTATCCTTCTGGTACATAACTTATTAATGGATGTATTTGTGGTACAAGTGTTTAGTCACTTACCAGAACATAAATAGTAAGCTTATTGCTTCGAAATATGTAGGCAAATATCAGAAATAATAGTTCAAAGAGCTAAAAGTGAATGAAAGCAGTACTAGTGGGTAAAGTTGTCCCTACCCACCCTTACTTCTTTTTCTACCATTTGACTTTTTAAATTATATGCACATTACTTTGGTAGAAATAAAACTTGATTATATCAATGAAAAAATTAAATCTTCCCATCCAGAGACTAGTTGTTTGTTCGTTTTTTGTTCACTTTCATTACAACTCTGATTCGGGTGGAATTATTTTGCCAGTGCATAGTGTGCAAACAACTGGAAAAGGGCCTCTCTTTCCTCCCAAATAACTAGCTCCTCCCAGCACAATTTATTGTTTGTCCTTAATTTTTTCCCATGTTGTGTTTAATACTCTCTATTATTTATACTAAGTTGTTCCTATAGTATCCGTCCTTGTCCTGGTCCACACTGACTGGAGCTACAACTAGAATGAATTTACTGTGGTGGTGAAGTTCATCCAAACAAAAGAAGAAAGGGTAAGGGCAAATGCCCAGAGGTTTATAAAAGCAAGTGGTTGGTAAATGCTTGATGGAGGAATCTGAGAATAGATAAGGATAATAAATGTTTAAAGCACAACAGTAAGTGGCATTACTTAAAACGAAACCTTGACGGGCAGTCCTGGGGTACGAATCACGACACTTCTCAAGCTGGGATCCTCACGTGAGGCAGAGACACCACGCACGAAGGGAAGTCGCAGGGACTCGGGCTTTGATTTCGCGGGCCTGCGCAGGTTCAGCGAGAGACTGGTCGTGGCCCAGGGGGCGGGGCGAACGTCACTTCCCGCAGCCTCCGCCAGGTCCTCCCGCGCTATGACGGCCCGCGCGGAGCCGCAGGGGCGACGGCCCGGAGTCGGGGTAGGGGTAGTGGTGACTAGCAGCAGGCATCCTCGTTGCGTCCTCCTGGGGAAGAGGAAAGGGTCGGTTGGAGCCGGCAGCTTTCAACTTCCAGGCGGCCATTTGGAATTCGGGTGAGCAGCCGCCGAGCCGGGGAAAGCCGAACGTGCGCGGGAAGGACGCTCTCTCTCCGTGCGTGCGTCCTTGCGTCCTTGCGTGTGCGCTGACGCTTGTGTCATCTCGCGCTTTCGTTTGCTTTCTCCTCTGGCTGCGGTGCCCCTAGGTGCAGGCCCCTACCGGGAGGGGGCGCTGAGCTGCGGACGGCTGGCGAAGGGTCTCCGCTCCGCCTGAGCCCCGCCAGCCCAGTCCTTTTCTCTAGGCAGCCTTTTATCCGCGCCTGTAGGCTGGGGTGTGTTTTTCTTAATGTTTGCATGTAGGAGACGGAAACTGGGGCTTTATGAAGATCTAGTCCAATTGTGTCAGTTCAGACACTTGCACGGTTTGGGTGTGCAGTAAACGTACGGGTATGGACGTCGTATTTCCTGCCCGCACAGGTTTAGCTGCTCTGTGACCAAGTAGATGGGTTAGTGAAACTCTCTGGGCCTCAGTGTCTTCATCTTTTACAGTAGGGAAATTGGACAGAGCACTCTTTAACGTGGCTTTCTGTGGTTTGATGGTGGATCAGACCGGTAAAGGAAGTTGAACAGCTAAAGTCAACTCTACCCAAGGGTGCGGAAAGCCAGGGAATTTGCTAAAAGGTGGGTTCCGAAGTGAGAATGAGGTTAAAGTCAACGGTGGATGAACAGTATCTAAAGTGGTCAGAGCCAGCGCTTAAGTTTTTACGTTACTGTGAAAGTTCAAACATACATAAAAATAAATATTTGGTGAATTCTCTCGTATACTTACTACTCAGCCTGTTCTTGTTTCATCTTTACTGCTCCATCCCAACAGACACACACATCCTTTGTTTTCTGGACTCTTCTAAACGAAAACAGACATTTATTATACCATCCGTAAATAGTTCGCTACCTGTAATAGGCTTTTTTAAAAGACGTAACCACGTTTTCACATCTTAATAAAATACCTTTTTCACACCTTAACAAGATAATTATTTTTATTATTTTTTTAAATATAATTCTGGGAAGAAAGCATTCAAATTTATTTTTTTTAACGTTTCTTTATTTTTGAGAGAGACAGAGACAGAGACAGAGCGTGAGCAGGGGAGAGGCAGAGAGAGAGGGAGACACAGAATCCAAAGCAGGCTCCATGTGGGGCTTGAACTCAAGGGAGAGAGAGATTGTGACCTGAGCTGAAGTCGGATGCTTAACCAACTGAGCAACCCAGGCCCCCTAAGGTAATTCTTTAATAACCTGTGATACTCAGTCTGTACTGCTTTCCACATTTGTCTTGAAAATGTATTGTTTTGTACCAGTCAAGATCAAAGGAAGATTGTATTTTGAGATTGATTGTAATTTGGGATTGATAAATTTGTTTCCAAATCTAACAGTAACCCACCTTTCCCTTTTTTTTTTTTTTTAAACATCTCATGTTGAACAGTATGGGTCATTTGGAGAATCTTAACATTCTGACCATACTCTTCTAATCCACCTATTTGTTATAAAGTGCTAGTTAGAGACTTGATCCAAGTGCCTTTTAATCGGACTTTGTCTTTGATAAAACATGGAATTCCTGTCATCTTCTGGCACATGGAATTTTTTAAATGGTATTCAGGATTTTAAAAAACATCAATAAGTTTTTCATTTTTAGGTAATTAAGATAAGCCATCAGTTAATAACTAATAAAATTTCTAGGTTAAAGATCATTTTGCCCAGAGGGACACACTGTATTGTCCTTTGTCAATTGCAATGGCTAGAGATAGCTATCTTAATGATAACACAATAAAGTATTGGAATCTTTACTCAGATATCCAATGATAATAGCCAAAATTGACCTTTAATGAGCTTTTTACTGAGGGCTAGATATTATGCTAAGCTCTTCACGTATATACTTTCACTTATCTTTATATGACTGGTACACTGAATGGGCTAAGTTTGAGGGGAAACAAATAGAAAATGGTTTATTTTCTCCATCCCTTGTCTTTATAATTTTTTAAGTTTATTTTCAGATAGAGACAGCACCAGTGGGGTAGGGGTAGAGAGAGAGGGAGAGAAAGAGAGAGAGAGAGAGAGAGAGAGAGAGAATCTCAAGCAGGCTCCACATTGCCAGCACAGAGTCTGACACAGGGCTTGAACCCACTAAACCATGAGATCATGACCTGAGCAGAAACCAAGATTTGGAGGCTTAACTGACTAAGCCACCCAGGGGCCCCTCTTTTCATTGTCTTTCCCTTTTCTGCTGTTCTCTGACATTTCCTGCAAATTCTATTGTTTTCCTGTCACTTGATTAGAAAAATAAATCACATTTGGTCATTATGATCCACTTCCAAGCATTTGTCTCTTCCTGTAGTGGAGAAAAGGAGAGAGGAGAAGGGCCTCCTCCTTTTCTCACTGTTTCTGGTTTCCTTCCTTCTCCAGGATGTTGGGGAGGCAGGAGGTGGGCTAAACTTTTTACAGGACTAGTGCTGCTGTGATCCATCCATTGGTGCCCTCTGGATGCTGTGCCCTCTTCCCTAGAATAAAAACTGTTGGTTGTTCGGAAGGCCCACAAGGATGTCTATCCTGCACAGTTCTCAGACATAGGTGGCTGATTTAGCTTTCGCTTAGCACACTACCTTGCTTTTTCTTTCTGCTGGGATCCCCAGCAGTCTCTTGTAGCATCTGCTGGGCCCAGAAGAAAATTCAAAATGAGAATAACGCTTTCACTGTCATCCTTTCTCCTTGCTCATTCATCGTGGGCTTCTCTAGCCAGTCTCCTGCTTTCCAGATTCTCAATGTGGGAATAAACATCAGCCTCTGTATTCACGTGCATCCCTAAACACCAAGGGACACATTTTAGACTTACCCAAGAGCTCTTTCCTTTCTACCACCTTTCCTCTGAATCACAGGCCTGTGAGTTTCTACAGCTCAGTACGACTTTAGCAGAGGAGTAACACCCCAGTATCTCCTTGGGAGTCACACCCACTCTCTGTGACCAGTTTTCTTGAAGCACCTCTCACTTGGCTTCGGGCAGAGTTGTCCTTTCATCAGGACGAAGGGAAGCGTTGCTACTATGCTTGAAAATTCATTAACTTTCCTCCCTGCCCGAAATCTCCTTTCTTACTATGTAGACTGGGTAGAGTGAAGGTCAAAAGACTTGGAAGCCTTTAGATGGTGTCTGTTTGCTCTCTTGCCATACTCTTTAGAATTTGAGGTGCTTATTGCCTTTTGTCCTCAGTTTTAAAGCTTAAACGAAAATTGTGAGACTGCGGGAAAAGACATTGTCCACTTCTTGATATGCTTACACCAACCCCATTAGAGAGTACTATTACCTCTTTTTATTTGTCTGCGGTAGAAAGTAATGGACTTCGAAATTAAACCTAGGTCTAGCTGACTCCAAAGTCTGAGCTTTTAATTGTATACTAACTGTCATAGCTTCCAGGCATGTGAACTAGTGCTAAATTGGCTAAATGTTCTTTTGTTTGTTTGTTTGTTTTGTTTTTTTGCTGTAGACGAGAAATTTCTAGGCAGGAATTTCATGGCAAAATAATAAATTACATATCCAGAATTGAATACAGTGCTGCACTTCTGTTTTCCAGTGAAACGTGGGAAGAATGTGCTCAAAGGGAAACCTGGGAAGAAGCAGCTCTTCGCTTGAAAAATGTTCGCTTTGCCTCAGTTGTGAATTCCTTTGTTGAGAAAGAAAATTACCATTATGTGACGATACTAATGAAAGGAGAGGTGGACGTGACTTATGATTCAGAACCAAAGAACACAGAGCCTGAAAAAAATGAAAGTAAGAGAATTATGTGTAATAATGCATGTTCTTTGAGGAGCCTATCGTCCAAGTATTACATTATGTTTGCCACACAAAGAGAATTAGAATCTGTTCATACGGAAATGTAAACATGCTTACTTAAATCCTGGAGACATAAGCATATAGCAGGAAAGAGAACTGGCCCAGAGCCAGACTACTTGACTTGCATCCTGATTTTTCCGTGTAGAGGTTTGTAACCTTGGGCGAGTTATTTAATATCTCTGGGGCTCTTTTCTCCTCTGTGATAATAGCAACTACCTCCGATGGGTTGTTGTAGGGATAAAATTAATTAATACATATAAAGAACCAAATGAACACCGAAAGTACTCCGTAAGTCTTAGTTTTATTTTTAGCGTTTAATTTTGCTTCAAACGGATTTTAAGCAAAATGTTGAAGGTACCGTCCTTGGTTTTCTCACCTGTGTAAGAAAGATATAAATTTCCTTATATGGAGAGTGACTAACCTGACAAAACAATTATCCTTGGTGTTGAGTCGAGTGCTCTGAAAGCTTTAACAACAATTGATATTACTAAGCATTGTCCTAAGGGCTTTGCATGTATCATCCCTCTTCAAATTTCATAAAAACTCCATGACAAGGAGTAAAATATCAAACTTAGCAAATATATTATTTGCCTTGTGAAACCTTATCCAAGCAGTCTTGCATACTGGAGCTCCCCTATCAACATTTAATTTATACTCCAATATGGAAGACTCTAGTCATTCAACAAATGCTTACTGAGTGCTGTGTGCCAGATACTGTTCTAGGCACTACAGAAACAGCGGTGTTTCTGTAGTTGTGTGGAACAAAGTCCCTCTCCTCTGAGAGTTTACATTTTTTTTTAATCTGGTGAGGGAGAAAGGCAGCACATTAGCAGATATTTTACACTGTAATCCTTACAGTGTAAGGAATAAGAATAAAAGTAAAACCGTGTCAGGACAGTGACCCACGGGTGCTGCATCAGATGGGGTGGTGAGGGAGGGCCTTGAGGAGGGGAGTACATGCAGAGGCCTGGAGGAAGTGAGCTTTCTAGAAAGGATAAATCATGATTTAAGCAGTTTGCAGATTGAATTCCTTGAATGAATGGAAGGGCATGTTCTACCCAAAGGCCTGTTGAGTCATACACGCCTTTTTATAAAACAGGTAACAACTTGAAATCCTCTAAAGTGAACTAGCGGAGTCTGAGCTGTTTTTACTCACTGCACTCCAGCATTAAACCTGTGGCTCTTTTCCTCACATCAGATAGTTCTGCAGACTTCATTTGGATGGCCTATAATTCAGTGAATTCTTACACTGTCTACCTAGAGTCAGCGTCAGATCCCAAAAGTTACAGAGCTCAGTCCCACAAGATTGTGCCCACTTCAAATACCAGTCGCAAGTCCTGGCCCCATGTACTTCAGGCCACCTGGCTATAAATTGGGTTCCTCAGGTTCAGTAATTTGCCAGAATGGCCTGCAAAACTCAGGAAAACAGTTTACTTACATTCCCAGTTTGTTATAAAGGAAACAACTCAGGAACAGCCACATGGAAGACACACTGGGCAAGGTGGGTGGGGAGAGGGATGCAGATGATGCCGTACTCGCAATGAGCACCTTGATGCCTTCACCTCCCAGGAAGCTCTCTGAATCCTGTTGTGTGGAGTTCTCATGGAGGTACCTGTGTAATGGGATTAGTACATATTACCATGGTCTCTATGGTTGATTAGATCATTATCTGCTGGTGATTAACTCGATCTCCAGCTCCTGTCCTCTCTCCTCAGGTGGGATGTGTTTTTCTGGTCACCTGCCCTCAATTCTGAGCCTGTCTAGGGACCCCCAGCCACCCATCAGCTTATTAGCATAAATTCAGGCATGGTTGAAAGGGGCTTATTATGGAAAGCAAAAGATGTTCCTCTCATCCCTATCACTCAGGAGAATACAAAGGTTTCAGGAACTCTGTGCCAGGAAACAGGGAGGGAAGCCAGATATGTATATTCCTTTTATCACAGTAACACACGCAGAAATACCCAAGAAGTATCCAAAGGCTTTCACTTGGCCTAGGGTACAACTAAAATCATTCATGCCTTAAGAAGGGAAGGTGAGAAACGTACAGGTTCACTGGGGGAACTCTCTACAAGTTCTTCTCTCTCTCACATCCCCAGCCATCCTGGATAAAAGGAGAAATAGGAGAGAGGGGAGTCCAGGGTAACAGTGGAAACAAAACTCAGTAGTCTCGACATCCTGAAGCTGTGGGAAGGAGTTGATTACTCGTCTTTTTAATATTAAATTGAAGTGTAAATATGCATATTTCACCTTAATACTTTTTGTAGGACTCAATTTACCTTTTTTCTTTGAAGCAAAATATAGTTCCTGTAACCGAATTTTTAAAAATTAGTTTGAAGGTGTCATTTATTCAGGTAGTAAGCACAGATTCTTATTTTCTCTTAAAAGAGAGCCCTAAACTTGGAAGAATGACCATATCCTTATTTTAATCTTTTCTACCAGCAACAAAAAACCTGACTCAAGAAGAGACAAAATGATGAAATAGTTTGGTTTTGCATACTTAGCGTCCTTCACAAGGAGCAGACATGATACTCATTGGTGGAGAAGGGCTGAACAGCGGAACCACTGACTGTCCCACCAGCTCTGACCAGGCTCCAGCCGGCTGCCTCTGTCTCTCAGTCCCTCACCGTGCCCTGGCCTCTGTCGGGATTGGGGTTGCTGAGGCCTGGTGCAGGGCACAACTTCCCGTCCTGCTCTGCACTGTAGGCCTGTGTTTCTAGTTACCGTCCCCTGACATTAGAAGCCATCAAGTTCAAGTGTTCAGCTTCAAATCATACTCACTACTTTTCCTTTACTGAACTTTGAATACATAAAGAGCAGATGTTTGGGTTCATTCACCTTTGACTCTCTGTGCCTGACTGCTATTCAGAGTATATTGTTGAGAACATGTTGAAGGAAGAAGGGAAGGGAACAAGGGGATGAGATTCTCCTGTATAGAATCTAGACTGGTCTACTTTTGAACAACTTCTAAAAGATTATTATCCTAAGTTATAAAGTTCTTTGTTAGAGTTTTTGTTACTATGTTATGGTATGTATTGTTTTTCTCTTCCTAGAATCTGGTAGTTTTGACTTGTTTTTACATGCTTTGTGATTTTTTTTCATTATATAACTTTTTTTGAGTTTGTCCACCTTCATTTTGTTGACCCTTTCACATGCTAGTAATCCGGAGTCAAATAGTATGATATTTATAAGGCCCAAGGTTACTAGTACCAAGGCAGATTTGATCAGAAACACTTATTCCTCTCTAGCCCTTCATAACAATATAGCAGAAATTATTTTCACTTTTTTTCCCATTCGAGAGCCTCTGCTGGGTAACGAGCTGCACCACAGCCAGGGTGCGCAGGCTTGGTGGTGGCTGTGGTTTTATTTATAGCATAAAGATGCATTTTCTCTCCCATGTTCCTCAGATCGTGGATCTGGATCACCTGCTTCAGGTTGCTGGTTAATGGCATCTTTTCTCCAGCCATCCAGTTATACTTAGGAGCATCGGCCAGATGCTTCGCTTTCTCACAAACGGGTTAAACTTTACAGCAGCTCCCTGGGGACTGTGAATTCAGCATCTTGCAGCACATTGCTCTGTGACACCTCTCTCTCTTGCTCTCTCTCTCTCTCTCACTCTCTCCTCCCCCCCCCCCATCCTTCTCTCTTTCTCTTAGACCGTGGTCACAGTTGCTGATCCTGAACTTGTTCTAATTTCACAAATTTTTTGTCCCCTGTCCCAGCATGAAACTGCATACCTGTATCTCGCAGGCGAGAAACTTCGTGGAAGAAACTGCACTTAAACATAAGTAGATGCAGGTGACCATGAAGAAACTTAGAACATGGAGTGTGCATCTTAGTAATACAATATTTACATATTTACCTGTTAGGAGTATCTGTGCTTTCATGTTATTTATATATAAACTATCAAAGAGAATAGTGTTGCCTGGAGTGTTTTTCTAGGATTTTGTGTATTTCACAACTAATAGACACTGTTAAATATTTCCTTTTTCAGTGGATTTTTGAAAATCGGTTCCATCCATATTGTCTTTCTATCTAAAGTGTACCACAGCCAGAGAAGACTTTTTATTCTCTGCACAGCTTCCATTTTTAAAAAGATGGAGAATAGCTTAGAAATTTTGTAATTTACCTTATTCTATAGGTGGGGCAAGTGGCTTGTTTTAATGTAGTGTTGTAACGTATTATATAGATGTAAAGTTCTGTATCTTTTGTTTAGCCAAATATTTAAGCAAAACTAGAATTGTTTTAAATCTGGGTTTTACCATCATGGGCCCCTTGGAAGCTTGGCCTCATGTTAAAATAACAGCGTGTTATAAATGATCACCACTCTGTTAAGATCTTCATTCTAAAGGCAAATTATGTTGGTACAGCTGAGCTAATGCATAGCATCACGATGATTAGTTACAAGTCATTTTTATATTTAATTTTATTTTCTAAGTATAGGTTAACTTGCCAAAATAAATATTCTTTCCTCCCTTCCAGCTAAATAAATTGATTTGGTATCTTTCTTTTATAGGTTGGGAGTGGGTTCCCTGGGAAGAATTTCCTCCACTGGACCAGCTTTTCTGGGGACTGCAGTGTTTAAAGGAACAAGGCTATAATCCATTTAAAGAAGATTTAGATCACCTGGTAGGATACAAAGGCCATCATCTCCAGGGGAGGAAGATAACCTGATATACTTGGAAAAGACAAAATAAGGGGCACCTGGGTGGCTCAGTCGGTTAAGCGGCCGACTTCAGCTCAGGTCATGATCTCACAGTCTGTGAGTTCGAGCCCCACGTCGGGCTCTGTGCTGACGGCTCGGAGCCTGGAGCCTGCTTCGGATTCTGTATCCCCCTCTCTCTCTGCCCTTCCCCTGCTCACACTCTGTCTCTATGTCTCTCAAAAATAAAATAAAAACGCTAAAAAAAAAAGATAAAATAAAGTTCTGTGAGAGAATGAAAAATACCTGCATTTCTGAACAACTCCATTTTATGTAAAAAGTTCCATATGTTTGCCAGCTTATTTGCTGCCTCTTAATATACACCCATCACCCTTGCAGCCAGTACTTGTGAAAAATTTGCTGGCATTATGTCCTGAATTGCATTTCAGACTCAGGAAATGAGATAAATGGTGATATTGTGGCAATTCTGCTTTCTGTATTTTTCTGTGGTATTTACTCGGTTTGTCATTACCATTACCAGCTTGCATGGCATGGGGGGCAAGAATTTGCCCTGGTGTTTCAGTTCAAAAGATCCTAATTCAGATGCTAACACAGCATGCCCGTTGCAGAATTTATCATGGTCATTGATTTTTGTCTGTTTTATTTAAAACAAAATTTTTGGTACTATAATGAGATAGTCTTTGCAACTGGAGTGACAGGACAGGTCACTGGGGTCTATTTCCCAGGTTTCTGATTCAGAACCTACCTCAAGAGAAGTGAGACAAACTATCCGAGATAATTATCTTGTCATGAACAGGCCATGGACTTTTGGACTTCTCACATAATCTCTGTGAGATCCAGCTTCCTTATATGTAAAATAAGGTTAGAGTAGGACACTGGTTCTCCAGCTGTGGTCTGGGGGAGGTCCATGAGACCCTTTCTAGGGCACTCAAGGTCAAAGCTGCTTTCATAATAGTAGGACATTATTTGCCTTTCCCACTGTCACTCTTTTCATGAGAGTCCAGAGGAGCCGTCCAGAGGCTCAGTGACGTGTGATATTGTAACAGATTGACTGCAAGAAGAAACCAGGCAAGCCTTATGGATGAAACTCTTCCATACGTCTATCACAAATATAGTTGAGCTTCAGAAACTTACCACAAAGTAGTTTTTCCATATCTGCTACTTTAAATTTTTAATGGACAGATTCATTAGGAGCTTATGAGATTGCTTTTTTTGTTTTAAATCCACCTAATTAGACATCAAGGTTTATTTCAATGGAAAGAAAAAACTAACCTGGGCTATATGCAGAATTTGAGAAACTCAACAGATGAACATAGGGGAAGGGGAAGAAAAAATAAAATAAAAACAAAGAGGGAGGCAAACCATAAGAGATCTTGAATACAGAAAACAAACTGAGGGTTGCTGGAGGTGGGGGGTCTGAGGGAGAGATGGGTTAAATAGGTGATGGGCATTAAGGAGGGCACTTTGCAGGATGAGCCCTGGGTGTTACATGTAAGAGATGAATCACTGGGTTCTACTTCTGAAGCCAAGACTACACTGTATATTAAATAGCTTGAATTTAAATAAAAATCAAATGAAATAAAATAAAATTTTAAAAATAAGTATTTTCAATAAAATGGTAAAAAAAATTTTTTTAATTAAGTTTCATGTTAGAAGGGGATTGCATTTACCCCAGCACCTAATATGCTCAGTTTGCATCCCATAATCACTCAAGTAAATCTTTCTCTAAATAAACAGATGAACGGAGGAGGATTTAGAACTCTTAGGTAAGCAGTTAATTCTTAGATGGTTTGAGAATTGCCTTTAATGGAAAAAAACTAATGCTGACTACTAGCGATATTCTCATAAAATTAAATGTGGGCTACAGTTACTGAAGTACACCTTGCTCTGCCAGGACGCTGGGGAGTCTGGAATATCTCTTCCTTCATCTCTGTGCCAGGTCAGTCCCTGAGGTGTCCTGTGTCCCCTGATACGCAAGTGCGGTATCCTAGCAAAAACCCTTCCAGCGGAGCATATGGTGAATTCAGCCTCCCTTGGAGGAAACAGCTCTTTGATAGCTACACTGCTAGCTTTCCAAGTAAGGCAAATGCTTTCCGAGGAAATACTCTCTTTGGGGCAGCAAGAATCAATCACATGAACCAAGAACTGTGGTGAAGGAAAGCTCAGGGAGTCATCTGCCGGGGAGAAAACAGTCTTCTTCCAGCATAAGATCAGTCACGTATCAATGCTGCCTTTTAAAATAATAATAATTAGATTATTTATGCTGTACTTAGAAGTCAGTGCTCTGGTTGATTCAGCATTTGTGAAGAATGCAAATAAGGTAACAGCATGCATTGATGGAGAGGCATGTACCAAGCCTTCCACTACCAAGAAATTGAACACGTGAAGCCATACTTAGGATCCTACATAAGCATTTAGTTTGTATCTACTATGTGCCAAGTACTATGATAGGTACTTACTTATATTTATATTGTAAGTTGAATCTATCACAGTCCCAAATTTCCATTCTAGATCCCACCCCCCATTTTTAGTTTACTATGTTTAAGTATTTGGCTTTTTGCCTAATAATAATGTTCAACAGCTCTGTATACAACGACATAGGTTCTCATTTTACTCACCAGAAGTTCATGGGCAGAAGGAACAAAGTAGCAGGAAGGCGAGCCACGCTGTCCACCAGCTTCAGTTTGACTTCATCCTCCTGTCTTCTGTTCTTTTTCTTCTTTACAGATTCACTTTCCACCCATTGTTGAGGACTCCCCAAACAACATTATGTGCAGCTCAGACCTTTTTCCTAATCTCCAGACCCAGCTACACACCACTCATCTCTACCTGAGTTTTTCCACATCCTAATTTGGTATGTTCCAAACTGAAGTTGCCTCTGTATTCCTCTTTGGGAATAACTCCATCATCTGCTGAACTGCTCAAATTAGACGCCCTTCCCCCACATAAAGCAGCGACAGTCACTTGTCCATTCTGTTTCTTTCATGTCTTCTGAATCCACCCCTGTGAGGTTGTCCCAGCTGCCTCTCCTCTGGTGTGGGTCCTCATCATCTTTTTCCCAGACTGTGCCTGCAGTGTTTACCCCTCCAACTAACTGACTAAGGTCACATATACATGACATACAATTTACCCTCTGGGGGCGCCTGGGTGGCTCAGTCAGTTAAGCGTCGACTTCGGCTCAGGTCATGAACTCACGGTCTGTGAGTTCGAGCCCCGCGTCGGGCTCTCTGCTGATGGCTCAGAGCCTGGAGCCTGCTTCAGATTCTGTATCTCCCTGTCTCTCTGCCCTTCCCTTG
Organism: Paguma larvata; assembly: GCA_030068075.1. NCBI lineage: Eukaryota > Metazoa > Chordata > Mammalia > Carnivora > Viverridae > Paguma > Paguma larvata. Next base: position 56,541,999 of record CM057839.1, read on the forward strand.
CTCACTCTCTGTCTCTATGTCTCTCAAAAATAAAAAATAAAAAAAAAATAAATTTACCCTCTTATTTTTGACAGTGCGCCTAGAGTGACTTTTCAAAAAATTAAATCTCATGGTCATTTGGCTTATTTCCAATTGAGTCTGTTACAAGTAAGGCTGCTCTGAGCATGTGTACCTGCTTTCTTTAGGGTTCACAGGTATACTGATCTCTGTTGGGTATAAACCTACGAGTGAGAAGGCTGGGTCACAGAGTATACAAATCTTTGCTAAAAGAGATCTTTTTCATGTTATCTATCTATCTAGCTATCTATCTAAGTGGGGGAGGGGCAGGAGAGGAGACAATCTTTTTTTTTCTTAAAGATTTTATTTTATTTATTTTTTAATTTACATCCAAGTTAGTTAGTGAATAGCACAGTAATGATTTCAGGAGTAGATTCTACTGACTCATCCCCTATGTATAACACCCAGTGCTCATCCCAACACGTGTCTTCCTTAATACCCCTTGCCCATGTAGACCATCCCCTCACCCACAACCCATCTAGCAACCTCTGTTCTCTATATTTAAGACTCTTAGGTTTTGTCTCCGTTTTTATTTTTGCTTCCCTTCCCTTATGTTCAACTGTTTTGTATCTTAAATTCCACATACGAGTGAAATCATGGTATTTGTCTTTCTCTAATTTCGCTTAGCATAATACCCTCTTGTTCCATCCATGTAGTTGCAAATGGCAAGATTTCATTCTTTTTGATGGCCAAGTAATACTCCATTGCATATTTATACCACATCTTCTTTATCCATTCATTCATCGAACATTTGGGCTCTTTGCATACTTAGGCTATTGTCACTAGTACTGCTATATACATTGAGGTGTATGTGCCCCTTTGAAATAGCATACCTGTATCCCTTGGATAAATACCTAGTAGTGCAATTTCTGGGTTGTAGGGTAGTTCTATTTTTAACTTTTTGAGGAACCTCCATACCGTTTTCCAGAATGGCTGCACCAGTTTGCATTCCCACCAGCAGTACAAAAAAGAGCCTCTTTCTCTGCATCCTCACCAACATCTGTTGTTGCCTGAATTGTTAATTTTAGCCATTGTGACAGATGTGAGGTGGTATCTCATTGTGGTTGTGATTTCTATTTCCCTGATGATGAGCGATGTTGAGCATTTTTTCGTATGTCTGTTAGCCATCTGGATGTCTTCTTTGGAAAAGTGTCTATTCAGGTCTTTTTGCCATTTCTTCACTGGATTCTTTGTTTTTTGGGTGTTGAGTTTGAGAAGTTCTTTATAGATTTTGGATACTACTCCCTTATCCAATATGTCATTTGCAAATATCTTCTCCCATTCCATTGGTTGCTTTTAGCTTTGCTGATTGTTTCCTTCACTGTGCAGAAGGTTTTAATCTTGATGAGGTCCCAATAGTTCATTTTTACTTTTGTTTCCTTTGCCTCCCGAGACTTGTTGAGTAAGAAGTTGCTGTGGCTGAGATCAAAGGTTTTTGCCTGTTTTCTCCTCAAGGATTTTGATGGTTTCCTGTCTTACATTTAAGTCTTTCATCCATTTTGAGTTTATTTTTGTGTGTGGTGTAAGAAAGGGGTCCAGGTTCATTTTTCTGCATGTTGCTGTCCAGTTTTCCCAGCACCATTTGCTGAAGAGACGGTCTTTATTCTATTGGATAGTCTTTCCTGCTTTGTCAAAGATTAGTTGGCTATACGTTTGTGGCCCATTTCTGGGTTCTCTCTTCTGTTCCATTGATCTGAGTGTCTGTTTTTGTGCCAGTACCATATTCTCTTGATCATTGCAGTTTTGTAATACAGCCTAAAGTCCGGTGTTGCGATGCCTCCTCCTTTTGTTTTCTTTTTCAGGATTGCTTTGGCTATTCAGCGGTCTTTCCTGGTTCCATAAAAATTTTAGCATTGTTTATTCTAGCTCTGTGAAGAATGCTGGTGTTATTTTAATAGGGATTACTTTGAATATGTAGATTAGCTTGGGTAGTATTGACATTTTAACAATTTGTTCTTCTAATCCATGAGCATGGAATATTTTTCCATTTTTTATGTCTTCAATTTCTTTCATATGCTTTCTATAGTTTTCAGTGTATAGATTTTTCACCTCTTTGGTTAGGTTCATACCTAGGTATTTTATGGTTTTTAGTGCAATTATAAGTGGGATCGATTCCTTGATTTCTCTTTCTCTTGCCTCATTACTGGTGAATAGTAATGCAACTGATTTCTCTGCATTGACTTTATATCCTGAGACTTTGCTGAATTCATGTATCAGTTCTAGCCAATATTCCATTATTTGGTGGAAACTCTCTGGGGTTTTCCATATAGAGTATCATGTCAGGGAGACAGAGAACCTTAAGTAAGCTCTGTGGGGTTCTATCTCAGACCATGAAATAATGACTTGAGCCAAAATCAAGAGCCAGATACTTAACCAACTGAGTCACCCAGGCACCCTACTAAAGGAATCTTAAGGCGCTCAATTTATAAGGTGCCTTTCAGACCTTGCTGGGGGTATTATATAATGTATGATATATGGAGATACAGATATAACATGATATATATATATATCTCCTGTTAACTTTCTAAAGTATTTTTTAAAAATCCAAATTCTGAAATACATTTAGACCCCAGGGTTTTGGATGAGGGGTCATAGAACTGCATATATAAATGCAAGGTGAACAAGTACACAGCAGTTTGTCACTTGAGAACATAGCAAGAAGGCAAGCCAATGAGAGACTTGCCAAACCTCCCTACACCTTGACTTTGGACTTCTAACCTCCAGAACTCTGTGAAAATAAATTCGTGTTTAAGTCATGAGCCTGTTATTTTGTTCTGGCATACCTAACAAACTAAGCTAATAGGTGGCCTAAATCTCAGAGCTTAAGGAACTGTAAAAGCATGCATGACCGTTTGCTATTGTGGGTTCCCACACTTTCCATGCCTGCCATCCTTGAATTGGAGCTTTGGCAGCATCAAAGGCATCTTGTACAACAGAGTCCAGAGTGTGAAGTTAATTTTTGATATGGAAAACAAAAGAATGTTAATATGAAAATTTTCAAATATATCAGAAGTAGAGAATAGTACAGTGAACTTCCACATACTCTGCACTCAGATTCAGCAGGTACCAAGGTTTAGCCTTACTTGTTTCAGTTCTCTCCTTTCCACCTTCTTTTCCTTGACTGTAGTATATATATTTTTTAATTAGACAACCAATATTTTATTATACAGTGTAATAGACACTGTTATGACTGCGGTATGCCATTGAATTCACATTAATACAAAAGTAAAGAAATTGAACTGTGCGGTAATTTATACTTTCAGTTAGAATTCCAAACTAGGATACTCATTTCATTCCATGTATTATTAAAGATCTCAATCTAAAAAATGTACTTTGTTCCCAGGAAATTGCAAAAGTTGGAAGACAAATGTTTTTCTACAAGTCGTGTTCTATTTAAATATTAAAAAGGAAAAAAAGGCTGGAAAAATTGAATTCGTTCATTGCAAGGATGTAATTAAAAACTATATAGCACCTCATATAAAAAATCATTTATATGATTCTTAACAATTTTTTAAAAATCTATATATGTCAATCTTTAAAAAAGATAAAGAACCCACGCCAAAATGTTAATTTCTAGGATCTCTGAATAGAATGTTACTTTTATCTTCTCCTTTGTACTTTACTGTATTTGCTAAATACTCTACTATGGACATTGTATTACTTTTGCAATCAGAAATGTTAAAAGTACACTAAAACTAATAAATCAAAATGTAGTTGTAGGAGCATATCATTTAAACATGGAGATTAACCATCAGAATTTAAAAGTGCTTAAAAGTGAATCTGAGAACTGCAGGAAGAGGGAAGGTGAAGGGAAGACAGTACTTTCCATTCTACAAGTTTTCAGACAATCTGTTACTCTTAAAATCAGGCATTATTACAGTAAGTTTTTTCAAAAGAAAGAAATGAAGGAAGGGAGAGAGGGAGGGAAGGAAGGAAAGAGAGGAAAGAAGGAGAGAGAAAAGAAAGAAAGGAGGGGAGGGAGGGAGGAAAGGAAGTAAAGGAGGGAGGGAGGAAAGGGAAAAAGAAAGAAAGAAATCAGAAGGAAAGGAAAAGAAAAAGGGGAAAGGAAGAAAAAAGGAAAAACAAACGAAGGAAAAGAAAAGAAAAAGGAAGGAAGGAAGGAAGAAAAGAGGGAGGGAGGAAGGAAGGAAGGAAAAATAAAAGAAAAAAATTAGTGGGAAGACAATGGGGGAAAAAAGCACCAACTTCATTTTATTTCTTCTAAGGCTATAAGTATGGGCCTTTGTGAAACATACCAGTTGTGATTACTAGTTCAGCTGAATGCATTACATCATGCTCATTCACACTGCAGAATTCTACTTATGTCTGTATAAAATGCAACTGGATTTACAGAAATAATTTCCTACCTACCCTAAAGGCATATTTAAATTAAAAAAATCATACAGAGTACAAACAAAAATACATTTATTTACAAAAATTACAATAATTACAGACAGTACAAATTGAGACAACTTCCCATTACTGTGACAGAAGCTACCAGCCTTCACTTTCAAATGAGGGTTTTGTTATTCTGAGATATAATGCACGTTCAGTGATCCACTACCCTTATTTAAAATGCTTTTCTAAACAGTTCTAGGGGCTGATTAGTGATATGTACGTGGGTTACTTCCCTCAACTTTTATTTCCAGAACTACTACGTACAAGTCCAACGTTACTGGAACATAACGGGATAGGGCAGCACTGAAATGAGTAACTTTTTTTCCAACGGTAAATTTTGATTATTCTTGAAATATTCATGGAGTGGTTTAGAATTGAAACGATGATTTTTGGCTTCAAAAAGAAAGTCCACTGATTTTTAATGGGCTGCACAATTCCACCAAAGGCAGTATTACCTGGCTGTTTTTACAGGCTTGCTATTGTATAAGAAACAGAATTCCACAGTATTCAATTCTGTATGAATTTTGTCTTTTATGTTTTTTAATCAGAGTCACTACTACTGCTTGAGGAGTCTGTTGACATAACTTCTACATCATCTTCATTTTCTTTATTATGCCCCGGAGGTTCCAGCAAAAAGTCATTACTGTGATTCGGTGGTAACATATTCATTGACATGTCATTTGACTGCCATGGATATTGTGGAGCAAGGACATCTGGAGAAAAGCAAGAAGCATATATAACAACACTTCTACTATTAATTTACTTCTTGATGACTCTTCCCTTTATGCACACAACCTGAAGTAAACATTTCTTTTTTTAAGGTCAGGAATCAAAATATACATTTGGCTAAATTAACAAAAAGCAAATTTATCAAGGAAAAGCATATTTTAATAACTAAAACCTGTGTTTTATTTTTTTTTTAAATCATGTTTCCATCTAAGTAACTTTATATAGTCAGTTGACCTAACTTTTCTTTTGTTCGCAATTACAAATCAAATGTTTCTTATATATATATATATATATGCATATATATATATAAATTATATGCAGATATATACTAGGTCATACATATTATTCTCTCTCTATTCTCTCTATAGATTTTAAATAGCTAATATGTACTCTACTAAGTATTACAAGTTTAAACTGCCTGTTAAGCTTTAAATCCACTCTTCCCCCAGAATCCTGAAAGCATTTCTCCTTTGCTAGCAGCCACTATGTTAATCTTTGTCAGCAGAGGGCACTGGAGGGACTCTGCCAGGGAACAGACCTCTAATGGATCCAAGGTTTCCCTTCTCACTGCCTTGGTGCCTGGCTGGCGTGTGGGAGCCAGTGTGCAAGTGGTGCTCACCCCCTTGCAAGTTGCAGTGGCATTAAGTGTCACCATTACCCCAAAAGTGGCTTCCCAGCAATGTTCTCCGGAAGCCTAGCGGAAAACTTCCTGCTTGCCAGCTCTGGCCTGACCTCATCTAACTTCTCTGCCATCCAGTGGGCCACAGCTATACCCTCTCCACCCAGGGCACCATGACATGAACCTCGGGATGGGGGTGGGAGGAGCCTTTCTCAGTTGGACCCTTCCTTGGGTACTCTACCCTGGTCCTAGAGGTAGTAGCTGCTCCTGCATCTGTTATTACTGTATTTTAAAAAAATAGTTCTTGTTACCCTTTAGTAGTATCATCTTGTTACTAGTTAATAATTGTTTATATTTTCCTTGTTCATACTGCTGGTGTTGTTTCTGCCTCCTGACTGGGCTGTGACTGGCATATGATACAGTATAATCAAAATCAGAAAAACGAAAATATGTCAAGGAAAACTAATGCACACTGAGTTCTCAGTTTGTACTTTAGATTAACATGACGTTTACATAGCATCTTCAGTCATACAGGAACATCCTTACAATAAAACGTGAAGCAGAAAGTAGGGCATGTTTTTAACACTGTAAAAACTACAAGGAAAAAAAATGAGATAAAATATTAAAAGTGATTGCTCAAAAAAGCCTGTAGTTTTTCTGTTTTTATAACCTTTTTAATTAAAACTTTTTAAATGTTCTACCAAATAAAAAAAGTCATCTACAAAAAATAAAAGATGGGGAACCTAAAATAAATGTTAAGAATAACCAAAACTATATGCAAAACTTGAAGAAGGATAAAATTCAGAATAAACTGAGTCTCACAAGTGTGCTATTTTATTTAGTTACTGAAAAGTCTGTAAAAAGCTTTGTTATTCATTTTGTTAATTTGGGAATTTTTCAGGTGTGGGTTCACTTTGTATTCTTTAAAATGAACATACATATACTTCTTATTCTGTTTATATAGTATATTTCACAGTTTTATTTAAAAAGCTATGTTTAGATCCTAATAATAAAAGAGAGGCCTAATGCCCAAGGAAAATAACCTATTAACAAATGAGAGAAAAGCCAATTTACTCTAATTTCATAAACTCCAGCTAGAACAATCTTTAAACTAGAGTAAGTAGAGAACAGGGTAATTGGCAGAAAACTCAGCTATTAAAATGAGTTGGGTCGGATGCCTGAATGGCTTAGTCGGTCGAGCATCCGACTCTTGATTTCGGCTCAGGTTATGATCTCACGGTTTGTGAGTTCAAGCCCTGAGCCTGCTCCATGCTGACCATGCAGAGCCTGCTTGGGATTCTCTCTTCCTCTCTCTCAAAATAAATAAATTTAAAATAAAATAAATAAAACTTGGGTCTAGAACCTGAAACTTGTTCACCAGCCAGATATTCCATCATCGTGTCTGAAAGCCTCAGTGTGTTTCAAAGCCTTCTTCTGAGTAACATTACCTGGCAACCTGCCTGCTGCAAGTGCGTCTCCTGGTAAATGGCCATTCACACCATTAGTGGAAGGGTTGTTCATCTGACCCAATAATCCACTTCTCATCTCTAAATCAGTTGGGTATGGTCTCCGTGGGTCCCCTAAAAAACCAGACTGCTTTTAATTCAATCATATACAGAATAAGCATTGATACCTTCTCTGAAGAAGTATCGATTTTCTTCAGTTCACTTTGAAAAACTCAAACTACATTTCAATTTTGGAACAGGAAGGTCATCTTATCAACTGTTATTAAGAGCATAATAAAAAATACATGTATTTCTTCTCTGAATCTGTATAGTAATATACTATTCTCTACACCAAAAAAAAAAAAAAAAAGAGAGAGAGCGAGAAAGAAAAGTCTGTCATTTTAGCAATTCCAGATGACAAATTAAGAAAATTATACTGATCTTGATTCTCATAACTTAACCTGTATTTCCTAGTAATGAGGGAGAATTAAACAGATCATGACACACTTCTGTTTCTAAGACAGAAAGGACTGACTGGAATGCTTATTTTAAGGACTGTCTAAATTAAAACTTTTTCTAGCCAACCTCTTTGATCTTGTCATTTAAAGACTAATTCCTAGAACCTCCCAGTAGAGTATCTGGAGCCAATGTTCATTTCCAATCATGAAGGCATACTGTGTAGTTTGGGGATGATGAAAACTTGGCAGATTTGGACCAACTTTTTGGTAATAACTTCTTACTCCCTCCAGATCACTTACCCTTAAACTGGTAACTGGTAAAATACCACTCACAAGTTACTGATGTTGAGATATTATCTCCCACTCCTCACAGACTACTGCTTTACCTTAGGTGCCTATCTTATGTGCTGTCAATGTATGTTGCAGTTCGTTGATCGCTTTGCTCTTTCTAAAAACTCCTGCTCTTTCCAGTCCCATGTATTTGCTGCTGGGTGCTGAGTGCTTCACATTTATCACCAGAGAGCTGGCATTATCTGTTTCCAAGACCAGAACCCGTGAGGAAACCCCAACGGTTCTAAAAAGTGGGCTTCTGGCCAGCCTGGGTGTTACACGCCTATATACCTATAGCTTTCAAATCATTGCGTATCATCTTGTACTTTTAAAAATAAATTTATTACTTTTCTTTAAAAAGGAAAGAAACACAGTTCCTGTGGCAATAGCTTTGTAGAAAACCAAACTGATAAAACCCATGGCCCACAGTCTTCCTTATAAGATATTAAAGATGTGAAAATCACCTAAGATTTAAAATCACATATATCTAGTAAAAAGAGAAGTATTTTACCTGGAACCCAGGTCAGTGGGGCACACACAGCATTACTTGCACTAATCCTATGTGCATATTTAATGATTTCTTCAGAGGAGATGGCACCTGTGAGTTGAGAGTGTGATGTATTAGTCCAGTAACTTAAGAGTGTATAAACACATGCCTCGTAGTCACACGGGATAATCTGAGTTACCTATCTTCCCTAATAACTAATAATACATATATTGTTAAACTTAACTCATAGAGGTTTCCCAACTAAAGAACAAAATGTCCAGAAAAATCATCTGACAAAGTGTCAAACTTGTGATAACAGCACGATAATGCTCACTAATCGCAATTATTAACTACCATTAAATATTCTAACCATTCTCAAAGCAACAGTGAACATGAAGAAAATAGAAGCAAGAGTGTTTTGTCTCCCAATGACCTCTAAGCTATTAAATTAGAACAACAGTTCACACTATATCACTCAATTGTTGGCTTACTGTGACACTAAGGATATAAGTAGACCTAAGTAGAAACAGACTCACAATATATTCATTAGATTAAAAAAAGTAAGCCACTAAATAATATGCATAGCATGACCTGGTTTTTGTTTTAGAATATGTGTACATATATATTTATATTGTTCTTGTTGTATCTGTATTAAACATCTTGAAAAAAAAATGGACACACATCAAACATTAGCAGTAATTATCTGAAACAAGAAGAAATTAGACAACTTTGAGGTGACTAAAGGAAAATCATCTACAAAACCATTAAAAGTAACCGAAGTTTTCATTTAGCTGTAACTTTTAGTACATAAACTAAAAAATCCAAAACGCAAGTCTTTAAGGAGAGAAGCAGGACAGGAAAAGAAGGTATGCTGGGCTTCCACACCAAGAAATGTGCACACACCCCAAAGCCACATCTAGATCCGACCTCAAGACACTCAGCCCGCTCCATTTGTTTACTGCACATTCTCTGTCATTCTTTGCAAGATCTACCTTTTCCAAGATCTCTCTCAAATCCCAGTTGTTTCCAGCTCACAGCTCTTTTCCCTTCTCCCAACAACGTTACACACTCATTGTCTTTACTGTGCATACTGCCATGACTTGCCTTCTATTACTGCTTCCTACAACCTGAGAAAGGTGTGATGCCTCCTCAACAATACGCAGCTCAGTGCTAAAGCCTAGTAGACACTTTACAATAAAACTTATTGGAACCATTTCAAGAGCAGCCAACGATTACCAGTTAACACTCTCATCTGCTTCTTCAAACCAAAACCTGGATTTTTCAGAAAGTCATTCAGTGTTTCCCCCACTACTCACCTTTTCTTGCTTTTTCTATTGATTTGAGTTTTTCTTTTGCTTGGTAAACAGCTGTTGCCTAATTTGAACATTAAAACAAGAAATACGGTTTATTCTTAACTATATCAAGCTGAGTTTTTGGCTTAATTCACAAAATCATTAATTCCATACGAACAACATGCAAAATTTGGAAATCCCCACAATTTATTTGTAATGTTCTGAAACACCACTTGGGTATCATTTGTATCAGCTAGTTAATGAAAGAAATAATATATGTTCATGAATCAGTCTCCATTCACAAATTCTATCACAGACATGCAGAAGAGATTCTGCCCATATACCACCCCAAGAGCATTCTATACTTGCATTTGGCTCTACTTATATCAAAATGTTTTTTTTAGTTTATAAGATACATTCCTGGATTGATAATCTTATTCATTTCTACATTACGACTACCTCCAAGCTTAATGACTGCTATAAAGAAAAGACCTACAACCACCACCCACTCCTCTGGAAAGGTACATTAAAGGGTAAAATGAAGTTAAGCTAGTATGTACATGCATCCTCAACTGTAACACAGTGGTTATGAGTATAGAGACAGAGAGAATTAGGTTTAAGTTCCATCTCTCAACTTTTCACTCTCTCTGGGCAAAGTGTTATTAATTTAAAATCTCAGTTTCTTCATCTGTAAAATGGAATAATGGTACCAACCTAGCATAATTGTTAAGAAGGTTGAGCTAAAACATTTAAAGTGCAAACAAGCAGAAGGCCTGATGCACAAGTGCTCAATATGTTAGCCACTTTTACCTAAGTCACAAAAGACAGTCTTTTTATGGTCCTTAACTCTAATTATAATTTTGGAAATCTAAACAATATAATCTGAAATGCAGAAGAAAAAGAAAGCTTTTTTGCAATGACATTCAAAGTATTATTTATAACAGGAAGTTGGAAAACTAAACAAAATGGATACAATGTATGAAAAATCCTTCAGTTTTAATAAATAGTAATAGAAAACTAGTTGGTATCCTACTAATTGCAAGACACAAAATGAATTCCTATAGAAAAAAATAATTATGTTGTACACCTGAAACTAATGTAACATTGTATATCAACTATACTTTGATTTAAAAAACAATTATAAGCCTACTGGAAAATTAAAAAAAAAATACATCTGAGACTGAAATGAAGTGCAAAAAACTATGAATAATGGCACAGAGGGACTGAAGGCAATTTTTTTCGTCCTTTCTACTTTTCTGTATTCTCTGAATATCTTTTGATAAGTACTACTTTCCTAATGGAAAATAGATTTTACTATATATTTTTTTAAAAAGCATTTACTTGGGGTCAATTCTTCAGCAGGAATGGTTAATTTACCCTGAACCACTCTGGTTTCTATTTATTGGAGCCCATTTTGACACATTTTGAAGATTCATCAGGGATAAGAATTCCAGCAATGTCTGGTCCATATGAGAATCAAACTCAGCTGTTTCTGCAATTCCACCATATAACAATTACATTAGTTAGTATTTAGTGAAATAATTGGGCAAATAATAGCAAAGAAATTGCTTTTTTGAAATAGTAGCCAAGAACAAGAAAAACAAAAACAGAAACTAGAGTCCTTGACATATGCCCAAATCCCACCTAGTTTAGAATGGAGGATGAAATAAGTTAATGTAAGTTTTAATCGACTGATAAAATTGGTACAGATTTCTACTGATTTCAAGATATTTTTTAAGTTGAAGTAAAGATTTAGATTACTAATACCTGAAAACTTATCAGGACAGGATAAAAGTACAACTTCTATTAATTCAATTCGATTCCATTAATTCAACCCTGTGAAATCTTTAAATAATGAAAATATGGTTCAAAAGTAACACAGACTACCTTAAAACATTAAGTTAAAAAGGGAATGACAATGGCCTTTCATTTAACTGAACTGTCAAGTTGTTACTTCTAGACTTGGAAACTGAAATTTTCTGTCACTTCAAAATACTTGACAATAGATTTATTTTTCAGAAATAAATTAAACAATATCCTTTTTTGCCTTATCTTCTGTAAACTTACCAGTATTTGTTCTGCTTCCTTTAGCTGTTTCTGTAGTTGCTGAATATCACTGTCTCTCTTCTCTACTTCCTTTTCTAAGACTTGCATTTCATGATGGATTTTTCCCTGATTAAGTGCCAATTTCATCAGTTCTTGAAATTCCCCATCTCTATGAATTAACAACTCCAGGACCTATCAGATAATAGTTGTTTAAGCAGACAAGAGAATATTGAAAAGTGACATTCCAATGAAACAAAGAATCTACCTGTAAATTGTCTAGGCTATAAAATTTTAACACCTCTAAGGTATTATTCTAATCAATGTAAAGAATAAAAATAGCCCACCTATGATTATTTTATACAACAGATCAATGTTAAGACTTTTTACCTTTTCTAATTATATGCTATTCTTTCATGCACACAAGAACTCCCAATATGCCAAAATGAGCAAGTTTATTCATTTCCCAGGAAAGATAAAATTTTTAAGTTTATCCTTAAAAATACAAAACAGTCTGATTAAAAAATGGGCAAAGGAAATGAATAGACATTTTTCTAAAGGCATACAAATGAACAAAAGTACAAGAAAAGGTGCTCAACATCACTAATTATCAGGGAAATGCAAATCAAAACCACAACTGGATATCACCTCATACCAGGTACAATGGTTGCAATAAAAAAAACAAGAGATAACAAGTGTTGGTGAGGAAGTGGAGAAAAGGAAACCCTCATGCACTAGTGGTGGGAATGTTAACTGGTACATCCACTGTGGGAAACAGTTGGAAGTTCCTTAAAGAGTTAAACAGAGACCCACCAGATGATCCAGCAATTCTATTTCGGGGTACTTACCTGAAGAAAATGAAATCATTATCTCAAAAAGATATCTGCACCCCTATGTTCACTCCAGCATTATTTACAATAGCCAAAAGAAGAAAGCAAACTAACTGTCTGTCCATCAATATATGAATGGATAAAGGAAATGTGGTATTCATTTTTTTCCTAGTTTTTATTTAAGTTCCAGTTAGTTAACGAACAGTGTAATATTAATTTCAGGTGTACAACATAGTGATTCAACTGGTGCTCATCACAAGTGCCCTCCTTAATCCCCATCCCCCTAACAACCTTTCCTCTGGTAACCATCAGTTTGTTCTCTATAGTTAAGAGTCTGTTTCTTGGTTTTCCTCTTTTCCCCTATGATCATTTGTGTCTTAAATTCCATCTATGAGTGAAATCACATGGTATTTGTCTTTCTCTGACGGCATATGTTTCTTAGCATAATACTCTCTAGCTCCATTCATGTCATTAATGGCAAGATTTCATTCCTTTTTAATTTTTTTTAAACATTTATTCATTTTTTCAGAGAGGGGGGGGGCAGTGTGAGTGGGGAAAGGACAGAGAAAGAGGGAGACACAGAATCCGAAGCAGGCTCCAGGTTCTGAGCTGTCAGCACAGAGCCTGACGTGGGGCTCAAACCCACGAACCATGAGATCATGACCTGAGTCAAAGTCGGACACTTAACCGACTGAGCCACCTAGGTGCCCCTCATTCCTTTTCTATGGCTGAGTAATATTCCGCTCTGTGGCCTTTTTCCAGAATTTGGCTACTGTTAATAGTGTTGCTATAAACACCATGGTGCATGTAACCCTTCCAATGAGTAGAAAATGTGGTATGTACACACACACACACACACACACACACAAATATTATTCAGCCATAGAAAAAGAAGGAAATCTTATCATTTGTGACAATAAGGATGGACCTTGAGGCCCTTATATTAAGTGAAATAAGTCAACAAGAGAAAGACAAATACTGCATGATCTCGTTTATATGTGGAATCTACAAGAGATAAACTCATAGAAAAAGAAATCAGATTGGCGGTTGCAGAGATGGAGATGGGCAAAATGGGTGAAGATGATCAAAAGGTACAAACTTCCAGTTATAAGATAAATAAGTTCTGAGATATAATGTACAGAAATGGTAAACAGTTAACAATACTGCATTGTATACCTGAAAGCTGCTAAGACAGAAAATTTTTGAAACTTAAAAAAAGTTCGTAAAAATGTACAGAGAAATGGGGCACCTGGGTGGTTCAGTTGGTTAAGAGTCCGACTCTTGATTTCAGCTCAGGTCATGATCTCATGGTCTGTGAGACTGAACCCTGCATCAGCCTGCTTGGAATTCTCTCTCCCTCTCTCTCTGCCCTTCCTCCACTCATAAACATACACTCTCTCTCAAATAAAAAATAAACTTAAAACATATATATATATATATATATATATATATATATATATATGTGAAACTCACACTAAACCTGTGATTTCATTCATAGCATTGCTTTACAATGAAGATGGTTTAAAAAAGAGCAATTTCCAAAAACAGTGAATAGGTGGTATGCAGATACAACCTTTGACCTGTGAAGGTTAAAAAGCATAAAATCGAAAGTCTGGGTCCAAATCTCTAGTCCTTCGTTTACCCGGGATATAGTAATAGCACCTTATCACATAAGGTTATTGTGAGGATTTATGATATAATGCATGTAAAGTACACACGGGAAGAGCTCAATGAAGGCTATCATCATCACTACCCCACTACAGAATTAAGATGAAATCTTACTTAAATACCCTTACTTTACTGTGCTAAGTAGGGAATAATACTTCAAGAAAGGAAATGGCTATTGAAATTCAGAATCAATTTTAAAACTGTTACTGTTAACAAAAATTTGTTAAAGAGTAAACCTCTTTATGTTTCTTTTGATATAAAGTTCTTCTCACTTTTACAGGACTTCTGATTCAACAAAAGACTGAGCTACATTCTCTGTCCATGTATTAAAAGTATTTACTTTAAATAACAGAAAACTTCTTCTATAGAAAGTATATTCTACTTAATACACCTACAATCCCCATTCTTCTCAAGTCACAAGAGAAAGCAGGGCTTCCACTTCTATAAAAGCACATTTACAAAGTTATTAACCAACTTGTAGTTTCACAACAAGTTTCAAGAAGTTTACAGTTTGACCTATATTATATACTCCCATAGAGCAGTAAAGATTCTTTAGAGATTTTATAGTTGAGTAGAGAAAAATTATCCAACTGAAGTCAGACCTCGCTTCTAGTTCTATTTATCCGTCAACCTCCAGTTCACTTATCTACCCTGGAGCTCAAGCTCTTTTATGACACAGGAGGTTATAAAGACCATTAAGGTTCCTTCTAAGTAAAATTCTACATACACTAAAATATGAATATTCAAATAAAATGGTAACTAGAAAATTTTCAAATGGGCACATCCCACTAATATTTAACAGTTTCAATGAAAATTCACAGTACTAAGTACAACATTTAATTCTGCTCCTGGGTGGTGATGGTGACTATCCACCGTTACTAAGCTCTCCCTATGTGTACTTAACAATGCAATATAATAAATCCTCGCAACCTTATGTGACAAGGTACGGTTATTTTTTTTTAAGGACAGAACTGTTAGTTTTTAAAAAGTGTAACAAAGGTTAGTGCTGATGAGGCAGGTCTTAGTTATGATCTACTGAATCATCTGTGTGCCTGGTTCATAGCAAGCACATAACTGCCTAGGAAGTAATGTTAGAACTTATATTTCGTTTTGCTTATTTTATAATAAATTCTTATTTAACTTCACAGGTATTCATCAATAAAGTATCTGAGACTGGCAGTCTTTTATTACCATATTTCTCCATAAGCTTTTTCCAAAAACAAAATAAACAACATACAAAGAATAACTTTAATATCCCTAAAATTGCCAACTTTCACTACCTGTAGCCTATCTCATTCTCCCTCTCCTCCTGAGGAGATTAATCCTTGAAGAAAACAGTTTTCTTATACTTCTCTATTGACAGTCAACCGAATTTCTCTGCTCTCAAAACATAAGATAAAACTAAGACAATGATAGGGTGGAAAGTAAGGACAAAAGATCTATTAGAGAGGTCTCCTGTCTCATATCATTAAAAAGGCTAAACCCTCCCATCTGTTTTCTCTTAAAAAATTTTTTAAATTATGGTAAAAAACACATAAAATGACATTTACCCTCTTAACTTCTTTAAAAAGTTTTTGGGTCAGAAAAAAAATCTCACTGTAGAAAATTACAAGCACAGGAAGGAATAAAGAAAATAAAAACTACCTATAAACTTAACATCTACAAAATAATTTCTATTAATAGTTGTATGCTCTTTTATTTCTCTTCATTTTCAAGTTGCATTAGGTGGACAAGCTTATAACAAAAGGTTTATGAGAGCACTAACTTTTTTGATTCCATACATTGTTTTAATGTCCATTTAACAAGACTTTGCTGGTTAATTCAAAAGACAAAAAATGAATAAATGTGTAACTAGAACTATAAGAGAAAATACTTTAAACCCTTAGACAACTATTTGCTTCTTAAGCAGCATTACCTAATGTAAGATTCAAAGAAAATATCAACTTAAAAGTTGTAATTAATAATTTAATAGAATTCAACCTTCCTATTTTCAAACAAAGTAAATGTAAATAGGAAAACTGTAGAAATAATGGAGAGTTCTTGTTTGTAATTTAAAAAGAAGTCACTTACCTGGTTTTCCTCATCAGGCGGCAACAACTTTTGGTTTCTTGAAATTGCCAGCATTTCTATAAGTTCTCTAGAAAAACAAAAACAAAAAAACAAAACATTTTTGCAAAGACAGAACTCTTCTCAACTATCTCTACCTAACAGACTTGCTGGATTCATGGTACCCACAGCACGCTGAGTAGTCACAGCCCCACTGCCCCGTGGTGACTGTGCACTTGGGCTCTCACCAGCTCCAAGACTCAGCTGTGTTTGTTACCAGATGCATTTACGCAAGTTTTACGTACTAGTGTAATTATATAAATAACCATTACATAAAAACCAATGAAATATGACTGCCCACAGAAAAGAGTTGTTTCTATAAAAACCTAAGCTGAATGCTGGGGAAAGATTCAAGAGATGTCTGCAAAGGCCTACTTCAAAGAAGTAGGGAAAGGCATACAAATATTCAGCAAGTCTGCCCTAAAACTGCTTGATGAGCATGTAAGTTCTCATTTCACTTTATAATTCTTTTAAAGTAATCTCTACATCCAACACGGGGCTCGAGTCCACAATCCTGAGATCAAGAACTGCATGCTCTACTGACTGAGCCAGCCAGGCACCCCTCATTTCACTTTATGGGTGGTTTATGCAAGAAAAACTACATTCAGCACATTGGCCATGCCCCCTTCATCTACATATCATCCAAGGCTGCTTTCCCACTATAATGGCAGAGTAGGGTAGTTGCAGCAGAAAATTTACAGCCTGCAAAAATCAAAAATATTTATTATCTGGTCCTTCCTCTAAAGTAAAACTTCTCTGACACCTGTCTTAGATGAAAAGATTAGTGAAAACATAAGTTTATATGCTTTAAGGAGTAGATGAACCATTTTTTAATGATTTTTTACTTTAATTGAATTTTTTTAAAGTTTATTTCTTTTGATAGCATATGCCCATGCCCATGCCCATGAGTGGGAGGTCAGGGAGAGGGTCAGAGAGAGGGAGGGTGAGGGGAGGGGGGAAGAGAGGGGGAGAGGGAAAGGGAGAGAGGGAGGGAAGGAGAGGGAGAGAGGGAGGGAAGGGGAGAGAGAGGAGAGAGAGAGAGAGAGAGAGAGAGAGAGAGAGAGAGAGAATCCTAAGAGGTGGGGCTCGAACTCACAAACCAGGAGATCATGACCCTGAACTGAAACCAAGAGTCAGATGCTTAAACCACCTGAGCCACCCAGGTGCCCCTAACTGAATTAAAAAAACATTTTTTTAACATTTATATAGTTTTTGAGAGAGAGAGAGAGAGAGAGACAGAGTGTGAGTGGGGGAGGGGCAGAGAGAGAGGGAGTCACGCAGCAGAGGGCTCAAACCCATGAACCGTTAGATCATGACCTGGGCTGAAGCTGGGTGCTTAACCAACTGAGCCATCCAGGCGCCCCTGAATTTTTTAATTAACCGAAAAGGTTATCAACTAAGAGGGATTCTTATATATAATAAAAATCCTACCTTTCTGAAATGCACATTTACTAGATATACCAATTTTCCTATATGAAAATTAGTATGAACATAAATATATATATTATAAAATATATTGCAGTATTAAAAATATATCACAGTATAAAATATATTGCAGGTAGTATCTATATATTAGTTTCAAACTTGCAGATAGATGGGACTCCAGAAATTATGCAAGAGGGACAGCTGCACAGTTAGCTACCTGACACCACCAGTCAGCCCCACTGTTTGTACCTTCTTGCTGGTTGGTAGGCTATCTTCACCTTCATATTTCCATCTTCCTACTGCTAGCTTCATATTATTTTCTTGGATGGTGCCAACTGGACCCAACCTTCCCCACCACTAGGTTCTCATACGATGATGTGTGAATTTGCTAATTAATGATAAGGAGGGAAATGGCAAAGGAAAGTCTTCATTCACCCACTCGTTAAATATTTCTTGAGTGCCTATTATGTGCCAGGCACTTTCTAGATGCTCGGGTTATAAAAGCGAACAATGGAGGGGTGCCTGGATGGCTCAGTTGGTTGAGCATCCAACTCTTGGTTTTGGCTCAGGTTATAATCTCACAGTTCGTGGGATCAAGCACAGAGCCTGCTTGGGATTCTCTCTCTTCCTCTTTCCTTAGCCCTCCTCTCACTCGCATGCATTGAAACACACTATCTCTTGCTTTCAAAATACACAGACATTAAAAAAAAAGTGAACAATGGAATCTAAATTCTAATACAGGAGACAAGAATAACCAAAAAAAAAAAAAATAGGTAAATAAAACCAGAGTTATAAGAGTTGGGAAGAAAATAAAGCAGTGTTAGAGACCGTCAGTGAGCTGGTCTGGTTACTTACACTCGGTAGGGTCAGGGAAGGATTCTCTAAGTGAGAGAAGCCAGCCGGGAAGGAAGAATGCTTGTAGAAAGTCACAGCTAGTTCAGGGGCCCAAAGATGGTTTGAGGAAGTGTGGCCAGAATATAGGCACTGGAGAGCAGGATACAAAATGAGGACAAGAGCAGATCGGGAGGGAGGGCCAGACTATAGTGTTAGGTCCTTGTAGGTCTTGGTAAAGGATCAGTGTTTCGTTCCAGGTACAATGAGAAGCAACTGGATCATTTTGAGCTGGGAAATGACATAACTTGATTTATGTTTTAAAACAAGCTAAGCTATAGATTAGATAGCTCTCTCTATTAGGAGAATAGATTGTAAGAGGGCTAGAATGGAAATCAAGTTAGGTGGGTTCTGTAGTGTTGCAGGCAAAAAATGACACTGGCTTTGACTGGGTCCCACTAGGACCTACTAACGGAAACAGGTGAAACATGTACAGACCCAATATATTTTGGAGACAGAGCTGACGAGACTTGATGAAGGATTAAATGGACATTTCATGAACGCAGCATGTTATATTAACCATTTCCTGTACCCCACAGATGAGATATAAACCCCTGAGAATCTCTGATCTACAAGAAGGCTGGTTTCCGGGGTGGGAGAGGTGGGCATGGGAGTATGGTGGGAGATGTGGAATGAGCCTTTTTTTTTTTTCTGCCTTTCTTGCAAATCTGGGAGTATAAATCTGCAGAAAACCTTAAAAGGGCTTGCCTTAGGCACAGGACTGCAGGGGGAAGGAGAATGCTATAAGATAGTACTGTTCAGTAACCATCTGAAGGAAGCCACGAGCCTACTCTCTGGTTACTAGTGTGGGAGACAGACCCCTGTCCTAGTGCAGAAGAAGCTGCACTCCTTGCATATCAAATTAGAATCCATCCACAATTCCCCTCAGAACTATAATTTAGATGAGGTTAGACTGGGTATTTGTGGTACTACACTTCAGGTAAATTATAGGTAAATAGAATTAATAGGCTGCTGGGGAAACCTCGACTCCTATCAACATGGTTTGTGAGGGACAATGAGTTGAGTTACAAACACATTAAGAAAAACTTTTAGGGGCATCTGGGTGGCTCAGTCGGTTAAGTGTCCAACTTTGGCTCAGGTCACGATCTTGCCATCCATGAGACCAAGCCCTACAATAGGCTGTGTGCTGACAGCTCAAAGCCTGGAGCCTGCTTCAGAGTCTGTGTTTCCCTCTCTCTCTGTCCTTCCCCTGCTCACATTCTGTCTCTGTCTCTCTCTCTCTCAAAATAAACATTAAAAATTTTTTAAAAAAGAAAAACTCTTAGACTACAATTTGTTTCTATTTTTTAAAATTCATCCAAAGACTACCTCATTGTATCACATTTTCCAAAGTAATAAAATATACTAAGAAGCTATATAATCAGGTAACAGTAAAAAATATATCCTAAATTTCATACCTACTATTTTCTAAAAGAGGTTATACTAGTGATTTTTCATTTTTTTCATAACCAATGCAAACAAGAGAAAAATTTCATTAAGAGGATAATGACAAATTTCACAGATTACAGAGTCAGTGTATGTAACTGTATGATTGCCAACATAAAGGGATTTTTTTCGAAATCCAACCACACTGGAATAGCCTCACTCTGTGAAGTCTTAATGAGTCCTAGGTGGCAAACCACAAAGTGACATCTCTTCCACTACCACCACCATCCATCTCCAGGGTCATAAAAGATAAATTTTCACTTACTTTCTGTCACTCAGTCTTTCTTTAGAGATGAATAAATAAAATGACAGATTTAAGTCATGAGAAAATCAGAGGAAAAGAAAAACAAACTTTTAAGGCAATGGTTATTACCAGGGTGCAGAGCACCTCAAGAAAGAAGAAGCTTATCTCCAATTTGTCAAAATTGTCATCAGCCTTCACTGATGAAGGCTACAAATCAATGAGAAATCAAAGTGGCATTCCTGGGGAAAAGGCGATAGAAAAACTACAGCTTCTTTTAGTGAAATCAAAAGTGAACTCAGCATCTCAACTAATCATGCACAACGAGAAAGCTGAAGGGGGGTTTCAGAAACACTGAGATTCTTGAGGAAAATTTAAATGATCTACTACTCCAAGGGGTCAATACATTTCATCGAACAGAAAATGCTATACTCAGTAATCAAGGGACAATCAAACAGGGAGAGAGACAAACTGGTCAATTCTAGCTAGATACAAGACAATTTCAATTTAGTCTCAAATGTAACACTTAATTATGCTATCTCAGGTGAAGAGTACATGACTATCATGTACACGCACTCCTGCAGGTACTGACATCACCAAGAAAACACACCTCAGACACACAGCCAATTAATCCAGGAGCAAAATCTTAAGACTGCCTATGAAGTTGTCCAAAGTCAGAAGAAATGTTCAAATACCATTACCCTGGATGAGTAGGTTCAAAAACCGCAGGGCCCGAACTTGCTGAGTATGAACTACAGGCCAGGGTCACAAAACACACAAAATATGTTACAGTGAGTAAACTCAGAAAAGAAATGAATTTACTGGGCTCCAGAGTAAAAGGGTGGGAATAATTCATTGACTATTCTCAGGTGATGATTTGAAATTCTAAGACCAAGCTTACTCAGAACAAAAGGCAGCAGCCACTACTTCCCAAAGGGGGTGTCACTTCTTCAGAAGTCAACATATTCACAGAAAAGTGGTACACTAAGTGAGAGAGGCTAAGTGGTCTCTATCTCCCCGGGCAGTGGGAACTTATCCAGTATTTCAAAGCAGAAAAGTGATAAGGGATGCCTTTTAAAAAGATAGCTCTCACATTGGGCAATACGGTAAGATATATCTTAAGTGCAGAAACATAAAGACAAGTAAAACTTTTGGGGGACTACATTAAAAAATAGGACGGCAGGGGCGCCTGGGTGGCTCAGTCGGTTGAGTGTCCGACTTCGGCTCAGGTCATGATCTCGCAGTCTGTGAGTTCGAGCCCCGCGTCGGGCTCTGTGCTGACAGCTCAGAGCCTGGAGCCTGCTTCGGATTCTGTGTTTCCCTCTCTCTCTGCCCCTCCCCCACTCATGCTCTGTCTCTCTCTGTCTCAAAAATAAATAAACATTAAAAAAAAAACAAAAAAACAAAAAAACAAAAAAAAAAAAATAAAAAATAGGACGGGGGGGTGGGAACAAGAGATCAAATCTGAGCAACGTTTTAGGAAGAAGAATCAAAACAATGTTAGTTAACATCGGGGCGCCTGGGTAGCTCAGTCGGTTAAGCGTCCGACTTCGGCTCAGGTCATGATCTCGCAGGTTGTGAGTTCCAGCCCCGCCTTGGGCTTTATCTGACAGCTCTGAGCCTGAAGCCTCCTTCAGATTCTGTGTCCCCTACTCTCTCTGCCCCTCCCACGCTCTGTCTCTCAATAGTAAATAAAAACGTTAAAAAAAAAGTTGACATCCAAATTAATGTGAGGGAGTTAAAGAAGGCGAACTTCTTGACAAACGTGACCAACTACCATGAACCATGGCAGATTAAGGAGAAATGAACCACGGCCGACTAAGAATGGCACCCTATTCTCCAACCTCTTCCACACACGCTGCAATCCGGCCCTCCCAAACTTGCACGTATGGAAGCGCCACCAAGTCATGAGTGCTCATGCTCCAGGCTTTTGCACAAGCTTGTTCCGGCTACCTGCCGCCTACTGAGGCTGGTGAACTCATTCTTCCTATGTAGTCCTTTCTCCGAGAAGCCTACCCTGACTACAACCGAGATAGGCACCCGGAGTCCTCGGGTTCCAGTATCCCGCAGTGCACGACTCTGTAAAAACAGGCTCCGCACCATGGTCACTGTTTACGTCTGTCTCTTCCCCTTGACACTGGGCTCCTCTACATCGGAGTCTGGCCGCCCACCGCCTTCACTACCGTCTCCCAGCGCTTGGGACCCACGGGTAGTTCCTAACGTGTCTGTCGAGTGTCAGTGGACGAAGGTACTCACACCGGCCAACCTCTAAGGTCCGCTACGGTTCTGACCGTGTCGGGGTTCCAGAGTCACTGTCATTATTGAAATGTCCTCTAAGACGGGGGCGAGGAGGGGATTCCCGTCTCGGAGGGTTGCTGGCCTCAAGTGCACGACACTTGTCTACCGTTTTGGTAGCGCGGCCTCCCCGCAGAGCCCCGGGAGCAAACACCCAGGCAGGCCCGGCAGATCCAGAGTCAGCGCTCCGGGCTTAGCCCGGTCAGGCTCTCAGGCCGACGGCATTACCTCGACAAGACCTCCAGATCTTCCAGCGCAGACAGGAGCCGCTCTCGCGTGCTGTTGCCGCCGGCCGCTCCAGAGCCGCCTGCCGGCCGCTCCTTCTCCTTCTCTCCACTCGAAGACGCCGCCATGCTCCCCGTAGGCCGGTCGCCGCGACTGCGCAGCTGAGCACTGGGGAGCTGAGGCGGGCTCCGGAGGCGGAAGCAAGGGTCACCGAGGCAGGGGAAAAGAGGCCAGTCCACAGCGCCCCCTATGCTCCTGGAGATGCACTGCGGGCGGCGGCGCCGTCTGATGGGTCAGCAAGCGTTTCTTAGTCTAACCTAGGATGGAGAGCCAGAGGACAGTGAGACGTAACACCGTCAGGTTCTTCTGCGCCTTGTGGTTTTCACAAGAAACGGAAGCTCAGTGGATTTTAAGCATTTGCGGAAATTGCATAATGACCCACCTTTTGTATCAGGTTCTTTGTGAAAAGAACTGGTCACAGTACTAACCTATCTTTACACTGCATCCCTGTGATGCTAACCCCACCTTCCTGTTTGGCCTCTCCTGGAGGTTGTAAGCACTTTAAGATGGGAATCTTAATGTTGTTATTCGTTATTGTGGTGAAATACACATAACATAAAACTGACCCTTGTTAACCGTATTTAAGTGTACAGTTCACTGGCATTAAGTACATTCATGTGGTTATGCTACTATGACCACCATCTGCGATCTCTTTCCATCTTGCTAAACTGTAACTCTGTGGCCATTAAACATCAGCTCCTCATTCCTTCCTGCCCCAGCAGCAGCCCCTGACTGCCACCATTCTACTCTCTGTCTCCATGAGTTTGAATACTCTGGGGACCTCATATAAATGAAATCATACAATATTTGTCTTTTTGTGACTGCCTGATTTCACTTAGGGTAATGTCCTCCACTTTCATCCATGTTTTAGCATGTGTCAGAATTTCCTTCCTTTTTTGTTAATATGTAGATGTGACGTTTTGCTTATCCAATGGTCCATCCAATGTAGATTGCTTCTACATTTTCATAATCCAGCTTTGTAATCATATATCTCCCAACAAAGTGTTTTGCTTATTGATCAAGATGACTGTTGAAGTGAATGACTCAATACAGCATGGAAGTGGTAGTTTAGGAAAATGGTTTACATAATTGATGTAACACACATTCCAAATTAAAGCCAAAACTCCACCTTAACCCACTTTTCCTGGAGAGAAAAATGTAGTCGGGAACTTTTCCTACCAGGAAAAACCGAAGTTACAACAGTATCTGGAATGCAGGTTCTATGCCAGGCTAAGCTGTGGTTTTAAAAGATGAGATGGAGAGATGTCACCTACAGGTGACAGCTGGGAGTGAGGCAGGAGTACCTTATATCATCGTTCTGTCCTCTGGTCTGTTCTTTTGGAGGTGCTGAGCCTGCTGGGCTCCAGAGTTGAGGATTTTCTCAGGGACTTATTTATTTGTTTGTTTGTTTGTTTGTTTATAACAACTGCTGATTTATACATTTATGATGAAAAGTAATAGAGCCAAGCACAATTTTAGTTACAGACAAACCTATACAGGAAGACAAGCTATCACCAGAATGTTGCTTGGTAAACTCGGATTAGGACAAATGAAGATAGATTTAAAAAATTAACTAATGCAGCCATCAGGATTTGTATTTCCACAGTATAGGGATGTTTGTATTAAAGAGATTGGAATATTTGTGTTCATAGGTCAGGGCACTTTCTCCTCCAGACAGTGCAAGAGACCAGAGGACGCCTTTTGTTTTCCAACCATACCCCCACTGCTGCTTCTGGCTAACCCCTTATCTTTTTTGTCTTTTTAAGTTTATTTATTTATTTTGAGAGAGAGAGAGAGAAAGCACAAGTTGGGGAGGAGCAGAGAAAGAGGGAATGAGAGAGAGAGGGAATTCCGAGCAAGCACTGTCAACAAGGAGTCAGATGGGGTCCTGAACTCACAGTGAGATCATGACCTGAGCTGAAGTTGGACACTTACCTGACTGAACCACCCAGGCACCCCAACTCCTTCTTAATACAGTCAATTCTCAGATAATGGAATACGTTAAATTCAAGCTTGCTAATGACATTTGTATTCTAAACATTCCTCCCAGTAGCTCTAGTCAATAATTTCTTATTTATTTATTTATTTATTTATTTATTTTGAGAGGAAGCAAGGGTGCACAAGTGGGGGAAGGGCAGAGAGAGAGAGAGAGAGAGAGAGAATCCCAAGCAGGCTCCATGCTGTCAGCATGGAACCCAACACAGAGCTTGAACCCACGAACCTTGAGATCGTGACCTGAGCTGAAATCAAAAGTCCAAGGCTTAACCGACTGAGCCACCCAAGCACCCCATGTCAATAATTTGTTACATTAAGTTTGCAAAGGGCTAAGCTTCTGTAGTGTGTGTTGGTTTTATTTACTCAGTTCTCATAGGTTCATCTTGGGCCATGATTCTGGTGGGAGGAGGGGGGAAATCCTATCCGTGTAGCTTCCACATAAAAATTCCAGAAGGAATACAATCACTTAAAAATGACCAACTATAAATCCTACTTTACAGACATGGAGAGCCAGTAGATGGACAGTATGTGTATGTTGTGTATGCCAGACCTCCTCAGATTTATTGCAAAATCATATGAACATTCAATATTGTCCATCGACTGATAAATAATAGCATTTCCAACAGATATACTCTTTTGCAAACTGCCAATTCCAGTGCGAAAAAGAAAATATGAATTATTTTATATTATAATTAATATGAATATTATATATTTTATATATAATAGTCATTATATAAAACTATAAATAGTTATTAGAGAGCTAATTCATCTCAATCTATAGATTTAAAGGGGTAAGTACTACCTTCTTGTGAAATTGCATGTATTTAATAAGCCAAGCACTGGTCTAAACACTTAAAAAGAAAAATGAACTCGATTAATTTTCGCAAAAAACATAGGGTTTTCCTCGACTCTTCTCCTTGTTTCTCATACACCACACCCATCAGGAGATCAAAATAAATAAACTTAAAAGAAAAAGTTGATGTGTGTTTTGCTAATTATTTCTTCTGCTGGAAGGTAAGCTACGTGAGGCCAGAATTTCGGGTCTTTTGCTCAGTGATGCTGCCCCAGGGCCAGAAGGTTGCCTGACACAGAGGGGACACCCATGACTATTATTGGATTTGTTGTTGACAGAGATGCTAAAATCACCAAAGACGCTGAAAACGAACTGTAGACATCTATAATTTTGCCTCTACATGGTAAAACCTTATTTTCCATCCTTTCCGTCCATGTTTTCCTTGAGGATTCTCAACAGCAACTCCAAATATTTATAATATCCTCAAACAGAAATGCACTATTCTGCAGCATAGTGGTGGGCACTGTCATGGTTACTTTGCAACCCAACAAACACTAGTCCTGAAGCTTGTTTCTCCAGCCAGTTACCAAAGTAAGTTTGAAGGCTCATGTTCAAGGTCAAACCCACTAAGATTCCCGTAGAGAGTCAGACTCAGGCAATTCTCTCCCAGTAGTCAGGCAGTGAGAAAAGAAAAACAGGCCAAATACATTCATTAACTCTCTTTCAGAAGCAGAAAACCTCAACATCCTATTTCAGAGCCTGGGCTTCAGAGCCCCTATCCCAGGTAAAAATAACACTCAATTCAGGATCAAGCTTCCATCTCGAAAGCACCATTTATGGTTTTTGAAACCATGAATTACCCCTCAAAAAGCTGCTAGGGGGAAGAGGTGTTTTCCCAGCAACTTGCTGGCTTTTAGGACAGCAACTTCAATTTTTGTGGGTTTTTTTTTAATGTTTATTTATTTTTGAGAGCAGGAGTCTGAGCAGGGGAGCGGCAGAAAGAGAGAGACAGAGACAGAGACAGAGACAGAGAATCTGAAGCAGGTTCCATGCTGTCAGCGCACAGCCCGACACGGGGCTCGAACCCACAAACCATGAGACCATGACCTAAACCAAAGTTAAATGCTCAACTGACTGAGCCATCCAGGCACCCCAGCAACATCAGTTTTTAAATCCATTACAAAGCCTCAAATGTGCCGTTTAAACTGCTTTCAATAAGTTATCTCTGGTAAATCCAACTGGGGCTGCTGTACATCAAGAGAAGTTTCACAGTCTGAATAAAGCCTCTTATCTCCTTCACACCCCTGTCCTAGTTACATCGTGAAGCCTTCATCAGAAGAACGCAATCCTCCACATTCCAAAGCACAGCAGGACAAAAAACTCCCACTGTCCAAGACTGCTCAGGGTTAATTAAAATCATTAGCCCCAGGGAAAGCATGGCATTTGTCTTTAACTCCTCACATTCTTTTTTTTTTTTTTATTGTTCTGGAATTTATTATGATGATCATGCAAAAAAAGAAAGCATAGTAGGGTTTATAGGAAGTGCTATACCTCCCTATGTTCTTGTCCCTTGAGAATAAAAAAAAACAGTTTAGGTTACACATCTTATTCCTTTTAAATATTTGTGGTGTGGTTTCAATGGAAAGGCTTTCTAGAATGAACAGATCTTCTGTAAAGAAAGTCTCATCTTCTCCCTGAAATTCCCCAGGCATCCCTGAAAACTAACCACTTGTCAGTAACTCAAAAGAAAGGTGGGCAGCATTACTGGCCTCCTTTCATAGATTCATTTATTTTTTCAATAAATGTTTACTAAGCCCTGTTTATATGCCAGGGACCACACTAAATGCTGGGCCTATAAAGGTGAACAAGACAACAGTCTTCTTGGAGAAAGTGAAAATAGAAACTCCTAAGAAAGCAGATGGAGCAGGAAGACTGGCAGGGATAGAGCTAGAAAGAACTAGAGGAAGGAGTTAATGTCAGATAGAGAATGGTAAAAATATCTCACCAACTTCTTTTTTTAAATATGTTTAAGTTTACTTATTTTGAGAGAGAATGAGAGAGAGAGAGAGAGAGAGAGAGAGAGAGAATGTGTGAGAGTGGGGAGGGGCAGAGAGAGTGAGAGACAATCCCAAGCAGTTTCTGTGCTGTCACAGCAGAGAAAGAAAGCCTGACTCTGGGCTTGAACCCATGAAACTTGAGATCGTGACTTGAGTCAAAATCAAGTGTTGGATGCTTAACTGACTGAGCCACCAGGCATCCCATAATTCAGATGTGTAGTGAATTGAATGGCAGACCTCCAAAAAGATATGACCACTTTCTGGAACCTCCAAGATGACCTCATTTGGAGAAAGGGTCTTCAGAGGATTAATTAAATTAAGGGCCTCAAAATGCAATGACCTTGAGTTATTCAAGGGGACCTTAGATCCAGTGACAAGTGTCCTGTGTGAGACAGAGAGGAAGCACCGGGAGAAGGGAAGGCCACGTGAGGACAGAAGCAGAGATTAAAGTCATGCAGCCACAAACCAAGGAATATCCGCAGATACCAGGGCCAGAGAGAAGCAAGGAAGGGTACTTCCCTAGGCCCTTCAAGGGAGACAGCTCTGCCAGCGACTTGGGGCTTCTGGCCCAGAATGCATTTCTGTTGTTTTTAGCTACCTGGTTTATGCCAATTTATTACAGCAGCCCTAGGAAACTAATACAAACTGTTTTGAATGAGTAGATTTTCTAAATTAGATTCTAGGGGCGCCTGGGTGGCTCAGCGTGTTAAGCGTCGGACTCAGCTCAGGTCATGATCTCACGGTTCATGAGTTCCAGCCCTGTGTGGGCTCTGTGCCAACAGCTTGCAGCGTGGAGCTGCTTTGGATTCTGTCTCCCTCTCTCTCTGCCCCTCCCCCACTCACGCTCACACTCTCTCTCTCTCAAAAATAAATAAACATTAAAAAAATTTAATTAGATTCTAAGAAAATACAGATTCATTTCTTCTCATACATAAAACAAATTGCTAAGTGTTTCTTAAATGCCTGAAGATTAATAAACTAAATGCAGGGGCGCCTGGGTGGCTTAGTCGGTTAAGCGTCTGACTTCGGCTCAGGTCATGATCTCACTGTCCCCGAGTTCAAGCTCCGCATCGGGCTCTGTGCTTACAGCTCAGAGCCTGGAGCCTGTTTCAGATTCTGTGTCTCCCTCTCTGTCTGTGCCCCTCCCCTGCTCATGCTCTGTCTGTCTCTCTCTCTCTCTCTCTCAAAAATAAATAAACATTAAAAAATCTTTTTTTAAAAAAATAAAATAAAATAAATGCATTTATATTAGCAGCATCGATTTGTGAGATAAAACAATTAAAAACATCTTGTGCTCAGGGATGCCTAGGTTGCTCATTTGGTTAAGCATCCAACTCTTGATTTAGGCTTAGGTTATGATCTCACAGTTCATGAGTTTGAGCCCTGTGTCAGGTTCTGCATTGGTGTCTGTCTGTCTCTCTCTCTCAAAATAAATAAATAAACTTCAAAATATCTTGTGCTTGGGGCGCCTGGGTGACTCAGTTGGTTAAATGTCTGACTTCAGCTCAGGTCATGATCTCACGGTTAGTGGGTTCAAGCCCTCTGCTGGGCTCTGTGCTGACAGCTCAGAGCCTGGAGCCTGCTTCGGGTTCTGTGTCTCCCTCTGTCAGTCTGTCTGTCTGTCTGTCTCTCTCTCTCTCAAAAATAAATAAATAAACTTAAAAAAGAAATCTTGTGCTCATTAGTAGAAGTCCAGGTTATGGGTTAAATGCTCAAAGAGAGCTCAGAGGACATCTGCTCTAGTCTGACCCTAGCCTGTGATTAAACATTTTCTGGCAAAGGAAAGCTAGCTTCCTCAACCGTCAGCCATTTTTATTTATTTTGAGCCCAAATGTACAACAAGATAATTTTCACACATTGGACCCAAACTGTCTTCTGAGGTCATAAGTAATACATTTAATCTGTCTTTCACAGAACACACTGTCAAGGTTTTCTTCTTTCTTTTTTTTCTTCTCAGTGTAAACTGTATTTAAAGAATTAACAAGGGAAAAAACAGTTATGTTTTCAGATATATATTTCAAAAGTCTCAGTTTTAGATTTCAAAATAAAACCTGAACAATTCATTTTTTGGGAGTGCCTTGGTGGCTCAGTCGGTTGGGCGTCCGACTTTGGCTCAGGTCATGATCTCGCAGTCCGTGATTCGAGCCCCGCGTCGGGCTCTGTGCTGATGGCTCAGAGCCTGGAGCCTGCTTTGGATTCTGTGTCTCCCTCTCTCTCTGCCCCTCCCCCACTCATGCTCTGTCTCTCTCTGTTTCAAAAATAATAAACGTTAAAAAAAATTTAAAAAGGGGCTAAATATTGTGCTGGATATTTATATATAATTGTTATTTTGTTCTAGTTTTATTGAGATACAACTGACATATAATACTGTATAATCGAAGCTATAAACATAATGGTTTGATATGTGTGTATATTATGAAATGATTACCAGAGTAATTTTAGTTAACTTCCATCAGTCAAGTTTTTCTCTTAACTATGATTCATTAGTGTTTTTTCTTAATATAAAAAGTATAAAAAATAAAGGCAAACCAAAAGAAAAATCATGTTCATCTTTAAAAATCTAGGAAATATAAAGATAAAATAAAAATCACCTATTAACCTTCCACTAAAAGACACATATTGTTACCATTTTATTATAATCCTTCCCAACTTTTTACTTTCCATACCAATTGTCTCTAGCTCCTTCAGTAGCGCCTCTATCTTTATTGTCTCTTTCATGCATTCTAGTTGGTCCTTCATAATATACAGTAACTCAATGTGAAGATGATTCTCCAGGGACAGTTTTTCTACCGCTGAATTAAAGAGGACTTTCCTTGTGCTCTAGAGAATCACTGCAGGAGACATGAAAAGTCTGAGCCTTTGCTATATTGTAGACTGTAGTGTAAGTCTTGATTCCATTGACTTACAGCCTCTGTGTTTCAGGTTCTCCATCTACCAATGGGAATAATCATACTCCTTTATGCCTTTATGGAAGGCATAAAATAATGTTTATAAGTGCTTGTTACATGATATGTGGAAATATTATAAGCTATAATGAGAACTAGTATTTATCAAGGTAAGTACTGTTGAATGCTCTATAAGTACAATTACTGTCCCTGTTTACAGACAAGGACACTGAGGCCCAGAAAGATTAGGCGATCTAGCTCAGCTCGCACATCTTGGAAGGTGGCAATCTGAATTCCAAGC
Organism: Paguma larvata; assembly: GCA_030068075.1. Classification (NCBI taxonomy): domain Eukaryota; kingdom Metazoa; phylum Chordata; class Mammalia; order Carnivora; family Viverridae; genus Paguma; species Paguma larvata. The sequence goes on from CM057839.1 coordinate 56,573,075, forward strand.
CTGTGTTTTTCACTACTACACCATGTCGTACAACAACTAACATTATAACTGCTTTACTTTCCTCAGTGCATCCTAGTATTACAGTAACTTTTTGGAAGTCATGTAATTTTTGCTGATTTATTTTAAGTTTGCAATTTATTAAAAAAATTTCCTAACTGGAAGCAACCAATAAAGCTTTCAATATGTTGGAAGAGCAATAGAACAAACAAACATTAGTGTGTCCATGTAATATGTTACTATTCATCAATAAAAAAGAATGAGCTATCTGGGGCGCCGGGGGGGTTAGTTGGTTAAGTGTCCAACTTTGGCTCAAGTCATGATCTTAGGGTTCATGGGTTCAAGCCCTGAGTTGGGCTCTACGCTGACAGTGTGGAGCTTGCTTGAAATTCTCTCCCTCTCTCTGCCCCTCTCCTGCTCTTTCTCTCAAAATAAGTAAATAAGCATTTAAAAAAGTGAGCTATCAAGCCATGCAATTACACAAAAGAATCTTAAAAACATATTGTTAAGTGAAAGAAGCCAGTCTGAAAAGGCTACATTCTATATGATACCATTTATATTATATTCTGAAAGAGGCTTAATACATTGAGGTGGGAAACAGATCAGTGGTTGCCAGAGGCTCAGGAAATAGGAAGGGTTGAAAAGATGAAACACAGGATTTTTTAGGTGGTGAAACTATTCTATACAATGTTGCAATGGTAGATACATGACACTAAGCTTTTGTAAAAACCCATAGAACTTTACAGCACAAAGAGTGAACCTTAATGTACGCAAATTAAAAAATTAATTTTGAGGTCTGAATACCCTAGGGAGTGTGACAAAATCATCTCACTATATTATAAATGTATGAATCAACCTCACGGAAAGGGGTGAGAATAAAAGATGCTGATCTAAGTAACTTTCATCTGTAAGACTAAAGGCAAAATAAATGATACATAAATACTGTAGTTACGTAATAAATTTTTTTCTCAAGGGAGCATAGCTTAACAATTCTGAAACTAGTATACATGTAAACTGGGATTGAACAGTTAAGTAAATAGATGACAGTTGTGGGAGCCAGATTTCTCACTATTGGGGTGGGATGTTATAAACAAGCAAAGTGAGAAGCCTAGAATAATCTATGTGGTAGTGGATTAGAGTTGGACACATCAGTATGAACTCATGTTTACTTAATAGAGATACAGATGGTTACAAAGATAAATATTTATATGTGTGTGTGAGTGTGTGTGAGTATATAGCCTGATTAGTACATACACATGTATTTCCTTGATCCGTCTTCTGGAGAGGGTCTGGAAGCAACAATTCCTGTCCCCTCATAGCAACAAGCACACTCAGGGTCTAGATCCTGGTTCTTGATTTCTAATACCATTCTTCATTTCCTTGGAGCAATGGCTGATTCTAGCAGGGGGACAAGAAATGTATAAGATGAGCCTGGGGCATCTTGTAGTTCCAGCAAGTAAGAAAGTGTTAAAAGAAAAAAATCTGCAACGGTGGAGTATGTCAAAGGGTCATCAGAGCCAACTGAAAGAATACCTAATGATGAAAGGTGGAACAATTTGAATAACAAAATAAATAACACAGTACTGAAGCATAACCTAAAATATAAAATAAGTATCATGAGTCCATGCTGATGTAAATAAATGATTGGATACATCAATAAATTGAGTAGAATAGACAAAGCTCTTGTGTAGAATTCTACATAATTTATGCAGGTGCTCGACACGCAAGGAGTTAGTTTGTAATCTCCCTGCTCTCCTAAATGTATGCTGCTCATGGTAACTTTCTTCCAAAGAGTCCAGTATGTATGGAAAGGGTAGGGGGAGAAACCTTACAGTGGAGAAATCTGACAACTACCTCGGCCATGTGATCAACATTAATATCAACAGAAATAAGTCGATCACAAGTTCCCTTGATACAATATGAAGAGAATGGTACTTTACCGTTCTGATCTTCCTCCAAACTCATAATCTCATCAGACAAATCCCAACTGAGGGACGCTCTACAAAGCAGTTGACTTCTCCAAAATGTCAAGGTCATCGAAACCAAGGAAAGTCTGAGAAACTGGCACAATCAAGAGAAGGAGGCCTAGGAGCCATGACAACCAAATGTAACGTGGAATGCTGGATAGAGTCTGAAATAGGAAAAGAACATGAGGTAAAAACTAAGGAAATCTGGAGAAAGCATGGGATTTACTTAGTAATAATGTATCAGAATTGGTTCATTAATTGTGACAAATGAACCATATTAATATATCAATAATAGAAGAAACCAGTGCAGAGTATATAGGAATCTCTCTACTACCTTCATAATTTATTCCATTAGTCTAAAACTATTCTAAAATAAAAGTTTATTTTAAAAAAATGATGTTTCTCAGGTAAACTACCATTAAACCATGTTTAAGTGCTCAACAATGTTTACAGTATTATTATTTATATAATTGTTGCTCAGGGTAGAACGAAGTAGAGTATTAATGTCATAATGCCTCGTTATACAGCTGTTATTTCTATAGTAGTTTCTACCTCTTTTTCTTCTCTTAATCTCTTATAATAATTCTTCACTTATTTTTCCAAAAGTTCCAACATATCAGGAAGTTTTCATGCCCCTTTTTTTTCTGGAAGCCTGGCCTCCCAGAGTGCTCTGGGTCCAGTGAGGATGATTTTGTGAGAGGCTAATTTAATGTTGTGCAGGCATATAGTTTTCTGGTGGTATAACCTGATTTGAGGATAGAATTTAAGGGAGTTGGAAGAAAGAATTAATTGCATACACTCTAAATGTTCTTCCCTGTTTTTCTCTGCTAGTGTTTGCTGAATAAAGTCAATATAATTCCCATCCAAAGATATGTGATGTTTTAATTAGCCCCAATAGCTTTAATGCGTTCAAGAATCTTCTGGGATGCAGCAGACATCATTCAACAAATCAATGCAGCTGGGGTATGGTCAATTAACCAAATATAAATCCATCTAATTATACCATTACCCACATTGCTTCAGTTGACATACGAGGAATCTGTAATAGATTGTGCCAAATTCATGAACTTTAAATACAATGTTAAAAAAATTCTTTTACATTTAACATCCTTAAACAACAACAGGAAAAAAAAAAGTTTGAGGACAAAAGAACTTTTTTTTGCATGGAATAACAAATGTTTAAATTTGTCCTCATGAATGCTGGCCATGCCTTTTTAATTTCATATAACCAGTACCTACCACACAGTAAAGATTCAGTCTTTTTATTGAAGTTGGTTGACTTTCCTAGCATCTTAATGTGAAGATCAGTTTTACATTCATTTTATCTTTTGTTTTCTTTGAGATTTTAAATATTTATTTTGGCTAGATTGAGGGAGGTTTCCCAGAAAAGTTTCCTTTTTGTCTGTTAGGAAGTTAGTTCCCTTCCTGTCTCTAACTGTGGACACAATTCAGAAAAGATGAACTATAATCTCCATACTGTCGGTTTGTTTTTCATTTCCTTGCATTTCAAATCCTGCTCAATTTTGTGTGTTAGCATCTCACAGGATAGGCAGATGCCTGATAAATGTTTACTGATTTGATTTAATTTAGAAAAACGCCTCGTGAGAGCTGAACACTGTAGTTCAATTGGCAAATTGGCCTCGGATCACCTTAATCTTGTCTCTCTGGATGTTTATCACGATCCAGAAAGTCCTGTATGACCCTGTGTGCAAATGAGTCACTGTATCCCCTGCAAAAGCAGAGGTAAATATTGAAGTGCCAGGAAATGAAGAATTGAATCCACCTCAAAACCACCAAATTCCCAGACCATTTATATTCCCCTAGTATAATGACATCATCATTCTTTCCCATTTTTCCATTTACTTTCAAATACATCCATCCTCATGTTATCTGATTTCAACCCCAACCAGAAGATTTTTACCATTAAAGGTATAAGGATGAGTTTCTTGCTAAATGTCTGAATAAAAGCGATGAGGCTTAAGGAGGTATCTTGGCACTCATCAGGGCGGAACAGTGGCTTCTTTGTCTTTTCAGATTCTCCGGTGCTTGGCCCTTGCCTCTTGGATAACTTGTTGCTCTTCGACATGCTGGGCTTCAGCCAGGTCTGGTCCTCCAACCCACCCACAAGTTATTCCCTTCAGGCAGCCCTAAGCCAGCGGTGAGCACAGTGACTCTCTGTCCTCAGCAGTCAGGCTTCCAGAGAGTGGCCTGCCGGTTTTCTGAATCTAACACCTGATATAAAATTTCTAATTACAGACACCAAATTCTCTCTCCTAGGAGATATGAGAAGGCAAGCTCCACTCTTTGTTACGACCTTTTATTTTCATTGGAAAGCCCCTGCCAAACATTGGCCACATTTCACTCTGTCTGATCCATGCTTTTTTATCTCTTCTCAACCAGACAAACGCATAATGCTTCATTTGCTGGATGACCAGGCAATCCATTTCCAAGATGGACTCATACACAATGCTCTTGCTGGGCCAATGTGCTGTGCACAGTGCTCCAAAGGTATTTTTCAGGTTCTGGCAGGACTACTGTGTGGTTCCTCAACAAAGGCCTTCCAATTTCAAAGGGAATTTAGATCATTTGGTTTTAGCTACATTGGTGGTTCTTCGCTAAGTCTTTAGACACCAGTCCTGCGTGGGTTTAATGCTGGATTTGGAGGTGAAATGGTGGAATTGTGGAGCAAACATTTGACAAGTGAGCGTTCTGATAGGGGCATATTTAAATCTTTTTGCAAAATTAGGCGTTTTGGGCTTGTTTGCATCCTAAGATATTGGTCACTCAATTTTACATCCATAGTACTAGCGGAGAGCCTGGCTCTGGTCTGGCCCTGGCATCAAGGGCAGTGAGATGGGGGGGAGTCCGGGGATTATAAAGCTCTAACTAATCCTCTTTCTCATTCCAAGAAATACTTGATATTCACATGGTTTCTGTTGGGTATGCCGCTAGGGACCTGGGTAGTACTCATTATGGCCCCGGGCAGTAGGGAAAAAGAGACTGCTGAGATCTGACATTGCCCTGGGCTTTTGGTACAAGACAAAGCATCTAGGTCAGAAGTGGGTCAGGGAGAGATGAGAGGTCCTGAGCTAGTCTACAGGGAAGAGCAGACAGTGCACAGACCTCTGTCAGGGATAGTTGGCAGACATTTGGCTAGACTGTCTCCTTCTTGCATTTCGTTCAGGCAATAGTATAGTAGCGGAAAAGTGAAGAGGGGTAGATAACAAAAAATCTTGTGTCAACTCTGGGCCCAAACCTTCCTGTTCATTCATTCATTCATTCATTCAGTGATTTTTTGAAGTTTTTACTTATTTATTTATTTATTTATTTATTTATTTATTTATTTATTTATTTTTGAGAGAGAGACAGTGCGTATGCAAACAGGGAAGGGGCAGAGAGAGAGGGGACAGAGGACTTGATGCAGGCTCCACACGCACAGCAGAGAGCCCAATGTGGGGCTTGAACCCACGAATGATGAGATCATGACCTGAGTCAAAGGCAGACTCTTGACCAAATTAGCCACCCAGGCGATTCCATGCAGTGATTTATTGAGCAGTGATAGTAAATACTATTCTAATTCTTACAATACAGCAGAGAATGAACATATAAGTTTCCTGCCCTTTTAGAGCTCACTTCCTAAGTGTGGATGGCAGATAATTAACAAGCAAACACACCAGATAATTTTAGTTTATGATAAACATTATGAAGGAGTGGGAGCCATTTTATATAGAGTGGTCAAGCAAGGTCTCTCTGAAGAGGGTGATATTTTAGGTAAGAGCCAAAAGATAAAAAGGGGGACCTCACTGTGCAGCGATATAGGGAAGACAGTTCCAAGCAGGATGAACGGCAAGGGCAAAGGGCCTGAGGTAGGAAACACCTGGAGTTACATGAAGACTTGAGGAGGCTGGAGCACAGTGAGTGAAACAGTGGGCTGGAGGAGCTAAGAATGTCACACAGAGGCCTCATCATGTGTCACATAGAGCTGTTGCAGGTCATGGCAAGGAGTATTTTGGTTTTGTCACAATGGGAGCATAGAGGGCAGTCATTAGGTTGCTTTAGGGTGAGCGTCACAAGATTCTGACAACCTAGTAGTCATTTGATCTTCAAGGTCACAGAGACAAATCCGATTTTGAGTAACCGTGTTAAACATTTCAATCAGGTTTTCTATCAGGATTACAGCCCCTACTAAGGGAAGCTTCTCTTCTCACAGACTTGCTTAAGATATATCAGTTAGAACAAAGGTACATGCATACATCATGAAGAGCCCCTGCTCCCAATTTTAATAGTATCAGGGACCTAAGTTTGGGCCATTCTCACTTGTCAATTTTTTCTTTTTTCGAGAGACAGAGGACACAAGTGAGCAAGAGACAGAGACAGAGGGAGAGAATCCCATGAGGGAAAGAGAGAGGGAGAAAGAGAAGTGGGGCTCATGTTCACCCAAAGCAGGGCTTGTGCTCCTGATGCAGGACACAAACACATGAACTCATGAACAGTAAGATCATGACCTGAGCAGAAGTCATGTGCCTAAGTGACTGAGCCACCCAGGCGCCCTTTATCAAATATCTATTAAGTGGCTTTTATGTACCAGAGATACAATGGTGAGCAAAACGGACACCTTCCTTGCTATCATCAAGCTTACACTCTACCTAGAAAGACTGACAATTAAATAGGCAAGCATAAATTATTTTGCTATGATAGGGAAAGTGCAGGGCTATGGGAGCATATAACAGCAGAGTCGAGTAACCTGATCAAGGAAGACTGAGAGCTGAAGACTAAGTTAGAGAAGGCCAGTTGTAGAAGAGGAAGAGTTTTCCAAATGGAAGGAACAGCATATAGCCAGAGGTGAGAGAAAATATAGCACATTTTAAGCAACTTAAATAATTTCAGTATGATGGGAGGTAAAGTACAAGATTGAGAAGTAAGAAATGAGGCTGGTGAGGTACTTAGGGACCAGGTCATGAGGCTACAACATGAAGTGTATTACAAGGATGCTAAAGAATCTGTACTTTATCCTTAGGCAATGGGAAATCTCTGAAGTGTATGGATAATGGATTGGGAGTGGAGGAAGACAGTGGTAGTAAAATCATTGTACTAATTCAGATGAGAAATGATAGTCATTTGACCCAAATAGTAGCCTTAGAGATGGAGCAAAGTTGACTGATTACAGATACATTTATCTGTAAAAGCTTGAAAAGATAACCTGGCATCAACTCTCTTTGTGAAAAATTAAGGAGAGAGAGAGAATGAAATCAATGCAGAGAAAAGCTGAAGAGGCCATGATAAATTGTGTAAGCCAAATTTATAAAGCAGTAAGGATATGTAGATGCTATGAGGAAAAGGAAAGATATGCAGAGTACAGGGAAAGAAAAGGGTAGTAGGAAAGGAGAGTTCATGTGGCCCATGAGAGAGGGAGGGGAGCGAGGGTCAGTCCCTAACGGCCCAGTTCCTGACAGCTTTCCAGGTTCAATTACCAAAAGGTTCAGTCAGCTTTATCCTGTGCTCTGTTCATGAATTCCCATGACGTCTGTCTCCCTTACTGCTACATCGAAAGGATCCTCCCCCTGCTCCATTATACAAGCTAGTTTGAGTTTTATGTCTTGCAACTTTAGGAATTTGAATAAAACCGTAATGTTATACAAGCGAATTCTTCAAAAAAGTGAATTAATTAAAACAGAATGCAAATTAATGCAGTTATAATGAAAAATATAACTCCTGAGTGATCACAGGTGTTTGTGTTTACAGATCAACTACTTCTCAATGTGGTTAGTCCAGCTACAATCAAAAAGCGGCTTGGAGAGCACAGATTCAGAACAAAAACTATTGAACGGCCTTAATGTCTGATGGCCCCTCAGTCTCTAAGGGGTGATGCTGAACTGCAAGAAACCACTTTTTTAAAAATTATTTTTAATGTTTATTTATTTTTGAGAGAGAGAGAGACAGACAGAGCATGATGGGGGAGGGGCAGAGAGAGAGGGAGACACAGAATATGAAGCAGGCTCCAGGCTCTGAGCTGTCAGCACAGAGCCCAGTGCAGGACTCGAACCCACTAACTGTGAGATCATGACCTGAGCTGAAGTCGAATGCCCAACCGACTGAGCAAGTCAGTTGCCCCGCAAGAAACCACTTCTGAGGCAAGAGAGCACAACCCCTGAGGTAGTTACTCTTGGAAGATGTGGCAAAAGAACCTGGAAGAGAAGCTACGTCTTGGTGAAGAGGTAAAAAGTCAGGGGAAAGAGAAGGGATGATGGAAACCCAAGCTGATCAATCATGTTGGACATCAGGAAGATGGGGTAGAATGGGACAAGGCTCCAAGTGCAATGACCATTCAGAGATCACTTTGGTTGGGTACAGTACAAGAAAATTAAGCAACCTACCGTGTTTCAGGCCTTGTGTAGGGGCAAAACAGATGAAGATCTGGCCCACGTTTTTATTTATTTGTTTATTTATTTATTTATTTATTATGTTTATTTATTTTTGAGAGAGAGAGACAGACCACAAGCAGCAGGGGGCGGGGAGGGGCGGAGGGGGGCAAGGAGAGAGGGAGACACAGAATCAGAAGCAGGCTCCAGGCTCTGAGCTGTCAGCACAGAGCGTGACGTGGGGCTCGAACTCACAAACTGCAAGATCATGACCTGAGCTGAAGTCGGATGCTTAACTGACTGAGTCACCCAGGTGCACCCTGGCCCATGTTCTTACGGACTTACAGTCTAGTGAGAAACACAGACATGTACACAGGTAACATAAGGTGGGAAGTGAGAAGACAGGTAAGCACAGGTGCTATGGGTTTACAAAGAGGTTCAAGATATAACAGCTGAGCTCAGACATAAAGGTCAAGTCATAGTTATACAGAATGTCAGGAAGAGCAAAATTGCAAGTATATTTGGAAGGAGCCAAAATACCAGAAGAATGCTGTATTAGAAAAATGTAAAGAGAAAAGTAGGGAATAGCAGAAGAAAAGGCTGGAGAGTTAAAGGGAAGTCATATCATGAAAGACATTTTTATTTCCAGACTTAAAAAAAAAAGGTAAAACTTTTTTCAACAAAAAAAGTTTCCTCAATTGCAAAAGTGGGTACATTAAATATATCTTCCAATTATGAAAACAAAAACAAAAACAAAAACCCCAACAAACCAGAAATATAAGGAAACTGACAAAACACCATTATAATATAGCCAGTAAGTAGATTTTTGAATTCCAAACATCAAATAAACACAAAATAACATTCTGTAGGAAAATATAATCAAGCTCAATTGAGGAGAAACATGTTAGGATATGGACTCTACAAATAGTGAATACAGACCTTTCTCTTTGTGAACTAGAAACAAACACCATATATTCTTTTCTATCTCGATGAAGCATCTACTAATATGTATTTAGCTACAAAGAAAATCTTAACAAGATACCTTAGAGTTTTTATCGATTTTTTTTCTGACTGGATTTGATTAAGCTAGAAATCAGCAAGAAAATTTGACTTGGTTTTGTAAGAAGTCACTGAGCAATTTTTAAGCAAGAGAGTGACACAATCATGTAGCAAATGGGTTGCAGGGGAGTTGGCAGAGATAGGAGGAAGGAAACGAGGTAAGGAAATATTGCAACAGTCCCGGAAAGTAGTAATATGGGTCTGAACCAAGATAGGAGGAGTGGGGAATGAAAAGAAGTAGACAACTTAAAATATATTTAGTAGATAAATAGCAAGGACTGACTAATTGAATCTAGGTGAGAGGGAAATGTGGGTAGGGGGATGGAAAAGGGTTAAATAATTAAATTAGGTGGTGATGTCGGGGAGGTAGTATCCTTAATTTAGCTGAGGAAGACATGAGAAGGAACAGGTCTGGGGAAATGGGGAGCTCATCTTTGAGCTTGATGGATTTGAGGAACACGGCCCAAAGTCCAGTTTGAGGATGCATGGAAAACTGTATACATTGCTATTACCAGGATGATTATTCTTGTTTTGTAGAAGAAATTCAGAAATTCCTCTTTTATTTGGTGCCCAGAAGGGAATGAGAGTGACTTATCAAGAGTACTGAATAGGACTTTCACTATCTACCTCTTATACCCAAGAACAATTAAGACAGGTTTAAGAGTATCTTAAGATGGGAGAGAATGAAATCTTGCCATTTGCAACAACACAGATAGAACTAGAAAGTATTATGGTAAGCGGAATAAGTCAGTTAGAGAAAGACAAATATCATATGTTTTCACTCGTATGTAGAATTTAAAATACAAAACAGATGAACATAAGGGAAGGAAAGCAAAAACAATACAAAAACAGAGAAGGAGACAAACCATAAGAGATTCTTAAATACAAAGAACAAATTGAGGGTTGCTGGAGGAGTGGGAGGGATGGACTAAATGGGCAAAGGGCATTAAGGAAAACACTTGGAATGAGCACTGGGTATTATACATAAGTGATGAATCACTAAATTCTTTTCTGAAATCATTATTACACTATATGTTAATGAACTTGGATTTCAATTAAAAAAAAAAAAGATGGGACAAAAAATGTACTATCCAATTGGGAAGCTACTACTAAGGACTATACAACCAGTACACAAATGTCCGCTGAAGCAAATGTCCACTACTGGAACAGGAGGCAGAACTGTAAGTGAAATGAGAATGGCCTTGCTTTTAATAAGTCATGGGGAAACATACACACACACACACACACACATACACAGACACACACTCTCCACATAGAAAAAGTCCTGGGGAGACACAGAAGTCTTTCGGGTACAGGATGGATCACAAATAATGACTCACAGAAAGGAATAAGCTGAGAGGTGGGAGGGAGCCATGGAAGTCTCAGGTCACAGAGGGGCGTGCTGGGGAGCAGAAGGGAGACAGAGGGAACCCAGAGCCTGGAAAGAAGTTGGAGCTCATCAGGGCAGACAAAGGGTAATGTGGCAAAGATTGTGTCAGGAATCTAGAGTGAGTTCATGGCTCTTATGTAAATTAAAGCCATTAAAATTAATTTTGCCCTGTGAATTTTCCTGAGAATTTCTCTACACTTCTTTGGATAATTGATATCTAAGACCAATGAGGTTCAGAAGAGACTTTTATCTAACACAGACATAAAGATAATGGCTTACTTTTTGCTTTCGCATTTAAGGATTAAAGGATTTTGGCTACTTGAGGGGGCTTAGTAAGTGTTAATTACAATGATTTAGGAAATCCTTAGGGCGTCAAGTGGTGATGCAGCTTAAGCCTTCTTATACAGTAAGTGTATTTAACACTTACTGGTCTGAAGTCACGTGGTACAGAGGGCATGGACAGGAAAGATGCAGACCGCTTGGCCAGTAAGTGGTCTCAAGAAAATGACATGACCTCTTTCATCTGTGGTTTTCTAGACCTTAAGACAGGAATTGTAATTTCTTCACTCATTCAACAAGTGTTTTATGAGTGTCCACTGTGTACCAACTAATGTTCTACCTGCCTTATAATATTATTTTGAGAATTAAATGAAATAACATAATGAAAATACCTAGCATAGTGTCTAGAATCTGTCAGGTGCTAATTATATTCACTCTTCTATCCAAGAGGATTTTTTTGGATATTTGAGCCATTATTGGGTCAGGTCGACAAAAGGCCAAGACACTCAGGGTGTTTGTTACAAATATGAGGGTGTTCGTGGAGTAAAAGAATAGACTGAATTGAGAACCCAAGAATGGAAAGACCTTTAATATAATACATTTTTGAACCAGTAGGATGAAGGGCAAAATGTTGCCTTTGGGGAAGTGAAGCAGGTCTAAGTCACGGTTATTCTGGGAAGCCTGTAGAGGGTGCCATGAAGCAGCAGGGGTGTTCCAAGCTACGATCCATTGGAAATATGAATGCCCTCCTGGGTCGAGAACATTTAGAAAGAACTACAAGGTAGTTTGCTTCATCAACATGTTCAGAGTTAAGGTGCATGACAAAATAATTGTTCTTCTGAGACATCTTTAACTATAAACACTGTGGTGTACCCACTGCAGCCTGGAGAGGGAATTTGCAATTCAGGATAAATATTTTGAATTGGCTGGATAAGGGCCTTGATAATTCAGATATTAGTTTTTTCCAGTGCTTCAAAGCTTCAAATAATTCATTTGAAAAAGGACAGGAAGAAAATCTGACTCGAGCTGCAAAATATGTTTTCTCTCATTATTACTTTTGCTTCTGAAGTGGATTGGTTTCATTACGAAAGGGTGTGGCATTTTCCACTTCTCTTTTATAAATTGAACTTTAGCCCAGACCTTGAAGAGCCTAATGAGGTTGGTCAGAAGTCACAATGAGATGGAATATGCCTGATTCCCAAAGAGAAAATAGAAAGATCGAGGCCATTTACATGTGCCCCCTTAGTGCTCAGAAAGGCCATCACATTACTTGTAACAATGTGTGGTTAACTGTAACTGCCCTTACGGAGCTCCTAGTCTATTGAAAAGACTGAAAGATAAATAGGCAGTTACACCCTTTGATAGACTCTGTCCATGGAGTAGCAATCTTGAGAGGCAAGGGCTCCATCTACCTGACATAGACTGGGTTATATATTTCTTGGGCCACTGAGCAGTCCTCATAATGGATAGACTTGTAGGGGAATGATGGGTGGAGCAGCTTTGGGAATGGAGTTGGTGTGGCCTTGCTTGCAAGCTTCAGTGTGACTGTGACAGTGGTGAGTTCCAGGGAACCATTCGCTGCTGTTGAAGGATTTGCTCAGGTCACCCACAGCAAAACCCATCTTCCCCCAGGGCAACTCAGACACCGACAAGATGGAAAAAAAGAGAACAGTAATCCATTGACCCCTGCAAGAAATGGAGAAATGGCCTCTTCATGAAGGCCTCTGCACACATATAAGCAGTCAGGAGGGGGCGGCCTCCAAAGCCAGCATGCCCAGGAACTGAAGGAGCTGGGGGAGCAAGGGGTCTGCACTTCCCCTCCCTGAGCAATGCTGACCCAAAGCTTTTAGGAGGAGATTGTGCCACAAGAACGGTCATTGGACAACATAGTCTTTGCCATTCTACTGGCCTGTGGAACTTGGGAACACAGATAGACTCTTAACTAACTGCATGGAAAACAGCCCTGGGACTCGCTGACACAAGGGTGCCCCTTGGTACATGATTCACACAAATGCCAAGCTTATAATTCACACATTCATCAAGGTGGGATGTTGGAGAGGAGGGCCAAACATACCATACAAAGGAAAAGCTTGATCTGTAGAAGATTATTCTGCAGCAATTGCCTATTAAGGAGGTAACAGAGCAGGGTGTTTAAAGAGCATGGACTTGGGAGAAAAATGCTAGGGCTTCAGTCTTGACTTGATTTCCTTTACTCTGAGACTTCGAGCAAGTTTCCTCATCTCCTAAGTCTCTGCTTCTTCATCTGTTGTAGGGGATAATAAGGGTACCTCTGTCACAGAGTTGTTAAGACTAATGTAAATAATCCAAGTCAGTGCTGGCATATAACACGTACTTGATAAATAGCATATATATAAAGTATGACCTGATTTATAAACTGTGAATCATATCTTATTTGTCCAATCATAAGCAAGATTTCTACTTAATTGTTCATGGACCAGTAGTTGGTCATGGGGTGGCGATTGGAAAAGATGAACTCGGACACACATCCAAAGCATATCCTGTGATATGCCCTTTTTTTCTAAGATGTTCAAAAATCTCTTGTTGATCTAAAGTTTTTATGGAACATAGTTTGGAAACCATTGCATTATTGGACCAAAAATAAAAGCTGTATTTCCTAGGGGCACCTGGCTAATTCAGTCAGTAGAGTATGTGACTCCTTATCTCAGGGTTGTGGGTTCTGGCTCCATGTTGGATGTAGAGATTGCTTAAAAAATAAAATCTTAGGGGCGCCTGGGTGGCTCAGTCAGTTGAGTGTTCGACTTCAGCTCAGGTCATGATCTCGCTCATGGGTTTGGGCCCCGCGTCAGGCTCTGTGCTGAGAGCTCAGAGCCTGGAGCCTGCTTCAGATTCTGTGTGTGTGTCTCTCTCTCTCTGCCCCTCCCCTGCTCATGCTCTGTCTCTCTCTCTCTCAAAATAAATAAATGCCAAAAAATAAAAAAACAAAAAATAAAGTAAAATAAAATCTTAAAAAAAAAAAAAAACAGCTATATGTCCTAAACTGATTATAGTGAGGTCAGGCACACTGCCCACTTGTGCTAGAAAATGAGAGGCAACTTTTAATGTTGGGACCACTGAAGACATTCCTTCTAACACTTGGTGTCTATGCCAGCAGGTGTAATCTTGATTTTATTTGAAGGGTTTATGATTGACAATGCTATGGAAAACAGTTAACAGGAGACCAACTTAGAGGAAATAAAAATCTGTTTTTGGAGGGCCACTTGGGTGGCTCAGTAGGCTAAGTGTCCGACTCTTAGTTTCAGCTCAAGTCTCTATCTCCCAGTTCATGGGTTTGAGCCTTACATTGGGCTCTGTGCTGATAGTATGGAGCCTGCTTGAGATTCTCTCTCTCCCTCTCTCTCTCTCTCTCTCTGCCCCTCTCCTGCTCACTCGCTCTGTCTCTCTCAAAATAAATCAATAAATTTTTAAAAAATCTATTATTTGGAGTTACTGTGAATACACACAGAAACTTTTAAAACATGTATAATAGTGGGGCGCCTGGGTGGCTCAGTCGGTTGAGCAGCCAACTTTGGCTCAGGTCATGATCTCACGGTCTGAGAGTTTGAGCCCCATGTCGGGCTCTGTGGTGAGGGCTCATCAGAGCCTGGAGCCTGCTTCGGATTCTGTGTCTCCCTCTCTCTCTGCCCTTACCCCACTCATGCTCTGTCTCTATGTCTCTCAAAAATAAATAAACATTAAAAAAATTTTTTAATAAAAAAAATAAAACATGTATAATAGGACATTGGTGAGACTGTGAGTAAAAAAATTAAAGTGCCTGTTAATTTCGTATACTGATACAAATAATTATTTTATACAAAGGAAACTAATTATTTTAAACAAAGAACATAAAAAGCAGGTGAGAAACATTGGCTAAGAAACTAACAACCACCTCAAATTTGCCCAGTGCTGTAAGAAGAACTGGGCAGGATTTTTGTTAAGTTGCTTAAGTCATTAAAAACTGCGATATGAACTGTAATTTCTACTTATGTTAGAAAAAAGTCTCTGAAAGGTAGATTGTCATTCAAGGATCACTAGAGGTTAAATCTGAGAGTCATTAATTTTTAAGGCTTGTGGTTTTCAGATATTACCCCTGGGTGGTGACGTTGAGGGAAAGGCCTGGGGGAAAGCAATCCCTGGATTCTGGAAGTTCTTTGTCTCACTTCTACCCTCCCCTGTAGTCCCTTCTCCTCTCCATTCTTCAGCCTTAGTCTCCCCCATGTACCAAAGGGTTAGGAGTTGAGTTTCATGTACTTAATTACACATGCCTGGCAGGAAAAACGCCGTGGACGAGGCTGTGATCAAATGATAAGGCTACAGACCTGTGACTAACTAAGAACGCCAAGCATACGTGAACAGCTTTGTTGTTTCCAAATACAGATTAATAAAGTTAATGTTTTATCTATTTAATAATATAAACTCTATATTATTGTGCTGAGAGACAACCAGGCATAACTGGTAAATGCAAATTTTACTTTCATAGCTTAACTCTTCTCACTTTTGGTCTACACAATAGTACCATCACAGCAAAGCAAGGTTGGGTTAAAGAGAACCAAGGCTAGAAGTGGGTGATGGAGCAGAAGTCTCATGAAAACAGGCCCTGCATTCCTGGCAGTTAAAGGTCTTAGTCTAGAGTGAGAGGAAAGAAGGATAAAATACTAAGGGTGAGGAAAGAGAAAGTTGTTTGTGTTGAGACAGGAGGACAGAATACGGATGGAGAGGGATTTTAGAAGAAGGAAGGGGTTCTGATCAAGTAGGTAGACCTGCTCTTTAGCAAAAAAGGGACCTTGTAAATACTAGAGCAGTTCTTTCAGATATCTTCCAGGCTAACTGAGATTTTTCGTTCTCATCTCCCACCCTCCTCTACTACCTCAAAACATTTATGGTACCCCAACTTCCTTAAACAGGGAATCAAATTTTTCATTCCACAGTTGGAGACGATGCTTGATAAGCAAACCAGTTGGCAGAGGTACCATGAAACTCTTTCTCACTAAAATGTTATCAGCTGATACTGGATTCTTTGCTCTTTTGATAGGAAGAGGAAGTAGGAGAATGGGAAGGCCCTGGCATGAAAAGGCTTCCCAGAAAAGGAAAGGAAGCATATTAAATAACAAAAGAAACAACGAATATTTCTGGCTAATTATGTGCCAGGTTCTATTCCAAGTGCTCTACATGAATTAGCTTGTTCAATCCCCATAGCGCCCTATGTGAGATACATACTATCACTAATCACCACTTTACAGATGAGGAAACTGAGTCACAGAGGTGTTGGAAACTTGCCTAGGGTCATTCTGGTAGGGTCAAAGTTTGAGCACTGGCATTTCTAGTCCTAGCATCCATATTCTTCTTATCCATGGCTGAAAGAAAATTGGCTCAGAGAGAAGATGGCCCAGGAAACAAAACTTCGCTACATGAACGGTGTTGCCTAAAGTCAGCTGGTTTTCTTCCGAGAGTGAAGGATAAGGAGTCCAGGCAGAGGTGCTTTATCTTGCCACGGACGCTGTCTCCGGCCCTTGTGCAACACCAGCAGAGGTTGTTACTACATTCGACCCAATGGAACATTGTGATACGCTCTTGGTCCCATGTGTGTACTGTTTTGCAGCTTGAATTAGTGATCTTGTTGCAGTTATTTAAGCTTTCTGTGCATCTGAGTCCACATTTGGAAACTGGGTTATTTCCACTTGTCAGCTCTCTGACTCAGAGGAATGCAGAGGGCTAATGGGCTGATACACGCAAAGTGCTCTGAGCCATAAACCAGGACTAACTGAACTTTTAGAGAACAGTATGACTTGCCAGGGGTATTTAAACTGACATAAATGTTAGAATATTCTCCTAGTAGATTCTTTGGATGCTCTTGGTTAAGCTGCCTGGTCCATCATGGCTGCCTAAGTTCTCTAGACTTCTCTAGAGTCTCACACTGAACAGTGCTAATGGAGAACTGTCTGGTGGGCCTGGGCAATGCCTGTTTAGTCTGGGATTGTTCAAATTATGTACAGATAAGGATTCCTAATTCAAAATAAGAATCTTCAAGCCAGGACCTTGAAAGCCATTGCTTATCAAAAAAGATAAAAAACAACTGGACCCACTCCAAGGAAACATTTAACCTAATTGCAAACACTGTACCTTCTCATTTAATTCCAACGAGAGTGTTTTAACTGACACTACCAATGGCAGAAACAATTGCACAGTTTAAAAAGAAAGAAAGAATGATTTATAAAGACACGTGGGTAAGAAGTTACCTGAGACTAAAAGAATGAGGATTGTAGGAGTTTCAGTTGTAGCTATGATAAAGGACCAACAGGCACAAGAAGTAATTATCAAGGTAGGGTTTTTTGTTTTTTTTTTAAGAAAAATGTGTCTGATTAATTCATACTATCTAATGAAATTTCCCTCCCATTTCTTACAGCATAGAAATATTAGTTGTCAACCTATGTTTTCAAATAAAACAGGAAAGCAGAAGGCGGATCACAATATTTTTAATAGACACAGTCATCAATTCAATGACATTTATGTCTTGTATCCATGCTTTCTAATGGAGCGAGTGATACCTTAGCACAGTCACGCCTCTCCAGACCTGAGAAAGGAATCAATCATTGTGTGCGTGTGTAAACATGACCAGCGGGAACTAAGGGGGAAACTCAGGAGCAGGAACGGGACAGTTTAAAATAGTTTGCAAAAGAGTTTGAGAGCAAAGGAAGGATATTGAACAAACAAAAAGGAGGTAGTAGACCGTCATGACCATACAGTATAAGGAGCTACAAATCCAAACCAAGGAAAATAAAAGACAGTTTTCCTGAGTGCTGTTGTGATTCAACCCATTTCAAATAAAAGCTATGACAAACTTCCAAAAAAACATTAGATGCAAAGAATTTGATTTTAAGATCCTAAGCCTTCCTTTTTGGCAGTTTCATATTTGCAGACATTTCTTTTTAAGCACTGAAGTCCCTACCTATTCCTCACCAAAGGGAAAGTATTGACACAATCTCTTAAGTGTGAGAGTAAAGGCAAGCATAATCTTCCCAGGAGAAATTACAGATTAAAGCTCATTTTTACATGAGCAGGAATTTTTAGCTGGAAAGCTGCGGAAGAGGTATAAGAACCTCCCTGGTGTCTGTCCTCCCAAATCTCACTGAAGGCACTTTCTGCTTTTGCCTCTGTCTTCCTTGGTCATCATCATTTATGATGACAGTTGTATCTGGTTCCCCAACACATCTTCACATTGTCTTTGCTCAGATTGAAAGAGTTTCTTTTCAAAAAAGAACAATGGGATCTGTGTAAGGAAAAGGTCATTTTGGTAAAAGTGTGCTGTGATAATTTGCTGTGTCCAGTCTATGATAAAGTCACTGAAAACCCACTAATAAGCAGGAAAGCGTAAGAGAGACCAGTAATCCTTTAATAGCTCCATTTCACCTACAAATGGTCAGTGCTTCTGCTGAGAACAGGGGCGCAGGGGCAGGTGCTCCAAGTCTCTGTGCTGAAGCTTGTTTACAAGGAGGTGAAGGATAGCTTCCTTGGCCACACTCTGCGGGCCGCCCTACTCTGCACTGCACTCAATAGGAGGAAGGGTGGAGTAGTAACACAGAGTTTTGACAATGCTCTAGTTCTTTGCATTCCAAATATTTACTGAGACAGTCAGGTCATTCTTTAGAGATGCCAGGCCTAACCTACAAGAGCTGGCGGAAGGACAGGAGGAGAAAGAAGGGCTCTCTCTTTCTGGTAAAGATGTGCTCACTGGGTCTATAGTAATTGCCAAAGCAGCAGTACAGAAATACTAGAATTGTCCTGCACACCCTCTTCAAACTGATCACCCATTTGAAAACTCAGCTTCAAGGCAACTCGCCTATGCAGACCCCACCCCGGCATTCCTGAGTCTACAGGCAGCTGTTTCTTCTGCTTGGAATAGTCTTCTCCTCCTCTACAGTCTAGAGCCTCTCCAGCCCTCTCCACATCCCACTTCCTGTTTTAAGCCTCTCCCAGCATTAAGCCCCAGCCCACAGGAATCACTTTGTTCGTTAGCCTCCTACACCACTTGCCTGGCACTGGTAACTCTGTGGCATTTACTGTTGATCTGTTCAGCTCCCCACTCTCCCTGCATCAGACACAGGGCTGAAACTCATGAACCTCGAGATCATGACCTGAGCCAAAATCAAGAGTGGGCCACTTAACCAACCCAGCCACCCAGGTGCCCTTTTATGTGACTTTTAAACTCAAATGAAAGATTTTCTATGGTTAACACATGTGAAATGTAGTAAATATTTAATATGTAATTGTTTTCAGACACTATAGTTTTTATTAAGACGCATAAGAAGCAACACTTGGCAGATCTGGGGTAAAAGAAGAACAACTAACTGTAGAGAGAGACAGGAGCAAAGAAAGGATTCATACAGTCCTAAACCCACACTGGTGTGACCAACTGGTCCAGTTTACCTGGAACTTTGCCAGTTTTAATACTGAAAGTCCCATGTCCTGGGTAACCCCTCAATCCCAGACAAACCGGCATGCTTGGTCACCTACCAGGTGGCCAATAAGCATTTTGACAAGAAGCAAATGCAAATTTTACATAATGGGCTGAGCCCCCTTTCTCCTCTCTCACCTCAACTCCTAGTGCCACAAGTTTCTCCAAAGACACGCCACTCTTCGATGACAAGTGTCCGGTTCCCAGAAAGGAATCCTGGGTCTATTCAGTTCTCTCCACTTCAGAAGCAACCTCAGTCCTGGGAGGACAAATGGTCAAGGGAAAAAGCTTTATACAGAGTTCTCACAAAACAGAAACTAAAAGGAGCATTTGGAACAGGAAACAGTGACCTTTATGGCATGATTCCCAAAGGGAAAGTCAAAGGCAGGGACTCAGAAAGGCAAATGTCCAGAATCCACGGGAACTCCAACTTACACTGAACATTCCACACCAGGCCTGCTAATTGCTGAGCCAGAGCAGCTGGTGTGATAACGTCCCTGTGCAATCAACCTGACTGCGGCAATTCGAGTGCATAGATTAATAAGAAAACTGGAACCTAGGATTATGAGTGTATCTGAGTGTTGTCACCTATAGCAGAACATGGTAATACATTCTGAGAGACAAAAATCTATGCTATGCAATAGACACATTCTGAAAACGGAAATGGACCTAAAATAAGCATAATGATAACATCATAAATAATGGTATATTCAAAAATCAACTCTAGCTCTGTAGTTTGTACAATGATGGGAATTGTTTTCCTTAATAGAATGAGAACAAACTTGAGAACTTTGATCTGTATAATGTTTAACACAGTAACTTAGAACAATAAAAGCATAATTGGCACATGGAAGTTTTACCATCTGTATCTCTATACATCACTCAAGAGAAAGATGGGATGGATTTCTTTAAAGACAGATTTCTGGCGTCACCTGGCTGGCTCAGTCAGAAGAGCATTCAACTCTCGATCTCAGGGTTGTGGGTTCAAGTCCCACATTGGGTGTAGAGATTACTAAAATAATAACAATAATAAACTTTTAAAAAAGTATAGATCCCTGTGACTAAAAACGTCCACATGTAGTGTGGTCCAAGTGCAGGTAAGGCAACTTGGCCTCCAGCTGAAGTTTAGGGTACATGGTGCAGGGTGTAATCTTACCACCAGAGGGTATTGTTTCCTCTTCCGGATTTTTGGCAAGTTTATGTAACCACAAACCAACTCTAAACCAGCCCCCACTAAAAATGGGCCAGGCCAGATCCCAGAAAACTGGATTAATCTATAATATTCCCACAAATTCCCTCTTTTCCTCCCATTTTAGATAGTGTTCAGTTTTCTTTTGGTTGAGAGACTCAGGCTGGCAGCAAGCCAACCTACACAAACTGTACGTAGAAAACAGATCACACCCCTCCTACTGGTCAAAACAAGAGAATGGGCACTTAGGAAATTAGCCCAGGTGGCCCTTTCTGATTATCCCAGGAGGCAGGAGTTTCCAGGGAGGAAGAGCTCAGCGGCTAGAAAGAGTGAGCAGAAGGGATTTCAGGGGCAGCGTGGCCTCCTGCATGAATTTTGATGTAAGCTGATTTACAACTGAAAAAGGTCCATGTCTTGTTAGAGACCAAAAAGCCTAGGAAAGTTACCAGAGAGATTTTGACAACTTCCAAAGTCAGCCAGGGAATCTGTCCCAGCCCATTAGTATACCGAATTTAGAAAGCGAGGCCCTGGAAAGGTGCCCCAGGAAGATGCCCAAGGGAGTCCGTTTGAAACGGGCTAAATGCTTACTCTTGAAAAAAGGAAGGCTTTGTCCCCTCCAGCACGCTCAGTGCCAGAGGCTCTCAGGGAGACGGGCTGCGAAGTGCAGAAATATGGGATATTAGGTCATCTGCCTGACCGAAAGCAAGTTCAACTAATACAAACTTAAAGTCAATAGTTTCCTTTTTTTTTAATGACCAAAAATAATACCTGTCTAGCTTTCCATCTATCTATTCGTCCCACGCATCTCTCAATCACCCATTTGGCTTGGTCTTATTTTTGCAAAAAAGGAGATCCTAAAATATATTCTTATACTTGAGTTGTTCATTCCATAGATCATTGAATTTTTCCAAGTCTATCTCATTCTTTTTAATAGTGATATGGTATCCCATTGTAGGGGTTTCTCATAACTTTGTTTAGCCTTTGCCCTGTAGATGGACATTGATGCTGTTCCCAGTTTCTTTTTCTGTTATGAAACTGTTACAATAAAATTCTTAATTAAAAGAAACAGTTATTAATGGGTATGTTGTGTTAAGGATCACATACTGTGCTAAGTCCTCTTATAGCATTTTAAGATGAGTAAAATATATTTTTGCCTACTTGGAGTTTACTCTCCAGTGGGGAAGAATTACAAATATCTGACGCATGAAAAAAAAAGACTCAAAGTCATCATACAAAGAATATTTTCAAACAAATACCATTCCCTGACCACAGAGCAGAGAGAAGGGAGGGATCCAATCCTAACAGCTGGATTAGGAAAGGTTTCATGAATTGATTTCCTCTATGTGCGGATTTGCTTTAGTGTATTTGATGCAGGGAAGTTGAGCTGGAAGCTCTGTAGAACTCTTAACAAAGTCATCCTTTTCATCATGCACTGAGATCCAATTTTTGTTATCTGAATTTCCTTTAACAAATATAATTCCAGAAAGGTCTGGGAATATTTTGTCCTTCTAAGCTTGTTTTGCTACGTTTGACCTACAACTTTATCTGATAACCTGAAAACTCACTACAAATATCCCACACGGTACTTTTTAGATAAGTGTGATCTCCAAATCAAGCACGTCATAGACTGTTGCATTATTCTCGTTACATGTGGTGTGACTGTCCAGAGAAAGACATTTTTATCAGTACACTAAAGCCAACAGTGTGTTTTAAAGGAAAAACCTGTGAAATAACTCACTTGTGATAACAAATCTCTTTAAGTCTGAATCCTCCCAGCAATCATGTGAACTTGCTGAAAGAAGAGTTTTTCTTTTTAAGCAATCTTAATTAGCAGGTCTTTTTCTTATTAACATCTTCAAAGTGCTTTGAGCTCCTCCCCAGATGAAAGCTTCTGTGTACTGAGTACAAATTATTATTATGCTCACAAAACACACACACTAAATGCAGGAAAAGTGCAAACAGTTTAACTCCGCAAGCCTGCAATGCCCTTGAGACACTTTGATCTGCCAATATAGCCATCAATTATTCTATATCCTTTACTCTCTAAATGCATGCATCAAAGCATTCTCATGCACACCCTTGTAAATCCAGCTGTTTATTCCAAAATAGTTCCTCTTAATTAACCCTTGTTTCCTTTCCCCTTTGTTGGCAGCTGCTGACTCAGCTTCTACTGAGAGAAGGTATACGCAACTTGGCTGTGGAATGGAAAATAATTTCAATTTTTCTTTACAAAGATGGTCATGACATAAAAGATGTGTATTAATAAAGATTCTTTGATGACCTGGGAAAATGCATATGACATAGTTAGTGAAAAAAGCATGGTATAAAAATGTATAGAGTATTATCTCAACTGTAATACTAAGGATTGGTAACATGAATTGAATACGATCATTTAGCTCACTGACCTGAATGCCTTACCTATGCAATATACTTTAATCTTCACCATGAGATAAATACTATCATCTCCCTTGTAGTCATAAAGACTGAAGCTCAGAAAGGGTAACTGATGGGGTTCTGTCTGGCATTGTCTGGCTCCAAAGCTCATTCCCTTAAGTCATGGTCATGCTGCCTTTTAACAGTGACTATCCTCAGTAGAGAGATTTGGGGTAATTTCCTCCTCCTGACTTTTTTTCTTTTCAAAAGGAAACAAAAATAACATACTAACCACAGGAATTAATCAAATAAAAATAAAGAAGGCATTCTTTATGGACCTGCTGACTTGGGATAAATAGAAGAAACATGTCATTAAGCTCAGAGTTCTCTGGGTCTGTACCTCCTCATCTTTAAAATGAAGGGATTGAACCAAGGGATTTCAGAGGCACCTTTTAGTTCTAATGGTACTTTTGTCTTTTGGTTCCTGATTATGCCTCAAGAATCGCCCTTTCCTTCAAAACGAAGTACCGTCTAGTTCCTAAATTTGCTCAGAGTTCTGTTAGCACCAAAAGAAGAACCATAGAACTGTTAAAGGAATCCAGGTAGTAATTTATCTTTAAACACCAGAGGAGAATAAAGACTACTTTTGTTAATGACAAATATTGAATAAGCATTAATGTAAAGTTATTATGTAATTAATAAATTATAATCATAAGTGAAGAGTACGCACATTTTTCTGATCTCATTCCTGAGTAAAAGACAACAAGTTGCCTTGATAATCAAGGCCAGGTCTTATTCGGACCAGGGTTTAGTTTGGACATGTCTGGAATGCAGGAGTATGAAACCCTTTGAAACAACACCGAGAGTGGGTGTTTCCAGCTGAGAGGAGCATTTGATCTTTTCTTGGAAAATAAGTACCTACACTACAAAGGAAGGTTGCTCATCCCCACAGAAGGACACAAGAAGCGTGTGGGACCAACCATGAAGAAAGGACAGAACCATCTGAAAAACTATAAATATTAAGTTGTCTGGAAAGCATGAAGAATTTTTATCTCTGACCATTGAGCATTGTATTTACTTATTATTTCTATTTCAAGAGTGGACGAGTCTTTACTTGGAATTTTTTCATACTCAATTTCTCTCATTGAGAAATGTAAAGATTCAGGATATATGGATGTTCAGCAAATACCAACTCATCGAAGGAAGCATATTAATAATAAAGCTTTAATTAAAAGTATAGGGTTTTTTTCTTGTATGTTTGTTTTTTAAGATGAGACTTAGAAACAGATTCTTTCCTTGATGAATGTCTGGAATTTCATCTTCTACAGATGGAAAAAACTTTCCATACAATGTGGATCAAAAATTCAAATACAAAAAACGAAATCACGATAAAGTCAATTATATAATAATTTAAAATTTCAGAGTGGCTAGGTGGCTCAGTCACTTAGGTGTCTGACTTCAGCTCAGGCAGGTCGTGATCCTGCGGTTCATGGTTTCGAGCCCCACGTTTGGCTCTGACAGCTCAGAGCCTGGAGCCTGCTTCAGATTCTATGTCTCCCTCTCTCTGCCCCTCCCCTGCTTTTGCTCTGTCTCTCTCTCTCTCTTTCTCTCTCTCTCTCTCTCAAAAGTAAAATAAACATTAAAAAGCAAAAAAGAACTAGAACAAACTTTTAAAAAATAATAAAACAAAATATAAAATTTCAGTCTGGCAACAATAACAACAACATACACACATGACAAGGAAAAATAGGTGAAAGGGGTCCAAGTTTACAAACTTCCCTTTACAAAATAAGTCTGTGGATATCATGTACAGCATGATGACTGTAGTTAATAATACTGTATTGTATATTTGAAAGTTGCTAAGAGAGTAGATCTCAAAAGTCCTTATCTCAAGAAAAAATTTTTGTCATATATATGGTGACAGATATTTTTTAATTTATTTATTTTGAGAAAGACAGACCGGGGAGGGGCAGAGACAGAGGTAGAGAGAGAATCCCAAGCAGACTCCGAGCTGTCAGCACAGAGCCTGACACAGGGCTCAGACCCATGGACCATGAGATCATGACCTGAGCTAAAACCAAGAGTCGGACGCTAAACCCACTGAGCCACCCAGGCACCCTGTATGGTGACAGATATTAAATAGACTAGCTGTAGTGGTCATTTTGCAAATGTACACAAATATTGAAACATTAATGTACACTTGAAACTAATATAACATTATGTGTTAATTATACCTCACCAAAAAAAAATAAAGAATCTAAGAGAGAATAAAAAAATAACAACAGATAAGAAAGATTTGAAATTCATATTAAGATAAAATGCATCTACCAATGTATAAAGAGTTCCTGGCAATCAAGAAGAAAAGAACTAACAATCCAACAGAAAAGAGAGGGGAAAAAATGAACTGAGAGTTCACAGAAGAAAAAACACGTATGGTGTTAAAGCTAAGAAAAACTGCTCAACTTAACTCATAGTTTGAGAAATGCAAGATACAATTGTCCTAAGTAGTTTTGTCCTATCCATCAAGTTGGCAAAAATCTACAAATTTGGTAATGCTTTCTGCATTACCTTGGGAAAGGAAGCCTTTGCATTATGGGTAGAACAGTAACTTAGTATAACCTCTATGAACGGCAAATTTGGCAGATTTACTTTGGAACTAATGAAGCGTAAACTTTGGGACTCTTCACTTGCACAAGCTCCTTGTGAGGCCCTGGGAAGACACCCAACAATTTTTCAACTTGTTATGTTGTTTTTGAGAACTTTGCAAAATAAGATATTTTAATCACAATTGGTTAAGACCACTGTTCTCTTTCCACTCAGAAGTCCTCTCCAACATGCTTTACTTTGTGAAGTGTAGCATTAGAATGGCATCATGAACTCCTTTTATTTTATTATTTTTTCAATATTTATTTTTAGGAGAGTGCAAGAGGGAGAGGAGCAGAGAGAGAGAGACAGAGGATCCAAAGCGGACTCTGAACTGACAGGCTGACAGCAGGGAGCCCAATGTGGGGCTCGAACTCATGAACCGCGAGATCATGACCTGAGCTGAAGTTGGACCCTCAACCTACCGAGCCACCCAGGTGCCCCAGGAACTCCTGAAATCAGGTAAAAGGATGCTGACTTGGAGATACATTTAGATTGGATTTAGTAGGATGCACTTATGTCTTGTGCAGTCATTTCCATTAGCACCAGGATACTGCTAGGTGTCCTGGTGTAGAAATGGTTTCCACAAATACTCCTCTGACTTACTTTGCCAACCACCTGCTGATCTGACTACAAGCTCTAGGACCAGAGATCATATTGAAATCTGAACATATCTTACGGTGCCTGATATTAGAATTATGTAGGGAGTGGGAGAGAAACAAGGCTCAAAATAAATGGAGCCAGAAGCCAATCTGTGGGAAATTATTTTAATCATGAGGTATGTAAAATTATAAGCAGAATGCTCTGGTCAAAATGACTATTCTTGCCTACTAAGACATATTTGATAAATGCACCGTGTAATTATAATCTTTTTTAAAATGGGAATCATGTGAAATAGAATTTATTGGAATTTCTGAGTTGTAGGACACAAACTTGTAGCAGAACTACACATCACATTGTGTGAAATTGAATGCTTTATGCATCTCAGTTGTCAAAATTTAAAAAAAAAAAGAATTTCAACCAACCATGCTAAAAAGAAGTCTAAATTATCTTTCTGCTCTCTGTCTTTAAAATGATATTACAAAACTGTGGTCACAGAAGAGGTAATGAGGAGGTGCCTGGATGGCTCAGTTGGTTAGGCATCAGTTCTTGAGTTTGACTCAGGTCATGATCTCACAGTTTGTGGGATCTAGCCCTGTGTCCAGCTCTGTGTGACAGTGTGGGGCCTGCTTGGGATTCTCTCTCTCTCTCTCTCTCTCTCTCTGTTCCTCACCCACTCATGTGCCCCCTTCTTTCTCTCTCTCAAAATAAATGAATAAACTTTAGAAGAGTTAATCAGTGTAAGCAGCCAGAGAGAAAGAGAGAGAGAGAGAGAGGAAAGCATTATAGAGATATGCCAGGTGGTTCATTAGTAAAGATCTTATGTTCTTTTTTAAGATTCTGTGATATTCATGGCATTTTTCAGCTTTTTAAAATTAGTAATCTATTGTGATTTCCTTTCATATACTATATAAATATTCATTTTTCTACCTACTTTAAATTAGAGAATTTTGTATTCTTTTTCTTAGTGAAGGCCTACAAAATTATGATCTGCAGGTTCCATACAATCAATACTTCATTCCTTGGGTCACCTGGGCGGCTCAGTTGGTTAAGTGTCCGACTTCAGTTCAGGTCATGATGTCATGGTTCTTGAATTTGAGCTCCGCGTTGGGCTCTGTGCTGACAGCTCAAAGCCTGAAGCCTGCTTCAGATTTTGTGTCTCCTTCTCTCTCTGCGCCTCTCTCATTCATGCTCTGTCTCTCTCTTTCTCTCAAAAATAAATAATAAACGTTAAAAATTTTAAAAAATACTTCATTCCTTTTTATGGATGAATATTACTCCACTATGCAGGTATTTCACATTTTGATTTATCCATTCATCTGTTGATGGACATGAGTTATTTCCACTTTGGGGCTATTGAATCGTGCTGCTATGATTTCCTACCTTTTTGATGGGCATGTGAACTGGTACTGGATAGACTGACCACCAAGCCTGCTGGGTCGTTATCCAGTAATGGTATCTAGAGGGATACTCCATCATGATACATTGGCTGGGACTGACTGGCCAGTGCATCTGCCATTGGTAGTTACATATTGTGAATAATTACAAGATTATCCCAAGTTCAGTGCAGGAAGGTCATGTTCTATTTTGCCTAACCCCACAAAGGATTGAGACAGAAATGAGCACTTAGCCAAGAATAGCCAAATATAATCTGTCCAAGTGACCAATGATGAAGTCTGAAGTAAACTATTCAGTCTAAATAGGTATGATGACTATTGGCTGAACCAATTAGATTACTTCTATGGTGAAAACGAATTGAAAACAGGAAAGGGAGTTGAGGAGTTGGTGATAGGAACAGAAGATGAAAGAGACCGGTAGTTAACAATGGATCTCTAGGGCAGAGCCTCCTGGGCTGCGAGTGCTCATGGGTGACAAGTGACAAGCTCCCTGCATCCTGACTGACCTTCAGTTGCAGCCTGCGTGGCTCGGCTAATTTATTTTCATTCTGTGACATTACATGAGACTTGGATTTATGGCTTGGATTCCTGCCCTTCTCCAATTGTCATTCCTATAAACTTCCCAATGATTGAGGTAACCTGAATGACCCCTTCCATCCAAAGGAGCTTAAGGAAAACAGCTCTGAGAAGAAGTTAGGTTGTATATCAGGAGCTTTATAATCATTCATACTCTATGATTCAGTAATTTCTCTCGGAAATCCCAGTTTAAGTCAATAATCCCCAAGTCAGGAAAACCATATGCCCAGAGAAATTAATCTCAAGTTCAGTTTAACGCAAAAAGTTCGAAATATGAACTTTTGTCCAAATGTAGGAGAATATGTGTCCAAATGTCGGAGAATGATTTTAAAAAGGAAAAAATAAATGAAGTTGCCTAAGTTAGATTATTTATTCAGAATTATATATATAAAGAGATTTGTATTAACATTGACATATTGTTATAGTGTTATCTTAGTTGAAAAAAAGCAACAAATATATATTCATGAGAAGAATATTCATAGAAAGAAACAGGGCAAAATATGAATAGTGATTATTCCAAAAGCCGTTGGGTGATTTTCCCCCCCATATTTACATTTTTAAAAAGAAATGTGCATATGTTGTTTTTATAATGGGAAAAAAAAAACTTAAAAAAGAGGAGAATGTAACATGGCTTTCACTCTGAAATATAACATTAATCACTCTGAATATTCTAAATATTCTGAAGATATTTACTTATTAAAAAAGAGGGAGGGACCTAGGCTATAGTGCAAGTTGAAAACTAAAAGAAAAAGATCATGGATTCTTGCAGGATTCAGTCTCCACCATATTACTGGAGGAACCAGATGGGTCTCTGCTTTTCCAGAAGGTACAGGACACGCTTTTTGTGGCAAGGACAAAGAACAGTGGGGGTAGCTGAGAACGCTATCACTCTGACAATTCTAAGCCCTTAAGAGCTGAGAAGGGCCAAGACACAGAGCTTATTAGAAAAAAATCTAGTGCTCTTCCAGATGGCAGTTCCAACTGGCCAGATTTATAATTTTTCCATGTGGGTCAGAAACATATGCCCAGGATGTAGCGTTGGCATTGTAGCAAGACTACAAGAATGTAGCCTATGGAAATGATTTGTTTTATACGAATTTTATTTACTTTTCACACATGCTACTAAAGAGTGCCCCTCAGCTGCTTAGCAAGCATGCTAGCTGGTATAGTGGCCAAACGGGCCAAAAGCGTAGTGTCGTGACTGGTTTTAAAAAATAATCCTGAAATAGTTTAAAAAGAAAACAAACAATGGTGGTGGAGAGACATTGAATAATCAATTAATGGATTAGACACACAGTTATCGAGTGTTTACTATGTGCCGGGCACTGTTGAGCCTTGGGGATACTAATTCCTGCCCCTGTAATGCACACGTTCTACTGCGTTGGGCTGCCAAGTGGGGAAAAGGGGATTCAACAAACAAAAAGAATAAGTAAGTTACATAGCATCTTGGAGGGCTATGGAGAAAATAAAACAGTGGAAGAGGTAAGGAAAGTCAGTTGTCACGCTCTTGGAATTTAAATAAGGTGATTAGGAAATGCAATGCAAGAGTATTTGGGAAAGATGTGAAGAAGATGAGGAATAGAGCTCAGAAAAGGGTTCTGGGCAAAGGGAACAGCAGGTGCAAAAGCCCTGGAGCAGGATTGCATCTGCCTGTTCACAGACAGGCAAGGAGGTCAGTGCACCAGTAGCACCTGAGCAAAGGGAGAGCAGTGAGGGAAGAGAAGTAATGGGGGAAAGCCAAGGCACCTAAGTCATGAAGGGCATTGTAAAAAGAACAAAGCAGACGGATGCATCGGCAGATGCTGATTGGCCGTGGAAGATAATAAAAGCAGACGTGGCAAAGATCTCTCCAAGATCTGTAGCCCAAGTGACTGGGAGTAAGCAGTGTCATCAGCCGAGACAGGAAGCACAAGAAGAAGGACATATGTGTGCCAGGGAGGACATGAGAGGAAAGAAAGGGGAGAAAATACGAGTTTGTTTGGAAAGCAGTTCTTTTAAGTGCCAGTGGGGCCCCAGAAGTTCGAGCTGGAACTTCAAGAAACAGGTGAGGTTAGAGATGCAATTGGTGAATTACCAACAGAGGAGTGTTCAGGTTATGGGAGTGAATGAGTGGGTGTGGCTGATGGTAAATGCTAATAAACAGTTGTCGAATCAACCCAGTGAAACTGTTTAGGGACCGTGTTGGTTAGGTTCTTTGCCATGTGAGGAAGAGATAAGCACCCTTGGATGTAGAGGTTATTGTAAAGCTGCACAGAAAACTAGAAGGTGTTCTTAAATAGCAACAGGACTAATGGAGCCCGAAAGCTCATCAAGATACAGTGAAGTTGTTGTGACTAGGCTACATGCTCATCTGCTCACTACAGGCATCCTTGTAGTCACCAAGTACTCTCTGTCCCTGCTTCTCCTGCTCCCAATATGCTATCTCTCTGTCTCTTGTGTTCCTTCTCACTCTCTGTTCACATTCCTCAGGTGAAATGAGCTAATTTATCTAGTTAGTGATTACCCATTGTAGAGAACATGTGATTGGAGCTCTTGAGCCTGGGTACCACCTAGGCCAACCCACAGATGCTGCCTTGGGATCAGGTGTTCGTGTCTTGTCCAGTTAGGTGTGGCCAAGCAATACAGGGTAGCAGGCATGGAAAGAATAATTATGGAGTCATCAGATAGGGGTTGTGCCACAGAAGGTGCTCTGAGGCATTCCAGGGATAGGAGAACTAGAAGTGTATGGCATCGAAAAGGCTAGAAGAGAAGACAATCTTAAGCAGGCAATGTTCACAAGGATCAAATACAGCAGAGACATGTAATGATTAATAGCAGTAGTAATAATAGCAGTTGTCATATTTTGAGGGCTTACTATGATCGTATGCTATACTAAGTGCTTTACATAATTATCCCCCTTAATTTTTATATTAGTCCTGTGACATTGGTATTCTAAGGACAAATTAAGTAACTTCCCCACAACTTCTGATAAGTAATGGAGCTGAAATTCAAAGCCAAGTCTTTCAATATCCAGAGATCGATTTACTGATTTATTCTCCAACACCATTTGTTGATTTTATATTTTGCACCATACATTGTTTTAGGCACTTTCATGGAGCTTACATTCACAAGAGGAAGACAGGCCAACAATAAGTAAACAAATAATATAATTTAAAATACCAATAAAAGCTACATGAAATAAAATAGAATAACTGAATATGAATTGATTAAAGACAGTTGGGGGGCACTTCTCCAGATAGGATGAGCAGAGGAAGTTTCCCTGAGGAGGTGACATTTGCAGTAAGACTTGAGAATGAGAAAAAACCAGCCATACAAAGATCCGAGGGGAAACCTTCCAGGCAGAAGGTACAGTCAGTCTAAATACAAGAGTTAGGCAGGAATTACTCTTGTATTCAAAGGAACAAAATAAGGCAGTAATGAGGGAAGAGAAGGAGGAGAGCTTAGAAAGGTAAGCAGGAGTCAGGTCAAGTAGGTCTTAAAGAAGCCTGGATTCTAATCTAATCACAAAGAGAAGTCACCGGACAGTTTTAATCAAGGAGGCAATAAAACATGATTTAAGTTTTTGAAACAACAGTTTGGTACTATGTGCAAAATAGAGAGTTAGAAGGAAGAATCTAGAGCAAAAGTCTAGTTAAGGGTTGATAGTGGCTGGGATGGGATGGCATTGGAGAGAGTGAGGAGTGGCTGGAGAGCTGGCATCACTTGCTGATTGATTAGCTGTGGAAGATGAGGAAGAGAAGGGTCAAGAATTGTTCATTTTGATCAGACTGCTGCTAGTATCACAGATATGCACAAAAATGCCTTTATGTTTTAGAGATGCAACTAAAGAATTTGAGTTCAATGTCATGGTGACTGTACTTTACTTTTTTTAATGTTTATTTTTGACAGAGACAAAGAGAGACAGGGTGTGAGCAGGGGAGAGGCAGAGAGAGAGACAGAGACAAAGAATCCAAAGCAGTCCCAGGCTCTGCACTGTCAGCAAGGAGCCCAACGTGAGATCATGACCTGAGCCCAAATCTGATGCTTAACCAACTGAGCCACCCAGATGCCCCACAATGACTATACTTTAAAATACTTCAGTTAAAAAAAAAATAGGTGAAACAGCACAATAGATGCTGGATCTATTGGCGTTTTTTATACTATTTGCTCTACTTTCCAGTGTGTTTGAGTTTTCATAACAAAAGTTACTTGTTTTTTTTTTTTTTTGTTTGTTTGTTATTTTGGTCTTTTTAAAATGACTTTAGGTTTTTAGGTTGAGCAATGAGATGAAGCCGTTTACTGAAATGGAAAAGGCTGGGAGGAGCAGGTTTGAGGGTGGAGAGAATCAAGAGGTTTATCTAAGTTTAGTATGAAAATCCCGTTAGGCATCTGAATGGAGATGTTATGGACATAGAGATACATAAGTCCACAGCACAGGGAATAGTCAGGGTTACTGTGGCAAAGATTGTGAGATCTCTACCCAAAGCCCACTTTCCTCTTCTTCTTCTGTAACAGAACCTTGATATTTAGCTAGGTATAGTGCTAACTAAAATAAAGACTATATTTCCCAGCCTTCCTGGCAACAAAGTGTGACCACATGACTAAGTTGTAGATAATGAAGTGGAAGTGGTAGTTTTGTGAAGAAACTAGAAAGGCCCCTTAAAGGGAATTAACTCACCAGGGAAGTGAATGCTTTTGTCCTGCTTTTCTCCAATCTGCAGTCTGGAATGTTTATGATATGGCTGGATCTCCAGCAGCCATGTTGAAATAATGAGGTGCCCTTGAGGATGGGAGCCAAGGGCTGGGATAATTAAACAGATAAAAAAGAGAAGTCCTCTGGGTCTCTGATGGCAATCAAGCCACCATACAAGTCCTAGTTTGCTTTCCTTCAAACTTAGAAATCAAATATGCTTTCTTATGGGGTGCATGGGTAGCTCAGCCTGACTATAGCTGAGGTCATGATTAAGCATCTGACTACAGCTAAGGTCATGATTTCATGGTTCATGGGTTCAAGCCCTATGTCACTGAGAGTGCAGAGCCTGCTTGCGATTCTTTCTTTCCCTTTCTCTCTGTGCCCCTTCCCCACTCTCTCTGTCTCAAATAAATAAACCTAAAAATATGTATATTTCCTTACATATTGAATAAATAACCTTGTATATTGAATTTTCTTAAGTATTAAAAAACAAGCACAAACTTTTATTTTGTTTAAGCCTATTATTTGGACTTTTGCTGATACATGCAACCTAATGCAAACTAATCATAAGAGCCAAAACTAGAGATATCGATTTGAGGGTCAATTTCATATAGACAATATTTAGAACACTGGGATTGGTGAGATTACCAAGGAGAGATTATAAAGAGAGGCCTGAAATCAAGCCTTGGAATCAATCAACACTCCAAAACCAAAGATAGAAGGTGGGACCAAAAGAAGAATGACAAGGGAGAGTGGAATAAGTGGGGAACCAGCAGAGTGTGCTCTCAACAGAGCCCAACAGTACAAATTATTTCTGAAAGGAAGGAGACTGAACTATGTCAAATACTACTGAGCAGTGAAGATGAGGACAGAGAATTGACCGTTAGATTTAGCAAACTGGAAGTCACTGATGA
The DNA here is from genome assembly GCA_030068075.1 of Paguma larvata. NCBI lineage: Eukaryota > Metazoa > Chordata > Mammalia > Carnivora > Viverridae > Paguma > Paguma larvata. The sequence continues at coordinate 56,606,960 of CM057839.1, forward strand.
CTTTGATAAGAGTCCTTTCGGTAGGGTGAAGACAGACCTACTGAAGCAAATCGAAGAGTACCGGAGGGGAGAAGATGGAAGACGTAAATATAGATATCTCTTTTGACATGTTTTACTATGAAGAGGAGCGGAGAGGAGGTAATGGGTTTAAGGAAGAATTTAAGATGTGCAATATTAAGGCAGGTTTGTGGACTGATGGGACTGATCCAGTAAAGGGGAGAGCAGATAATCCGGCAGAAGTGAATAATTACAGAAATGAAGTCCTTGAGAAGGAAGAGGAGATGGAATCCAGAGCACACCAGGAAGGTCACTTCTGACAGACATTGACCTATGGGAGTGTAGTTCCAGGAAAATGGAGGAGGCAAGATCTCATTGTGTGAGGTTCAAGAGTGACTGCGGAGCTAAAAACACACGAGTAAAATGACATTAGTGGTTGCCTCTGGGTAATACAGGATTTGGGGTGACTTTTTTTTTCTGTGCTTCTTTATGCTTTTCTGCGACTTGTACATTTTCTAAGAGTATTTACTACTATCATAATTAGAAAAAAATTGGAAAAAGTGAAAGAAAAGGGAAGTCAGCAAGTGTGTTCATTTCTACTGTCTGGAGCTAGGCCTCAGCCTTGAGAATAGAGGAAGTATAGCAAAGGCAAGTAGACACAGAAATGGCACTGCAGCAAAGTCTTATGCATAATGAAACGGTCCTTTTTTAATCTCTAGTCCCCTCTCTGTTGAGAGCTACTAACCAGAAATATTCCAGTAGGCAAAACACAATGGTATGGTCATTGCAGTTGTTCAGCATTGTGGCCGGCCCAGGCTCAGTAGGTGGGCAGAGGATAGGAATGGGACATCACAAGCAGGTGAGCCTTGGACATTTAGGTAGATAGGCAGTTAGTGCTAGGAATGTCTACCTGCAAACAACCAACCACCTCAAGTTCAAAAGCAGAACTGGTAGGGCTGGAAGTGGGTTTGGAAAAACAAAGTTAAGCCCCAGTAGGGCCCATCATGGTGCTCCATTACCAGAGGTCTCACATTAAGGAAGGGGCTCCATGCTGGTTATTGCCAAGTAAATTTTCATGTACCTTACAGAGATGCACCTCAGAGGACTGAAGGAAGAAAACTCTCACCATGCAGCTTGGAACATGCCTCCCATTACCAGTCCATTCGTCTGTCATGCATTATGCATTACGATATTTATAATCCCTAATTATACTGGAGTTTAAAAAAAGATACTTATAATCCCACAATTACCTTATGAGCAGCACGATTACATTGCGTTATATTTTTGTTTGTTTTAAAAGCACTGAGTTTTTAAATGGAAATATTTAAAATTAACCACATTTAAAATGAACCCTATTTTAGTCTTTATTTTTTTTTAACTAATAGACTACTTTTTAGAACAGTTTTAGATTTACAAAAAAATTGAGCAGACGGTACAGGGTTCTCACGTCCTTCCCTCTCCCATTAGCACACAGAGTTTTTCCTATTTTTAATATTTTGTGTTAGTATGATATATTCGTTACAATTGATGAATCAATCTTGACTCGTAATTACTAACCGAAGTCCATGATTTCCCTTATGTTTCACTCTTTGTGTTGAACATATTTATGACTTTGGCAAATGCACAAACTCATATATCCACCATACAGTATCGTACAGACTACCTTTGTTGCTTTAAAAATCCTCTATGTTTTACCTGTTCACTTCTCATTCCTTACCCTTGGGCCATTGGCAACCACTGATCTTTTTAGTGTCTCCATAGTTTTGCCTTTTCCAGAACGTCTTGAAGTTGGAATCATACACTATGTAGACTTTCCAGACTGGCTTCCTTCACTTAGCAATATGCATTTAAGTCTCCTCCATGTCTTCCCCTAGTTGATGGCTCAATTTTTCCTATCGCATAATAGTATTTCGTTGTCTAGACATACCCCAATTTATTTATCCATTTACCGAATGAAGAAGGACACCTTCATTGCTTCCAAGTTTTAGCAATTATGAACAAAGCTGCTATAAACATCCATGTGCAAGTTTTTGTGTGAACATAAGTTTTCAACTCATTTAGGTAAAATCAAATGGTAAGAGTATGTTTAGTTTTGCAAGAAACCACCAAATTGTCTTCTAAAGTGGCTGTACCAGGGAGCCTGGGTGGCTCAGTCGGTTAAGTGTCCAACTTTTGGTTTTGACTCAAGTCATGATCTCATGGTTCATTAGTTGAAGTCCTGTGTCAGACTGCACTGACAGCGCGGATCTTGGTTAGGATTCTCTCTCCTCTCTCTCTGCCCCTCCTCCACTCTTGCAGTGCTATCTCTCTCTCAAATAAATAAATAAATAAACTTAAAAAAAAACACATAATCTATAAAAAATTTTAAACAATAAAGTTGTACCATTTTGCATTTCATCAGCAATGAATGAGAGTTTCTTTTGCTCCAAATCCTTACCAGCATTTGGTGTTCCCAATGTTCCGGATTTTAGCCATTCTAATAGGCATGTAGTGGTATATCTCATTTTACTTTGTAAAATCCTAATGGCATATTATGTTAGGGATCTTTTCATAGGGGTGTTTGCCATCTGTATATCTTCTTTAGGGAGGTATCTGTTCAGATCTTTTACCCACCTTTTACTTTTTAATTGGGTTGTTTGTTTCCTTGTTTTGAGTTTTAAGAAGTTTTTTTTTTTAATATCTTGGATACAAGTCCTTTAGTAGATGACTGTTTTGCAAATATTTTCTTTGGTCTGTGTCTTAGTTTTTCATTCTTTTAACATTTATTTATATACAAAGAGCCACAAAAATTGCAAATAACTCAGGCCTTTCCTAACTTCTAAGGAAGTAGAAATGAGATAGGTCATCCAGAGAGAATTTCTGGACCTGGTTGGCCATGAGATGCAGTGGGGCTTTTAGCCACACAGATCAGCAGTCACTGGGAACAAGTAAGACAAAAGAAATAGTAATATCTCCTTATGATAGGCCGAGCACAAGGTATTCTACATACATTATTCCACCACGACCTTATGAAATAGGTCAGATCATTTTGATGGGAAGAAACCTATAAAATCTATTCAGGATCAAACAAGTTAGGCAAACTTCAGGATTTCACATCTATTACATGGAAGAATTGGGACTCAAATAACCACATGGTACTACACAGTCAGATGGAAGACCAGCCTGTCTCAAGGCAGGTCTTTGAAAGGATAGACAACAGAGCAAACCACTACACCCAAAGGTGCTGAAGCTACTCTGGGCAGGTGTTGAGATCTAAGAGGCTCTCATCTAGAAGGAGATCTTTTTCCATTAAGATGGATCCAGACGGTCTGCTTAGTTTGAAGCAGGGTCACAATGAGCAGCTGGGGATATAGAGAATGGGATCAAATCCTGGAGTCGGAAGAAATGCCAACATGACGAGAGAATTATAGCCTCAGACAAGCAGGCCAGGGTCCAGTTTAAGGCCATAAAGAGACCCAGGGGTCTGGAACCAAAATGAAGAAAGCCTAGTTCTGCAATGTCGTGAGAATTTGAGAGAGTCCATTGTGAAGGGGGTGAGGATGGCCAGATCATCACAGGATCCCAGTACAGGAGAACAAGTTCCTTCTCAAGCCACTGGTTGATGGGTCTGAGCCTGTCGTTTCACAGACAAGCTCAGGCTCTGCACACATGGCTAAGGATTCAAGTTAAATGCCCTGAGAGCCTACCTTTGAGAGGAGAAGTAAAAAGCTCCAAGGAAAGCAGACACCCAAGCAGAAGCTCAAGCTATAGGCTAGCACTTGGGGAAGAAAGCCAAAATCTCAATATCAGAAGTGAGGGCCAAGGTCAGGGCCATCTGATGCTTGTTCTCAGCGCTGAGCTAGGGATTCTGAAACTCCTGTGACTTCAGGAGTCATCCCAGGGATGAGTACAGGGCTGAGCCTAAAGGCGGAGCTACATGGGCTCGACTGCAGACAAGGGTGTGAACAAGCTAGCATACTTGGCTTGTGACCAAGCTAGCATACACCACCGAGAGGAAGATCTGGACAACAGATTCCACAGGGCAGTCAACTCTGTTTTTCCTTCCACTTAAATTCCTCAAGCCGCAAGCCCAAGCTTCATCAGGAGTTAGGTGCACCATGCTTGATGCATGAGAAATGTTCCTGAGAAACAATATAAAAACTGAATTTTTGTGTATTGACTGATATTTTAAGAGACCTAGAGGAATATATTGTTTAAAGGAAATAATACAACGAATTGCTTTGTAATAAAAATTTTTGCCCCTTAATTGTTGTTATTGTTACTATTTATAAATTTGGTTTCAGTCAATAGAATTTTCTTAAATAGAACATATTTTAATCTGATTTTTTCTATCAGAAAGTAGTATATAAGAATGACACTTACGTGTCATTAATACACATTAATATATCATACTATATAATACATAAATATAATATATGTAAATTATGTATAATATAATATGTGTTAATTGATATTATGTATTAATGTATATAAGAATCTGACACTTTCCAAAAAGTCATAGGTGCTACTAATAATGTTGATTTCGGCAAGGTTTCAGTTTTAATCCTTACGATATATGCATTAAACTAAAAAACATGGTCTAAACCCATAGTTCCTAACCCTGACAGAATTAAACTGGAAATGTTAAAGAACACAGATTCCTGGGCCCCACCTCTTAAGCTTCTGACTCAATGGGCAACATAGAAAGACACCAGAGACTTCCCAATGGAAACTTATGGTCTAGACTCCTTTGTGCAGCCATAGAGACTGAGAATGGATTGAGATTAACCCAGGGACGACTGTATTGCTTGTTCCAAGCCCACCCTCCACCCGTGCCCATGGAAAAGAGATTTCCAGCTTACAGTGAACACAGTGATCCCACACTGGAGATCTGGCCTAATGAGGTGGTCTCCAGAGTCAAGGGTAGGCAATGGTCCTACAGTCTGACATGGGAGGCCCTGATCACACCAGGTCCTTCGGCTCTGGGGATAGGCCTTGAGGTAGGTGGCAGGATGTGTCACTGTGCCTGGGGAGTTGTGAGCTTTGTGTGGAATTCTAACTGAAGAGTTTTATATGCACTCATATCTTACCTAAAAATTACTAAGAGAGGGGGCGCCTGGGTGGCTCAGTCAGTTAAGTGTCGACTCTTGATGTCGCCTCAGGTCATGATCTCACGAGACCCCGTGTCAGGCTCTGCAATGGCAGAGAGGAGCCTGCTTGAGAGTCTCTCTCTTCCTCTCTCTGCTCCCCCCCTACCTTGCACGTGTGTGTTTTTTCTCTCTCTCTCTCTCTCTCAAAATAAAGAAAGAAAGAAAACAAATTACTAGGATAAAACTGAATGTGCTCTCGTGGTAAACAGAATAATTTCCCTTGTCCATAATAATGTCCATGTCCTACTCCCTGAAACTGTGACCATGCTAGGCTTCATGGCAAAAACACATGATTTCTAACCAGCTGACCTTGAGATAGGGAGATTATTCTGGAATATCTGGGCAGGACCAACATAATAGCAAGTTTCCTTAAAAGTGGAAAGAGGGAGGTAAGAGAGAGGGCCGGAGAGGTAACAGTGTGAGGAGGACTCCACGTTGCTGGAGAGTCAATGGGGCCACAAGGCGAGGAATGTGGGTGGCTTCCAGAAGCAGAAAAAGGCAAGAAATAGAGCCAGAATGGCTGTGCTGACACCTTGATTTTAAACCGGGACCCATTTCAGACTTCCGACTGCCTGAACTGTAAGACAATCAATTTGTGTTCTTTTAAGCCACTACATTTGTGGAAATTTTTTTGTAACAGAAATAGAAAGCTAATACAGCCCTCATGACCAAGTTAATTTTTTCTTCCCTTTAGAATTCAAGGAAAGGAAAACTAGAACTCAAAATTTGGCAGCCTGTCACCTCTTTGTATTACAAGGCCCTGAACGTCATCTCTAATATTTCACTTTTCTTCTCTTCAAAGAGACAAAGAAGATTCTGTATCTAAGGTGGCCAGGCTCATTTACTGGGCCAAGTTTTTAATACGGTCTGATAGGATTGTCGTAAGATCCAGGATCCATATTTTAAAAATCTCTGTTGGTGTCTCTAGCATGCAACCAGGTTTTCAAACCACTGGTCTAAAATTTAAATTCTAAACCACATAATTATGAATGGCTGCATGCCTAGAGAATGAGTACAGTGGATTATTATTAACCTGGGAGGACATAACAAATGTGGTGTCCACAGAGATTGGGGCCGGTGATGTAACATTTCATCAGTGACCTGAATAATGGAATGGCCAGCATGCTCGTTAAATGTGAATGTGGTACCAAAATGGAAAACAGGCGGAGGAGGGCATTTTAATTAATTAATGAGGGTTGTTAGGATGGAGAGCATATTGATTTAAAGGACAGGTGACAGCAGGGTGAGGAAGAGCCAGAGGAATTGCTCAGAACTGAATGAAGCTCAGGGAAGGCAAATGCAGGATAATACACATTCTGTAGAAGGGAAGGAAACAGCACAATAGCAGGCAGGGCCAGGGAAGAGGGAAGACGGTAAAATTAGAAAAGGATCTCAGGTTAAGACCAAGCACAGAACAGGAGGGAGCTGGGGAGTGCTGGGAGGCGGGGGTGCAGGAAGGCCTCACATTCTCATAAGGGCCTGAAATTTAGAATCCTGACATCACTCTGGCATCTGATATTCCAGTATTCCTTTATTAATGTAGGAATACCGTTAATGTTGAGGAATACCTCAACAAATGAAAGTGGCCTGGATGTGTCTAACTCAAGATCTTGGTGGATCACAAGATTCCATCAGGACTGTAGTTTATGAGGCAAGTGTAAGTGTATACAGAGCCACCGGATATATTTGGAGGAACTCACAAGGAACAGCAAGCAGTCTCTAGCAAGCAGAGCTCTGGGAATTAGAATCCAGAGAGGAAAGGATTTTTCCTGAAGGAAAGGATATTTTCCTGAAGAAAATAGTAATAGGCACTTTTTATTTATTTATTTTTTAATTTTTTAACGTTTATTTATTTTTGAGAGACATAGAGACAGAGTATCAGCAGGGGAAGGGCAGAGAGAGAGGGAGATACAGAATCTGAAGCAGGCTCCAGGCTCTGAGCCATCAGCACATAGTCTGATGCGGGGCTCGAACTCACAAACCGTGAGATCATGACCTGGGCCGAAGTCGGCTGCTTAACCAACTGAGCCACCCAGGTGCCCCATAATAGGCACTTTTAAAATATTCTCTTTGTCCCCTAGAGTTCTACATGCACACAATCTACAATGTTAAATAGTGCTGCAAAACTTGTCATGAAAAACATGACCTTCTCCTCCCCTGTTTCCACACTTAAGCCTCTTTCTTTTGGTATTTATCTCCAGGTCTCCAAATTAACAAGCTTGAAATGCTATTCCTTCCTCCTTCAATGTTAGCCATTATCTGATTTGTGTCCAGGATAGAAGATAAGGTGTCTTTCCTTCTGCTGCCCCCACCATGCAAGTTCATCCTTCCCCAACCTCCATTCTTCCTGTTCCGTAATGTTGTCATCAATGTTTGTGTTACAGTGGCTATAAAACACCACTTACAGCTGAACCACAGAAATTATCGTGATAACTTCCTTTCCTGCACACCTTTCTATTGTCCTTGGAGCTAATAACTCTCTTACTTTTTGTTTGCTTCATTTTCTGCACGTTTAAATTTGCCATCTATCAATGTCTGCTTTCAAGACATTCAGAATCTTTGGCTACTCTAATAATTTCACCAGTCTCTCCCTGAATCTCTCCCAAAACCTTCTAATGTGCTGCAACCTGGACCTGAGGCAGAGCTCTCATCTTGGAATCTCCCTTCATGGTTGTCCCAGGGTACTTCCCTTCTGAGCAAACTCTGGTGTCCTCTTTCATTATTTACTTCATGTCTTGACAGATGTACTGGGAACTTCCTGGGGCAGGGGCATGAGAGATAAATTCTTGAGAATTTGAATGTCTGAAGCTTTTGAAAAAAGTTTTGTAATGTTTATTTATTTTGAGAGAGAAAGAGGTGGGAGTGTGGGGAGGGGCAGAGAGAGAGAAGAGAATCCCAAGCAGGCTCCACACTGTCTACACAGAGCTCTACACGGGGCCCGATCTCACAAAGTGTGAAACCAAGAGTCAGACGCTTCAGCGACTGAGGCAATCAGGCACTCCTGAAACATTTTTAATTCATCCTGACACTTGGTAGATTGTTTGGGCTGGGTATAGAATTCTAAACTGGAAATCATTTTCTTGGAGAATTTTGAAGACTGTTGCCTTCTGGCCTCTGAGTTTGCTATTGAGAAGTCTGAAACCATTCTACTTCGTCACCCTCTACATAGGATCTATTTTCTCCTCCTCTTTGGAAGCTTGTGGCATCTTTTTGTTGTCTTCATTGTTCTGAGATTTCACACTAGTGTTTCTTGATGTGGGTCTATCTTCAATCCTTGTGTAGGCATTTGATGGACCTTTCATTTCAGAAACACCTGCTCCTCTGTTGTGGGAAATATTTTTCAGTTATGTCTCTAATGATGGCCTCTCCTCTGGTTTCTCTGTTCTCTCTTTTTGGAATTCCTATTTTCACAAATTAGAGCTTCTGTTCTACATTCCTCTTTTTTCTTATCTTTCGTTTATTTCTTTCTCTTTTGCTCTAATTTCAGAGACTTACTCTTCTTATTTTCTAACCCTTTTATTGAATTTTAATTTTTATTATCCTATTTCTAATTTCCAAGAGGTCTAATATTTGTTCTTGGATGTTCCTTATTCTAATGTCATATACTTATTTGATGGTTACATATATTAGCTCTGAGGACTTTTTTAAGTTTATTTATTTTGAGAGAGAGAGAAAAAACAAATATAGGAGTGGGACAGAGAGAGAGGGAGAGAGAGGATCTCAAGCAGGATCTGCCCTGTCAGTGCGGAGCCCGATGCAGAACTCAGACCCACAAAATGTGAGATCATGACTTGAGCCAAAAATCAAGAGTGAGATGCTTAACTGACTGAGCCACCCAGGTGCCCCAGCTCTGAGGATATTAATCAGAGGGTATTGGATGTTTTCTTCAGCCTGCATGGTTTCTCTTTTCTCTAAGTTGCTTTCTTCTATTCATTTTGGTCTCTATATTTCATGTTAGAGGATTTTCTCCATGTATACTAAACCTTGATTGTCTGCTCCATTTAAGAACAGGGGCTAAAAAGCTGAATGGAAGGCCTGAGGCTTATTGACCAGAGACTCCATCATACGTTCTGGTTGGGCTTCTTGCTTGGAGGACTCTGAAGTCAGCGCCTTTGTTTTTCCTCCTGGGGAGACCGAACTCCCCAGAGACGACTCTTACAAGTTTATGTCCAAAGACATCATTCTGGCTGTGGGCACTGGGGGAACACGGCGAGGAAAGAGCTGTGGGTCTCCACCTATCCACTTCATGCCTCTGTTTTCAATACGGCACCCAGTCCTCCTCTCTGCCCAATGTCCTCCAACCTACAGACCCCTGATCTACTCTCTCTGCAGAGAGGGGAGGGGATCTGGGAATCTAATTGCTTTCTAAAGAGAGTTTGAACCACCCTTTATGGTTTTGCACGCCCCCACCTCACTGACAGAGGTCTCCAGTGCTGCCAGTTCCTGAGCCTTTGGGAAATTCTGGTTGGTTTTTTGAATTTTCCCACTGCTCGCTTAGGATTCCATTTTCCCCTGTCTGCTGTGTCATGACCACATTTCTTACTTCTTTTATTTGAACTTTTGAACTTTTGTTGCTATGAGGAGTTAAAAAAAATTTTAATGCTATTATTTCTTTCCTTTAAAAAATCCATTTACCCTCATCTTACTGAGGCTTTGGAAAAAAGCAAAAGGAGATGCATGCATGTTCAATTTTCCCTCTTTACCTAGAAGATTTACTTCTCACTCTTTATCTTTTCCCGTAGTTTTATTTTTTAATCAATATTTATTTACTAATTATTATTCATCATTTTGCTTTTTACATTAAAACAATCCAGTTGCTTTTTTTCAAAGCGTCTATAAGAGTTTAGCATGTAGGAACCCAGAATAATGATGAGCCTATTGAAGGCTTTGAGAGCTTCCAAATGCTGACGTCTGAGGTTGGGGCATGTATGTACATGTGTATTTTCCAAGGAGACACCTGCAGCCTACCTGGGGAAGATAATACACCACAAATGTTGACCTAGGACCAGTAAATAGTAATACATCTCTAAGAAGGAAACTAAGTAGGTCAAAATGAATCATCATCATCCATAGTGTGACACTTCTCTACCTCAGCCTGTAGAAAATTTTCTAATTTGGTTGGACACTTGAATTATCCCACTTATAATTAATTCTCTGAAGCAGTTGTCTCCAAATTTTTTTATTGGGCATCCTTATAAGAAAAACATCTTTGATGCAAACTGGTACAGCTGCTCTGGAAAACGGTGTGGAGGTTCCTCAAAAAAATGAAAATAGAGCTACCCTATGACCCAGCAATAGCACTGCTAGGAATCTACCCAAGAGACACAGGAATGCTGATGCATAGGGGTACGTGTACCCCAATGTTCATAGCAGCACTTTCGACAATAGCCAAATTGTGGAAGCAAACCAAGTGCCCATCAACTGATGAATGGATAAAGAAGTTGTGGCACATATATACAATGGACTACTACATGGCAATGAGAAAAAATGAAATCTGGCCATGTGTAGCAACATGGATGGAACTGGAGGGTATTATGTTAAGTGAAATAAGTCAGTCAGAAAAAGACAGATACCAGATGTTTCCACGAATAGGTGGACTTGGTGAGACTAAGCAAAAACCAGGGGGAGGGGAAGAGGGGAAAGGAAAAAAAGACACAGAGAGGGAGGGAGATAAAACATAAGAGACTCTCAAAGACTAAGAACAAACTGAGGGTGAGGGAGATGGGCGGGGGAGAGGGGGTGACGGATATTAAAGAGGGCACGTGTTGGGATGAACACTGGGTGTTATATGTAAACCAATTTGAAAATAAACTATTATAATGAAAAAATAAATAAATAAATAAATAAATAAATAAATAAATAAATAAAAGAAAAACATCTTTGACACTCCCTCAAATATGTGAATGTATTTATTTGCAAACTATACCTGTCTTATAATATCATATTATATACAGCATTAAGACAAGTGCAAGTAGAAATTTTTAAAGGATGCCATAGAAAATAAGTAAAATTAGAAGTTCTAAGATTTCCTGTCAGTACCCCAGTGAATTGTCTTGCACACTGTGGAATTCTCAGCCAGAATGAGAATCAGAGCCCCTGGGAAGGTTTTTCAGAAGACTCCTACCCAGGCCTTATGGCTGTATTCCGAACTGGAACTTTTGAGGGTGGGACCTTGGCATTCATATTTTGAAAAAGTTTCCTTGGTGATTCCCATGCGTGCCTCTGCTCAAGAAATACAGCTCTAAAGATTTAAAAATTAGAGTCTTAAAAAATGTAAATAGTAGTTAAAATGCAAAGAACAGGCAATTAAAACAGGGGAAATGCATTGTTTGATTAAATATCTGCATTATCGCATAGCCTCAAAAACCTTAACTCCACTATTTTTTCCTCTATGTCTGTCTTTTCCCTTACCTTTTATTTATTTATTTATTTATTTATTTATTTTAATGTTTATTTTTGAGAGAGAAAGTGAGCGGGAGAAGGTCAGAGAGAGAGGGAGACAAAGAATCCAAAGCAGCCTCTGCACAGAGTGGGACATGGGGCTCCCACAGGCCACAAGATCACAACCTGAGCCAAAACCAAGAGTCCGACCCTTAACCAACTGAGCCGCCCAGGAGGAGCCCCCTTCCCTTTTTAGCATGATTTTAACTTTTCTATTATAAACAATAGTCACCCACTGTAGAAAGTAGAGATTGGCAAAAAGAAAAAAAAATAAAACTCATCTATAATCTGACCCTTCCAAGATAACACGTAAAATCTACCTGTGGCCTTCCAAATACTTATGCCAAGAAATACTTCAAAGTGGAGAGTGATACTTATATGCTGTTTTTAACCTGGCTTTTTTTCATCTGGAAATTGTATATTTTATCATGACAGTAAGAATGAAAGCTCCAGCAGAGCAATGAACCTGGAGAGAAGAATGCACAGAACGGGTCGTGAGGCTGGAGGCCACCCCCAGAAGACCTGCCGGCCCCCGCCCCTCCCCCGCAATTTGGTCCCTTCCCCTTTCTGGTCCTTCCTTAACATCTTTCACTTTGCTTTCTACATGCCCTTTCTCTTCCTCTTTTCTTTTACCTTCCACCCCCATCTCTCCTCACTAAAGCAACCAAGGACAAGGGTTAATATTTAACAGAATAAAAGTCCTGATTATTCAAAAAGGGATGTGTAACAAGGGAGCTGGAGAGACAGCTGCACCCCCTCTGCAAAGGGGATTTTCAGAGCAAGCCCAGGCAAGAGTTCTCCGTTCTTGATGACTACCTATTATTTCCACTCGGGAGATTATTCCCAAGTTATTATTAAAGGTGCTTATTTGCCTTGCAGGCAAGGTGTGGCCAGAGGCAGCCTGGGGTGCCCAGGTGGCCGGAGAAGAGCCATTTCAGGGAAACGACATTTTTGGAATTGCAACTAAGGGAGATGGTACAGTTGACAGAAGGCAGGGACTGAGAAGGAGGCTGGCGTGATGATCCAGAACAAACCGGCTGCTGTGCTTCTACCTGGAGGGTAATCGGTTTCCCCACCAGTGTTATAAAACCGGTTGCAGAAAACCAGTTCCTCTTGCTCCGGGTGTCAAGAATCAGCTGAGTGCTGGTTACCCTCTCACGGCTCCTCAGCCTGCTGCCAAAGAAATTTCCATCTGTATTTATTAACCAACTGGTAGTGAGGAAAGTTTCTGAACTGTGAAACTTCTTCGGGCTGGTATGAAAGAAAGTAAGCCCTTGTCACCACAATAGAGCCAAACTGTGTTTTCTAGCAGCTGTAGAAAGTTATTGTTTTCATTAAATGCAAACCATTGCCCCCAAACCAACAATGTTCTTGGGGATGAAATTGTCATTGGCTCCATTGACCATGAGAGGTTACATTAGCCAGCTCTCTAAAGGCACCCTGCTATGGGAGGTTCTAGAAAATGAGGAGAAAGTTAATTGTTCTCCACCCCAAGCCCAGCAGCAGCTGATCAGCTATCTGTTGGAGTAGGGTAGAGGGAGGGATGCAGCATGCCTGTGCTTATGAAGACTTGTCAGAAGGACAGCAATTAAGGGCTTCAACAAAAGTGTTAATCACAGTGGGTGGAACACTCCCTGTCATCCTGCTGAAGAAAAGCCAGAGAAGTTCCTGATAGCTGAGGAGAGGGAGGCCTCCCCAATACAACCTCTCCCTTCCCCCAGCAACAGCTACTCCATAAGCAGTACTTACCATGTGTACAAGGTCAGAAAGGAGGTGAGAAATAGGTGGGAAATATTTTGACATAAATATGTCCACAAAGAAGGATGTCTTGTAGGAAGAATATCTCTGGCCGATGGCAGAGTTGAAGCCAAAGAAAAGAAGATTTGTTTCCCCTTTTGAGAAAGAATGGAAAATTCTTCCCTCCCTGCAAGGAAACAAACCTTTATGTGGAGTGGCACCTGACCTTCCATCATTAGTGATTCATTCCTTTGTGTATTATGGACAGCCTGGCATTTAAGAGGCCTGTATCAAAATGCAGATACTTTATATGAAGACTGCCAAGGATTCTTACTGGAATCAGAATCCTTGAGAGGACTCTTGCATGCGGATTCCTGCAATACACACATACATAGCTTAGGCCCCCAACCCCTACTATGACCATGACCTTTAGCCCATAGGTGGTTGTCCAGTTCTCTGGTGTCTTAGTCATCTCAGGCTGCTATAACAAAATACCATAGACTGGGTGACTTAACCATTTATTTCTCACAGTTATAAAGGATGGAAGTCCAAGATCCAGGTGCCAACACACTCAGTGTCTGTAAGAACCCTTCCTAATTTGTAGGTGATCACTTTCTTGCTGTGTCCTCATACGGCCTTTTTTTAGGTGTATGCACAGGGGAGGAACCAGATCTCTCTGTGTTTCTTTTCTTATAAAGATACTTATCCCATCATGAATATCCCACCCTCATGACCTTATCTAAACTTAATTACCTCCCAAAGGCCCCACCTCCAAATACCATCACCCTGGGGATCAGGGCTACAATGTGTGAATTTGGGGGAAACACAAGCATTCAGCTCTTAACATCTGGCTTCTGACAGAACCTTGCAGTAGTTATCTTTATTTCCTGTTTTTGAGGTTAGAAAATGATTTCCACTGAGTATGATGATTTGGTTGCCTCCGTAAGAACCAAGAGTTGAGAACAAAAACAGTGGAAAACTGGAAATAGTTGTTTTTTAATATTTTGACACTTCAAAGGGGAGTGAGTATACGAGTCAATGTCGTTGCATTTCTCCACTGAATCCATGGCTTCTTCCTAAATCCTGTCTCTTTCTTTTTCCCTACTTCCTCTGCTAATACATTCCCTTTCTTCTCCTCTTCAAGAGGCCAACATTTAAGAATGTGATTTGTGTTTATGTTATGCTTAATGGTTTTGCGTTTTTTTTTCTTTTTTTTATGTTTATTTTTTGAGATAGAGATGGGGAGGGGCAGAGAGAGAGGGAGACAGAATCCGAAGCAGGTTCCAGGCTCTGAGTTGTCAGCACAGAGCCCAACACAGGGCTCGAACCCACGAACCATGAGATCATGACCTGAGCTGAAGTTGTACACTTACCTGACTGAGCCACCCAGGTGCCCCTTGTGTTTTCTTTACATAACGTAGGTTTAATATTTTATGTGAGGATGTAGTTACTTTAGTATGTTGGTTAATTTTTACTTGATAGGCTAGTGGCTATTACAGGAGAAAATGTCCTGACTCCTGTCTCAAGACCTTAAGAGTAAAGGGATCGTGTATCAGGTACTAAGGGCTATAGGACCACCTAGAGAGTGTGAGAAGGCAGTAAGAGGTGAGTTGGGGTTCAAAAAAAACAAGACCAAGGACAAGATTCCTCTACCTTCTGGTTTTGCAAAGAATAAGCTTCCATTTATGCTGAAGTCAGTCCTGGTCAATAACCTACTATGGGGAAGCAGCAGCCAAAGATGCCCCAGGTTGTTCTCTATTTTTATTCTACCTGAGATTTCCCTTGTAAGGGAAGATGTAAGATGGAGCCCAGAGTCATTCTATGGGTTTGGGACAACACAATGTGCCTCTCCTATTTGCTGGCTCCATTTTCTCCACCGAAACACATATAGATGAAATCAAATTGAAATGAACACCAAGGACCCCACGAAGGGTAAAGGAGCTACTATGGGGCCATGTAGGCAGAGTCCGAAGGGTAAAGGAGCTACTATGGGGCCATGTAGGCAGAGTATGTTGACAGAAGAAGGGAGAACCTAGGTTCTCTAGGTGTTGAGGAGTGCTTTGTATGATTAAGTTACTCGTATTTTTAAGCCTCTGCTGGCCAAGCCTTCTTCTCCTTGAAGTGGGGATGCTACCACAAATTACCCAATAGGCTGCCTATCACCTTTCAGCTCCACTCAGCAGCTCAGGACTCCATTCTGTGGAGAAGGTAAAGCAAAGAATAAGCAAAGTGCCTGGGCCATTCACCTTCTCAGATCAACAAGGCTTTGTCTGCTGGTCTGAGACCACTTCTGGAGATCAGCATGTGACAGAGCCACAATGTCCGGTCACTCGGTCAGCTCTCTGTAGTTCCTCCTTTTCTTTTCTTTTTTTTTTTTTCTTCTCCTAACCTCAGAAGCAGTGACCGTTAAAGGTCTCACCGTCTACAGATTCCGAGCCATGATTAGCTTTAGTTACCAGGAAATTCTCCATTCCCCAAAACAGTGGTCAAAATGTTTTCTCTTATGAGTAGGAATTTTACTTACTATGAAATGGATTGTTTAACATAGTATTCACCATACTTGTTTTTGCTCTCTGTAGTTGCAATTCATAGCAAAATTGAGGTTACCCAAGAAATAGACAAGGAACTTCTTGATAAAGGAAGTAACCAAGTCGTTGAAAGAAAGAAGAAGCTTAGTTCTGCAGTTTCTTCTCTCCTATGTATGAGGAGAAAAAAAAGAACAATAGGAACAACAAAAATCAACACATTATGTAACCCATTTTCCCAACCGTCCTAAGAAAACTTTTGCATTTCCTGTCCCATCCCTGTCACATACCGAATTCTTAATAGGAAATTAAAGCAAACAGAGAAATCTGTGTCAAGCAGGTAGCTGCATGTCTCTACTGTCACTTCCCAAAGACAGAAAAGGCTGGCTCTCTTTTGTCTAAACAGGCAGGTATCATACTCCTTCCTAATTTCTCTTCTATAAATTAATGTCTAAAAGTAACGTTTAAAAACAACAGAGAAAAAGATGGATTATTCAACACATAGTATTGAGGCAACTGTATGGCCATATGGAAAAATAATAAAAGTAGAACAAAGTCCATATGAAGCAGAGATTTAAATGTAAAAATGAAAACATAAAAGGACTAGAAAAAATGGGTTACATTTTTAATAGTTTTAAAATAATTTCTGGAGTGAAGAGTTATTACATAACACCAAGAATCCATAAAAGATTCTACTATGTAAACATGGTAGATTCAACTACATAAAATTTTAAAAAACAAAAAAGACCTGCATGGGGAGAAACCACCAGAAAGAAATCAAAAGATGAATGACAAAAAAGGAAAAAAGTGTTCGAGGATAATTTCCTTCAGATAAAAAGAACTCCAAATATTTAATTTTCAAAGTACCAAAACCCAATAGAGTAAATGGAAAAGGATACAAGCAGATAGTTAACCAAAAAACAGATACAGAAATGGCCCATGAACATATAAAAAGATGCACAACCTTCTGTATAATAAAAGGAAAGGAAATTTATATTACACTTATATACCATTTTTTCCCCTATCAGACTGACAAAGAACAAGAACTTTGAAAGCCTACTTTGTGGGTAGGGCTATGAGGAAACCAGCAAATTGTTAATGAAAAGGCAAACCAATGTGGTATCAACAGAAGGCAATTTAATAACGTCTTTCAACCTCCAAATATACGTAACCTTTGATCAGTAATTCTGCTTGTAGGAATTTGTCCCACAGATATATCCACAGAGATGCAAAAAGAAGGATGTTTAAAGTTATTCATAGTGGATGTATGTGAATGCATTACCTTATAGCTGTAAAAGAAAAAAAGGAGGTTCTGTAGGTACTGGTACGGAATCATCCCCAAGATTTTTTTTTTAATTTCTTTTTATTTTTAATTTACATCCAAGTTAGTTAGCATATAGTGCAATAATGATTTCAAGAGTAGAATCCAGTGATTCATCCCCTATGTATAATACCAGTGCTCATCCCAACAAGTGTCTTCCTTAATGCCCCTTGCCCATTTGGCCATCTCATTACCCAAAAACCCTCCAGCAACCCTTAGTTTGTTCTCTATATTTAAGAGTCTTTTATGTTTTGTTCCCCTCCCTGTTTTTATATTTTTTTGCTTCCCTCCCCCTATGTTCATCTGTTTTGTATCTTAAATTCCTCATACAAGTAAAGTCACACGATATTTGTCTTTCTCTGACTGACTAATTTCACTTAGCATAATACTCTCTAGTTCCACGCACATTGTTGCAAATGGCAAGATTTCATTTTTTTCTGATTGCCGAGTAATATTCCATTGTATATATATATATATATATGTGTGTGTGTGTGTGTGTGTGTGTGTGTGTGTATATACCACATCTTTATATATATATATATATATATATATATATATATATATATATATATACCACATCTTCTTTATCCATTCATCTGTCGATAGACTTTTGGGTTCTTTCCATACTTTGACTATTGTCTATAATGTTGCTATAAACATTGTGGTGCCTGTGCCCTTCAAAACAGCACACCTGTATCCCTTATATAAATACCTACTAGTGCAGTTTCTGGGTCATAGGGTAGTTCTTTTTTTAATATTTTGAGGAACCTCCATACTGTTTTCCAGAGTGGCTGCACCAGTTTGCATTCCCACTAGATGTTGCCAACATCTGTTGTTGCCTGAGCTGTTAATGTTAGCCATTCTGACAGGTGTGAGGTGGTATCTCATTGTGGTTTGGATTTGTATTTCCCTAATGATGAGTGATATTGAGCAGTTTTCATGTGTCTGTTAGCCATCTGGATGTCTTCTTTGGAAAAGTGTCTATTCATGTCTTTTGCCCATTTCTTCACTGGATTCTTTGATTTTTGGGTGTTGAGTCTGATAAGTTCTTTACAGATTTTGGATACTACTCCTTTATCTGATATGTCATTTGCAAATATCTTCTCCTATTCCTTTGGTTGCTTTTAGTTTTGCTGATTTTTTCCTTCACTCTGCAGAGGGTTTTAATCTTGATGAGGTCGCAATAGTTCATTTTTGCTTTTGTTTCCTTGCCTCCAGAGACTTGTTGAGTAAGAAGTTGCTGTGGCTGAGATCAAAGAGGTTTTGCCTGCTTTCTCCTCGAGGATTTTGATGGTTTCCTTTAAGAAAGGAAACTTCTCCATTTAAGTCTTTCATCCATTTTGAGTTTATTTTTGTGTATGGTGTAAGCAAGTGATCCAGGTTCATTTTTCTGCACGTTGCTGTTCAGTTTTCCCAGCACCACTTACTGAAGAGACTATCTTTATTCCATTGGATATTCCTTCCTGCTTTGTCAAAGATTAGTTGGCCATATGTTTGTGGGTCTCTTTCTGGGTTCTCTATTCTGTTCCATTGATCTGAGTGTCTGTTTTTATACCAATACCATGCTGTCTTGATGATTACAGCTTTGTAATACAGCTTGAAGTCCGGGATTATGATGCCTCCAGATTTTGCTTTCTTTTTCAGGATTGCTTTGGCTATTTGGAGTCTTTTCTGGTTCCATACAAATTTTAGGACTGTTTGTTCTAGCTCTGTGAAGAATGCTGGTGTTATTTTGATAGGGATTGCATTGAATATGTAGATTGCTTTGAGTAGTATCGACATTTTAACAATGTTTGTTCTAGTCCATGAGCATGGAATATTTTCCCTTTTGTGTGTGTGTCTTCTTCGATTTCTTTCATAAGCTTTCTATAGTTTTCAGTGTATAGATTTTTCACCTCTTTGGTTAGGCTTATTCCTAGGCATTTTATGATTTTTGGTGCAATTGTAAATGGGATCAATTCCTTGATTTCTCTTTCTGTTGCTTCATTATTGGTGTATAGGGATGCAACTGGTTTCTGTGCATTGATTTCATATCCTGTGACTTTGTTGAATTAACAGATCAGTTCTAGCAGATTTTTGGTGGAATCTTTTGGGTTTCCCACATAGAGTATCATGTGGTCTGGGGAGAGTGAAAGTTTGACTTCCTCCTTGATGGTTTGGATGCCGTTTATTCCTTTGTGGTGTCTGATCGCTGAGGCTAGCATTTCCAATACTATGTTGAATAACAGTGGTGAGAGTGGACATCCCTGTAGTGTTCCTGACCTTAGGGGTAAAGCTCTCAGTTTTTTAATATCACCCATTAATGGCGATATTAGCAGTGGGTCTCTTGTATATGGCTTTTATGATCTTGAGGTATGATCCTTCTATCCCTTCTTTCTTGAGGGTTTTTATCAAGAAAGGATGCTCTATTTTGTCAAATGCTTTCTCTGCATCTATTGAGAGGATCATGTGGTTCTTGTCCTTTTTTTATTAATGTGATATATCAAATTGATTGATTTGTGGATATTGAACCAGCCCTGCATCCCAAGTATAAATCCCATTTGACTGTGGTGAATAATTCTTTTAATGTATTGTTGGATTTGTTGGCTAATATCTTGTTGAGAATTTTTGCATCCCTCTTCATTAGGGAAATAGATCTGTAGTTCTTCTTTTTAGTGGGGCCTTTGTCTGGTTTTAGAATCACCCAAGATGTTTTGTTAGATAAAGAAAAGCAAGGTCAAAGCAGCGCGTGTGTTTAAAAATATTCTAAGAACTGATTTGTTTAAGAATTCTCAGAAAGTATACCAAAAGATCCATTACCCTGGATTTTCTCTAGGAAAGGAAATTGGATGGCTGGGCAACAGAAACAGGAGGGACCGTTTTTATTGGATATTCTTTTGTACCTTCTGAATGTAAATGTGTTACCTTCCCCACAATAAAATGTTATAATGAATAAAGAAGCAATAACCATGAGCTTGAATAAACTTCAAAAAGGATGAGTAGGATGATGAATTTTATATTATGTGTATTTCACCTCAATTTAAAAAAACAATGAGCAGGATTACCAAAAGGAAAATAAAAAGTCAAGCCCATTCCCCTGCAAGTGTGTCTATCTTGGGGCATGACACTCCCTTCATGTGCTGGTAAAGGCTTAAAAACTGATTTCTAGAGGAAAACACTGATTTGTAGCATTTGTCAATTTCTGTGACATCACTTAATACAGAACTGGGACAGGACACAAAGAGTTTGCTTCATGAACCAACACAATCCTACTCTAGTTTGCCACTGGCGTCTACCCAGTTATTGAAACCGGAAACTTGGGAAACATCCTTGAATTCCTGGACCCTTCTTGTCCACTCCCCTCTCCTTATTACCCATTGTGTTGTTACTAACCAGTCCACTCTTCCTCCACTGAGCAGAAGTCTCATAGTTTGGGGATGGATTCTTTCCCTAGGGGGGTGGTTCCTAATTGGTCTAATGCAACATACACGTTGCTTCCCATTGGTGTGTAGGGATATTTATCCCTAGAGACAGTCAGATGGACTCTGGGAGGTCTGGAGCCCCAGGGTGCTTGCTTTGAACTGTTCCAGTCTGTCAGCCATATGGGCATTATTACTTGTGAAAAAGATTGGGAGGCCCTAACCCAGAGCAATCATGACCTTCCATTCCCCTCATTACTGACTGACTCTGGACCTCAAGGCTAAGTCTATTAGTACATGGTATTCACTGGTCACAAGATTAGCCCAAATACGAACCCAAGATCACCTCAGGCCAATGAGATTTAAGAGGAGGCTTGCTGGAGGCATTTAATAAGTTTCTTACTCTTCAGAGAGTAATAGAAAGATACGATTTCTCTCTTCCTCATGCAGATGAGGCCTGGAACAACTGCTGTAGCCGTTTGTCAAGTAGCCTGAGCATGGAGTCAGCAAAGGACAAGGAGCCATACAGATGGCCAGAGCCAAAGCACTCCACCCTATTTCTGGTTTTCCTGTGCTATAAACCAGTAAATTTATTGTTGAAGACCCTTTGATTTAACTTCTCTGATTCTTTCATTGTTTCTTTCATTCCATGTTTAACAACACACCTTAGTAACATACTTTAACATGCTTGGCGTGGTAAACATGTTTAACATGCTGATCATCTCTATTTGGCATTTCTATTCATAGTTTACCCTCTGGTGCTAGTTTATTTTATGCTATAGTCAGGCTATAGTACCCCATCGCTCAATCAAACACCAATCTAGGAGTTGCTGTGAAGGTATTTTGTGTGTGAGATTAAAATCTACTTAAATTGGCTTTAAGTAAAGGGGATAATTTTTTATAATCTAGGTGGGCCTCAACCAATCAGCTGAAAGGCCTTAAAAGCAAACCTGCAGTTCCTCTGAGGGAAAAGAAATTCCACCTGTGGAATTGCAGCATCAGCTCCTGCCCAAAATTTTCCAGCCTTCCCTTCCTGCTGACCTGCCCTACAGATTTCAGACTTGCCTAGCCAGCTCCACAACTGCATAAGCCAACTCCTTGTAATAAATCTTTCTCTCATGAATAAATAAATATAACACACATACACACACACACACACACACACTACTGGTTCAGGTAGAAACCTGAATGATGTTAGTTTTTTATTCCTTTATGTACTTAAATCAATTTGAGATTGTAGACTTTGCATTTATTTATATGTTTGTCAATATTATTAGACTGTAGGTTTTATGAGCATATGTGTATAATTACTAAAGTAGAACAGCTGGTCAAAATGCATGTTTGGAAGATGAAAAATATCATTAAATTACCTTCTCTAGAGGTTGTCCCTATGCATACTCTTATTAGATGATAGCCTTTATGTCTTTGTATCACTGTGTTCTCAGCATAGTAAGTACTCAGTAAATATGAGCAGAATTCTAGGAGGAGACATATGAAATAAGACAGAAAGACATGAAGGTATGATAGATTGGAAGGTTCTATGACTAAATCACTTTTTTTAGGTCCCCTTTCTTTTGCAGGTGACATGAGAATTTGAGTGATTCACCCACGTAGTACTTACTCTGCAGCAACAGCAGCAAGCAGAACTCTGTGTTTGAGGTCAGACCTGAGTTTGAACATTCTCTGTACCACTCGAGCTTTGTGAACCTGAGCAGATGTCTTAGCCTCCGTGACCCTCAGTTTCTAAATCTGTAAAAGGAAGGTGATGACCTTCCAGACTGGTGTGAAGGTCAAAGGAGGTAAAGATATAAAGAACTTGGTGTCAAGGTCAAAGGAGATAAATATATAAAGAACCTATATAATAGGTCTGGACATGGAGGTCATAATAAGGTTCTCTCCCCAAATTTAAGAACAGAAAGCAACAATGCTCTAAGTGCCAATCTGTAAACTAAGCACATAAAGCATCTGAGCAGAAATGTGAGGTGACCATGACCAGATGGCAAGACACCACCTGGGTTGACTTTAATAAAATACTTAAACAAGGCTATCCCAACCAGAAGGGGATTAGTCAGAGATAAAACCTAGAAAAAGCAGAGTCAGAGACAAAATGGAGCTGTGCCACTGAAGCTTTGTCACATCAGGCCCAAAAATTCAGTCTAAAATGTAATTCTACTCATAACAACATACCCATCTGGCTATCCAAGCTTAATGCCATTCAATCTTTGAATCACATAAATGGCTTTTTCTATTCTGTTTCCAAACTGAGCAAAACCTTTCTGATAGTTTGGGTTCCTCTATGGCCTGTCTACAAGAATTGATCTCTGGTCAGGCTCACTGGGCCAGCCAGCTCTCCCAAAACCAACATCCCACTGAAACACCTGTGTTCTTTTTTATTCCAAGGGTTAGGCAGAACAATCTGACCCAGATGGTGGAAGAAACAGCAATCATATCTGTATCTAATTCACAGCTCTAATTAAGATGAGAAAAAGAAAAATAGAGCACGAGAGGAAATTTTCCAAGAGCTGGGAAATTGTGAAAACCTCTACATCTCTATGGGGATGTCACCCTTGTGAACCTTGCTTTCATGGTTAAGCTGATGTAACACCATCTCTTTTAGGAAGACAGGACAAGCATTATCCTGCTTATTCCTGAAGAGTTAAAGCAGACAGGCATTAATGGCCATCTTCCTTGACTAATGATGAAACCAAAGTAGTAAAAGGAAGAATTTTGCCCAGGATTACTTAATTTTTATATAAAAGACGAGAAACCAAACCTTCACTTTCTCGGTCCAAGTACAAAGCTCTTGCCAAAGAACCAAACTGAAGATGAGAAAGGAAGAGCATTCGTTCTAAACAGAATGCCTAGTTGGAAACCCTTGAGGATGTTCATAGAGTTTTAAAATTTTCAGATTTTAGAGTTCTTAAGTTGTTTTAGGTATTTTATTTATAATACAGAATGTACCAAATTGTAATAAAGGAAAATTTTTGATTCCAGCCATAACAGAGTAGCTTATATTGAACCAACTATCCCGCTGAAAACAGCTACTAACAGCTGGATAGAATATATAATACAAGCATTTGAAGGCATTGAAAAGTAACCAATGCTGACGATCCCTAAGAGAAGGTAAAGGCATCAAGGTGAGCTCCATATACACTCTGGTCAGGCTCACTGGGCCAGCCAGCTCTGCCAATCCCAGGGCAGGGAATAGAGTAAGTGGCTGTTAACTTTATTATTCTATTGGGCTGAGGAGTCGGATTGGAGTTCAAAGGTGCCAAAGTGGCTGGGATTTAGGTGGTAAAATCTCACAGAGGGAATTGCAGACAAGTGAACCCTGAAGGCTAGAAGCGATCTCTCATTGAGATGTTTGCTAACTCCCAAGCTACGCTGGCGCTGGCATAGCCACAACCACAGGAAAGCAGCAGCTGGGTGGCTGAAGCTCTGTGCAGGACCGAAGAGATTGAGGATGGAGTACAAGGAAGACCATAGTTTGGTAAAGAAGGTAAACCCAAAAGACCAATACTAACAAAGCCTAAAACCAACCCTTGACAGGATTAAGGTGACCTGTCTGCAACATTTGCCTTCCTTTGAAAAAAACAAAACAAAACAAAAAAAACACAAAATAATCCAGAGCCTCTAAAAGCTAAAACAGGAAAGAAAAACAGAATAATAAAAAAATACCTGATTCTTCTCCCAAAGAGACAAGAAAGAAGAAATAAAGGAATAATGAACAGAAAAGAAACATGTAACAAGATAGTAAATATAAACATTTTGATAATTACATTAAATGTTAATAGATGATTATCCATTGAAAAACCAAAATTGCTTTTGAATAAAAAAGCAAAATATATTGACTATTTACTAGAGACTCGACTTAAACATAAAAACACAAAGAAAACCAAATTGACCTAATCGACACATACAGAACTTATTACTTAACAACTGCCACATACATGTTTTCAAGAGCTTGTGAACACATCAAAATGGATCATCTGCCAGGCCATAAAGTAAGTCTCAAACAATTCCTAAGGATTGAAATCATACAAAATGTGTTTTCTGACTGCAGTGGAATCAAACTAGAAATCAATAAGAGGAAGCAAATGTTTGAAAATTAAGCAACACGTTTTTATTTTTATTTTTATTTAAATTTTAGTTAACATACAATGCAATGTTGGTTTCAGGAGTAGAATTCGATGATTCATCACTTATATACAACATCCAGCGCTCATCACAAGTGTCCTTCTTAGGACCCATCACTCATCTAGCCCATCCCCCACTCACCTTTCTCCACCAGTTTGTTCTCTATCATTAAGAGTCTCTTCTGGTTCAGGCCCCTGTGTGGTTCAGTCGATTAAGCAACTTTGGCTCAGCTCATGATCTCACGGTTTGTGAATTTGAACTCAGTATCAGGCTCTCTGCTGTCAGTACAGAGCCTGCTTCAGATCGTCTGTCTCCCTCTCTCTCTGCCCCTCCCCCACTCATGTTCCCTTTCTCTCTCTCTCTCTCTCAAAAATAAACATTAAAAAAATTTTTTTAAAAAAGAGTCTCTTGTGGTTTGTTTCCCTCTCTTTTCTTCCCCCAACCCTTCCCATATGTTCTTCTGTTTTCTTTCTTAAGTAACATATTTTTTAATGTTTATTTATTTATTTTGAGAGAGAGAGAGAGAAAGAGAAAGAGAGAGTGCACATGGAAGGGGGGGGAGGGAGAAGGGACAGAGAATGAGGAAGAGAGAACATCCCAAGCTGACAGCCCAGAGCCCAATTCGGGCCCAGCGAGGGCCAACGTAGGGCTCAGTCTCACAAACTTTAAGATCACGACCTGAAATCCAGAGTTGGACACAACCAACTAAGCCACCCAGGTGCCCCATAAGCAACACATTTTTAAACAGCTTGTAGGTCTAAGAAATAATTGCAGTGACATTATAAATTACTTTCAATGGAATAATAATGAAAATATGCCATATCAAAACATTTGGGGGGCACATAATGCAGGACTCAGAGAAATTCATAGCTTTAAGTGTATATATTTGAGAAGAACAAAATCAAATATCCACATGATTTAAGCTTTTTCTTAAGAAGCTAAAAAAAGAGCAGCAACTTAAACTCAAGGAAATGGAAGGCAGTAATAATAAGAGTAGAAATTTTTGAAATAGAAAACAAATATGCAATAAAAAAAAGTCTACAAATTCTAAAAGGGACTTGAGGTGCCCACCTTTCTTTCTGAGTAAAGATCTGTTTTAGTTCTTCCTTCTCAAACTATTTATCTTTTATTTCCTTCTATTGTCTTTTACACTAGCTAGGAGTTTCAGTATGTTGCTGAATAGGAGTGCTGAGACAGGACATATTTGCCTTTTTCCCAACCTTAAAAACAGTACACATTTTCTCAGAATTAAGTAGGATTTTGAACATGTATTTTGTGTAGATTTTTAAAAATCATGTTGAGAAAATTTCTCTTTATTCCTAGGTTTGCTGAGCATTTTCATCATGAATAGGTGTTAGATTTTGTCAAATGCTTTTTCTGCATCAATTGATAAGATCATATGATTTTTCTTTTCTTGAGTCTGTTGATATGGTGGATTACATTGGTTGATTTTCAAATGTTGAACCAGTCTTGCATTTCTGGAACAAATCCAACTTAGTCATGGTGTATAATTCTTTTTATACGTTGTCGGATTCAATTTGCTAATATTTTGTTGAAGATTTTGCCTCTGTGTTCATGAGAGCTATTTATTGGTCTGTAATTTTCTTTCTTGTAGTGTTTTTATCTGGTTTTGGTATTAGGGTAATGCTGGCCTCATAGACAAGTTAGGAAGTAAAGTTTTGTTCTTAAAAGTTTTCTTAAGAGTGCTGGCTTCGGCAACATATATACTGAAATTGAAACAGGACAGAGATTAGCATCTCATGCCCCCGCACAAGAATGACATGCAAAATTCATAAAAGTTTCCATGAGAGATGGATGGTGGTGATAGTTGCTCAGTATGATAGATCTATTTGCTGCCACTGAACTGTAAATCTAAAAATGATTAAGAAGATCAATTTTATGCTCTGTATATTTTGCTACAATAAAAATTTCGCTTGAAGGGTGCCGGGGTGGATCAGTTGGTTAGGCATCTGATTCTTCAGCTCAGGTCATGATCTCACGGTTAATGGGTTCAATCCGTGTGTCAAGTTTTGCACTGACAGTGCCTGAACTTGCTTGGGATTCTCTCTCTCTCTTCCTCTCTCTCTCTCTGCCCCTCTCTACTCGAGTCCTCTTTATCTCTCTCTCAAAATAAAATGAATAAACTTAAAAGAAAAGTTCCCTTGAGCTTTGGCTATACTAGATGGTGAGACCTGGAGCTTATACTAGTTATGTGAGACCTGGAGCTTAGTTGAAGGACCCAGAATGATCTGGTGGAATTGGAGCAGAAAGCCAGGTAAAGACTGTAACCAAGGAATGTAGGGAGCAGCTATGGTTGTTTGCTCCCTTGCTAGGTGAAAATCTAATTGGGAAGGTTATATACACGGTTATGAATATTAACCTATGTTCCATAGCATATTGGCCAAAAAACAACCCAGAGACTAAATGATGTAGGATTTGAAAAAGAGATGTGACTAAGTCTTTTTCTTCTGCTAAACTAATGTTACTCTTTCTTTAGCTCTTGTTGCACCTATGTGGCTAAGGATGACTGGGGAGGGTGGCATGGGGAACACTGCCACAGTTACAGGAAAAGATTCAGCATTTTACACCCTGGGAAAAAGTGATGATGGATTGAATTTCAAAGTCACATTATTCTATCCAAGGTTGACAAAGCATACCCTTGTAATGTGGAGACAGAGACAGCTAATCAAGTTAACATCAGGTTAACGCGTAGGCAAAATTGTGTTGGAGGTAGAAACAGGAGGAAGGAACCGTCTGGACTTAGAAAGAACAGACACCTCAAGGCCCTAACAGTTGTGGTTAAAGCTTCATTACTTGAACTTTACCAGCTTGGCATTTGTGTCAAAATTTAGTGCTACTGCTGAATTTTACTTTCCCTAAATGTGACCCTTTTTTTTTTTTTTTTAAGATAAAAGGGTATTTAAAAGTCTTCTCTGGTTTCTGAAAAACCATTAAATACAAATTATTTGTGTTTTTTTTTAAGTTTCTTCATTCATTTTTGATTGACAGAGCAAGTGGGGGAGGGACAGAGAGCGAGACACACACACAGAAGCCAAAGCAGGCTCTGCACTGTCAGCACAGAGCCTGAGGCGGGGCTTGAATTCATGAACCGTGAGATCGTGACCTGAGCTGAAATCCAGAGGCTGTTACTTAATGGACTGAGACACCCAGGTACTCCCAAATTAGTTATGTTTTTATGAAATAGTCATATTTTACAGACTATTGTCTATTTTAAGACACCATCAATAATAGTTCACCATTAAAACACTATTTTTAATAAACTATTTTTAAGCCACATTCTAATTTTGGAGGTACTAAACATGAAAAATGTCCATCTTAGGGGCGCCTGCATAGCACAGTCAGTTAGGCATCTGACTCTTGATCCCAGGTCAGGTCATGGTCTCACGGGCCGAGAGTTTGAACCTTGCATCTGGCTCTGTGCAGACAGTGCAGAGCCTGCTTGAGATTCTGTCTCTACTTCTCTCTGCCTCTCCCCAACTTACGTGCTCTCTAAACAAACAAACAAACTTTAAAAAAAAAAAGAAAAGAGGAAAAATGTCCATTTTAGAGTCAACGAAATTCCATAGCCCACTTCCTCCTTCCTAACCCCTACAAGTCAAGTGCCTCCAGGGCACATCCACTTCTGTGTCAACACCCCTGAAATTCAATCCATCCCTCCGTTAATCCCTGCATCCAAATCTGCTTCCTTCTCTGTTGTCCATTTCTATTTCCATTATCAAAACCCCACACAAGTCAGAAACCTTGACTCCTCCTTCCCCCTCATCCTCCACATCCAGTCAGTCACCAGGTTCTGCTCATTCTGTCTCCTAGATCTGTTTTGGCCACATCCGCTTCGCTGCATCCCTGCTACTTCCACCCTTCTTCGCCCTGCCAGAATCCTGCTCCTGCGGGACTGCACAAAACTCCCAGTGACCTCCGCTTTCTCCTCTCCGCAGCTAAACAGTCTTCCTCAAGTCTTTTCGGTAGTTGCCCAAGGCCCTTAGAATAAAACACCAAATCCTTATGACAGCGTCCCTGGCCCTCTGGTCTCTATCGTCACCACACTCCTCTTGTCTCCCTGCTGTAGAAGCTCCAGCTGTACTGACTTCTCTTAGTTCCTCAGGCAGTCACAGAGGGTCTCCCCCTCCTCCCTTTTGTTTACACCACACGTTCATGTCCTCCAGGCTTCAGCTAAAATGTCCCTTCCTCACAGAGAACTTCTCTGTCCCCCAGATAAGCCTAGGTCCCCTTCTCTGTGCCCCCACAGCACAGTGGTCCTTCATTTTTGTAACATACGGCACACTCGTGATCATTTGTCCAAATCCATCTTCCCCACTGGACTGCAAGTTTTGTTCCTGAGCTAACTTTAATGCCTGGCACACAGTGAGCAGTCCTTAAATTTTGATAAGTGTATTAAAGAATAATGTCCATAAAGGGCAAATGTTATTGGGGTGCCTGGGTGACTCAGTGGGTTAAGTATTTGATTCTTGATTTCTCCTCAGGTCATGATCTCATGGTTTGTGAGTTCGAGCCCCATATCAGGCTCTATGCTGACAGTGCAGAACCTGCTTGGACTTCTCTCTCACCTTCTCTCTCTTTCTCTCTGCCCCTCATCTGCTCATGCTCTCTCTCCGACTCTCTCTCTCTCTCTCTCTTTCTCTAACCCCCCCAAATAAATAAATAAACTTAAAAACGAATAAATGTTATTATATTATTAAAGAACAAACCTCCATATGTATACTGTCTGTAAGCATGGAGTCTAGAATCAGTCTGCTGGGTTCATGTCCCAGCTTTCCCAGTTATTAGCAAGGGGACAAGTTATTTCATCTTCTTGGGTCTTAGGTCTCCCTTTATAAATGGGTACAACAAGGGTATTTATGTCTTGGAAGTTGGAGCATTTATGAGGACTGGATAAATTAGTGTGTGGAAAGCATTTAGGACATTGTCTGCACATAGAAAGCCCTCAAACAAATATTTGTTATTATTATTATCTCATTTATCTGTCTTAATGGTCTTAGGAGGAATGATAGTTGGTAAACTGAGGGCTATATACAGTAAATGTCTCTAGAATTTGAGGATGTGGTGAGGAAAATTCACTATCTTGAGATGGAACTGCCGAAAGTCAATATGAAAAAGCCCCACAGCAGCCCTGAGCCGAAGTAGTCCTTCCTTCAATGACCGGCCGCACGTAAGCCGTTTCAGACAAAGCTTTGGGGTCCATCCAAATGAATCAGGCAGCAGATGAGTCTTCAGGCCCAGTCTCCAAGATTAAAGGAGCTAATGCACATTAAGAGCACTTAGAAAATCATAAAGTATGATAGAAACGTTTGTGGTTTTGATTACTGTTATTAGTATTAGAGCAATTCTACCATCCAATCAATGGTATTGCGATCTGACTGTCTGAAACAACACGATTGCTTGTAATCACAAGAACCTGTTAGAAGGGCAGAGGAGCAAAGAGCTGAGAAGGAAAAAATTAGTAATGTTTATCTACCACAATCTAATCAGGAGGGATGGTCATATGAGATGATAGTGGTAAAGTTCATGGAACAAAGTTTTTCCTGACACCATACAAATATTTTGGTTCTAATTGTCAATGTTTGTCAAGCAAGTACTTTTCCTTTGATCAGCTTTGCAGACACTGGGAAAGGGAACAACTTGGATACTACTTGCTATAAAGTGGGTAAATGAGTATTCATTCATCAAACACTTATTGAACCCATATTATCTGGCTGGCACCACACAGCGGTAAGTAGTGCCTGCCCTTATGTTACCATCCGGAGAGAGACAGACAAACAAGTAATCACACAAATAAAACCACAGCTGCATCTCCTGACCAGTGCTGCATTAGACTAGAGGAGGAAGAGTGGCTTTCTGATACTTTCCGTGGAACCAGGAGTCAGCCAGATGGTGTCATGAGGAGAAAGCTGTCAAGCAGAAGGCAGTAAAGAGCCTGTTGTGTTTGAGGATCAGAAGGGCAATACAGACTGGAAGGGGTCAAGGGAGAGAAGGGCCACAAGGAATGACCCGGAGAGGGAAGCAGGCCAGATCACAAAAAGCCGCAGAGACTACACAGAGACAGTTTGGAATTATTTTGAGTACAAAATATGAAGATAAGATGAGATATGATGACATTTGTGCTCTACAAAGATCCTTCTGATTGCTTCAGGAAGAATGGGTTGGAGGGAAATTAAAGTAGAAATAGACCAGATAGAGCATTTTGCAACAGTCCAGTCAAGGGATAATGGTAACGTAGCCAAGAGTGGTGGCAGAAGACACAGATTTGTGAGGACAGATTTGTGATGATATGCTTAGGACTAGGATTACTAGACCTTGGAGACAGACTGGATGTGATGGAGAGGCAGTTCCAGGATTCCAGCCGGAGCAACTGGGTGAAAGAGGTGCCGTCCATCCACTAAGATGAGCAAGGATAAGTGAGGGATAGATTAGATGTGGCTCTGGGTGGGAATGCAGGTGTCTTGGAGTAAACAAGAGTTCACTTTGAATACGTAAGTTTGAGCAGCATGTGTGATCTCCCAGGGGAAATGGGAATTATCAAATGGTCACTTAGATACATGGCAATGAAGTTTAGTAGAGAGGTCCAGACTGCCGCAGACATTTGATGGTCCCTGGTGTGTGAAGACAAACAGTACTTGGGATTAGAGAAACAACCTAGGAAGAAAATGTAGAAAAGAAGCAGAAAGGGACAGCTGGGTGGCTCAGTCCGTTAAACATCTAACTCTTGATGTCAGCTCAGGTCTTGCTCTCAGGGTCGTGAGTTCAAGCTTCACACTGGGCTCCACACTGGGCATGGAGCCTACTTAAAAAAAAAAAAAGGCAAAAAGAACCACCAATCTCTTGTGAGCTATAATCTCAGGAGTGAGATTCTTACAACCCATCGAACTCCAGGTGGATTAAATAGATTGGGTTTCTGAACCAGAACAACCCAATAATCATTTCTTCATCCATGGTGATTTCAGTAAGGTAGCTAGCCAAAATAAGCAACAGACCACTCCATCTTTGGCAGATGTATTTTAAAACATGACAGATTTTATTGTTTCCATTTTACAGGGGGAAAATGAGATTATGAAAGTTTAAGCAATTTGGTTAAAATTGCAGAATCAGTGAGTGACACACAGAATTGAGGGTAATTCAGGGCATATAACTGCAGTTGAGAACTCTTCCTACCCTTCAAGAATAGATCCCCAAGGTCATCCTAAGCTTGTGAAGAAGTGCAGAAGTTCCTGATCCTGGTGGGAAGGCCTCGGAACAAAGAAAGCTATTAATCAAAACTAAGTATAAACCTGTGGGAAGAAGAGATCATCATGAACTCAGGTAGATAATAAAAGGTCCACGGGAGTGTAGACCATGAAGGATAATGAGGAACTGGTGTAGGGGAAAAGGGGAGGGAAAGAGTCTCAGGTTTAAGGACACAATGAACCAAGACGCAGGACTCATTGGGGCGTAGAAAAGAGCTGATGGCAAATGTGCTTCATTTCACAGGCCACCTCTACTAGATGGTTGGTGGCTCAATGCTGGGAGATTACCAAGACCTGTCAAGGGCAGGAGACAAGGAAGCGGGGGGCAGAGCACAGTTACCTTTCTCAGACTCAAGGATCTGTGTGGGTAACTACAAAAAAACATATCTGGATAGGCCAAAGTAAAGTCAGATTATTTCTGGAAAGATTATCTCTGGAAAGCCAAGCCAGAAAGATTGAATTTAGTTGAGTAGTCTACAAGGAAGCTTTATAGGTTATTGAAGAGGGAGGAAATATGAAATCTTCAGGAAAATGACTATGTTGGTGGTAGTGCTGTGCTACAAAAGATAAAGAGGCAAAGGACTGGAATCCTAGAGGAAAAGTAAGAAACCCTCAGCTTGATGTAAATCAGCAGCTTTTCAAACTTTCCTCAGCAGAGAATCCTTCCTAAAAATGAGCAATTGGGGTGCCTGCATGGCTCAGTTGGCTGAGTGTCTGACTCTTAATTTCAGCTAAGGTCATGATCTCAAGGTTTGTGAGATTGAGCCCCACATCAGTCTCAGCGCGGAGTGTGGAGCCTTCTTGGGATTCTCTCTGTCTTCTCTCTCTCTCTCTCTCTCTCTCTCTTTCTCCCTCTCTCTCTTTTTTTTAAGTTTATTTATTTATTTTGAGAGAGAGAAAGAGAGCACACATATGCATGTTCATGGGAGAGGGGCAGAGAGACAGAGAGTGAGAGAGCATTGCAAGCAGTGGGGCTCAAACTTATGAATGCTGAGATCATGATCTGAGCCAAAATCAAGAATTGGACCCATAATAGATTGGGCCACCCAGGTGTCCACACCTGCTTGGGATTCCCTCTCTGCCCTTCACCTGCTCATGCTCTCTCACACGCTTTCTCAAAAATAAATAATAAACTTTACCAAAAAATATATATATATATATAAATGAACTCTTATTTGAAATCCCTATATATGAAGCAGAAAAAAATAGTGGCCTATTCATTACAACAATTTATTTTATAGCTTTAAACACATAACACACGTTTTTAATAAAGTCAAACTAAAGATAAAGGAGGCTGATTAAATAAAAAGAAAAGTTTTAACTCTAAGATGATACAATAGAGTTGCATCTTTTATTAACTTTAGCATCCAAATATCTAATTACTTTATGAATTTTACTTAGGTTTTATAATAGCACGAAAATCCTGATACACATTGATAAGTACCTGTGCATGGTAAATTTTGCTTTTGTGTTTTATAATTTGTCTGCTATTACAGGGCACTTTTCTGTTGGACTAATCTGGAAGGTAGTGTTGTAGAATTTTTTTCCTTAACGAAAGTATGAATAGAAGTGTCCAAAGCAAAAACAGTGTGGAGCCATCTCTAGGGTAAGATGATCAAGATCGCCCATGGTGTAGGCTTCATTTGCTTCTGCACGGTCACTGTGGCGTGAAGAAAGCAAGTACATGGAAGAAGATCTTGAGTCTGGCCAGGCATTTCAGCAAGTACAGTGTGCCTGTGCCATGGTAGTGGGTTCATTTGTAATTTTATATAAGCAGTTCACAGTCCAGAAGGGAAAAAAGAGCAGTGTACAGTTTCAGCTTTCCCAATATATCAAAGACGATTAGGTTTTGCACTTGTGTGTGTATCTGCTGGCATCACAATTCTTTATTTTACTTGGGTTGCCCCCAAGAAGGGAAACTAAGGTGGGGAGGGAGGAGTGGGAAGGAGAGGAGGTACCAGGTATGAGATATTTCCCTAGCTCTAAAGAGTCTCTGTAATTTCTTTAGCAATAGGCTTGGGTTAACATAGATCATTTACAAATCCAGGGAACAAATCCCATTTCATAATACAAACATATTCCATAATATAAACATATTCCATATTCCATATTCCTTTCCACATAGTGAAGGAATATGTATTGAATAAAAAATTTTGAAAGTGCTAATTGTCCCCAGGTGCCTGGGTGGCTAGGTCAGTTGTATTCGACTCTTGATTTTGGCTCAGGTTATGATCTCATGGTTCATGAGATCAAGCCCTGTGTCAGGCTCTGAGCTGACAGCACGGAGCCTGCTTGGGATTCTCTCTCCCTCTCTCTGCCCCTCCCTGGCTTGTGTGCACATGTGATCTCTCTCTCTCTCTCAAAAATAAAAATAAACATTAAAAAAATCTTTAATTGCTAATAATTCCCTTTCTTAGATTAAAGAAAGCTCTTGTGATCATTTATATTCCAGAAATTTCAGGACCATAAGAAGCAAAGAGACTCTGGTCAATAAGGGATCATTTACATTTAAGCATATTAAGGGTATGTCTTTTGATATTGTCAGAAGTTTACTTGTTTGTTTTCTATGTCTTTTCAAAATATATTTATTTATTTATTTTGAGAGAGAGAGCATGTGCAAGCTGGGGTAGAAAAGAGAGAGAGAGAGAGTGAGTGAGACAGAGAGAGAGAGAGGGAGAGAGAGAGAGAATCCCAACCAGGCTCCACATTCAGTGCAGAGCCCGACTTGGAGCTTGATCTCACAATTGTGAGATCATGACTTGAGCTGAAATCAAGAGTCAGATGTTTAATTTACTGAGCCACCTAGGCACTCCTGTTTTCTATGTCTTGGACAGAAAATTAATCTTTAGGAGTAGAAAAAAAAAACCATTTACACTTATTGGGATATCTAATTGATATTCCATTTTTATAAAGTTACAAAATTAAAAAAAGATAAAGTTACAAAATTAAAAATCTAGTTTTCCTTGAGTTTAAATTAGTAATCTTGTGACACAAATTGAGAATAATTCTCTCACTTTTCTTTGATTAATATTTGGTTAGCTCGTGGTAAAGAAATTAAATTAAATTGAACAATCAGTATTATTTACAAACTTGGATAATTAAATCCCCTTAAATATTTTAAACTGAATTTATAAATTTAACAGAGTCAATTTTTATTCTAAATGTTTTAAATGCCTGCAGGGAAAATTTATAACCCAATGAGGAAAACCTTCTCCAAGTACTTAAATAACTCTTATAAATCTAATTCATTAAATGTATACATATGGTTAATTAAATTATTTTAAACGTGCCAATTACTTGGAAAAAAGATGAGTGTTAATACTGACAGGAATAGGGTCTTGGGAAGGCGAATATGGTATGACAGAGACAAGCCAATGGAAGGACAGAGTGCCATAGGGCATTGGGACTAAGAGTCATTGGGTCATGGGACCCAACCTACTCCATCTCATTTGTTATGAATATTTTGAAAAGTCTCCCTGATTCCTGTTGTTGCCCAAGTATCCCCAAACTTGACACGCCTTCACCTGACCCTCATCTTATACCCTGGACCTGCTTGTGAACAGCTAGCTGGAGTGCCGGGAAAGGCTGCTTCAAGAGATGTGAATTTGGTAGCAATCATCCAGTGTTTCCCTCATAAGGAATCCCTGCAATAAATGTTTACGGAGTAGAGCACCACAGCTTGGGAGGCACCCCGTAGTGAGGGGGCAAAAAGAAGACACTCCTGAAAAAGAAATTATAAAATTCTGTGTCTCACTATGTCTTGGACAAAATAATAAAGTCCTAAAGCTTGCCTTTTGCTCTCAGCACATATGAGAAACCAAGGGGTGGGTTTCTACTCCCCTCTTCCCTCAAATATATGTTTCCTTACTTATTATCAAATACCTTACAATAAAAATCTGGTGCCAAAAATCTACATTTGAATCCTGACAAGAGTGTAATGAGGGTTTAACTAATAGCCTAATATATATAGGATCATTGTAGGAGTCAGGTAGAGACCTTTTTCAAAGGAGTCTTTCCCTTAAGGACACAAAAAACTCAATGAATCTTTTTTTCTTTTTTTAAAATGGGAGTTGCTGTCTGCCCAGCACTGTGTGATACACTGGGAAGGTTATGGGAGGAATTGAGATGATATTCCTTTCCTCCCGACAGTACAACGTGGTTGAGGAGATGAAACTAAGTAACTAACTAACTAACTAACTAACATATAACAACAACAATGACTTAAGACCACATATGATCAAATGCTAGGTAGGATGTGACATTCTGTAGATCATGTGGAAGATGAGAAAGGGGAAGTTTCTAGAAATCATTGCAGTAGGCAGGTTGGACTTCACAGAGATCCAAAGACATCACCTGAATCTCCCAGAATGGGTAGAACTCATACCTCAACCCAGACACACATTCCTCTGGGTACCTTGAAAGAAAGGTCCATTAGGGAAATGTTGAAAACTATGGGTAAGCTGACCACATTTTCCACAAAAATATCAGAACACATGGTCTGACACATGGTCTAACAACAGGAAAGAATATTTTTAATTGGGGCTGTTCCAGAAAATCTACAACATATGGTTACTCCATTTACGGGCCAAGAAAATCCTAACTACAATGAAGGGCTGAACTCACCAACCCTAGGTAGACAGACATAGCCACTACCATCTGACAAGCTATCAACTATTTCCTCACAGTCATCAGAGCTTATGTTCTTCATTAAAGTTTCTGTTTGGCTTTTCAGAGAAAAGGTCAATACTTCAACAATATAAGACAAGTTGGAGAATTTATATTCAGAAATGTTCAGAAAGAACATTATGTTCTTTCATATTCTCTAAATTTACTTAAATAATTTTTGTATTAGGCAGGGCATATGAATAATGAATACAGAAATGTTTCTTTTACCTGGGATAATAAAGTAAAATCCAATGTAAAGCATCCTACCCTACAGAAAAAAGGAAATATCCATATCCTTTAAGGTTCCTAGACTTGTTATCAGAGCCCTCGTTCATACTCATAACATAGAGTTAAAATATATTTTAAACTATCAAGACTGTTATATGTAATTTTGCCTTTTACTTCCCCGATGTCTCACTGTTTTTCTCATCAATAGTTTGCTGTCTAAGGTAAAATACATGCCAGGAGCTTCCTTTTTCAGTTTTGCAATTAAAAGTCGTAGCAATTATTGGAAAAGAAACAATTTTAAGGACTTGAACTCAAGTCTTGGCAGGTTAACACATCTTCCATTTCACCTTTGAGCCCATCGCAGAGTTCCAACATCACTTGCCAACTCATCCTCAATATTACCAAGGAAATGCACATTTTTCTCCTTTTATGGTCAGTGAATACATTGGCCAAGACGATGTGGTAATCACTGCTGAAAGGCAACAACAAAGCCACACATCTGAACATCTCCCTTGCTTCTAAATCAAAATCTTAAATGCATCTTAAAATATATTGATTTCTGATAAAATCAAAAATACATGTTTTTAATGAGATTTCCTGGGCAGTAGCCTTGTCCTTTGTTTGTTTGTTTGTTTATTTATTTATTTATTTATTTATTTATTTATTTATTTCTTTTTTGTGTGTGTGTGTGCAACCCTCCATTATTATGTCAGGCTTCAAAAAACTTGGATATGTTTAAAGGCAGAGCCCAACATTCATTAGCAGAGTTGTTAAAAGGCGGAAAAACCAAAAGAAACAAAAAAGAAAGGAATGTTTTGCAACCATTAAAATAAAAAATTGTTTTGGGGCACCTGGGTGGCTCACTCAGTTAAATGTCTGACTTAGGCTTATGATCTCATGGTTTGTGAGTTTGAGCCTCTCATCAGGCTCTGGGCTGACAGCTCAGAGCCTCAGACGCCATGTCTCCCTCTCTCTCTCTCTGTCCCTCCCCCACTCACACTAACTCTCTCTCTCGCTGTCTCTCAAAAATAAACATTAAAAAATTTTTTTAATTAGGAATTTAAAAAAATTGTTTTTAGCCTTAAGAAGGAATACAATCTGACACAGGCTACAACATGGACAAATCTTGAAGACATGCCAAGTGAAATAAGCCAGACACAAAGAGACAAATACTGAATGATTTCTCTCACATAATGAGACAGTCAAATTCAGAGAGACAGGGGCTCTGGTTGGCAGGGGCTGGAGTACAAATGGAAAAAGGAGTTATCATTTAATGGGTACACGGTTTCAGTTTTGGAAGATGAAAAGAATTCTAGGGATGGATATTGGTAACGGCTACATGACGGTGTGAACAGATTCAATGCCACTGATACGTACACTTAAAAATGGTTAGGATGTAAATTTTATGTTATATATATTTTACCCAAATTTTAAATCAAAACTTTAATTATGAATAAAGTTCTAGATATTCACCTTACTAGTTCTCTACCGGAAAAATTCTCTTTCCCATTCCTCAAATGTAGGTCCCATGCTGACTGGTAAATTATCTGTGCCCTTTGGAGAATTGAGTCAAATCCTAAGTACTCGATAAAAACAGGTTGGTAGGGGGTGTGCCTGGTTGGTTCAGTCAGTAGAGCATGCTCTTGATCTCGGGGTCATGAGTTTGAGTCCCACATTAAGGATAGAGTTTACTTAAAAAAATTATAAATAAAAAAATAAATAATAAAAATGAAAGCAGGTTGGTGACATACATTTTAATAGCATTGTAATATAATAATAGCTTATTTCTTCAGTATTTACTACATACTGAGTATTGGTCTAAGTATTAAAATCCTGAAAACTCTATTATATTTTATATATGAGGGAACTAGTCTTGAGAGATCATTTGCCTCTGTCACCAGCTAGTAACGTAGATCTGGGATACTAAGCACACCTATTCGGACTTCAGGGCCCATGCTTTAAAGAACAAGTCTAAAGCTAGGTTTTTGGGAAACAGATGAACCTGCTGTAAGTACTTCTATTCTCGTGGGTAAAGCTCCTTGCTCCATCTTTCATTTATTCAAACCCTTAAAAAGCACTTACTATGTTCCAGGTAATATGCCAAGGGCTGAAGATGATTAAAACTAATAGGACATGATCTTACAATCTAAAAAAGAAAAAGAGAAGTAAAAGGTACACAAAGAACCCTATGGCCCAGCAATCGCACTACTAGGTATTTATCTAAGTGATACGGGTGTGCTGTTTCGAATGCACCCAGTGTTTACAGCAGCACTATCAACAATAGCCAATGTATGGAAAGAGCCCAAATGTCCATTGATGGGTAAATGGATAAGGAAGATGTGGTATATATATACGATGGAGTATTACTCGGCAATCAAAAAGAATGAAATCTTGTCATTTGCAACTACGTGATGGACCTGGAGGGTATTATGCTAAGCAAAATTAATCAGAGAAAGACAAATATCATATGACTTCGCTCCTATGAGAACTTTAAGATACAAAACATATGACCATAAGGGAAGGGAAGCAAAAATAATATAAAAACAGGGAGGGGACTTAAGAGATTCTTAAATATGGAGAACAAACAGAGGATTACTAGAGGGGTTGTGGGACAGGGAATGGGCTAAATGGGTAAGAGGCATTAAGGAATCTACTCCTGAAATCACTGTTGCACTGTATGCTAACTAACTCGGATGTAAATTTAAAAAAAAAAGTACAAATTGAACTAATACTATTTGTCACCATGCCTGGTACAAGTATGAAGAGAACTTTATAATGTTACAATATTATGCTTAGTATATATACATCAAGATCTGTATGCTTTAATGAATCAAATGGAAACAAGATCATAGTAAAAGCTCAAAAAAATGAAATAAAAATGGCATTTCCTGGAAAATGAGAGTGGCTACTGTCACATAAATGGAATTCATTTTGTGGAGTTTCCAGAAAAATTATTTAAAAGACTTCCTTTTTACTTTTGACCCTTCCTCTGATCTGATGCTTGTAATGTGAGCGTGATGGCTGGAACTACAGTGGCCATAGTGACACCATGAAGCAAACTTGAGGATGAAATCCATATACTGAGAGTACTGGGACAGAAAGATAGCAGGATCTCAAGTCCCAGTTCACATCCTGAAGCTACCATATTAGCCCTAGACAACTGGTTGAGAGAAAAACAAAAACCTGTATCATAATGCCTACTTTGGGATTTTCTTTTACCTGAAGACTTCATTATAATTCATATACTACATTATCTTCGATATAGGAGAAGACAACAATCCCCTTAAGTTAGAAATCCTTGTGCCAGTCAGCAACTGATTATCAGAGATGTAAAATAAAAGCTTATTAAATTTAATAATAATAAGGATAATGGCAAAAATAATCATCCCATCTTGCAGATAAGAACATTGAAATCCAAAGACATGAAGTGACTTACCCAAAATATCCAGCTCCTGAGCAAAATATCCAGAGTCATAACTAAATCTTCCATCTTCCAACTCAGGTTACCTCCAACACTAAAAGGAGGCCAGCTTCTTCCAGCATGAATGAGGGTCCCTCTCAGTCGGTGCCCGAACACACCACAGGATATCTCCTTGCACCAGACTCCATTTCCCCTGCCTCTCTCCCTCACAAGGCGACCTCTGAGAGTATCCCAGAATAGACTGCTAACCTATGTCTGAAAAGACATATTCCAGCGAACAACAAACGCACAAATATACAAGGAAGGGTAAGAAGCTACAAGGTAAAATTACTCTAAAATAAAAAAGTCAACAAATTAAGGTTCCTGAGCCAAATCTGGCCCTCTTCCTGTTTCTGTTAATAAAGTTTTATTGGAACACACACACACACATGGTACACACAGAAACAGTGACAAAGAATACTGTCCACATGACCACAAAGACGAAGGCCTCAGTTCTACTTGGCATGGACCACTTTGCCTATTTTTTTCCCTTTGCATTCTCTGAGAAATATTTCGACCAATTTTTTTTTTTTAAGTAGGCTCCACGTCCAATGCCGGGGCTCAAATTCATGACCCTGAGATCAAGAGTCACATGCTGTACCGACTGAGCCAGCCAGGCACCCTGAAGCATTTCAACTCTTCAGTTTCAGTGGGATGAGAAACTCTTCAGTTTCAGTGGGATGAGATACTTGCTTTACTTTTCTCCTTTTTACAGAAAAAAGTAAAGCAAGTATCTGAAACATATTTGAGGGTACAAGATACTAGAGGACAGAAAACACTCTAGATGGTGTACTTTCACTGTAAGGAAACCAGCTAGAAAGGCCAGGCGACAACCTAGAGAAGAGTAACTGGGATTGGGGGGAAAGGTAATAAGAAGACAAAGTAAGCAGTAAGCAATATTTAGTGTACATACTAAATAGTTGGCTAAACTACCGAAGAATTCAAGGACATGTGCTTTATTGCCAAGGATCCTATAATCTAGCAGAGAGACAAAAGGCCCGAATAAGAAATACATTTTTTAAGCAATAATGACAGGGGCAAATTAACACAACATGAACAATACGTGTTAGTCAGGGACCAGGCGGAGGAATAAAGACAGTAAGATCCCAGAGGTTTTGGGTCCAATCTAGAAATCAAGAAGGGATGATGTTGGTGAAGAGGAACGAGGGCATTGCAAACTGGAAAGAGCAGCACCATAGCATGGAAACTGGAAGAAACGGAGTCCCATAAGTTCACTAGAACTTCAGAGGAAGCAAGCATTGACAGCAACCGTCCTGTAGACGATTATTTACAGATGACCTGGGAGAATTCGAAGGAATGCAAAGTGCCTGCAGGTACGTGGACAAACATCAAAACGTATACTTCTAAAGTCGTACAAATATTAATGTTGCTGGTTATAGAAAAGGGAATCACTGCAGTTGTGCGGATCCAGCTAGCGAAAGGCTGCACTTCGAATAGTTAAGAGATGAAGTATTTACATTATTAAAACACAATTAGGGGCACCTGGCTGTCTCAGTTGGAAAAGCATGCAACTCTTCGTCTCAGGGTCATGAGTTTGAGCCCCACATCAGGTTTGGGGTTACTAAAAACAAATTTTTTTTAAGTACAAAATAAAATGTCATTAACAGAAGAGCTCAAATTTGTCATAGAGCACTCAACGTGTGGGGAAGGGGGGAGAAAGCAAGGTACCCCCTCAACCAGAAAGTCTGCTCTGCAAAGTCTAATAATAGCAGCTGTCACATATTGTATGTGTCACAGTGCACCAGGCTCTATTCTAAGGGCTCACCAAGGGTCCGCTTATTTCATCCTCACGATGCTGCAGGAAGTGGCAAGTGGTACTCCTGCTTCTAGAGACCAGGCCCATCACCACTAGGCCATACCAATTTTCTATTGCTTTTCAAGTAGTTGTGTAAAATTCTGTCTGTTCCTGGAACAGAGGGGCAATGAGTTATATGAATGCAATGTAACAAGCATTTTCCAACCGTGATCTATCCAGCCTCAAGAATCTGTCTTATTTTTATGAATTTAAAATGAATTTAATGAATTTACTTACAGCCTGCCACATGGCATGAAGGATTTGTGGCCAAAACAAATACAGGTTTATAGGAAGTCGACTGTGAATTAGGTAGACTGCATATGGTACCATAAAAATTGTTCTGAATTTTGAAAATTGACAAAAATGAGTCATAGAGAAGTATTTAGACTGGACAGAGTTTATTCCCCAGACCTCTGTTTGTTTGCAGCTCTGGAGACTTAGAACCAGCCGAGCCCTTTCTGGGAATCATGACATATGCTCATCTGGGAACTCAGCAGGTATCAGTTCACAACCCAATCTGTTCCCTGAAACATAATGAATGACTTTGTAATATCAGGCATCAAAGAATAAATATTCATTTTCTGACACTCTGAAGAGAAGATAAATTTAAAATGTCAGTTGCATTTCATCCTAACTAGATGAAACTTTGTTTTATTCCTGTCAACCTGTTAAATAAAGAAACCGCTTTATTTAACAAAGGCACTAAAAAGAAGACAGAGCAGCGGGCGGCAAGTGTTGTAAGGCAGTGAACAACGTTCCTCCCCAGAAATGGCCAGTCATGCTGCGAATGTAATAATAATGCCTAGTCTTTGGTCTTATCCTGTTGTTTCATGGCTATGTTACGAGCTGAGTTTTGCCTCCTCCAAATTCACATGTCACAGTTCTAACCACGGGTACATGGGACCCCTCAGAAAGTGACTGTATTTGGAGATAGGGTCTTTGAAGAGGCAATCTACTTGAAAAGAGGTCATTAGGGTGGGCATTAATCGTGTCCTTATAAGAAGAGGAAATCTGGACACAGACACACACAGTTCTTCTAATGGAATGAAGACCCAAGGAAAAGATGGCCATCTTCAAGCCAAGGAGGGAGACCGGGGCATAGGCCAACTGTGCCACCACCTTCAGCTCAGACTTCTAGCCTTCAGAATTGTGAGAAAGTAAACTCCTAGTTTTCTACACCACCCAGTCTGTGGTAGTGTGTTATGGTGGTCCTAGCAAACTAATGCGCTGAGCTCTCCACTAGACTGTAAGACTGACAAGGGCCAAACCGTCTGGGTGGTTCTCTACTCTTGCACCCCCAGTATATATCATGGGCTTGGTGTGCAGCTGGTGCTTAATAAACATTGCTGAATGAATAGCTGACTGCAGCAAGAAGTCTTGATCCATTTTACTAGAGCATGGGAATACAACCATTACCGAAAATCGGCAAAAGAAACTTTGTCCTTTCATCAAAAAAATAACTTTATATTCGTATTTTTGGAAGGATGCCCATCCACTCTGAAAAATACAGAACACTATAAATATGGGAGAAAAAAATCCCTTAAAGCCCTGCCAGTTAGAGATGACCGCTTTAACATTTAACACTTTCTGGTCTCTTTTTCCCTATATACATACATATTTTAACACAGTAGAATGATCCTGCACCACCTATCATATGTCATATTTCCCCTACAGTGTTAAAACTTCTTAATAAACATTTTAAGTGCTTATAAAATGTATCACATCATATGTATCTTTCATAATTGAAATCCTCATCATTAGACATACAGGTGTTTCTATTGTTTCCTATCATACTTATCGCTGCGATGAATATCTTTGTGTGAAGAAGCTTTTCTCACGTGTCTGAATTCTTTACAGGATGACATTATATTACTACATTACTACATTACTGATTCAAAGGGCATGGCCATTTCAATCGATGGTTAGGGCCTGTGATACACATTCTTCTATGGCTTTGTGGAAGAGATGAGCCGATTTCTA
Source organism: Paguma larvata (assembly GCA_030068075.1). Lineage (NCBI taxonomy): Eukaryota > Metazoa > Chordata > Mammalia > Carnivora > Viverridae > Paguma > Paguma larvata. The sequence continues at coordinate 56,651,053 of CM057839.1, forward strand.
TTTTACAAGCTGTGCATGAGATTTCCCACCATGCTTTAGCCTGAAGTATGATTTTTACAAATCTTGTTACTTTGATAAGCTAAAATGGCATCTGGGAGTCCTTTAAATTTTCATCCTTTGAATATTAATGAAGCTTTCCATTTTCCTCCATGCGTTAGCCATTTATAATTGTACATTTTGAATGTCCTGCGCGTGCCTATTGAAGAGGAGCTTTTGAGGAAGTAGTTTCTAGCTAGGCCTCTGCGACAATATTGCCTGCCTTCCAGAGAGACCTCTGCTACTAAGTTAATGAAACCAACACATCCTAAAGCTGTCCCAGAATCTCATGAGCTGCTACACTGTAATGAAATCTTTACTCTTCTGAAGAGACAGAGAAACTTGTTCAAATTATATACCTCTTACTAGCCGAATTTTGATACATCAAGCGCAAGTGCGTGCGAATATGTTTAATCTAGCTGTCTAAGTGTGCAATCAGTTTTCTTTGTGGAACGAAAGTTCTCACTTCAAAGAAATGGAACTTTTAGAATGAAGGCAGGTAGTTCTCTACTTCCAATACAATGTTGGCATAAATGCATCTATTCCTCAGGCACGTTTATTAAAATCAGGACACAAAGGAAATTAGAAGTACCTATATTTTCCAACCGATTTATTCTAGCATTCACACCCATAGTGAAACAAAATCTTATGCCTCGAATAAACCTTAGAAGTCTTCTAATCAAGTACTTACATGTTCGGACAAGGAAAGCACCTACAGAAATGTTTGTTAAAGTAGCGGTTGGTGGCAGAGCTCTGTTTTAGAGAGAGAAGGGTTAGAATTTGCAGAGAAATTGCGGATGCTGCACAGGTTGGGGGAGCCGGCCAAGTGTAGAGCGGTAAAGACGATGCGGGTTGGATCACTTAGTGTGCTTCCCTCCCACACCCTCACTTGGCTAATCTGTACCCATCCTTGCGCTCTGCCTCAGAGTCACAGTGGAAGAGGGAGCCTGGACCTTTCCAAGGATAGCCCTGCCCCTCCCTTCCTCATCCTCTCCTCTCGCACCTCCGGATGTCATCTGTCTCTTCCCTCTCTTGTGTTGTCATCCTTCCCTCTCCATCTGTTCTCAGACTAAAAATATATTCGACTTTCCTTTTCCTAAAGAAAGCTTCATTCTAGGCTTTCCTAGCTGACATTACCCTATTTGTCCCCCTTTCAAACTCCTTGAAATGGACCCCTTGTTTTTCTTTTCCACCAATTTCCTACCCACACACATATATTAAGGTAGCTGCTGCTCTGACTTTACCCCCACCTCCAGTTAGGTTTGCCTGTTCTTGAACTTCGTATAAATGGACTCATACAGTGTGTGCCCTTTTGCGTCTGGCTTCTTTTATGCATTTATTCTACTTTTTAAATTATGGCAAAATGTACATTCCATAAAATTTACCATTCCAACTATTTTAAGTATACAGTTCTCTGGCATTAAGTACACTCACATTGTTGTGAGACCATCACTACCACCCATCTCCAGAACTTTCTCATCTTCCCAAACTGAAATTCTGTACCCATTAAACACTAACTCCCCATTCTCTCCTCCCCTCCAGCCCCTGGTAACCTGTAATATACTTATGGTCTCTATGAATTTGCCTATCCTGTGTGTCTTATATAGTGAATTCATACATAATTTGCCCATTTGCGACTGGCTTATTTGTTTAGCATTCTGTTTTCAAGGTTCACCCATGTCCTAGCATGTATCAGAGTTTTATTCCCTTTTTGGGGTGCCTGGGTGGCTCAGTCAGTTAAGTGTCCACTTTTAGTTCAGGTCATGATCTCCAACTTTGGCTCAGGTCATGATCTCATGTTCGTGAGTTCGAGCTCCACATAGGGCTCTGTGCTGAGAGCTCAAAGCCTGAAGCCTTCTTCGGATTCTGTGTCCACCTCTGTTTCTGCTCCTTCCCTACTCATGGTCTGTCTGTCTGTCTCTCTCTCTCTCTCTCTCAAAAAATAAAACATTTTTTTAAAAAAAGAACTTCATTCCCTTTTAATGAACGATACTCCACTGTGTCTTTGTATCACATTTTGTGTATCTGTTCACCCATGGATGGACATTTAAGTGGTTTCTGCTTTTTGGTTATGTGAATAGTGCTATATGAACATCGGTGTACAAGTAACTCTTTAAATCTCTGCTTCAATTCCTTTGAGTATATACCTAGGAATGGATCATATGGCAATTCTGTTTAACTTACTGAGCAATTGCCACACTATTAGCCACAGTGGCTGTGCCATTTTGCCTTCCCACCAGTAATGCCTTTCTCCACATCTTCATCAACACTTGTACTTATTATCTTTCTTTCTTTTTATTTTTATTTTCTTTTTTTTTTTAATAATAGCCATCCTAATGAGCATGTAGTAGTATCTCCTTGTGGTTTGATTTATGCGTTTATTCTTAAAATGCTCTCTGTCCTTGGTTCCTGTCTTCATATTGGCTCTTGGTTCATTTTTCATTCTCCTTGGCTAACACCCCCCTCAGCCTCTTCATTGTGAGTTTCCCTGGGTCCTCACCAGCCTCTCCTGCTTTCTTTGCACATGGTCCCTGGAGACTTCATCCACTCCCATACTTCCATAGTGGAAATATCATACCCATTCTGAGAGCTCTTAAATATGTTTTTTTTCCAGTCAGGACCACTCTCTGAGCATTGTATTGCCTTTAAATCATCACCTTTGGAAAATAAAAGAATGTGAAGTTTGAAACTTGGTTGAAAACATGGACACAACTAATGTTCTTCGATGCTGGTAAATGAGATTAAGGAAGGACGAAGAAAGGAAAGACTTCCACATTGCTTTAAAATTGTAGTAAAAAAAAAAAACACTTAAAATTTACTATCATAATCTTTTTAAAAAAAAAAGACTATTTTTTTACAGCACCATTAGTTTCAGAGAAAAATAAGCAGAATATACTCCCATATACTCCCTGCCCCCCAACATGCACAGCTCTCCCATTTAAAAATACCCCACCAGAGTGGTGCATTTGTTACAATCAGTGAACCTTTCTTGATACATCCTTATAACACAGAGTCCATAGATTACATTAAGCTTCACTGTTGGTGCACATTCCCATGGGTTTGGACAAATGTATAATGACATTTGTCATTTGACATTTGGTGCATATAATGACATATATACACCATTACAGTATTATACCAAGTGGTTTCACTGCCCTAAAAATCCTCTGTGCTTTGCCTATTCATCCTTCAATTTCTCCTAACCCCTGGCAATCACTGATCTTTTTACTATCTCCATAGTTTTGCCTTGTCCAGAATGTCATATAGTTGGGATCACATAATACGTAGTCTTTTTAGATTGTTTTCTTTCACTTAATAATACATATTTTAAGTTCCTCCATGTCTTTTCATGGCTTGATAGCCCATTTCTTTTTATCACTGAATAATATTCCATTGTATGGCTATACCACAGTTTATTTATCCATTCATCAACTAAAGGACATCTTGGTTGCATCCAAATTTGGGTAGCTATGAATAAAGTTGCTATGATCATTTGTGTGGACATGAATTTTCAACTCATTTGGGCAGAATCAAGGAGCACAATTTGCTGGATCATATGGTAAAAATATGTGTAGTTTTGCGAGAAACTGCCAAAGTGTTTCCTAAGGCAGCTGTATCGTTTTGCATTCTCACCAGCAATGAATGACAGTTTCTGTTGCTCTTCACCACCCTTTGGTGTTGCTAGCGGAAAAAAAGAATTCACAAGCCAGATTTCATGAAAATCAAAAACTTCTGCTCTGCAAAAGACACTACCAAGAGAATGAGAAGATGAGACTGGGAGAAAATATTTGTAAAAGACACAGCTGATAAAGGACCATTATCCTAAGTATTCAAAGAACTTCTAAAACTCAACAATAAGAAAACAAGCAACTAGCTTTTAAAAAGGCACAAAAAACACCTCACCAAAGAAGATATAGATATGGCAAAGAAGCATAGACACTCAATATAATACATCATGAGAAAGTTGCAAATTAAAACAAGAGAGAAGGGGAGTGACACGTTTACTAGAATGGCCAAAATCCATCGTAACCATTTTTATAGAGCTCAGTAGTGGTACTATTCGTATTGCTGTGCAACCAGTCTCCAGAACTCCTTTCACCCTGCAAAACTGAAACTATCCACCCATGAAGCAATAAAACCACCTTTCTCCCTCCCCTCAGCCCCTGGTAACCACCATTCTACTTTCGGTTCCTATGTGTTTGACCACGTTTGTTTCCCACTATAAATAGAACTATGCTGTACTTGTCTTTCTGTGACTGGCTTATTTCACTTAGCATAATATCCTCAAAGCTCATCCATGTTGTATCACGTGACAGGACTTCCCATGTTTTTTTAATTAAAAAAAAGCAGTGTTAATGTTTTCACTTAGGAAACCTATGCTGTGCTGGTCCTTTATCCCCTCTCCCCCCAAACATCCATGCCCTACCCTTCCCTCCTACTCTGAGTCCCAGGAGGCTGACCTCTGTGGATTGCCTCACCCTTGCCCTGTAATTTCTGGTTGGGTTTGGCTAATGGAGACTGCAGAGCAGAGCATGAGGTATTTTTTTGTTCCCCCGGCACAGCACTCCCTTCCTGCCTCACCCTTCATTCAGGCAGCTGCTGCTCTTCATTCTTCTTCTCCAGCACTAGCTCACTTCAGGCTCCCTTCCCCTCCAGCCCCCACCCACCCTCCAGGCCCCTTCAGGCTTTGGGCTTGGATCAATTTCCTGTTGTTGTCCATCCCTGCCTGCTTCATCATCCCTTTTTTGTTCCTCTAACCTCACTCATACCTTGGCAAGTAAAATCTCTTTATTAAAGTCTTTTCATTAAACCCTTCTGAGTATACCATCTGTTCGTATGACTCCTGCTGTGATCCTGAATCAGACTCATGCAGCTATATATATAAAAAAAATTAATGTGTAGAAGGCTAGGAAGTGAGTAATAAAAATCTGTATCTACCCTCATAGCCTTTTACTCCCTTCTAGTCCACGTACATTTGTTGCCATTTTGTTTTTTGTTTGGGGTTTTTTGGGGGTAAGAGGGTAGTGTTGACCTTATCTTGAGCTCACCTATTGGGTGAGCGCTGACTGGTCTCAGACGAAATGTTAAGTTCTTCTCCCTTGACGGTAACTGGTTCAAAAATCCAGGCCTAAGTCATCAGTCCAGGGTATTTCCCTTCCCAGGGGGAATGGGCTGCAAATGGGCTTCTTGAGTCACTGCTGTGATCCAGTTCAGGCCAATGAGAATTCAAAGGGAAATTTGCTGGGGGGTTTCCTCTCAAGAGTGCCATGCCTGAAAGTGAGGCCCCAAACTTCTAGAACCAGTCTGAGGAGTCAGCAGAGGAGGCTGAGCCGGGAGAATCAGGGCAAGAGTTGGGTCAGCAGGTTAAGCTAACTCTACACCCAACCAGCCTCCACGCATCCAGTTACAGTATCTGATAAATATGGTTTTCTGCTCACTTGCGACAAAAGCATCGTAACCAAGACTTGTATGTACTGTAGAGCACACATACCCAAATGAATCTTATCACAGGATTGTACAACAATTTGCTTTTTTTTCACTAAATCATAGAATCCTGAACATCCTTCCAGGTAAGCACGTGCAGATCAGCTTCTTTACTTTAAACACTGCATAGTATTTTCTCAAAAGGAAATATAGTTTTTTCATTCTTTTCCTACTGAAGGACATTTAGGTTGCTTGCCCCTATTACAAACACAGGCAAAATGACACATACTTTGGTGTGCCTCTTTTATTATTTTTAAATTTTAAAAAGTTTATTTATTTTTGAGAAAGGGAGAGAGACAGAGACAGAGCACAAGTGGGTGAGGGGCAGAGAGAGAGGGAGACACAGACAAAGACAGGTTCCAGGCTCTGAGCTGTCAGCACAGAGCCAGACATTGGGCTCCAACTCAAAAACTGCAAGATCATGACTTGAGCCGAAGTCAGATGCCTAACCGACTGAGCCACCCAGGTGTCCCTGGTGTGCCTGTTTTAATATGTACATAAGATAAATTCCTACTAGAATTGCTTGGTCAATAAATCTGAGGATTTAAAATGTTCATAAATACTGCTATAGTGCCTTCCAAAAGGTTACACCAATTTACATTCTTACTAAGAGTATGTGGGCATAATTATTTCTTCACATTCTTGCCAACACTGGGCATGATAAAAAGGCTAAACCTTTGGAGATTAGATAAAAATTACATATCATCAATGTATTAATATTTTTATTTATGAGTGAGGCATTTTTATGTTTTTTTTTTTTCTGGAAACTACACATATCCTTTCGTCCACTTTTCAATTTAATTTTATTTTTCTTATTGATCTGAAGTAGCTCTTTGTGTACACTTTTAAAATAGCTATTTATTACAGATGTTATAAATTCTGTTCCCCTGCTTTTGTTAATCATTTTCATTCATTTGTGGCACATTCTAATGAGAAAGTTTAAGGCAGTATAATGTATCGATTGATGTTTATCGTCATTATTTAAGACTATTGCTTTATGCATAGAGTCCTTCCTTCACTCCAGGATTATTTAAGTTACTAATGTTTTATTCCAGTAATTTTATAGGTTTAAATTACATCTAAATCTCTGATCCAAGTGAGAAGCTTTTACTCTACACAAATCTGTACTCTTAAATTATTTTGTTGCCATGAGTGTATACTAGTATTATAATTTAAAAAAAAATAGTCACTTGCTAGTAGAGCCCAGATATATCTTTCTATGAAAATCTTAACAACAACAACAACAAAAACCAATAACGGATGTAATTTGAAAAACACTGATATGGTAAAAGAATGAAACTAGGTTTCCCATATTTTGCTTTGAAATGTGAAAGAACACCATATGTGAGCCTGTCTCTGCTATGTCTAAACTCCTCTTCCACGTGTACACACTGTTCAGCACATGAAGACTTCCAGCTGGTTATTGGTGGCCACCCCTCCTTAGGCTCAACATAATCCATGGAAACCAAGGAAGAAGTCAAGAGAAGAATTAACAGAGATATGGTAAAAGACAAGCATAGTAAGATATAAGTAACCTGTTGTAACCTGTTAAAAGCCAAATCAACAGTTTCCATCAGGCAGCAACTCTTCCTGACTCATTGGGACTGCCAAACAGTACAATTCATTTCTCCACTCCCACTCCAAAAAAAAAAGCCATTCCAGGCCCCCAGGCTCTCTAGTCCATAGCTCCAGAGTGTCTCCACTTTGCACGAAGTTAAAAGCCCAGGCTCTGGAAGGGCGTCTGGGTGGCTCAGTCATTTGAGCGGGGGGTCTCTTGGTTTCCACTCAGTCATGATCTCATGGTTTGTCAGTTTGAGCCCTGAATTGGGCTCCGGACTGAGCAAGGAGCCTGGATGGGATTCTCAATCTCTCTTTTTCTCCTTCCTTCTCTGCTCTGCCCCTTCTCTCTCTCAAAATAAATAAACTTTAAAAAATTTAAAAAAAAAGCACAGGTTCCAGATTCACACTGGACTCTGCCACTTACTAGCTGTGAGACTTAGCACAGCTGGGCTTCAGTTTTCTCACCCGTAAAATGGGGGTAATATAAGTAGTACTTACCTTATGATGCTATCCTGTGGATGCATTACCTAATAACCTAAAGCATTTAGTACAATGCCTGGAAAATAATGGTGCTCAATATATTTTATTTCGTAACTTTATCAGAGACTGATTAAGTCTGTCTACAAGTTCACTGCAGATTCTATAGGCATATCAGAAATTTAGGAATTAGAGGACATTCAGTTGTCCTGTCGTTTGACACGTTTGCAAAGATCATACAAGCTCTCCCTTTCTACTTTGTTAAGCTATAATATATGGATAATTAGTTTCTTGTTGCAATTAACTGCTAATTGTAGAATGCAGTAAATATGCAATTTGAGGTCTACTGTTATTAAAGGGGATCTTATTCACCTGACTTAAGACATGTTATTTCTTCTCCAAATGACTCAGTGCTCTATTCACTATCATTATCCAGTGAAGTTAGAGAAAGTTACTGAATCATTTCAAACCTATTTATTCATGCTAAGATCCCTCTGTGTAATGGAAAAAAAAAATCTTAGTCACACAGTAAGACAATGGGACCATAATGGAAAGGAAAGAAAAAATGTCTTACTTGGTAAACAGTGCAATCGAGGTACACTTTGTGATAATAATTCTCCCCAGCAGCTCTATGTAGTAAGCATTTTCTAAAGTTGTCCTATGAAGTTTCCCTCTTATAGAAAAGTGAACTGAAACTTTCCAAGATTATATTACTTGCAGGGATCATTAGGGCTTATTTTAGGAAGCTACCCCACCACATCTATATGTAGGTAGACATTTTTTCAAAATTTATTAATGCTATTGAAATGCATTTTATTTATTTTGCTATTTGGTTTATCTACTCAGGCTTTTATTACAGTTTTTGTTTTCAAGATCAACAAAAAGATATAAGTAATTGAATTTAATTAAAATAAATTAATTTAATTCTTTAATTAAAAACTTCCTGCTGTTATGGTTGTAGTATCTTCTCATAACTCTGAGGTTACTGATTATAGCTAATTTAAAATCATATTTGCTCTAATAACTATTTCCTTGGGCATTCATGCTTTTATTTATTGGGTTTGGTGCCTGTCTTTCATGGCGTTGCCTTTCTTTAAAAGCGTGATGATTCCTGGTTTGCTGTTTGGCTTTGTAATTCAGCATTCCTGTCTGTGAGAGCTGGTTCTATTCCTGTGAGCTTGTCTCTGGGCATTGTGGATGGGCCAGGCTAAGAGGAGCTCCCCGTTTCTCTCCCATTCCCTCTGCATTTCGCTTCTCTCTGGAGCACTGTTTCTCAAACTTTGTCAAGATTGTCCTCCAAAGGAGGCTTTATAGGCACTTTTCCCTCGAATCACCACTGAAGCCCAGTGAAATACCACAGAGATGACCACAAACTGTTGCAATATCTAAATTCCTCTAGCCCCACCCTCACTGAGAGTGATCTCACATACGCCCAGCTGAAAATGCACACCCTGAAGAATGTCCCTGCCTTTCCATAACAAATATGCTGGAGGGAAATGCTCTTACGACTCTCTGCTTAGAAAAGAGTTGCCCAAAGAACTTCCCCGCTCCTTTATCCAATGTTTCTGAATTTAAAACATTCTTCCCTCTAAAGTCTCTGATGTACGAGGGTAGTTTTGTTGTTGTTATATATTTTTTTATTGATAGACTTTTTTTTAGAGCACTTTTACGTTCACAGCAAACTGAGCAGGAAATGCAGCGTCCCCACAGACCCCCTCCTACCTCACACACAGCTTCTCTTGCTAGCAACATCAGCATGCACACTGGTTACAATCCGCACTCCCTTTAACACTGAGGTTCAGCGGCACCTGGGTGGCTCAGTTGGTTAGGCGTCCGACTCTCTCGGTTTCAGCTCATGTCATGATCTCACGTTTTCGTGGGTTTGAGCCCCACATTGAGTTCTGTACCGGCAGCGCGGGGCCTGCTTGGGATTTTCGGACTTTCTCTGTCTCTACCCCTCTCCTACTCATGCTGTCTCTGTCTCTCTCAAAATAAATAAATAAACTTAAAAATAGCATGTTAAATTGAGGTTTGCTCTGTTAATCTGATGATAAAAACTTTCAATATTTCTGGAATTTTTAAAAAAACTCAGATCTCCTGATAATCATGTTTTGTTATTTTCAAGCAATAGAATGAATTCCTCTTCATCTTTATAATTTTTGTAATTTTGAGGAATTGGGGCAGGTGGGCAGGGAGGGCTTTCTTTACACCCTCCATCTCCAGTCAGGCTCCTAGAGAGTTAGTTCCATGATTTTTTTTAAAAAATGGGGTAGGGGACACCTGGGTGGCTCAGTGGGTTAAGACTCTTGATTTTGGCGCTAGTGATGACCGCAGGCTTTGTGAGATGCAGCCCTGAGCCTGCTTGGGATTCTTTCTCTCTCTCTTTGTTCCTCCCCTGCTTTTTTTCTCTCTCTCTCGAAATAAATAAATAAACTTTTAAAAAAGTTTTAAGAACTTTTTAAAAAGTTTATTTATTTTGAGAGAGAGAGAGAGAGAGAGAGAGAGAGAGAATGAGCTGGGGAGGGGGAGACAGAGAGAGAGAGAGAGAGAGAGAGAGAGAGAGAATCCCAAGCAGGCTCCACACTATTAGTGCAGAGCCCTATGCAGGGCTGGAACTCATGAACCGTGGGATCATGACCTGAGCCGAAATCAAGAGTGAGGCACTTAACCGACTGAGACACCAACATGCCCCTCAAAGTAAATAAACAAACTTAAAAAAATTGGGAGGTGGGGCAGGAAGGAATTAACTTCCATTGACTGTTATTGGAAGCCATACCAGTGGTCTTCTAATTTTAGCTCAATAATTCTTCTAAATTCTAACAGGCAAGCAAATTATTCTTAACTAAATATCCAACGTTAAAAAAAAAAGTAATCTCTACGCCCAATGTGGCTTGACCCAGAGTTCAAGAGTCGCATGCTCTACCAACTGAGCCAGCCAGGCACCCCTAAATATTCAATGTTTCCAATAAATAATAGATATTAACTTATGTGTGATAAAGTAGAATGGCTCTATTTTTATGAGTTCTTTCTTTAATGTACTGTACTTTTGATTGTTGAATTTATGATATATTTAATTTATATAACAAATTACAATTACTTATCAATACTGCACATTTAAGCAATTTTATAGAAAAAAAGACCACAAAGTCCATTAAGTTCTATTTCTATTACTCCATATTCACTTTTAATCTGTCAGTATATATGAACATATATGGCAAAGTTCTAATATTTTATGCATACTATTTCTGTACTGTTTTGTTACCCAATATGTATGAGTGTCTACTTATATTTACAAGTGTACAAAATACCATTTTTACTACTCATGTAATTATTTTTTATGTTTTTTAAAATTTTTTAATTTTGAGAGAGATAGAGTGTGAGCAGGGGTGAGGCAGAGAGAGAAGGAGACAGAATCTGAAGCAGGCTCCAGACTCTGAGTTGTCAGCACAAAGCCTGATGTGGGGCTTGAACTCACGGACTGTGAGGTCCTGACCTGAGCCGAAGTCGGATGCCCAACCGACTGAGCCACCCAGGTGCTCCTACCCATGTAATTATTAAACAGGATGGAATCACCGTGTTTGCTGACATCTTGTTAGTATTAAGAATATATTTTGTTGTGTGGAAGAGCACGAATGACATCAAGCATCTTTCTAAAACACTTAACCCAGTTTATAGTGCACTGTCAGCCCTGCCAATCACTGGGTTCGAAATTTTAACTTGCTTGGAAGTTTTTAAATTGACACTCTTTCTTTCTTTGACATTTATGACCACTTTTTTCCCACGTAATGACTTCCTATCTGTATTCTCACATGTATGAAAGTGTTCGTGGTAGATTGTATTTGCCTAATCTGTCTAGAACAACCAAACAGACCCATACCTTCTTATTTGTCACTCCTCCCACTGAGCTCTGCTTCTCCTCTAGAATTTGAGTGGCTTTGTAATTCTGGCGGAAGTGACGCTGTGTGACCTTCCAAGGCTATAGAATGTTTGGGTTCAAAAGAAGTGTATCGAAAGATACACCTTGTCTGAAAACTCAGCCACCTAGCTGTGAGGAAGCCCAAGCAGCCTACAAAGCGGCCCATGTGGAGCCAAACCGAGGGCCTCAACCCACAGGCTTAACTGAGTTCAGTTACACAGCCAGCCCCAACTTGCCAGCCATGTGAGTGAGTCGTGTTTACGCACTAGCACCAGGCTAGTCACTCCTGCTAATGGTGTTGGCAAACAGGAATATGACATCCCTGCTGAGTTCTGCCCAAATTAGACTTATGAGCAAAATAAATAATTATTTTGTTTCAAACCACAAAATGTGGGGCTGGTTCGTTACCCAGCAACAGATAATTGATACAGTGTGCATATCTCTTTTAACCAAGTATCAAGCCCAATTTGGAATGTGGCATTTACAGGCATGCTTGGGGGTGGGTGGTTACTGTGGGTTGGGTTCCAGATCATGGCAATAAAGTGAAAGCAATAAAGTGAGTCAAATGAATTTTTTTGTTTCCTAGTGCACATAAAAGTTTTGTTTACACTGTACTATAGTCTATCAGGTGTGCAATAGCATTATGTCAAATATAAATACATACTTTAAAAATATTTTATTTTTAAACAATGCTAACGATCATCTGAGCTTTCAGCAAGTCATAATGACTGCTCACAGATCACCATGGCAAATATAATAATAATGAAAAAAATTGAAACATCGTGAGAATAGCCAAAATGTGACACAGAGACACAAAGTGAGCAAATGTTGGAAAATGGTGCTGATAGACTTGCTGAAGCAGGGTTTTCACAAACCTTTGATTTGTAAAAACTTCACTATCTGTGAAGTATAAGAAAGCAAAGCACAATAAAACAAGGTATATCTGTATTTGTCTAATTCTTTATTTGGAATAACCACTTTCTTTTTTTTTTTTTTAATCAGAGAGAAATATAGACAGGTGAGAGGCAGTATAGCATAAGGTATAAGGGCACTCTGTAATTAGGCTGCTTGGGGTCAAATCCTGGCTCTGTTGATCACTAGCAAATTATCAACAGATACCTTATCATCTGTTAAATGGGGCTGATAATGACAACCATTTCAAGAAGTATTATGAAGATTAGGTGAGTTAATGTATATAAAATACTTAGCTCATTGCACAGGGAACAGTAAATCCTGTTTAAGTGTTATTAGCCATTCCTAATAGTTACATATTTTCACATATGACTCTATTCTGCTGCTTTTTTAAAAATTGCATTGTAACACACACATTTTTTTACCTTTTTTTTTTCTGTCTTCCTTACCTTGATACTTGGTATCAGCTGGGATTTTTTTGCTAGTACAATAACAGAAAACTCAATAAAACCTTAATTAAGAAGGAAATAGTTTAACTTAATAAGAGATCTTGGTTGGATAAGATCTGCAGTCGACCAGTGTATCATTTCCATGATGCCATCAAATATCCAGATTCTATCCAGCTCTTAGATGTGCTAATATTGGCAACAAAATGGCTAGGTAATTCCAAGCATCATATCCAAGTATATGGCAAGTCCAGAGGGAGTAGGCAGACCACCTCTTGATTCTCCAGGAGCAAGAAAGGTTTTCTTCACAGATTTAAGTTCACTGGCAAAGTTTTGTGTGTGTTTCAATTCAGAAACAAATCCCTTGCTATATATCATTGGAGTGGAAAGAATGTTGGACCATCAACCACAATGTTTCTGAACTTTCTAGCATATACAACTTGTTTTTGGTAAAATATACCCTGTTTCATCAGTAGCTCTGATTTCTTCTCTGACTCAGACATTTAAGGGAGAGTTCTATGCTTTTCAGATGGTTGGTCACTTAAATTTTTTTTTGTTGTTATTGTATTGTAGATGAAATGACACGTAGAATTATTTTGTTTATTATGCATCTTTGAATCTCATTCTACTTCTCAAGGAGGAAGTCTATTTTTTTTCTCTCCATGTCTATTAATTCTACTCTATTTTATTGTCAGCTATATAATTAATTAATTGTTTAATCGATCTGCCATTTTGATACTAGGACTTTAAAGTCTTCAATTATGAATATATTCCTATTTCTTTCTTCCTGTATTTCTGCATTAGCTTTTGTTTTAGGTATTTGCTTTATTTCTTGAAGACAGATTTAATGTTGATATCTTATGTGCAATTGTAATTTTTACCATCGCATAGCAATCTTGTTTCTCACCTGTATTCAGTTTCAAACCTGTTTTACCTAATACCATAATAAGAACTCTGCCTCTCCTTCTCTCTTTCTCTCTTTCCACTTTCTTTCTCTAGTTTATTTTTGTTTTGGTTTCGGACAAACCTGTTGAAACTCAGACCATCTCTAAATAGCTGTCTTATCTCTCGTTTTGATAATGATGCCAATAACAACTTTTAGCTTAGAAAATCACAAAAATACCTATTGATTATATTTTTATGCCTATTCTAATTTCCTGGAACTTTGAGAGCCTATGAGACCCTGAAATTTGCAAGTTTAAATAAACTTAACTTTTCGAACCAGTTTGTACTTCATTACGGAGTATCACAAACATCATTATGGTTATTACTATATTTTCTGATAATGAAGGTGTTCAGTTGGATATAAGGATACTACTTCACACTTTTGCCAAAGCCAGTATTAATGCCACAAAGGTTATTTTATCATCCAGTTTTCTATTCAGTAGGATTTTGAAGGGGTTACAAGACATATGGATTATCTCTAAACAACTGCAGGCTTTTAAATGATTCTGTAAGTAGTCCAGTAAGGACTCCTAGAAGAGTTTGGGTATTGTGTATTACCATGTACATGAGAGAGAATGGAGAACATGTCTGTAGTTGGCTGATAAAAGACCCCAAAGGTATCAGGTCCTAGAGCCTATAAATAGTAACTAATTTTGAAAAAGAGTCTTTGCAGATGTGATTAGATTAAGGATCTTGAGACAGGGAGATTATCTGGTGGGCCCTAAATGTCATAACAAGTGTTCTTATATAAGACAGGCAGAGGACAATTTCACACACACATGGGATGGGGAAGACTGAGAGAAAAAGGAAGAGGAGGAGAAAGAGGAGGAGATGGAGTGGAGAAGAAGAAGAAGAAGAAGAAGGGGAAGAAGAAGAGGAGGAGGAGGAGGAAGAGGAGAAAGGAGAAGGAGAAGGATGGGTAGGGGAGGAGAAGGAGAAGAGGGAGCAGAAGAAGAAGAGGAAGAGGAGGGTAATGAGGAGGAGGAGGAGGAGGAGGAGGGGAAAGAAGGAACAGAGGAAGATTTGAAGATGCTGACCTTGAAGATTTGAATGATGAGGCTGCAAGTCAAGGAATGTCAGCAGCTACCAGAAGCTGGAAGAAGCAAAGCATGGATTCTCCCCAAAGTCTCTGGAGGTAGCAAGGCTCTGCCAATACCTTGATTTCAGTCTCGTGATATTAGGTTTAGGACTTCTGGCCTCCAGATTTCTGACAGAATAAATTTCTGTTGTTTTAAGCCATCAAGTTTGTGATAATTTGTTAGAGCAGCCATAGGAAATGAATACAATGCCAATCAATAATATATTTTCAGATATCAAGAGATAACTTTAGTGGTGTCCTAGGCAATGACAGCAGGGTTCCTCGATAGAGTAGTAAGAGCCACCTTTGGTATCCAATATGAAACCAGAAAGCTATATGGAAGTGACCCAGTGGTAAAGTAAGTTGCCTTTGGATCCAGGAGAATATTCTGCTAGGTTCCTAAATAGAATCAACTTTAATTATCTAGTTAAGGAAAATATGGAAACATTCCAGCTTCAATAAAACTGAACTGAACAAGACACCGTGCCTATAAAATGTCAATTGAATGAAATGTACAAATGGAATGCAGCTATACAGGTAAGGTGTGTCCTTTCTCTGCTCACAGATTCCCATTTGACAGTATGTCTTTGTGTTTGGGTTACTTTAGAACCAGCTGGGGGGCCCCTGCGGGCACTGGAGATAGATGCAAGGCCTTCCTTGTTTCTCCATCACTTTTTTTTTTTTTTTTTTACAGTTCCTTTCTTGGTCTTGCTTTGTTTTTAAAACCAGGAAAGCAGCCTGCATTTCCAAGGTCATTCCTCTCCTGGTCTCTTCTTTTCAGGACCATATTGTTTTGTTTTGTCTTTCTTTAACCTAGGAAAAAAAGCAACCACAAATGTAATGTTTATCTTTCAAAATAGCAGCTGAAAAAGGCACAGGATGTGTGAGACTAAAAACGCTCTTTGGTTTCCTCTCCTTTTTTTGTGTGACTTTCCTCAGGTTCCTCCCAGAGGGAGCCTGCTGTAAGTAACATTTTTCTGTTTGGCTATGGAGAAAAGTTCCCCCAATGAGAGCAGCATCACCTTAGGAACATAAGCTGGTGTATTCTGCGCCTTCGGGCACAGGTTTAACTGCACTTCAGTGATGATTCTCCGCTGCGTTGTCTTTTTCATTATGTCATGACTTCAGGTGGATTAGTCTTCATTCTCTCCTCAGTTGTCTGAAAATAATCATGGGTTGTGGATTCCAGTGCTACTGAAATATTGACTTTTCTTGGGAACTCTGTAAGAAAAACTTCTTGGAAATCTATCTTCCACCAACTTAGCTGTTAACTTTCTTTTTGGGTGCATTCCATCAGACAACAGGATTTAGTAGTTCAAATTCTTGCCTCACAGGACTACTTGTTCTTAATGACTTGTGTCCTTTCTTCCACTTCTCATTTCCTACACCCTCTTTGCTCAATTCTCTCTTCCTTTATTTCTACATCTTTGCACAGTCTTCTACAACCATCTACCTGCTTGCTATTGACTAAGGACCTTTCTCACCCCCATTATTTCGGATGTGACTTTTATAAAGTGTATAGGAACCGTGACAAGTGTTTTTTAAAAAACTGAATTGAATTACTCTGATTACATGCCATTAAGACTCCTTGTCTGTAGTACACATATGTTTGCTTTTGTTACATGCATTCTAACCCTTCATAAAATTAACTCTGGTCTCTTGAATGATGGCCATGTTATTTCTTGGTGATGACTATATCACAATGTTTTATTACGCCTCCAAAGTATCACCTTTCTCTTTGCAGAATATAATTAATTCACTTGCAGAAAGAAATGAGTTTCAAAGTTTAAAAATTGACTAATGGCGAAGAAAGGCAAAACTGGTTGTAGTGTATCTGGAGAAGCACGCTCTGTGGGTAGTTTGACTCACAGCCCTGAAAGACGAGGCATTGAAAGAGTTGCGACCAGGGGCGCCTGGGTGGCTCAGTCACTTAAGCGTCCACTCTCAGCTCAGGTCAGAATCTCCAACTTTGGCTCAGGTCATGATCTCATGGTTCGTGGGTTTAAGCCCCGTGTCGGGCTCTGTTCTGGCAGCTCAGAGCCTGAAGCCTGCTTCAGTTTCTGTATTTCCCTCTCTCTCTACCCCACCCCTTGCTTGTACTCTGTCTCTCTCTCAAAGATAAATAAAAGGTAAAAAAATAAAATAGAAAGAAAGAAAGAGTGATGACCAAATGGCCCCCATCTAATTAGTGCATAGCCACATTTAGGCAGCACCCCTCCTTTCATCTTTTTTTTAAGTAGTCTCCATGCCCATCATGGGGCTTGAACACAAGACCCTGAGATCAAGAGTCCCATGCCCTACTGAGGGAGCCAGCCAGGTGCTCCTGTCACCCCTCCTTTTGGTGACTTAAGGCGCTCTGAGACTATACTACCTTAGGAAAGTTCCTAAGTGTATGGGCATTTCTAGAATGTCTAGAAATTTTTGTTTCTTTTCTATTGATTGGAGGTTTATTTGCCCTTCTACACTGTTTTGTACTTTCAGGGACTGTCTTAACTGCATTTGTTCCTTCAGTTCTTCTATGTCCAAAAAACGCCCTGAGTGAGTACTTAGAAAGGGGAAGAGCTACTCTCTCTTTATTTCTTTGCAGTTTTCACAGAGGAAACCAAAGGCAGACCGCTTCCTTGGTATATCTTGTAGCATCTTATCAGATTTTCTTTTATTATATATTTTTTCTCTGTGTGTGGTCTCTTAGTGCAAATGGTAGGTAAACCTGCTATTTCTGGCTTAGGTCAGGTATTTTTTTCACAGTGGATTTTTATAGGCCTTTTATGCAATGTGATCAGCCAGCCCCAAGCATATCCTAAGAAGAAGCTTCTGTGTTGAGTGTACTTCACATGCCTGAATTTCCCCCAGCCTTCGAAATGTATATCCTGAATCAGCTCTTATTTTATCTGTCTGAAACATCCTTTAAGGGAAATTACAAAAAAAAAAAAAAGAAGAAGAAGAGGTTTTTCATAAATATTTGGATCTAAGTTCTTTCGAGTTTTAATAAATCAAACCTTTGTTTCCCTTTGCTTAAAATAAGCCGAAGGAGAAGTAGATGAAAGATTACACAGAAACCGCCTCTTTAGATGTCGTCTGCCTCAAAGGACAAACAGTTTTTCTCTCGGGTATAAGACATCTCTGTTATGCAACGATTCGAAGCATAACAGAAGAAAGTGGATTATACCAGATTCAAAGTAAAAATCCAAGACGGTTTCTCTTGCTTTGGTGGGCTTATTTGCATTTCCCATGTTCTTTTTCAGGTCAGTTAAGTGGTCCGAGACCCAGGCACGTTTGTCCGGTATGGATTGGGGAATAAATAACTCCTTTTGTATCTGAGTGCTTTGTAGGGAGGAGTCTGTAACAGGGAGGCTCTTAAACACATTTCTTTTAAACCTCTTTTTTTGTCCCTGGTGTGGGTCACACAACACAAAGTAGTTTTCACATTTTTATGTCAGCTGGAGTTCCTTTCATTATTATAAGCTCTCAATTTCCTTTACCATTATCGCCTTACTAAAGAGATAAATATTTGCAACAGTTTTCAGCACCAAAACAATCTTAAAATTTTTTTAAATAGAGAGAATGGGGGCAGAAAAACAAACCAGCTTATTTCACCAGCCCAAGGGTCTTGCAATCATCACCAAATTTAAGAAACATATTTCTCAAGTATGTGCCCTGCCTAGGAGTGTGGTAGCATGGAGACTGATCTGGGGTAACACATGTCAGCAATGTCAGTCGGTTCTAAGGGTTTCTCCATTGATAACTCGTTGTGAGGCCTTTCTTAGGTCTTTGTGTCTATTAAGGATGAGGAATAGAGGGGACAGTTTTAGGTAGGCACACACTGTCATGTTGCTCTAGTACGTGGTCGCCGAGTAAACAGGAAATAGCTTTCTCATTCATATCTATGGCTGAAAGCCATCTAGACTAGAACCTACCTAAAAGTCATGAAGACTAAGTGTGGCAAAAAGCCCTTACTGTTTTTGTGCTGCTAATTTATGCTGCTTTATGAAGGATTTCTGTGGTTGTTGTTGTTGTTGTTTAGTAACTATTGGCAGATGCGACGTACCTTGGGGTTCTAAGGTGGAAAGGTCACTTTAGTGATCTTTGACCATGGTTCCACTGACCACAGTTCTGCAGGAGACCACAATCATTCAGGTTTTTCTTTGATTTTTGAATACTTTGTTTAATGATCACAAGAAAAGTAGTTTTGTGATGGCTTTTAAAAATAAGTCTGTCTAAATAAGCATGACCTTCTCATTAGATTGAATTGCAATCTGTTCTTGGACTAGGCAGAAAAAGAACTATCAGAACTTCTTGAAGCCTTTTTCCAGGACTTTGATTCTATTAGCTAGAACATTCTTGGAACACAAGGCAAAGTCCTCTGGCTATTCTGTCTGAAAACATGAAACTTCACACTCACGGTTTTCAGAAATTTAAGTGTCCCAAGCCAGCCATGTTTGTTTTTTGATTTCCTGCCCAGTGCGCTTTTTCTATTTTGACACTTAATTAAAAATTTCTTTTAAATGTTTATTTATTAATTTTTTTGAGAGAGACAAAGTGTGAGCCGGGTGGCAGTGGGGTGCAAAGAGAGAGGGAGACACAGAATCTGAAGCAGGTCCAGGCTCTGAGCTGTCAGCACAGAGCCTGAGGCGGGGCTTAAACCCACAAACAGTGAGATCATGACCTGAGCTGAAGTCAGATGCTCAATGACTGAGCCACCCAAGCTCTCCTTGACTTAAATTTAAATTGAACATATATATCTTTTTAAAAATTGCACATATATCTTAGATGTAATTAATGAGTAGGTATGAAATATAAGGTACAATATACAAACATATTGAGAGACATGGAATATCAAACACTGATTAGACTATCTCAGTCATTCTAATACAGATTCTAGACAAAAGAATTTTTAAAATTATTTAGCAGTTAAGTTTACAAAATATTTCTGGGAGATAATGTATATTGCCATATATTCCACTAATGAGTGCAGCTACACTTTCAAGTATTTTCAGAGTTAGGATTAAGTAATATCATTTTCTATATTTCATTAAAGTGTCATGATGTTAAATAATTTACCACAGTTCACAAAAAGTTAGCATTTTTTTTTTGTCTCCACTGTGGGGAAAATGTTAAAAAACAAGGAAGAAAAAAATTTTAGGGATTACAGGGGGCCATTTAATTAGATCCTAGGGTAATGAGTACATTAAAAAAAACCAAAACACCAGTGTGTTTTGTTTTGGTTTTTAGAGAGACAGAGAGCTTGAGTGAGGGAGAGAGAGAATATTAATCAGGCTCCATGGTCAGCTCACTGCAGGGCTCCATTCCATGACCTTGGGATCAAGACCTGAGCCAAAATCGAGTTGGACACTCAACCGACTGTCCACGAAGGCACCTCTAAAAATCAGTGTTAAATGGAATCTGCCTTCAGGAGCTTTTAATGTGTGTCCTATTATATGTTCCAGGTTTATCTCATTTTAGGAAAGTGCACAAAAAGATGGAATTAATGGTCTGGAAATTTAGTCAAGCATCTAAGAAACCTCCTGAAAGAAATTTCTTAGTATTAACTTCATATTCCTTTTCTGTTATAACAAAATGGCAATCTATTATTTTCTCTATATTAATTAAAATAATAATTTTGAAAAAGATAGAAGGAAGGCAAATTCCTATACTGAAAGCCAGCTAGAAGAGAGTGACAGAGCACTGGGGACGTAAGTCTGGCTTGGTGACAGAGGGCCTCGAAATTTAGATTATATACATACACACATTGTGTGCACAGCAGGGGGGGGACGAATTATATATGCAGTGATGACAGAGAAATATCAGTGCCTCCTCTCACAATTCATGTTGCCAAAATAATGATTATGATAGTAGCAATGCTCTCCTTGCCTTCCTGGATGAAGCCCAGTATGACATGTGGTAAGATTTAACTAGAGTAGGGCAGACTTTTTATGATATTTGGCCAGGCTTTGTGCATATGTCTTTTATCTTATTTGACTAATACACACACATGCTCTCTATTATACATGATCAATAATGTTGGTTTATACAGTATTCCTTCTTTGAACATAAATAAAAGAGCCCTGGGACCCAGCAATTGCATTACTAAGTATTTATCCAAAGGATACAAAAATGCTGATTCAAAGGAGCACACGCACCCCAATGTTTACAGCACTGCTATCAACAATAGCCAAGTTATGGAAAGAGCCCAAATGTCCATTGACTGAAGACTGGATAAAGAAGAGGTGGTATCTGTGGAATGGAATATTGCCTGCAGATGAAAAATAATGAAATTTTGCCATTTGCAACAATGTTGTTGGAGCTAGAGAGCATTATGTTAAACAAAGTAAGTCAGTCAGAGAAAGATAAAAATCATATGATTTCACTCATGTGGAATTTAAGAAATAAATAAACAATAAAAGATATCTAAATTTATGGAGAGAAGAACAGTGCTTGCTTAAATCTGAAGAGAGGCACTTACCATTGCCTGGAAGAAATACTCTTTTTTCTTTATTTTCTTTTTTTTTTTTTTTAATTTTTTTGAGGGAGAGCACCCTTAAGTGGGGGAGGGTAGCAGAGAGAGAAAGAAATTGAATCTTAAGCAGACTCCATACTCTGCATACAGCCAGATCCCACAACCTCGGCATCACTATTCGAGCAGAAAACAAGAGTTGAAAACTCAACAAACTGAGCCACCCGGGCGCCCCTGGAAGAAATATTTCTTAAATAAAAGCTGAGACAAAGCCACAAGATGCCCAGCCAAGCCACACGCTGGGTTAAGAGAGAAGATATGGAGAGCACATTTCAAAGGGCATACTGAGTGATGTTTCACCAGGGGCCCCAAACTTGCAAAAATTTCCAATCCTCTTGCTAAATCTAAAAGAGAATGAATTGAGATGTAAACAACCTAAAAAACAAAAATCCCTATCCAAGCATTTAGCTTTATAAATCTAAATGATCTAAGATTCTCAAATACATTTTTAGAAAAATGTTTATTTATTTTTCAGAGAGAGAGAGTGTGTGTGAGCAGGGGAGGGACAGAGAGAGAGGGAGAGTGAGAATCCCAAGCAGGCTCCTTGCTGTCAGCATAGAGCCCAACGTGGAGCTGGATCCTATGAAACCGTGGATGTCATGACATGAGCCCAAGATCAAGAGTCTGACGCTTAACCAACTGAGCCACCCAGGTACCCCTGATCTTGAATTTAGTTCTCGATGTTTTGTCTTCCCTGCTGGTCTTTTTTTCTTTTTTTTAAGGTTTTATTTTAAATAATCTTAACCCCAATGTGGGGTTTGAACTCATAACCCTGAGATCAAGAGCCTCATGCCCTGTGGACTGAGCTTGCCAGGGGTCCTGTCTTCCTCCTCGGTTAAACAGAAAAAACAGACACCAACATCAAGGTGAAGTGTAAAGCAAAGGTCACTTTTATACCCTCTCAAAATGGATGTGAAAAAGGAAAACACAGGTCTTTTAGGACCCCTTTTACTTGCAGTAGTTAATGGTTACTTACCACTATGTTTTCAGCTTCCTTTTGTTGAGTCATCAGCTATTCTCCTCCCCCACTCCTTAGTTTCCAGGGTCAACAGGCAACCTTTTATTAAATCATGGGACTGCATTTGCTATGTTTGGTCTTGATCCAGCTTCTTTATTATCTCTGCTGTTGTGCACTACACTGTTTTGTAGACACACCAGATAAAATGGGGAAACAAAACCAGGAGACTATTCCCAGACTATTTGCCAACTGATTTTAAACTGTTGCTGGGTGAGGGTACGCAAAATAATAAATGGTCTTTTATTCCTGAGTCTTGTAGCATAGAAATGGGTGGGGGTGTTAACTTCTGATTCTGTCAAATGCCTTCATTCTTCCTTTGCCTCAGTTTCCTAATTTGTTTAAGTGTCCAGGATTTTTTCTTTTCTTCCCTAATTCTATGTAGTGTAAATGCCTTGAATATTTTTCTATCATCCCGTCATAACAAAATGAAGCAGGATGGATATATGTATAATCATTTATAATCCTCCATATCTTGTTCTCAGAACTCCTTAGTTTTCAATTGTAGTGTCTCAGGAAATGCCAGTAGTTCACAAAGTAAACCTCACAGAGTTGATCCCGTGGCAAGTGAGGGTCAGAGAGTATCAGTAAGTTCTGCAAGACATATGGCTAGCTGGGGTCAGAACTCCCCAGAACTGGGATTCGACTCCTGGCCATTCTCAACTGAAGTCTTAATTTTCCCTGGAATTTCAGAATGGGTAAGCAGACTTAAGGTCTGAATTGGGTTTCTCAGTCCAGTATGATCTTTGGAAACATTCGTTCTGAAAAATTTGACAATCTCGGGCTGTTTCACAGGGATTTGGGATCTGATTCTACAGAGCGGGACCTAACCTTCTTCTGGAGCAGAGCCACATTCCCAAGGACCTCATCCTCAACCTACATCCTTCGCAGTTGACCAGGGTCAGAGTTGACACAGCTGAAACATTCTACAGTGTATCCACATCTCTGGTCGCACCAGGACAGAGTGGGGGTAGGAGAAGGGTACAAGATCAACCATTCGTTCAAAGGGCTACACAATCATTAACCCAGTAACAGTGCAGGCCAGCATCCTCTCTCACATTAGTTATAAGAAAAGTGTTCTCAAAATGTAATTTTCCCTTATCCTTATTTTTTTTTTAATTTTGCAGAAAATTATTACAGACTCATCATTGAGTACCTTGACTTTGAATCACAAATCACCCGTTAGGCACGTGGGTTTTGTTCAAATCTGCACCAGAGTGGAACATTTTGTTTTGGGAACGTGAGAAGTACGAAATACAAATCTGCCAAGAGTCTTCCTCCAAATTGCTCTGGGATTAGGCAGGGTAGGTATTGACCTTCCAAGGGAGGGGGTGCAGACAAGGCAAGTCTGAGTCAGGTAACGCCCTTGGGTGAGGTCCCGGGAAGATAAAAGTCAGATCACAAGGATAGAGTGTATTAAGCATTTCTGCCCTCCACTGGGCCGGTTCCATATATAGAGAGGAAATGGAGGTGTGGACGCCCAAAAATTCCGGTCTTTAGACTTGCGGTGCAGGCAGCGAGCAGGAAAGGGCCTGCCTGCTACTGCCTAAGGTTAAGCCACTGTGCGCTGCGAACCCGGCAAAGTTCACCTGATTTCGTTACAAACCTGCAACATTGAGCCTGGAGGTAAACTGGGTGTAAACGAACTCAGAACCGGAAAATCCAGGTCCGCACCCAACGAGCGCCCGTCCCCACCCCTCGGCAGGATCCTGCGTGGGACCCAGGGCGGGGGCAGAGTCTGGCGCGGCGCCCGACCCCGCCCCTCCCGCCCGCCTCCGGTCCCGCCCCTCCCGTCCTCCCCGCTCCGACCCCGCCCCCGGGGGCTCGAGCGGTCTCCGCCCTCGCCCGGGAGCTGTGAGGCTGCGGGAGCGCTGCCGCAGTAGCCGCCTCAGCTGCCGCGGAGCCGCTCACCTCACCTCCGTCGTCGCTGAACCGCTCCCGGCCCAGGAGGCTGCAGCCGAAGCCAGGAGCCCTCAGTCCTTGCCTCGAGCTCGCCGCCGCCCTTCGAGGGCGCCCCAGGCCGCGCCATGGTGAAGGTGACGTTCAACTCGGCTTTGGCCCAGAAAGAGGCCAAGAAGGACGATGCGAAGTGCGGCGAGGAGGCACTCATCATCCCCCCCGACGCCGTCGCGGTAGACTGCAAGGTCCGAGGGCCAGGGAGGTCGGGGGACTGAGCGCGGGGCCCGGGGCGGCTCTGCGCGCCGCCGTGGCGCAGGGGTGCGGGCGAGGGTCTCCGGGACGGTCCCCGGGCTCTCCGTCTTCTGAGGCTGCCCCCCTTTCTTGTCCGGCCGCAGCTTCCCCTTTGTAAGAAAGTGCGTGTGCAGGAATCGGTGGTTAACACGGGATCGGGGGCTTGCGAGGCCTGGAGAGAGGGATCGAAGAATTGTGCCGAGTTCACGGTCGTTGTGCAGTCGGGGGAAGGTGCGTGGGGTCGGGACTGAGTTCGTTCCGCCTGGAGACCGGCGGCGACATGCAAAACAACAAAAACAACAACAGAGTTTGGCACTTCCTCTCTGTGTAAATAATGTGCCTAAAATGGCTGACATCATTACAAGCCTAAACCTCTGTTGCTTCCTACTTTCGTTTCCAGGCTGAACAGCACTTGGACGAAGTCCAGCTGCTGTAAGCCTCTTAATTTTAAAAGCATTTTCTTTACCTCCTTTTTCCACGGCCCTTCAGTATTGGCAGGTGAACTTCACATTGGGGTCTGGAGAGGGGGCTGAGGAGTGGGTGACGTGAGAAAGCGAAGTGACGATCTTTTCAGAGTAGCCTTTGGCTACTGATTTTATAGTTAAAACAAATATTCCCGGTAAAGGTCCGTAATTACTGTGTACATGTCAGTGTAAAACCGACGACTGGTTTTTAAATTATATAAGCGTCTTTATGAGGACCCCTTACCCTAAGTGAAACTAAACCGGAGAAACTTGTCCTCGTCCCTTACAAAATTCTCCCTTATTTCGCAAAATCCCCCTTTTAGTCCTAATTAAAAATCAGGAGTGGGACCATAATTGTGGCTTTTTGCAACTTACAATAATAATTCATTTAGAATATGATTGTAATTGTTTCAGAAGTTACAAAGGAAAGGCTCATAGCCTATTTTCTAGGAGATCTTCTTTGGGCTGCAAGATTTCAAAACTGTAGAAATTAGCTGTAGAAGTTATTTATGCTACATGACTTACTTTTTTCCTTAGCATTTTTCAAGACCTGTTATCAGGGCACACTTAAACTTAAAAAACCAATAATCGTGTGCAGGTATGAGTAATAAGTGTTATTTTTTATATGGTTTAGTGAAAGTTGCTATTGAAAAATATGGCACTGACATACTATAAAAAATTTGAGAGTATATGAATCTGGATGTGCTTTTTTTTGGAAATGTTCTAGTTAAAAACATCAGGGGTTGATGTTTAAATGACTGCTTTGCCTTGAATAGGAACAGTGAACTGATTCCCTAAAAGGATTAAGAGTTTGGGTATTGGTATTGTTTTCTAAATCCATTGCAAACAGTCTTGGTCTTTAAAAGAAAATGTTTGGAATGCACAGAGGATAATTCCAGTAGCAAATTATCATCTTAGCTCTGTGTTTATCTAACATTCATTGTACCTAAAATAGATTGTCAGGTGCCTTGTCATAACAGTCTCAGATACATGTAGAGATTTTAATCGTATTATTTATCTTTTAAAAATCCTATAAATAAATATAATTCCTCCCATTTAAAAAAAAGGGAAGGAAAAAACAGATGATGTCACTTCAGAGAGCTTTTCTCTTTCTCTGTATTGAAGGAGATTTGAAACTCGGGATGAAAGTCAGAGTTAATTTGCTACGCAGCTTTACATCTGACTTTTAACATTTTCTGTCATTTCTGAAATGTTAACCTTGTTTTCAAATTCTTAGAATTTCTCACCGTTTCACCATATGCTAATTTTGTTTTCACAGCAGTTGTGAATATGTAGCCATTGGTAGCTCTGTGCTTTGTTTTCTATTTTCTTTTTCTGTTTGGTTTCTATTTTCTTAGATCCTGTATCCAAATAGAAATACTGGAACTAAGCTGTGAGGGCCAGAGTATTCCTTTGTAACCTCACAGCAGTCATGGATGAATAGGCAGATAAAAAAAATGACTAAATCTTTTTCTAGCAATAAGCTCAAAGACTTCTTTTCAGTGAGTGACAAAATATTGCTCTACATTAAAAGTAGAATCCTTATAATCAGTCACTTAAACGGTAAATGAAGACTTTGCTTAGTAACAGACATTGTGAAAGAACTTCTGATCTGCATCTTAGCCTGGGCTGTGGTTACGTAATGTGCTCTATCTAGCTCCTTGGGGTGACTTTACAGTAACCACTGAGTTTGACTGCCTGGGTTCTGCACAGAATCAGCCTTTCTTTTTTCCCCAGGGGCATTTCCTTGCCTGCCAGGTTGGTTGAGAGAAGCAAGTAAAGCTAATAATGGACCAGAACTCCTGAACAAGACATTTTTAATACCTTTAAACCCTCCTGGACCTCAATATCCAAAAGACATTTCGTTTTTCAAAATGTACAGTTAAGGGTCACCTGCCCTGATGTCATTTTGGATTCTGGTTTAAAAAAAAAAAAAAGCAAATTCTGTTAGTTTAGAATCTACCAAAGAATTCTGATCTCTCTCTACCACCAAGAATGCTGATTGCTCCAGTCATCTGTCTTATGTAACACACATTCCAGTACTTTAATGTTGCTTCTGTCTTTTGCTTTTTCTTTAGCTCTTTTCTTATTACAGGTTCCACTGCCCCATTTTTCAATCTTGTCTTTTTAGTAGCTGTCAACTCTTAACGGTCATGTTAGATTATTGTATCTCAAGTAGCTTGCTATTTACTATTCTTTCCCTACATTTTCCTCTCAATTTTTCATCTTCCCCTGCCCGTCCCCAACTGGCATAAAGCTCAGAGGGACAGAAAGAGCAGAGTATGACCTCTGTTCTGTGTAACAGGTGGATTTGAAATTACGTGCTTGTTTTATGTTATGGGCAGCAATTCATTCACTTATGTTTGTGTCTGTAACTTTGAGCTTTGGAAAACTTACATATTTGCAAATATCAAAGAAAATACTTCATGTCCTGAGTCAGAAGTCCCTGTTTTGCTTTTACATTATAATTGCTTGAGCTTGGGCTTAAGTTTTTCATTTTCTTTATCTTTGTGATGAGAGGGTACAACCACGTGGTCTATAATGACTCTTCTTCCAGTTTTACAATTTGATGAAGATGTTGGGTTTACATAGTTATATTTGGCAGGAATTAAATTGTTTTAATTGTGAAAAATAACAACTACCTCCTCAACTAACCAGACAGTGCCCTTTCTTCTTCTTCCGTGTTTAGCATGTTACATTCCTCCTTCGGGTTAAGTAGCAGTGGTTCAAAGAGAAAAGAAATGGACCAAGGTATTATGTAATAAACCAAATTTTTATTTTGGGTTACCTCATTCTTTTAGAGAGAGAGTGCACACATGAGCAAGGGAGAGGGGCAGAAGGAGAGAGAGAGAGAATGAATCTTAAGCAGGCTCCACTGCCAGCTTGGAGCCGGATGCAGGGCTCAATCCTTGGACCCTGCGATCATGACCTGAGCAGAAAGCAAGAGTCAAACATTCAACCAGTTGAGCCACCCAGACGCCCTTTGGGTTACCTGATTTTAGAGCAGTAGTTGGTAACAGCTTTTTTTTTTTTTTTTTTGTAATGCCTAATGATGAAGCACCTTTCCCGATATCATAACTTGGAAAGCTTAAATTTGCTTCATAGGTATCCCTGCAGCTGTACTGCTGAAATACAGTGTTGCTACCCTTCTAACCCTGCATTGTAGTTGTAGACTGAAAGGGAGAGAAAAGGAAAGTGCTTGCGTAGGAGAGAAGATGGGGCAGGATGGAAGTGGGAGAAAAAGTGCAGGACTACTGCCCCAGTTAAGTTCTGAGTTACCCATTACAGAATGGCTATTTGGACTTAGTTCTTTGCGCTTTCTGGTGTTTCCTGTATGCATAAACAGGACTAACGGGTTTGGTAATTTAGCTTTGTGGTGGTGGTGGTGGCTGGTTTTTGGTTTTTTGGTGGGGGTGAAGGGAAAGGAGGAACATAAAATATGTGACATTTACCGAAATGTGTTGACCTTTAGAGAAGAGATTGGGAACTTTGTTCTTTTTATTTAAAGAATCTACATATCATTACCTGATTGTGTAATTTAGTGTTTGCAAACAGGGGTTAGTAAAAACTTCACAGTCCTTACATTTTGGTTCTCTAAGAGGGTATTTATTGACAGCTGAAGTGTGAAGGTTTAATACTGGGAGATAAATTAATTGCCCCTGTGCATATCATATGACTTGGCAGGACCCTCTCCCTCCCCCCATGTGCTTTGGGTTGCTGCTGCTACTGCAGAGGGTGGACAAGGTTACATGTGCATTTGGAGGACAAGTTACCTGCCTGGAGTCTTCACAGTATCACCTTAAACATATTTTGTCTGCACTAAACAGAAGCAAGTATATTATCCTTAGCAAAATGATAAGCCTGTAAGATGTAGAATTTAGCTCTGCCATATAAGAGGTTTAAGTGAATATAAGTATTTTTTTAACCAGAAATATGTCTTAGAACACATGGCACAGGCTTAGTTACAGTTGATTTAGAATTTAACTTATAAAGTTTTCATTATATATTACTAAAGCTTGACTTGCTTAAACTTCAAATGTTCATCGAAAAATGTAGTGAGTAGTGATTCTAGGACATTTTATTTCTCTTTTCTATCATATCATAACTTAAATACCTAGAGTGCCTATTTAAAAGGCATTTTCTTTTTCTGAAAGGAAATACTTTCTGAATTCATATGATAACTAAAGCTACTTGGGCTGCTTTATATATCATAGTGTCAATAGAGAAAGATCCAGAAAAATTATGTGTTTTCAAATATAGAATTGATGAATTTATCCTCCTAAATCTTTTAGGTAAACTTTAGGTACCTTTTAGGTAAACTTGGCAATTTTTATTAGAACTTGGACTGAAGGAGTTAAGGACTTTGCCATCAAAAGACTTTTTTAGGTCATAACGCCTGCCTATTTTAATATAGGATTTGACAGTTTGAATTTATCAATTAGGTGGTTTTTGTCCAAATGATAAAGAAAATAGTCACACTGGAACTAGGTTTTCAAGAAGCTTATGTGTAAAGTTATTTCCTGGCTCTCTTATTTTCTTTACACGAAACTTAACAATGAATGTCTTTTACAGGGTAGATGACTAAATGTTGGTAATTAGAAATTTTATTACAGATATGACCCTAAAAACATCATTAAAAAATCATTTAGTTGTGATTATCCCCTTTAATTAGTATTTCTGATACATTTTTTTAAGAGCTTTAAAGATATCTCTTTTGTGTGTTACCAGCAAGTGAATGAACAAGATTATTTTAAAGTTTTTTTTAAGCTCTTTAATTGATTTGGGGGGAAAAAAGAACTTTATGAAGTATTTCTATAATTCTACCATTTGGGGAAAAAAATCAAGTAAGAATGAAGGTAGGCTTTATTCTTCTGCAAAAGAATTTTAATCTTGAGTTATAGAAATGAAAATATTCTTGTTTATATGATAAGAGGGATATTCTGATTTTTCATTTAATGTATTTTAATGTTGATAAGGTTCCAGCAGTAATTATAGGACTTAGATCTTATGTACGTGTGTGTATATCAGAAGAGATATTAATGTTGAAATAAAATTTGCACAAATGCCTGAACATTTTCAAGTTAAGTATCTAGGAACTGTATTTGAAAATCGACACTAGTTATGGTCTTAGAAATTGGAGATTTAAAAATATCTGCATAAAGCTTTCTGGCATAGTTGAATTTCATACTTTAAGAAATGAAGGTTTGATGGGTTTTTGTATATTTGGAAGTTTATCTTAATGCCAACATTATTATTATTATTTTCTTTTTGAGAGAGAACTCTTATGGGCGCATGTGTGCGTGACTCAAGTGGGAAAGGAGCAGAAAGAGAGAGAGAGAGAGAGAATCCGAAGCAGTCTCCGTTCTGTCAGCGCAGGCCCCAGGGTGTTTGATCTCACAAATACTGAGATGATGGCCTGAGGTGAAATCATAGAGGCCGACTTTAACCAACCGAGCTATCCTGGCGCCCCCTGCCGAAATTATTTTTAAAAACTTGTCTATTTGGGGGCACCTGGGTGGCTTAGTTGATTAAGTGTCTGACTTTGGCTCAGGTCATGATCTCGCAGTTCCAGAGTTCAAGCCCGCATGGATGGAGCTCTCTGCCGTCAGTGTGAAGCCTGCTTCAGATTTTCCGTCTCCCTCTCTCTGCCCCTTCCCCGCTGTCTGTATCTCTCAAAAATAAACATTAAAAAAAAATTTATCTGTTTTGCAGAATGTGTTAAGATTAAAGCCTGAATCTTGAATCGTTTTCTCTGTTTTAAAATATGATTATCATGTTTAAAATTATTTAATGTAAAACCCAAAAAGGTGAGTTGCATTGTTAAGGAAATTACTTGGATCACTGTAGCGTCCAAAAGAAGACTGAGCTTTGTGCTGGGAAAAATGATTTCCAGGGTCAGTCTGTGTCTGCATTTCTTAAAATTCATTTTCTCCGCCAGCCTTTCTAGTATTTCTGTTCTGCTATATATACTACTCTATCGTTTTTGTCTTTCATTTTATAGCTTTCTCTTTCAATTTATTTTTTTCCTTGCCTTCATCCTAGTGGCAAGAACATTTCCCAGGCTAGCCATCAGTATTAGCTGGGGCAATGATAGGCCTTTTTAAGCAGAGATCACAAACTCCATGCCTCCTGGGCCCAAGCAGAAGAACTGGTGAAGCTGGGCTTTTTACCTATATAACAAGTTACAATATTCTTCGTTTTCGTTAAAAAACAAAAAAGGATCCAGTGTTGTTTGATTCTCCAGTTTTTAAGGGCAAGGTAGAATCAGGGTTTTTATTTGAAACCTGACTTTTAAATATTACCACCTAATTAATGCAGGAATTTCAGGCAAGAACTGACAGGTAACATGGGCCACTGTTTTAGTCTCCTTTACAGTGAAGAGCAGGGCTGGCAAATGATGGCCCATGTGTTCAAATGTAGCCTGCTGCCTGTTTTTGTATGACCCATGAGCTAAGAATTACTTTCATATTTTTAAATAGTTGGAGGGAAAATCAACCAGTTTCTCCCTTTCACCCCAATATCCTCACTCAGTAGAGGGGTACAGTTTAGGAAGCCATTTGGTCTCCTTACCGAGAACTCAGTCTAGGCAGTTCACTTTTGGTTTTAAGTCCTTGCTACCTCTTACTGTGATACATAAGCTCTCTGTGTCTCATTTTCTTCTTCTGCAAAATGCAAAACTATATGATAATCTGTAAAGAGTTTATCACCGTGCCTGGAGTAGAGAGGAAGACTCAATAGACCCTAGCTGCTGTTATTACTACTACCGTTACTGTTGCTTACGGGGTTTGGCATTCTTCAGATTATTAAGCAGCTCTGTGATGCGAGACCAGATGTAGCATCTGTCTAGTTCTCCTGTTTGCTTTGATTCAACTTTGCATATGTCACTTGTTTTAAGGAAACTTACCTTAAAGATTTCTAGAAGTAGAAGATTTAAAGATAGAAGTAAAGTTAACGAAGCAGGGCAGTTGCTAATTTCAGGGTTTTTTTGGTTTTTTTTTTGTAGACCAGTGCCACAAACCTAAAGCCATTTTCAGATAGGGTGAGATTCTACTGGCAAAAGTTAAGTTGTAACCTGGATCTGATAACTTGCACAAGTCAGGAAACCTTCCCAAGTCTCAGTTCCCTCATTTGTAGAATAGTGTGGTGACACCAGCCTTCTAGAGTGTTGTTGGGATGAAGTCAACAGTGCCTTCTACATAGGAACTTATTAAATGTTAATGCATTTCTTCCATCCCTGTCTATTAAGATGAAGTCCCACTTTTCTCCCTCATCATTCTTGTTCTGGAATATTACTTCTTGTGTTTACTAGTATTGTTTATCCCTATGCCACATGTCGGTTACATAACAATATTGTTATTAAATCATTCTCTCCAAGGTATTCTGCTGAGGATTCCTTTCTATAACATAAAACCCTTAGCATTCAGTAGTTATTTCCATTTTCATATAAAAGTGGGTATTTTTCCATTACACGAGGGTTGTAATAGAATTTTATAAATTTAATTTTGGGTTTTACCGAGTAATACTTTGTTTTAAAATGCAAATAGTCCTGCCCTGTCACAGAGGAACCCACTTTTTAAAAGTCGTGCTGTGATTATATACAACACAATGCAGATTTGAGTGTACAGTTACATAATTTTAAGTATATGTATAACCCGAATAACCTGAATAACAATCCAATCAAGATAGAATGTTGTTATCAACTCACAAAGTTCTCATGTCCTTGTGGAGTCTCCTCTCCCCTTAGAGGCAACCACTATTCTAATTTCTATCTTTGAAGATTAATTTGAGGCAGTTGGGTTCACTCCGGCGTCTTACGGTCTTTTGTTATCAGAGTGGCCACTAGGCCACACTCTGCCTTTCTGCAAATTAGAAAAGGGCGCCCTCTGCGGTTTTGGTGAGCAGAGCACAGACTGGATCCCGGCTCCACCAATCTCTTGGCCCGGTATCCTTGTACTCAGAACAGTCTGCCCAGCCGTATATAAGGATCCTAGCTCCATATTTCTGTAAATAAGTGATTCTCAAACTTTCTGGTCTCAGGACCCTTTTGTACTCTTAAAAATTGTTGATACCCAAGAGCTTTTGACTTATGTAGGTTATAACTATTGATATTTACTATATTAGAAATTAAGACAATATTATCAACTTAAAATAACAATAATAAACCTATAAAACATTACCATAATGACAATTTTATGAATAGTAAAATTTTCCAAATAACCAGAAAATTAAAAAAAAATTATATTCAAGTTAGTTAACATATAGTATAAAATAACCGGAAATTTTTAAGAAGATTAAGGGTTAACACTTTTACATTTTTGCAACACTCTACTGAATAGCTTAGTACAACTGTTAATAATAGCTGATTCTCACATCAGCCTCTCTGGTCAGCTTATTGTGCTGTCACACATGAGCTTCTGGAAAAGTTTACTGTGCACTAATCAGAGAGTGAGAATGAAAAAAACAACAGTGGCTTAGTTTTTTTTTTTTTTTTTTTTTTTTTATGAGAACAGTTTTGGCCTTATGGAACCCCTAAAAGAGTGTCCCTGGACCACATTTGGAAAACTATTTTCCATTATTGCTTGTACTGCTGTTCATAGTTTTTGTTTGTATTTTTTGCAACTTTAGCTATCACCTACTAGCTTCCTAATATGAGAAGTGAATATTTAGCCTTTTCTATGTATTAACATGTTACAAACATAGTCTATTCTTAAGGTACAGTTATAGTAATTTCTGGTTAAATTGATATTCCTTGCTTTTATTGTAAATGACATAAATATTATTTACACCTGAGTCATATAGTATATAACTTTATTCTATTTCCTATCTTATATAACATCTTTTTATTATCCCTAGTTTTTTTTTTTTTTTAATGTTTATTTTTGAGAGAGACAGAGACAGAGCATAAGTGGAGGAGGGGCAGAGAGAGAGGGAGACACAGAATCTGAAGCAGGCTCCGGGCTCTGAGCTGTTAACAGAATTTGATGTGGGGCTTGAATTCATGAACTGCAAGATTATGGAATAAGCCAAAGTCAAGGACACTTGCACCCAGGTGTCCCATTTTCCTTAGATTTAAGAATTGTTTCTTGGGTCAAGGAGGGTTGCCTAATTTTCTATGTATTTATTGCTAATTCATCCTCAGACTCTTGACAGCAGGTTCTGCCTGTCTGTATTTACAGACTTATTAGGTAACTCATCAAGTTTTCTATTTTTCTTAGTGGTATTCCACTTGTCATTCTTCACTCTTGCCATCCAGACTGGTGGTACTTTAGGCATGTTGCTATACAGATGTCCAAGAGTAATTATTATCTTGGAATTGAATTGCCTTTGTCTTTATTCTGTGTTGGATCTGCAGTTTTATGAATCTGAGAAAAAGTGTCTGAAATCAGTTTTTTAAAAAACTTTGCTTGTCCTCACATTAAATTGATGATAATTTATTTGGGTATAAAATTCTAAGTTAGCAACTTTCTTTCAACGTTTTGATGGCATTGATTCATTAACTTCTGGTCTGATGCCATTCTGATTCCTGGTTCTTTATATATGACCAATTTTTGTTTGTTTTCTCTCTAGAAGTTTGAGATTTTTTCTGTATGCCTTTGGCTTTCAAAATTTTTATTGACATAGTTTGTTTAATGTCATTCATTTCCATTCTCTGGCTTACAGTTTATTAATTTGCTTATCCCTTTATTACTCTCTTGAGCTTTCAGGAAGAAGTAAACATGACCGTTTAACTGGAAATCAATAATGGACTTTTAACTGTGCTATCTTGGTAGCTTTTTAAAGATTTATTAGAGTATTTCCTTTCATATTAAAAATGGACTTTATGGTAACAATAGCTAATAATGGAAGCCATTATTATCAGCACTATTTTTTTTAAAGTAATTTTACACCTAACATAGGGCTCAAACTCATGACTCCGAGATCAAGAGTCCCATGCTTTTCTGATTGAGCCAGCCAGGCGCCCCATATTAGCACTAGTTTTAAGGTCAGACAGGATGGCCTAGAAAGATATGAGGCGTCTTCTGGTTTCTCTCTTTAAAGTTCTAAAACTGTCTCCTTCATGAGTTATTTTAGAGACAACTCACTCACCACCAGCTTTCTGATTTTGCTTTGTGGCTTTCTTATTCTACTTAGGTTCCTTTTTTTTTTAATATTTATTTATTTTTGAGAGAGCAAGTGGGAGAGGGGCAGAGAGAGGGAGACAGAATCTCAAGCAGCCTCCGCACTGTCAGCACAGAGCCTGATGTGGCGCTTGAACTCAGGAGACCGTGAGATCACGACCTAAGCCAAAACTAAGAGTCAGATGCTTAACCAACTGAGCCACCCAGGCACCCCAGGTTTCATTTTTATAATTAATGTCTTGCCTTTTCTATTTATTTTCGAAATGCCTATATGCTGGTAGGCTTGAGTTATTTTCCTTTGTTGTTTTTGTTTCGTGTGCATAGGATTTTAATACTTCCTGTCACTGTCCTTTGTAATCTGATGAACAGAAAAAATCGTATTTTTTCAACATAATAAATACAGTACTGCTGTTGTAATAGTTAACACATAGTGCTTAATAATGAGTGTCACTCAATTCAAGTAAAATTATAGAATTCTGAAGAAACTCAGGCTAAGTCATTTCTGATTGGATATGAGGATTATCCAATTGTGACATGGTGTCACTTCACTTATCAGAATTAATTTGTGTAAGCTATTATTTAGTCAGGTGGTTTACCTAATAGCCCCATGCTTTTCCTTCCCTACGATGTACATGGAGTGAGATGATATTCAGGCCTTACTAGTTCTGGGATACTACAGAAATAATTTTACTTAACTTCCCTGGTCTTCATTATATTTATCTGTAAAATGATGTTAGACTAAATGACCTTTCATGGTACAGGTGATCTTTTCTTTCTGAAAACTGTACTGATCACATTTTCTGAAGCATCTACTTCATGGCCAGACACTATATTAGGAATTTAAAAATTACTTAGCGTCCTAGCTTTCAAGAAACACCTAATATAGCGTCCTAGCTTTCAAGAAGCACCTAATATAGCTAAGAGAGACCAATTGTGTAAACCAAATTAGTAACAATCTATCTAAATGTCACAAAAAAAAACAACACCCCTGGGTCCTAGAGCTAGGAGAGTGGTGGGATAAGGGAGCAAGATCAAATGACTACTGATATATTGTGCATGTATTTGGTGCTATGCATAGGTTCAAAGCACTTTTTACATGTTCACAATAGACAAGTATCTCTCATCTCAAGAACTGGAATTTTTTTCCAGTAGTCATTTTATCTAACTTTAAAAATTCTAAATTTGGACAGAAGATACCGCTTTCCACATTTAAATTATTTGATGCTTTTAGAAGCATGTATTTGGAATTTTCTTCCCAAGAGTTCTGGGAAGCATTTTAAATGGAATTACTCATATTTGAATATGAATGTGTAATTATCTTGTTGAATGACATCGAAACCCAAGATTTATACAAAAATGAGTCCAGAACGAGTCTGCTTCCCCCCACCAATCTTGACACTTAATTTTGTAATGAGTTTTAGAAAGTAGAGCATTCCTATCACAATTTTAGTTTTAAGAAGATAGTTGATATTCTTCTTAGGAGCAGTGTGAACTCCTAATGCAGCCAGTGCACAAGAACTTCATCTTGACCACTTTCTCTGTCTCTGGTAAAGGCTGTGATTAACAGTACATAGCAGTTGTGTATAATGCTGTTTGTTGTTTAGAAACATCTGGTTGTTACTGTTAGTATAGGCTTTTCTTTTGACTCCCCCCCAATACCTTTAGATCTAACTTCATAAAATAGAAAATTCTTTTCAGTGGAGATTGAGTAAACACTGAAGAATAATGGCTATCTTTAAAATATGTCAAAAAAAAAAAAAGAAAATGTTTAAGGTATTCCTATATTAATATTCAGATTTGTGTCAGATACTCTGCTTGTCCTTAATGATGTAAAGTGATTAAGTTATGATCCAGCAGTAAAAGCATTTTTAGCCAGATTTTTTTTTTTTTTTTTAGTTCTGACCTATTTTTTTTTAACCTAGGCCTGTGCCAGTTTATGTAATGCCAGTAGTCTGGTTCAGATTTCATAATTTTTTACAGTAGTTAAACTCTGCAGTGGTTTAGAAATTTCATTTTTTTCTGTTTCTGTATTGCTGGCTCATGTATTGTTGTAGGATTTGTTCACAAAAAAGACATTAATGAAAATCTCTTTTGTAGACATTGTAATTTTCTATTAATTTTGCACTTTTTAAATCTCTCCCTAGTCCAAGTACAAAATAATGCAGTAAGTTTGTTATCCCTCTGATGCCAAGCACTTGGAAAACTCTTCCTTTTTGTGTGCCAGACACAACATTTGTCATGTAGAGTTTGTCATCATAGTTGAGATTGTAGCAATCTTATTTGAAAAGTCATGTGAAAAAGCATAATTCAGATACTAATTTAAATGAACAAGACAAAATGCAAACAAATCTTTGGTATTTTTATAGAATTTAGCTTCTTAGTCATAGCTTTTGTGTTCTACATATAGCAGAATATATATTTGGTAATCAGTGCTATAAATAATGAGCAGATCGCTGGATTGTTTTTTTTTTTTTTTAAAGTTTTATTTGGAAATAGAGCGCTAGCAGGGGAGGGGCAGAGAGAGAGAGAGGGAGTGAGAGAGAATCCCCGCTGGCAGCATGGAGGACTCAGGAACCATGCTGAGATCATGACCTGAGCCGAAACCAAGGGTTGTCCGCTCAACCAACTGAGCCACCCAGCTGCCCCGGATCATGTCTTTTTGATTCTTTCATATTCAGGAAAGAAAACTAATGTAGGAGTCAGGTGAATAGAACATATACAAATAGTAAATGAGTGGCACTGATATTCTATACAACAGTGATCTGTTGGAACAATCACCTACATAACTTGTGGTTCTAAGGATATAGGTAGGAAAGCATTTTTGGAAAATGCTTTGTCATAAATGATAAGATTTATTTGTCACTGGAATAAGAAGTGATTTAATTTTCCCCTCCAGTACTGTAAAATCTTTTTCCAGTTGGCCTTTTCAGTATTGTTGTAGATTGCTTTGTATTGCCTTCAACCCCAGTGGATATTTGTTTCAGCTTAACCTTTCCTAGCTAAGTTAGATGGTGGCAGGATAATGATAGCTATCATCAATTGAGCACTTACTGTTTACTGCATACCAAGCGAGGATCTGAATGTTTCACATATGTTTCCTCATTTAATCCGTGCAACAACTTTGTGAGATAGGTGCTATTATTAATCCATGTTTATGACAACATAATTGATCCAGAGAAGTTAAACTTGTCCAACTGTTTCCCATCCTCTAAAATTCTGACATTTTTTGTCTATTGTCTTTTCATTTTTGCCTTCTATTATAGGTTTATATCTTTTCTAGCTTCTTCAGTATCACTTGTTTGAGGCTTAGGAAAAAACCCTGTCCTGTTCCTTGTGAGTTGGGAAAGGAGAGGAATTTGAGTTTACTGGAGTAGTATTTGCATACTGAAAATTCAGCCTTTTTAGGTACACGGTTATGTTAATTTTGACAAATGTAGTTGTATAATCACAGTCAAGATGCAGAATAGTTTCCATACCCAAAGTGTTCTTTTTTCATACCACCTTGTAATTGTTTCTCACTCTATTCCTATTTTTTGTTTCTGTAGTTTGCTTTTTCCAGAATATAAATGGCATTATAACTATAAGTAACCTTTTATCATTCTCATTGTCTTTATATTTTCTGGGAACTGGGGGTTGTCTAGAACAGATCTATCATTCCTGTAGCTCTTGGTCCATGGTTTTCTCTAGGCTTGTCCAGTTCCAGCTCTTCTCTGTCACCACTTGTGGTTTGCTGATGCCATCCATATTTGGATTTATTGTAAGAGAATTCCTGTTGTGTCATTTAAAGCATTACACTTTTTTTTTTTTTTTTTTTTTTTAGTTTTAAATTTATTTTGTTTTAGAGAGAGAGACCGAGCTGGAGAGAGGGGCAGAGGGAGAGAGAGAGAGAGAGAAACAGAGTGGGAGGGGAATATCTTAAGCAGGCTTTATGTTCAGCATAGAGCCAGACTTGGGTCTTGAAAAAGAAATTATGACCTGAAATTATGACCTGAGCTGAAATCGGGAGTCGGATGCTCAATTGAGTGAGCCACACAGGCACCCCAAGCATTAAGGTTCTTTATTCACCATGTTAATATAGTCTGAAACTCAAGTCAAAATCCTTTATATGAGGAATGGTTTAGACTGCTTGTTTTATAAAATTAGGTTCTCAGAAGCTTTCTTCTAGTCAGAGCAGGAAATGAAGATCAAGATTAAAAACTAAGCAACACAATGGAAAAGGATGATATATTGGTCTTCAACTGGGGAGAAAAATGATGAGAAGCTAAAAAAACTAGAACATTGAGGAGAAATTCATTTGTAAAAATTTGAATCATTAGACTTTTAAAAAAATGTTAGCAGCTAATTCTGTATTTTGGAAAATAGAATGTAGGCCAAACACATCCCTGGGCAGCTGGCCTGTGTAACTCTATATTTATCTATATTACCAAATGTGTGTTAAAACTGTACATGTTTCTAAGTAACCTGATCTATTTCTGCAGGTTCAGTAGTTCATGCTACTTTGAGTTGAATAAATAGTATTGATTCTTGTATGTATTTCTGTCTCGTTTTTACACTTAAAGCATTTTTATGCCTTTTTCTTTGTCTTCTCTTTTTTCTTTTTCTTTTTCTTTTCCTATTCCTTTTTTCTTTTCTTTTCTTTCTTTCTATGGTAATGTAATTTTTAACCCTAAGAGATGTTTTCCTCTTTAGTGTTCTGGCTCCTAAAGCTTTGTTATTGCAGGGACACCTGGGTGGCTCAGTCCGTCAAGTGGCCTGTTTCGGGTCAGGTCATGGTCTCACTGTTTGTGAGTTCAGGGCCTGCATTGGGCTCTGTGCTGATAGCTCAGAGCCTGGAGCCTGTTTCAGATTCTGCGTCTTCCTCTCTCTCTGCTCCTCCCCCATCCACGCTCTGTCTCTGTCTCAAAAATAAATAAACATTTAAAAAAAAGCTTTGTTATTGCATTTGCTATAATAAATTGCATAATAGTATATGTGGGAGCTTTGGAAAAAATGTCTCTTCATTCATCCTATAAAGAAGGCTCAAATGGAAGTGCCTGAGGATGTGAAGGGATTCATTAGTACAGGAACAAGTATAAAAATTATATGAAAACCCTGTGTTTTGTCTGAGTTAAGTTGATAATGGAAGCACATTTACTGAAGCTTCTTAAGGAACTGACTGAGGTGACCTAATTCTTAACTAATTGAAGTACCAGAACAGAATTTACCCTTCATTTTGCTTAAAATATAATTGGTTAAGTAATTTTACTTCATCATATGATGATAAGATTTATTCGAACCAGAAATTAGTTCAGTGAGAGAATGAGAATGCTTCCAAAAACTGTCTTTCCATACTGATGTGGAGAGATGATTATAGGCCAGCGTGTGCGTTAGTGTCTTCATTTATAAACTGGGGTAAAATCTTGAGGCTTTAGGAAGATTAATGAGATGATAATTGTATAGCACCTATGGGAGCTCTTTTACCTTCTCAGCATAATTTAAGGTGTACCAGTTTTACTGCAGTACAAGGGGAGGAAGTGTCTCTGACTTGTTTTAAATTAGGCCAGGTAGACTTGTATACCCTGGCAAAGAAGCCCTTGTTCATGGGTGTTTTCCTTTTCCTTGTCGATTTTTTTTTTGTCCTTTAATTATGAAATAATCCAAGCATAGAAAACCAGAGAATGTGAGTACCATTTGATACATTTGTAAGTCTTAAATATCATATACTGGTAATATCCAACTTGCCTTTTTTTAAAAATTTGGCATTATGTTTCTGAGATTTATCTCAAAATCAACTTTGCACATTGATTTCATTTTAATTATCATTGTATGAACCTAAATACTCTATTCTCCACTTGATGGGCCTGTAGGTTATTTCTAATTTTTTTCTTATTGAACACTCTGTAGTAATCATTTTTAGACCTTTATATATATGTATAAAACTTTATCTAGGGCCATATTCCAAGGATTGGAATTGCTGGGTCAGAGGGGGTGTGTGTGTGTGTGTGTGTGTGTGTGTATTTAATTTTATTAGATTCTGCCAAATTGTTCTCCAAGCAGTTATACCTGCCAAACGTATGAAAGTTCTCAATTCCCATTACTCCACACTTTCCCTAGCATTTGGAAGGTGTTAGCCTTTCTCTATGGCCTGGTGTATAGGAACTTGGTTGATTTTTTTTTTCCCCCCTCACTTTCCATGTTGAAATACAATTTACATACAATAAAATTTACCCATTCTATGTGTATGACTTAGTTGAATTTATGGTAATTGTATAAAGTTGTATAACCCCCCACATCAAGATATGAAGCATACCCATTACCCTAAAAAATTTCCTTCTGTGTCTTCAATTTCCCTTCAACACTTGGCCATGGCAATCAATGAGCTACTTTTTGTCACTTATATTTGCCTTTTCTAGAATTTCGTCAAAAATGGAATCCTGCAGTAAGTAATCTTTTGGTTGATTTGTTTCACTTAGCATATTTTTGGGATTCAATATGAATATGCCACAATTTATCCATTCCTCATTTAGTGGATATTTGTGTTGTTTCTAGTTTGGGGCTCTTATGAAATGATGGTATGACTAATCACATATATAAATCTTTGACTTAGTTGAGTTTTAATTACTGATGTTCATTAGTCTTGCTGAACTTTAATTAGTTTGAATTATTTTACTTTCTCAGGTTTTCTAGACAGTGATACCATTTACACACATAATGATAGTTTTACATTCTTTCTTCATCTTCTTTTTGGTTTTTTTGTGTGTGTGTTTATGTTTATTTAGTTTTGAGAGAGCTCAAGCAGGAGAGGGGCAGAGAGAGAGGGACAGAGGATCTGAAGCAGGCTCTGCGCTGACAGCAGTAAGCCTGATGTGGGCTTGAACTCACGAACCGTCTTAGTGACCTGAGCCTAAGTCAGATGCTCAACTGACTGAGCCACCTGGGTGCCCCGATAGTTTTGCATTCTTTTTGTAATCTTTATATCTGCTTTTGTGTTTATGTGTACTAGGTAGGATCTCTCGTATAATGTTGAGTGGAAACATTCGGTTTTAGTGGGCAGCCATCATAATTCCCTGACTTGAAACATTATGGTATAAGTCTGAAGTTTCACCATTAAATAAGAGATTTGCTATGGGTTTTTGATCATTAGCCTTATTTAAGTTAAAGAGTTCTACCTCTTGGGGCACCTGGGTGGCTCAGTCAGTTAAGTGTCCGACTTTGGCTCGGGTCAT
Source organism: Paguma larvata (assembly GCA_030068075.1). Classification (NCBI taxonomy): domain Eukaryota; kingdom Metazoa; phylum Chordata; class Mammalia; order Carnivora; family Viverridae; genus Paguma; species Paguma larvata. The sequence goes on from CM057839.1 coordinate 56,693,413, forward strand.
GATCTCAACAGCTTGTAAGTTTGAGCCCCACATCTGCTCTGTGCTGACAGCTTTGTGCCTGGAGCCTGATTGGAATTCTGTCTCCTTCTCTCTCTTCCCATCCCTTGCTAGCGTGCTCACATGCACACTCTCTCTCATTCTCTCTCTCTCTCTTTCTCTCTCAAATAAGCATTAAAAAATTTAGAAAAGAGTTTTACCTCTTTCAAAAGTTTGCAAAGAGATTTTATTATGAATAGGAGTTGGAGTTTGTCAAATGCTTTTTTGACATTTTGAGATGGTCGTGGGGTTTTTCTTAAATTTCATATATGTGGCTTTTTCTTTAGGCTTACTCTTTGTGGTGTTAATTTAATCATTTCAAATGCACTTTTAATAATTACTTAGATTAAAAACTTTTCTATCTTCAGTATATTTTAATCCTTTCTCCGTAACTCAGATTGTAATATGGAATGTCATTTATCTGTCATGAATAATGTTAATTTTGACTGTAAATTGCTTAAGGTATGAGCCGTATCTTAATCACATTTGAATTTCCCACAGGGTCTAGCATAGTACATTGCAAATAACAGATCTCTAATGTTGAACTGGGCTAAGTACTTAGGGCTGCTTTTCTTTGCTAAATAGCCACAGTCTCTTGTGTGTCATGAATTTTTATGTTGCCCCCACCCTTCATTATCATGCTGGCTACTGACGTATCTTTTATGGGTCATTAGAAAAGTAAATAACCAAGCTTTAAATACAAAATCTAAATTTCATTCACTCATCAAATATTTGTTGAGTGCCAACCAAGTACTAAACTTGGCTTGGAGCTACCAGTAATGCAAAATGCATATGAATGGATACTCAGAAGAATGTTATAACCTAGTAGGGACAGAGAAGATCAGTATGTGAATTATTCTAATGCAAGGTAGAAAATGATCACTAAAAATTGGAAAAAAAAAAAAAAAGATTAGACGGACTTTGAAGATCTGATAGCTCGTTTAGGAAGTACATGACTGTGGTACATGGACTTGGATCTGTAATTTGGCCATTCAAAGACTGTTAGTTTCTGATTAAAAAAATTTTTTTTGATGTTTATTTACTTTTGAGAGAGACAGAGCATGAATGCAGTCAACATGGAGCCTGATGTGGGGCTTGATTCCATGAACTGTGATAATATGACCTGAGCTGAAATCAAGAGTTGGATGCTTAACCAGCTGAACCACCCAGGCGTTACTCCATTGTTAGTTCTTATACCTTCCCCATCATACTGGACACTCAGCCATAGCACATGTGGCCTTTGAAGATGTGCATTCTGGCTCCATGATTTTATTCATTCTTTGCCCTAAATATAATGCCCTTTAACTCTGTCTTCCATGTGGGTAATGAGCATTTGTCCTTCAACATTCCAGTCTAGTATTTCTCCTCTGGAAGCTCTACTCCAAACACTGTCATCCCTTTTTCTACAATCTGCATTCTTCTATTAGAACCCATATCATGTTTATGTTCTCTTTGTATATTTATTTTCCAGGCTGGTCCGAATGATCTCTTTCTTGGAAGAGGCTATATACACTAGTGCTTAGCATAGTTTCTGGCACCTAGTATAATTATAATTTCTTAAAATTATTGTTTGCTGACCAGTTAAAAATGTTATATCAAAAGGCCTGGAACTTTGTCATCAACTTGACAGTTGGGGCTGCATATTCTTTTACAAGTGTCGACCCATGCTCTTTTGGATATTCATTTATGTGCTCCTAGAAAAGGGAGTCTGCCAAGCAGGGTGGGTGTTGTACGCACATTTGACTGTCTCAGCAGCTGATACCAAATGTTTGGAAATGACTGTTGCCATCTGTCATTTTCACTCCCCCCACTCTGCCTCCACCCTGAAATTAATTATGCTAGGAACTATTTATTATCTCCTTACATATTTATATCAGACAGGGGCTCAAGCAAAATACTATACTTGATCATTCAAGTTTTGTAATACCTTATGACTCCATGGAATTCTTAAAACTTTCTGTTCACAGATGGAATATCTTCCATGGTTCGATAAATTTACTCTGGGCTTATTCTTTTCACATACTATTTTGTATTGCACTTGTCTTAAGTATATGCACAGTACACGGACAAGTTCACCTACTACAGCAAAATGTAATGCTCTTGCAGTGTTTGACCCAATCTATTAAGTTATAAGGCATTTGTTCTACATTGTTACATTCTATGTTTAAAACCTCAGTTGACCAAGGCACACGCTCTCTGACTGTAAATTGTTCTTGGTGGACTGGGACATCTGGGATGGGGCTTTTTCCCAGTAGTGTCAGGTTGAAATTCCTCATCTTTGCATTGAAAACATAACCTTAGCTTTCATTCTTTCTTAGCTGTATTCTAGCTTCAACCATACCTAGCATTGTTTATACAGTTTTTCTTCCTTTTTATTTATATTCCCTCTATTTGTAGAGGTATGGGTCAAGTCTACTTTCTCCCTTAATCCATCATATATTGAGTTTTCCAAGTAAAGATCAGAGTCATATGCTTGAGAGGCTGTACGTATATAATACTAACATATATAATTGGTTTCAAGTGAATTGGAGCTTTTCTTTTGCTGTCTGTACTCTGTTTCTTGAGCCATGAGTTAGATAACACTAGCAACTAATCTCATTTGTCAGCTCTTTGACATGAGCCTAGGTACAAATCAGAAATTAGCTGTAAATCTGAAGTGACAGAGTAGTGTAACTGAGTTAGAAGGGCAAGGGAGTATTTAAAGGACTGTGGGTATTGTGACCCCGGATGACATTCTAAGGCTAAATTATTTCCTTGAGTGGATCAAAATAAAAATTCTAACTAATTGTATGTGTCTTGACTTTATAAGTTTTTTTCTATTGAATCTTTCCTCATTTTTCTACTGCTTCTATCTTAAAAATGAAAACATTTGTCAAATTTGGATTTTTCTTTAGTTTAGGGCAGTGGAAATATGAGGTTATTTCTGGATAGGTTTGTCCTATTTTTTAAGACTCCAATTGTTTACAGAATTTGTTTCGTATTATTTGTTTTGTCCCTTATTCCTGTTACTTTTTCTTGTGTATTGTTAGGATTGACTTTATAGCTGGTGTGAAATATTAACCATCTGTAGCAGGCTAATACATAATTTTATAGTGTAATGTAATATACAGCGAAAGCTCAGCACCATAATATTTCAAGACAGAGTTGTGTCGTAGCCTTTCCTGAATTTTTAAATAATAGAAAATATTTTAATCACCGAAAGTTGTACACAGAAAATAGAAAGTATAGACTATATTATTGTTCTAGGAGTATGAGTAGCAGAGTTGTTGAGCATTAGAAGGCAAAACTCTCCCAAGAGACTGATGGCTCAGCTCAAGAGGCCTGTGGTGAGTTCTGGCACCACAACCTAGTATTTCCTGGGATGAATATTGATTAGAGACCTGAGTCCATTGGTCTTTATATCTTTGGCTATAAAATGATAATCCTTTTTAGGCTTCTTTCAATCCTGACTTTTCTATGATTCTCACTGGATATATGATGCTGACCATTATTGGTCTTTTTCATATTTTAGGACCCAGATGAAGTGGTACCAGTTGGCCAGAGAAGAGCCTGGTGTTGGTGCATGTGCTTCGGACTAGCGTTTATGCTGGCAGGTGTCATTCTAGGAGGAGCGTACCTGTACAAATATTTTGCGCTTCAGGTAAGTGGAAAAATGCTAAGGACTTTTTTGCCTCTCCTTCACATGTATTAGAAAATTGGCCCAAATTTGTTCTAAGGCCTGCACTTTTTGTCTGTCGCTTTTAGCCAGAGTGGTGGTCCTGTTTTAAAAAATATGAACATTAATTTACTGAGCCTTTTGGACAGTCTCTAAAAGCAGAACAGTGTTGTTTTGAAATGTTGCTGACTAAAGATTATAGATTATTGGATGATTTTTCAAAATTGACTAACCTTCACTCTCTTACCTTAATTAGTGGCTAAGGTATAATATTAGTAATTGCCAAGTTGCGTAAATACAGACGACATCAAATGTTGGCATGTTGATAGACTATAACTCGATAGCCAGTTTGGACCCCCCTACAGGAGCCTTTGCTCCTGGGTGCTGAGTTCACTGGCACCACCTCTCTGCCACTTTCCCAGTTTTTGGTTTCTCTTTAAGAATTGTGTGACTTCAGCAGCGATGTTGAAGTAAATCAGGATGCACATTGTTTTATAACTTAGAGTGTTTAATAGTTATCCCAGCGGGTTAAGACATGAGACTTTTCTTCTGATGATAATCATGATTTATGATCTTTGTTTTGTGATCTATTTCTCTTGGCAATAATTTCCTAGGTTTATATTTTTTAGCATTTTAAAATTTGGAGAAACTGTTGACAAATAGATTTTATTAAAATAATGAAACATTCTGCCATAGGATGTATACAATTCATGCTCATTTTCTATAATATTTAAGAAAATTGCATGTTGATAGACATTACTGAAATACTAGCTGTCTTTTTCAATGCCGTTTTTTACAAGAAATATATTCAGTGTAGAAAAACACAGTTGGCAATTCCCTGTCTAGAAATATTTTTGCCTTCACATATTGTTATATGCTTCTAGCCTTTATGTAGATTTTTAAAAACAATCTTCTTAGTGATTGCTGTAATCTGATAGGCTACTTGTTATTTTCCACTTCATTGTAATATATTTTAAGAAAAAATCACAACTACCTGTATTCCTTTAAAAATTACAGAAAAACTACTCCTTTTTTTGACTAATAGAAAAATCATTTAATCAGTGAATCACATCAAAAAGTTTTAAAAGTATGTTCTTTCAGAAAAAAATCCCCACTCATTTCTGAATATATTCTTTTATAAAAATAATGTCTACTGGTAGAAATAGGCCTATGTATTTCTTCAAATTTACTTGTCACCAGATGAGTAATTGCTTTTATATTCTATTTTTGTCAACTATAAAAGTAAAGGAAAAGTCATCTGCTTTTCTCCTTTAACATTTTTTTTTTTACAGTACTTCAAATCCCCATCTTAAAGAATGTGTTAACTGTGTAATTAAACTGTCTGACTTGTCATCTAAAAGTAAGAGTTTGCAAGCAAAATGCTATTTAGATAGTGGTGGCAGCTTAAGTAATGCTTACATTTAAAAACCTGTCTCCCTCTGAATTGCTGAAATAGTGTTTAACTCTCTATAGCCAGATGACGTGTACTACTGTGGAATAAAGTATATCAAAGATGACGTCATCTTAAACGAGCCTTCTGCAGATGCCCCAGCTGCTCGCTACCAGACAATTGAGGAAAATATTAAGATCTTTGAGGAAGATGAGGTTGAATTCATCAGTGTGCCTGTGCCAGAATTTGCAGATAGTGATCCTGCCAACATCGTTCATGATTTTAACAAGGTGAGCCAGGTGTCTGGAACTGTACAAAGAATGGACGTTCTTTAATTTATGCTTTTTGCAGTTTTAATTTCAGTATTTGCTGATTTCTTCTATTTAGAGTTTACTTTTTACTTAAAAAGAAAACGGACTTGGGTTCTTCTGCCCTACAAGATAACAACATTTGATGGACTCTTTATCCGAAGCCGACCCTCCATGAACTTGGCCTTCTCCCTTGTTAACTTTTCTTCCCTTGGCTGGTTTACCTTCAAGCCCACCTTATGGCTGCTTCTCCTTTGGTAGTAAATTGCTACTCTTTCTTATGTGCCCTCATTTTCTTAGTTAAGAGGTGATTCATATTCCCATTTCTGTGTAGCATTTTCAGATACTAGTAATTTTAGTTCTGTATCATTTTGTTAATCTATTTTTAAGTTCTCATTTTACATTTCCCCCTAGGTTTGAATATTGTTATGCAATACAGAAAAGACGAAGTGAGAATACAATGTCCATCCCAAATCCTCCACCCGTTTCCAAAATTTTATCACATTTTCTTAATTTCTTTTCTCACATTTGATACTTGACCTCTAGATACTTGAGCTGTTGTCTCTTCTACAAAACGTCTACATAACCATGTCATTTATCACATCTAAGAAAGTTAGATTAGAAGTTAATTCTTACATGCGATGGATGGATACCTTGGAGGGAATTAGGGTTCACACATGAGGAAACTGACTGTATCTCTTAATCAGATGATAGGTTATTTGCAGTTAATTTTAGTAGTTTTTTTATTACTCACTTTTAGAAACAAACCCCTGATAAGAATTTTGTTTACTAGTAGTGATAATTTTTCCTTTCTCATTGCTGCCTTCAGTTCCTATCCCACCAAATACTTCATTTGTTGAAATGCAAGTAATTTATGCATTCTAAAGGCAACCCATGTTAATGGTACAAATTATTCTTAAAAATTAGTTGCTATTTGTGTTACAGATACTAATCTAATGAAAATGTATCTTTTTCTTTCCAGAAACTCACAGCCTATTTAGATCTTAATCTGGATAAGTGCTATGTGATTCCACTGAACACTTCCATTGTTATGCCACCCAGAAACCTACTGGAGTTACTTATTAACATAAAGGTATAAAATAGTCAAATATTTCTTACTAATAATGCTGTTATATTAGAATTCATGGTTGACATATTAGCCCTGTAAGTGCCCATCTTACTGGAAATATAGCTAAGAATTTTATAAAGAGGAATTAAGATGCATGGTTTTGGGTCTTTTCCTTTTTATGTATATATATTTTTAAACATTTATTTATTTTTGAGAGACAGAGAGACAGAGCATGAGCAGGGGAAGGGCAGAGAGAGAGAGGCAGACACAGAATCCGAAGCAGGCTCCAGGCTCTGAGCCATCAGCACAAAGCCTGATGCGGGGCTCAAACTCACAGACCATAAGATCATGACCTGAGCTGAAGTCGGCCACCTAACCGGCTGAGCCACCCAGGTGCCCCTATTTTGAAATAAAATATAATTTCTTAAATTACATCTATGTTTTCCAAATGGGCCAGATAATCAATAGCAGACTTTTAGGAAATATGATCTGTGTTGCAAACTATTCAACTCACAGACAATATGTAAACAAATGAGCATGACTGTACTGCAATAAAACTGTATTTATAAAAACAGATGATGGGAAGTAGTTTGCCGTTCTCTCTGTTCCACACATTTCCTTGTCTGTTCAGTGTATGTTTTGAGGTATTCATAGGATATATTTTCCAAATGTAGGCTGGAACCTATTTGCCTCAGTCATACCTGATTCACGAACACATGGTTATCACTGATCGCATTGAAAACGTTGATCACCTGGGTTTCTTTATTTACCGACTGTGCCATGACAAGGAAACGTACAAGCTGCAACGCAGAGAAACCGTCAAAGGTAATACTGCTAAAGTGCTTGCAGGAAAGTTTGTTTCACTTCATCGTGCTGAACCTAGATCTAGAGGTAGGCTGATAATTGTTATCATATGCTTGCCGCGAGTGAGAAAGTAAAACTACATTGTATCACTGTATAGTATTTCTAGATTCCCAGAGAATCATCTACCTTCTAAATCCATTCTTAGAGAGAATAGGCGAATGTGAAATGGCAGTGCCTTGAGATGCTGTCAGCTCACGTTCCTTGTAGTCACGTCCAGCCTTCCATCCCCCCACTTTGGTTCAGTCACGCTGTGCGAGGGTTCTTATCCAGAGGATCTCTAGAGGAGCTCTTCAGGTGTGTGCTCAGAGATGTGGATTCCAAACAGACAGTTTGCCTTTGGATCACGTTGAAGATAATCACAGTCACGTTAGTTAGAAGGGAATTTGGCTGAAGAATTAAGAGCATTGACACAATTAATGTGGCTTTGACAAATCATTTAGCCTTTGGTGTTTTTTTTTTTTTTAACCTGAAAAACAAGAATGACAGTATCTCCCACTTTCCTTTCAAGATTTTTGTAAAAATAAAATGAAAGTACATGTGACAAAGCTGTAGGAAGTAATAAGTGCCACTTGAATCACTGTGGTGTGATTTCTTTAGAATTGTGGCACCTGGTAAAAGTGCTTTCCTGGCTTTTTGTTAGCACCTTAATAATGTTCTCTCAGCTGGGCTGATGAGTCACCTGAAACCTACTGCTTGATTCTTTACATTTAAAAATTATCTCTATAGTTGATATTTTGTTTAAAAAAGCTAGACTTACACATAAAATGAAATTTACCCTCTTTAGTGTACACTGCTGAGTTTCAACAAATCACCACCAGAGTCAAGACGTAGAACATTTCCAGTACATTCAAAGTCTTAAATTTATATGTGGCATTATCATTATTGTTACTAAGATCTGTTAAGATACTTAGTTCAGACAAGAGAGGCGGATTATTTTCTCCAGTGTTAAAAAATCAAACCATAGAAGTTCATGGAATATAGAATATAATCTATATACATAAATAGTAACTATGAAGATTAGTATGAATTACTAAAGAACCAGAAATTTAAAAACTTTTCCCTCCCAAACAGGTATTCAGAAACGTGAAGTCAGCAATTGCGTTACAATTCGGCATTTTGAAAACAAATTTGCTGTGGAAACTGTAATTTGTCCTTGAACAGTCAAGAAAAACATTATGGGAGAAAAATTTAATATCGCAGCATAACCCCACCCTTTGTGTTTTGTGCAGTGATTATTTTTTAAGATCTTCTTTCATGTAAGTAGCAAACAGGGCTTCACTATCTTTTCATCTCATTAATTCAATTAAAACCATTACCTTAAAAAAAAAATCTTTCCTTCTTTCCAAGTGTGGTGTCTTTTATCTTGAATTAGTAGTTGTATGAAGTCATAGATAATAATATACTTCACCATAGATCTTATGTGTTAAGAAGAATTTAAATTTCTTTAAATCATGTATCCAGATTTTTACATTTGAATTCTGCATTTTCCAGAGGAGGGGTTATCTGAAGAAAAATCATATATATGCATATGTAAGAATGGACCACAGTGACTTAGTAGTTGTTAGCTGCCCTGCTACTTAGTTTGTTAGAGCATTTGAGCACACATTTTAATTTTCCTCTAATTAAAATGTGCAGTACTTTCAGTGTCATATTTAACTATTTAGAGTATGATTTCCACCTCGATGTTTTAATATCCTAGACATCTGCTGTAATAATATTTTAGAAAATGTTTGGAATTTAAGAAATAACTTGTGTTACTAATTTGTATAACCCATATCTGTGCAATGGAATATAAATATCACAAAGTTGTTTGACTAAAAGACTGTGTGTTGTTTTTCCCCTATAACAAAACCAAAGAGTAATTTGGTTCTTTATATCTTAAGATAATCTATGTAAATGAAGAAAGTATGTCTTTAAAGTTCAGTTCACCACTTACCGTGGGTAAAATTATAGATTTTTAAAAAATAAAAACAAACTTTTAAAATAACTAAGTTACATTCTTCATGGATACTATTGAAGTAACATCTAAGACTCAACCTTGAAAGATGCTGTTTAATAGATTTTAAACTAATGTTTTTGTAGTTAATGGAGGGGCTATTATTAAACATAAAGTTTCCAAGAACCATAAAATATACTGCTTTTCTGTGAATGCTTCCCTCCCTCACAGATGTAGCATTTCAAGTTACAGTGTTGATTCTCTTATATTTCCAAGGTTACTTCCTTTCTGAAATAATTTAGAATCCATCACCATTTAAAATATCTAAGAGTAATTTCTCCGTAAATTCCTAAGGTAAGAAAGTTTCAGTTTTGAAGTCAGAATGTTTAGTTTCACAAAAACCCATAAATGATCTGGTCTAAGAACCAGTTCTAGTCCAAAAACGTATTATTTGATTCCTGGCTCTTAGTTTTATCTCAGTAGTACTGTAAGAGCTTTAGGCTCGGTAGTCAGATATTCAGAGATTGAGAATTTATTTTAGGAGAAAATATATTCTGATAAAATGAGAATTGTTTTTTCCTACCTTCCAGGTTCTAAAATTTCATGTTTTTTTAGGGGGCTATGAACATATAAGAGCACCTTATATATTCATTCAGCAGATACCTACTAGCATCCTTTATAGGCCCAGCACTCGCATTAAGTGTGGAAGATCCATCTGTGAAGAACAACAACTGCTGCTTAGAGGAGACTCACAAGTCTAGTGAAAGGAACTGGTGAATAACTACCTAATGACAATACAGTTGCAATTGGTACTGTAATGGGGAGGAACAGGCCCGGGAACTTTGGGAGAATTCAGGAGGGACAGTGAGATATTTGAGATGTGAAGTGCAAGGTCATGGAGGACCTTGTATGCCATCTTGAGGACTTCCTTCAGTAGGTCATGAGCTGCTCTCGGAGGTTTGTATTTTAGTTTCTGTTTTCCCACATGTAAGAGTAATGCTGTATTAGTTTAGATGAGCTGTTTGTAACAGCCGCCCTCTGTGGCTTCAGATAGTAGGAGTTTATAAGCTTTTATCCTCTACTGTGGGCTCCCAGGGCCCCAGACTTCTCCATCTCGTAACAGTGTCAGCGTTGACTCCTCAAATTTCCCATGGAAGGACAGGAGTTAGAGTGGTAGATCTTGCAGGGGTTTTATGGGCCTGACCGACGGGCATACACCATTTCTGCCCATTTCCATTTACTCGAGCCCAGCTATACAACCCCAGGCCAATGGTAAGTAAGATGGGAAATGCAGTTATCCTGTGTTTAAAGAAAGAGAACCAAAAGACCTGCTTAACATACAGCATTGTTTTTACCACCAGTGGACAATTCAAATGAATGAACAAATGAAACAAAAAATCACCAAAAATAAGGATCATCCACAGTTCCATCACACAGAAATAATCATAGCAAGATTCTGAGTATGTATGTTTAAAACTTGTGTTATCTTACTACAGTAGCAAATTGGCCTTGGTGGATTTGGAAAATATATAAAAACGCAAGGAAAATAGAAGTCATGTATTCCCCACCAAGAACTTACTGTTTTTTTTTTTTGGTTATTTTGGTTATGTGTCTTTACTGTTTTACAGTCTTTTCTCTCCGCTTATACATCATAAACACTTTCCCCACCATTCAAAACTCTCCATTTTAAAGGCTGTATTATATTTATTGTAGATGTACCATAATTTTTTAATGAGTTCTCTTTAATTGCACATTTTGGTAATTGACATTTTTGCCGTTAAAAACACCGAGATGTGTTTCTTTTAATAAGCTTTTTATATTTATTTATATTTATATATTATAAATATCCATGATTATTTACATCTCTTCTTGCAATTATTTTTCTTTTTGCATTTGCTTTTCAAAAAAATTATTGAAGTAATAGATGCAATAGAAATCAAATAGTATCAAAGAGAACTTAAAAAACAGGCTGTCTCCTGTCTCCTTCCCTATACCCATATGAGACTCTTAACTGTATATTCTGATACTCTTTTTCTCCTTCTCATAGTACTTACAATGTTTCTCATACTTACAATGCTATTTTAAGTATCTCTTTATGTTTTCCTTCCCAATCTATACTTTTTATTTCCTATTCTTGCCTTACTGCATTAATAAGGATTTCTAGTATGAGGTTGAGAAGAAGTGGTGAGAAGCAACATCTTTGCTCTGTACCTGATAGTGGGAAGGCTAGTTTCTCACCATTAAGTATCATGTTAGCTGTAGGTTTTTTTGTAGAGTCTTTATTAAGTTGAGGAAGCTCCTCTCTGCTTCTGGTTTACTGAGTTTTTATCATGAATGGGTATTGGAGTTTGTCAAATGTTTTTTCTCCATTTATTGATATGATCATGTGATTTTTTTTTGTTTTTAATCTGTTGATGTGGATAACATGAATTGAATTTTGAATGCTAAACCAATCTTGAGTACCTGGGATAAATCTCACATGAACATGGTGTATCATTCTTTTTATGCTTTTTTCTATTTGATTTGCTAATGCTTTTTTGCATCTGTGTTCAAGGGAGATTTGATCTGTAGTTTCCTTGTAACGTCTTTGTCTGGTTTGGGTATTTGGTAATGCTGGCCTCATAGAATGAGGTAGAAAATATTCCCTCTGCTTCTGTCCTCTGAAAGGAATTGTAGAGAATTGGTATAATTTCTTTCTTAAATGTTTGTTGGTAGAATTCACCAGTGAAGCCATCTGGCTTGATGCTTTGTGTTTCAGAAGGCTAATTATTGATTCCATTTCCTTAATAGATACCGGCCATTCAGATCATCTTATTCTTTTGAGTTTTGGCAGATTGTGTCTTTCAAGGAATTGGTCCATTTCTTCTCAGTTATCAAATTTGTGGGTACATACTTGTTCATAGTTTTCCTTTATTATCCTTTTAATTTCCATCGGCTCTATAATGATGTCTCCTCTTTCATTTCCGATATTAGTAATTTGTGTCCTCTCTTTTTTTCTTAGTCAGCCTGCTTAGGCACTTAACTGATTTTTATTTATTTATTTTTTTTTTTGAAAGAAGCAGCGTTTGGTTTTGTTGGCTTTTCTCTGTTGGTTTCCTGTTTTAAATTTCATTGATTTCTGCTTTCATTCTTAGTTTCTTTTCTTCTGCTTACTTTAGATTTAATTTGCTCTTATTTTTCTTAGATTATTGCTTTTAGATCTTTCTTCTTTTCTAATATATGCATTCAGTGTGTAAATTTGCCTCTAAACACTGATTTTGTTGCATCACACAAATTTTGACATGTTGTATTAATAACATTTGGTTCAAACTGCACAGTGGACATTTCGGTTTGAGAGCAAACATTGATTTATTTTCTTTAAATTTTTTTTTTAAATTCTTTTAAGTTTGCTAAGACGTGTTTTATTGCTTGGAATGTGGTCTCTACTGGTGAATGTTCCTTGAGAGCTTGAGAAAAATATGTGTCCTGTTTGTTGAAGTAGTTTATAGATAGATGGTGTTGAATTTAACTGTGTCTTGGTGGTTCCATTGTGTAACGGTGAGCACTCTGGACTCTGGTTTTAAGTATGTCTTTACTGATTTTCTGTCTGCTAGGCTTGCTTTTTGACGTTGTTTTAGGTTTGTTGTTTTTGAGAGAGGGGTGTTGAGTGGCCTCCAGCCTTGCAGTTCTGTCAGTTTTTTACGTTATGTAATTTGTTCTGTTCTTAGGTACATACACATTATGAATTATCATGTCTTAGAGAATTGACTCCTGTATGATTATATAATGCTCTCCTTTGTCAATGATAGCTTTCCTTACTTTGCATTAAGCTTTGTCTGAAATTAATAGAGCTATTCCTACTCTCTTTTGAGTAATGGTATCATGACATATTTTTCTCTATCCATTTACTTTTAATCTTTATGTTTCTGTATATTTAAAGCAGGTTTCTTGTAGACAACATATAGTTAGGTCGGGTTTTCTGACCATTGTCATTCAAAGTGATTATTGTTGTAATTGGATTAATATCTGCCATTTTTATTACTATTTTCTATTTGTTGCTTTTGTTCTTGGTTCCCATTTTTATCTTTCACTCTTCTGCTTTTTGTGGTTTGGATTGAGCATTTTCTGTGATTCTATTGTCTCATCTAAGTCAGTACTAGTTTTTTTCTCTCTGGGTCTTTCTCATCTATACGTAACCTGAGGAAGAACCCTGGTTTAGTCTCTGTTTTCTTACTATTGATCATTGTTAGGCTTTTATCTTATTGAGAAAATATTAATCACAATTTAAATTTTTTAAAAAATATTTACTGTAGATCCCACACTTAATTCTTCCAACCTTCTATTATAAATTAGTCCTGAGAAGCAGAATTGATACGAATGGGTTCCTGAGAGCTCAAAATCCATTCCTAAATGGCATAAAACAAGATGGTTCTAGCTCTTTCCTGCTTACAATTTGTAAATAATTTGATAGGATTTCTGTATTCATTTTTTAAACTTACGTTTGTATTCATATTTTGATCGTAAAAAATAGAAGGGTTGATGGTAAAAAACCCTTCCTTTTCTCTTACCCTCTTTCTACCTTCCTTTTCTCCAGTCCCATTTTCCAAGGGAGACCATTGTTAATAGTTTAACATGTAACATAATTTTTAGATGACTTTGTTCTTACCCTAGTGGTAAGAAGAAGAAAATGTCTTCCTCTGGTCAGATGATGTGGTCTTACGTTCACGAATTCTGTGTTTGAGAAGCCCAAGCCAGAAACTTCATACTCTGCACAGCTCCCAAGTCATCCACTTCCCAGTGTCTTCTAGTTGGTCTTCTGTAGTCATGGTATAACTCACTTTACCACATCTACTTCTGCGCCCCTACAGTCCATTCCTTTTGCTGCAGTCACCATGGTCTTTGCAAAACATAAATTTGATGTTTTATCACATGCCCTGCTTCAGACACTTTCATGGAATCCTCTGGCTAGGATAAAGACCCTACCTGCATGGTCTAGTCCCAATCCAGCCTTTCCACCCTCCTCTTAACAACACTTCCTTTTGGTCTTTGCATTCTGCCACACTGGCTGCCTTAGTTTCTTGGTAAATGCAATTTTCCCTCCCTTAAAATTTTTTCCCATCCACTTCCCATTGTGCCCTTTAGTTAGCTTCTAGTCAACTTTCAGAACTTAATTCAAATGCACTTTCCTAAAGGGAAACCTTTCTTGAAGCATTAGGAAAGGTTCTGTTTTTTGTATTTTGTCCTTCTTGGTTGTTTATTATTTATTGAGTGGATTAATCCTTCCTTCCTGTACCACCCTAGTCTTACCCACTGTCCCCTTTATTCTGGAGAGTATATTTCCCAACCATTTGTCTATATAGATATCTCTTCCAAAATCTTTACTGGCTTTCTCCTAAAATCTATTCATTCTAGATCTTAGTGAGTTGACAAATATATAAATCTGATTATATCTTCTATAAAGTTTATGAGGGTGTACTATTGCCCTTAGGAAAAAGTACAAACTCTTTCCAAGCTCTAAAATTCTGCCCTGGGTACATTTCTGTTCACCACTTAACTTTTTATCCTAACTTCTTTCTGTTCCAGCCTTCATGTAAGCTGATGTCCCTGCCTGAAACAGTTCTCTCTCTGCCTCTCCCCACCTCTGCCTTCACAAACAGAACATTCAGTTAACTCCCACTCCCCCTTCAGATTTCAGATTAAACATTTCCTCAGAGAGGCCACAATGGCTGTTTTTATTTCTTTTAACTTCCATGTTACTTTATTATCTGCTCTCCAAAGTCTTTGATTAGACTCTCGCAAAGCCTATGCACCATTGTGTCCTCTCTACCTGGTACATCAATAGTTCTTAACATTGAATGAAAGAATGAATGATTTTCTTAGTCAGCTGTAGCTAGAGAGAAAAAAAAAAAGTTCAGTATCAACTTCATTAGAACCGAAGTATTTTTTGGCAGGCAATTTTCAGTATTTGAGTGGACCATTCAATTAATAATGAATAGGCTACATTTTGTGGATCAATTCATTCAGCTGATAAGGGTTTTACTTGGAGGCAACTTCATTTTGGCTGGCAATAGTACTATGCAGAGACACAGCCTTGTTTTAGTAAAATGTTCTGTGGGGGCCATATTAAGGTTTTTATAGGACCGAAGTGATGACTGATACTGTATATCCCCAAATGCTTCAAACCAAGATTGTCTTTTTCCATGT
This sequence comes from Paguma larvata, assembly GCA_030068075.1. Lineage (NCBI taxonomy): Eukaryota > Metazoa > Chordata > Mammalia > Carnivora > Viverridae > Paguma > Paguma larvata. The sequence goes on from CM057839.1 coordinate 56,708,854, forward strand.
CCTGTCATTCCATTGAATTTGGGGCCAGATGCTCTTCCGTATTCGAAAGGATACCAACATTCTTTAGGCCCAGTGATGACCAAAAGGAGGTAGAGCTAAGTTTAAAAATGTAGGCAGACTACTTGGTTTGTCACAGGCCTGGGGACAGCTATTTGTGTTTATTGGGTGGGGTCACGGATGCTGAATGTCTTAAAAGTAGGGAGTCCTATACAACAAAGGATTGCTCTGCCTGATTTGTCAATTATACCCCTGCTGGGAAGCCTGGAAAGAGACTCAGTTTCTTGAATACCAGGGAGAAAGGCATCCATTAAGCTGCCGACTCGGTGAAGCCAGGCATAGTTTTCCAATTGGGCATGACTATGGTAGTTTCTTAGAATATTTTTTGTAACAAAACATATAATTAGCCAAACACAAGTTTAGTAGCTAAACCCCACGTATCTAATCTCCTCCCCACCCCCACATATCTAGTTTTAATCATCTCCAGAAAACATTATACTTTAGTCAACCGTTAATTATCTGATATCCAACTCCTGTCACAAACCCAGCTGAGGCATGCAGGAAGGTAAGCCTACGAAATGTGAGAATCTTCTACTTCTTGGAAATGAGTCTAGATTCTTTCTCTCCCTGCAGCTAGGGCTCTGTAGAAAACCACTCTCCCGTGAATAGCTTCCTTTAACTCTCCATAAAAATGCCTTTATAGAACTGTCACATAGTATCATCCTCTTGACTTTTGTTAGAGACTGAGAAATAAAAATGAACCAAAAGTGTTTCAACTTTTATAAAAATTCTAGTGAAAGTTTTATGTAATATCTAGTGCTTCTTATCAAAATATCCTTAAATTTCGTATTAGGAAAAATTTTTTCTTCCGATACATGCTAATATTAGGTAACAGAGCTAAGTAGTTTCTTTCCCCGTTGCTTGGTGGCTGGGGAACTCAGAACAAAACTTTGTGCTCAGTTAGATTAATGGCTTTTAGCCTAGGTTTTCCTGTATGTAACCTTTTAAGTGGTAGGCTCATGTTTTGTTGTGTATTTAGATAGAATTTACATGCAATAAAGTGCACGTGTTCGATGAGTTTTGATAATTTTATATGTCTGTATTAACAACAGTCAGAACATTGTCATTACCCTGGAAAGTTCACTTGTGCCCTTTGCACTCAATATCCACTCCTGTTGCAACTGCTCTCTGGTTTCTATGACCATAGATGAGTTTTTGGCTATTCTTGAACCTTATTTGAATGGGATCATAGAATATATATAATCTTTCCATCTAGCTTTTTTCACTGAACATTTTTGTTATTGTGCTGTTGCATGAATCTGTAGTTCTTTTTAATTACTGAGTAGCATTTCACTTCTTAAATGTATTTCAATTTATCATTTTTCCTGCATATTGATACTTCAGTTGTTTCCAGTATTTGGCTATTATGAATAAAATGGCTTTGAACATTCGTGTACAGTTTTTGGTGGACAGCTCATGTTTGAAAATCTTTGTTTAATGATTTTATTGTGAAAGCATCTTCAGTGTAAACTTCGTATCTTAGTGAAAGGAGCGGGTAAAGTGTAATAAATACATGAAAATATAGCAGTCCCCTAGGATTAGATTTATAGTCCTTAACTTAAAACACTAAAAACAGCTGCTAAATATTAGTTTCCCCTTGTTTTAGGACTGAAGGTCATGTAAAATATGTAACTTATCCCTTCAAATAAACTGCAATTTGGATACTTCTCATTTAAATTGCTTCTAAGGTATAGATTGATATCTTTAAATCTCTGTTTTCTTTGTTCAGTAGGAACTTGACGTATTCAAAGCCAAATTTGATTTTCCTCCCCAGATTCAAACCTCCCATGGTTTCCTCATCTCGACTCTTTTTTCAGTTGTTCAGCCTGAAAATGTGGACGCATCCTTGATTGCTCTCTTTCATCAACGTCACGTGGCATCTACCAGCAAATCTGGTGCACTCCGCCTTCAGGATGCAGATTATCCGCAATTCAGCCACTTCTCTCTCTCTCTCTGATGCTAACATGCCAGTCAAGGCCAGCATCCTCTCTTATTCGGATTGATGCCAGAGCTTCCTAACTCGTCTTCCTGCTCCCATCTTTGGCCCCGAGAGCCTATTAAACAGCAGGGGAGGGATCCTTTCTCAGTCTCAGTCACATCAGGTCACCCTGCTCGAAACCTGACATTCCCATTCAAAATAAAAGCCAAAGTTCTTACAGTGGTCTAGAAGGCCGTAAGTAATCTGGCCTCCCAGAACCTCTCCTCACATCATCTCTGACCACTCTCCCCTTTCCCACCCCTCTGCAGTCACATGCCTGCCTCACTTAACCTTTGCACGACCGAGAGTAATCCTGCCTCAGCCATTGCACTTGCTGTTCTGGGCCAGGAACCCCTCCCCCCTCCAGCCCTCACATATTATCTCAAGTCACACTGCCTTACTTTATTCTTCTCTCTTCTCACTGTCCCTGCATTCAGTAGGTCTTCCTTGATCACCTTCGATCACCCCCAAAGCTGGCAGTGTCTGTATTGTATTCTTATTTACCCCTCGGCCCTTCAAGGCTAGACCTTGAAGACCATTTCAAGTTTGAGGATGCACAGAAATGATGGCTAGAACTTGGCTCAAGCTTCCAGAAACAGCTAATAATGCAAATAATAACAAGGAAGGGATTGAGGACACTTTCTCATAGTCATCCTGGTTTTCTTCTGGAGGCCTCTCTAGGGTTTAATGGTCTCCACAGCCCACATGGAGTGAGATATCCACTGGAGTAGAGAAGCTTAGAACTATGGGCTCTGCCTTATCCCTTCACTCCCCCGTATCCTTCAGCAACCAGAAACAACCTGAACTGTCTTACTCTGCCGCACAGTGAACCTAATCAACAAGGCCTTGTGGCTGGGCGTCCTCGTGCTGTTGACACCCTCCACTGGGATCTAAGAGTTTCGCAGTCTGCACCTTTACAGTCCTTTTTGGCCATAGCCTATCACAATGCCTTATTTTCTCTATGGCACTTATCATTATTTGACTTATTATATACTTACTTTTTGTACTTGTTTGTTGTCTGTCTCTCCAAGTAAAATGTAAGTTCCCTGAGAACACAGACTTTACTCTTTCTCTTCATGCCGTATTCCTAATGCCCAGAATAGCACCTGACGCATATAAATACTTTGTAAATATTTACTGAATTAATTTTGTTCAATATATTTAACATGGTTTTATGTAGTTCCTTCTATAAAAAGAGGCATCATTATGTAGATTTCACTGGCTGCAAACCTCCCTTTTTGCTTTTCTCTTTTCATTGCATATACCCCAGGTTTGCTACTAATTTTGTAGCCATGTTAAAAGAAGCTGGGAATTGTGTCTTTAGTAGCTAGAGTAGAGGAAAATCTGTTATTTTAATATCTGAGGTTCAAATTCCCTCTAATACAGGGATCCCTTGAATATGATAATGTTGAATCACATTGGAGAATAAAAGATGGCAAAGAATGTACTGGAATTCAGACTGATTCACAAGTAAAGACCTCTTGGAAATAACATTCTGAGAAAGGTCCTTCGTGTTTGAAAATCTGCAAGTTTTGGGGTCTGGATGGTGTGAGTGGTACAGAGACTTGAAATAGAAATTGTAGGGTTGCCTGGTGGCTCAGATGGTTAAGCATCCTTCTCTTGACTTAGGCTCAGGTCATGTTCTCAGAGTTCATGGGCTCAAGCCCCTCATCAGGTTGTGTGTTGATAGTGTGGAGCCTGCTTGAGATTCTGACTCCGTCTCTCTGCCTCTCTCCTACTTGCATGCTATAAATAATTAATTAAATAATTTAAAAAATAAAAAATGGGAATTGTAGCTGCTGCTCATTGATTCATTCCAATAAATATTTTATCAAATGTCTAGAATATCAGAACCTCAAATACATAATCCTAGTTGTGATCTATTTTTTCAAAAAGTCAACATTGTTTCTGTAGTAAAATTCTCTGCTAGATGATCCAGAAAATCCCACTTCCTGGTTGTCAGTAAGTAAGATGCATTTAATACCCACGTGTGCAGATTACAGCAGTAACCTGTACTAAAGGAGTTTGCAATTTCTGTCTGCCTAAGGGGGTTGGTTGAAAGGAGAATAATAAATAAGCTGGACTCTTTTATAAGAGTCATTGCTTCCAGTGGAAGAAAGGATTTTGACTAATAAAACCTTCATAAATCACCTCTTTTTGTAATATGGAAACAACTAAAATTTGTTTTGCGTTTTTTGAGAGGAATTTGACACTGACATAATATTGAATTGATACTATGTTTGTATGTGGAGGGTGGGGCTTACACCTGGACGGTTGTGAATCTTGTATCATCTTCCCCAAATACTCAAAGAACACGGTCAGGAGGATGGCACTTGCAAGAACAAGGGCATTCCACAGCACATTCTGGTCAAGAATGATAAAAAAGGAAAACATAGTTAATCAGCTTTTAAATTAGACATGTATAAATAAAAGCAATCTGCCAAGTCAAAGTAATTGGCAGAAACTTCCTAGTTTAAGTATGGATGCCTCTTGTCAAAAACACAGTCTAAGACAAGGTACAACCTATTGACCTGTTTCTCATAAAGAATCAATTCTTATCCAGAAAAATGTAAGGACCCTTCTGTGAGTTATACCTTACCAGAAGCCTTGGGCTTCCTGAAATGACATAGAAATCTCAGACCAGGCAATGGTTTTGAAACACAATGTTCAATATTATTGACCCACCCCGTCATTCCTAGATGTACAGATTATATGGTCACATGGTGTGTGACCAGAAGGGGACCAGGCAGAGAGCATAGCAACGAGAACAGGAACCGAAGAGACACTTTTGCTCATTGACCACTACCTTTTTGTTTTTTTAAAGATCACATACATCTTTGAATTTTTTAATGGAAAATTTTGAATATAGACACAAGAGCAGAACTATATTTAAATGCACATGAGCCCATCAATCAGCTTTACCTGTCAGCAATATTTTGTCTTTCTCATTGTATCCATCCCTCTTATTTTATTTTATTATTTTATTTATTTTATTTTTATTTCTGCTGGAATATTTAAAGCAGCTCTCAAACATATCATTTCACCCTTAATTAGTGCAGTACACATCTCTCTTTTTAAAGCAAAATCACAATACCGTTATCCCCATCCTAAACAAAATTAACATTAATTCCTTTTATTATCTAACAGACCTCTAAATCCATGTTTATATTTTCTCAGTTGGCTCAAAATGGCTTTAGTATAGTTGGTTTGTTTGAATTGGGATTCAAGCAAGGTACACACTTTGCATTTGGTTGCTATATCTCTTAAGTCTATTTTAATTTATGAGTTCCTATCCCCTTCTCCACCCTTCTGCCATTTACTGATTAAAAAGTTGGGTCATGTGTCCTGTAGAATTTCCCAAAGTTTGGATTTTGCAGATTGAGTCTCCATGATGTCATTTAAAATTTTTTTCTATCCCCCTGTGTTATTTGTAAACTGAAAGATCTGGAGGAGGAATTCAATTTAGCTGGTTGTTTGATTGATTGGTTTAGACAAGAACACTCATTGCCTGTGCTGTAAACTTTCTATTGATTGCATCATGTTAATAGGAAGTGGTATTAAGCATGATTAATGGGTAGAGCTATGTTTATATCCTTTTATTCGAAATTCTTAATTATGAGTATAACATTCACTATGGAAAAATTAAAAACTACAGATAGCAATCAAGAAAAAAATAAAAACAGTATGCCTACATTCCAAAGAAGAATACTGTTTATCTTGTGTGCATCTTTCCCAGTTTCTTCTGTTTTGGTTGAAACTTTCTTGAAACTTTTTCCTTTTGCTCCCTGATTGGATTTATGCTGCCTTTAAAAATATAATCCAATAAGCCCTTTCATTAATAAATATTTTGGGGCATCTATTATATTTTTATATGTGATACTAAAAAGAAGAAAAGGAGGAAGGGTGTAATTTGAGCCTCTGCTGTGTAGCCATTGCTGTTATATTATTTTTTACTTATCTTCAGTGACCTTGTCAGAGAGGTATTATATTCCCATTTTATGAAAGAGGAAATCAAGACTCAGACATCTTGGAGTCTTTAACTTTGGGTCCAAAGAGTCTTGAAGTCTTTTGGTTACAAATCTGACATCCTAGCATTCATTTTCTTCCTGAATTTTGGGGGTACTAATCAAATAGGACCATTCTATCCAGTCAGTTAAGAATGTACTTGATGGTTATGAAAAAACTTTGTAGTTGCTTCAAAGGCTTGAGAGATTTTATTTGATAAGTAGCAAGGCAAACTCCTTTAGGTTATGAAAATAAAGTACAGAATGTTCTCCATTTTTCAGAGATTAAAAAAAAGTTTTGTGTGTTTCCTATGTTCTACTTCATCTTTACTGTTTATCTTTTCTTGCAGTACTGGCAGTTAGTCTTTAACTTAAAGTAGGTAAAGGAATGACAAGGAGGACAAAAATCTGTGATTGGAAGAGTTTGGAGTTACCTAAATATCCTTTGTCATATCAATTCTTAATCGCATGAGTTAATTCAAAGAAGCACAGAATTTTATTTTTAGTTTTTTAGTTTTTTATTTAAATCCAAGTTAGTTCACATATAGTGTAGTAATGGTTTCAGGAGTAGAATTTATTGATTCATCATTTACATATAACACCCTGTGCTCATCCCAACAAGTGCCCTCCTTAATGCCCATAACCATTTAGCCCATCTTCACCACCAAACTCTTCTCCAGCAACTCTGTTTATTCTCTGTACTTAATAGTCTCTTTTGGTTTGTCTCTCTCTCTGTTTTTATCTTATTTTTCCTTCCCTTCCCCAATGTTCATCTGTTTTGTTTCATAAATGCCACATGTGAGTGAAATCATATGATATTTGTCTTTCTTTGACTGATTTTGCTTAGCTTTATACATTCTAGTTTCATCCACGGTGTTGCAAATGGCAAGGTTTCGTTCTTTTTGATGGCCGAGTAATACTCCATTGTTTATATATACCACATCTTCTTTATCCATTCATGTTGATGAACATTTGGGCTCTTTGCATAATTTGGCAATTGTTGATATTGCTGCTGTAAACATTGAGGGAAACAGTATTTTAGAACTGGAAGGTGTCTTAAAGATCATCTTCTGGAACATTTTCAATATATAATGAAGAGTCTAAAGCCCCAGTGGGTTCAGTGCCTTTCCTCAGGTATCTCAACTACTTTGATATCAAGGCATGAGTTGAACTCAACATCTTTGACCTTTAGTTGTATATTGCCTTTGTGTGAGTTTAACCCATTTTAAGAATTTTCCCCTCTCTGAACAGAAGGAAATGTTGAAACAATCTTTTCATTACACTTAGGGTGGGTACTAATTTTACCAGGCTCAGAAGCACGTACTACAGTTGTAAAACATGTGCCAAGAATGGTTTCCTACTATTGTGAAAGCTGAGGGCCAGGATACAGAGAGGGTCTTCAGACAAGGAGAGAAAACACATTTGAAATAAGCTGTGATTATATTTTCTAGACTTTCTTAAATCCTCTTCAGGAGAAGTTTAAATAAATGTATCTCTTAGAACCACTGAATAATTTAATTCCAAAATAAAGGTAGAAGAATAATGAGCTTGTTTGGAATATTACTGATCATGCTTTTTAAAAAGTAGAGATATTTGCATATAGAAAAGTACAAATACGTAAAACTCACTGGGGAAAATCGAAGCAAAATTTTTCATCATGCCAAATTAAAATGCAAACATAAAAGTTAGAAATAAATGGCAGGAAAGAGCTAATTGTTCGCTGAGTAATAAGCCCTTGGGACAATGGTTTGAAGTAGCTAGATAATGTTTTTAGTATCCAGTTTCCTACCATTTTGTATAAACATTGCCTCTCCATTTCCTTCGTGGATAAATTTAACCTAAAAATCAGTCTCAGTGTCTCCAGTGCTGTCCTGTTTGTAGGGCAATAATCAGTCCACAGGTTTTTGACAGTTTGTGGCTTACAGGATATCCTTCTGCAGACAGACCTGTGCATTAGTCATCCATTTTCTGATTATATTTCTGGACTGCATACAGAGACTGATGGTGCCATGTGGTATATGGCTATTTATTCTGGCTTTTAAGTAATTGGAATGCAGGGAACTATTTAGTGCTATGGTACTTGACAGAAGGGAACAGATTTGCGAGGCAAAGTTGAAAACAAGCATGTCATTGTAGGCTAAGAATAAATTGGCATAAATGTAGTGTCCTTCCTATATGCATAGCCACTAGTAAAGAAAGAAGTTTTTAAAAAACACACAGTGGAAGAAAAGGAACTCTGAAGTACTCATCAACTAACTTCACAATTATCAACTAATAACCAATTCAGTTTGTCCCTATCTCCTTCCCAACCCTGACTATATTAAAGCAAATTCCAGACATCAAATTATTTTATGACAAATATTTTAATATTTTTCTCTAAAAGGGACTCTTTTTTAAAAAAGACAATATCACACCTGGAAAATGGACAAAAATAACTTAATCATTAAACATACACTTGCTATTGAAATTTCTTGGGGTCTCATAAATGTTTGTTTATTTTTAAGTTCGCATGTTTAGGTTAGTATCCACACATTGCAATTGGCTGTTTGTTAAATCTTTTTAGATTTCTTTGATGAGTGTTGTTTAATTTTAGTATCTTCAATTTCTTTCTGTACTGATTTCTATTTTCATTCCATTATGGTTGGAGAACATAGTTTGTGTGATTTCACACAATGCATTCTAAATTTAATGAGTGACCTAGAATATGATCTGTTCTGAAGAATGTTCCATGTGATCCAGAGAAGAATATGCATTCTCCTGCTGGGATGGAGTGTTCTATAGATGTGTTAGAACTAGTCGATTTAGGGCACCTGGGCAGCTCAGTCGGTTGAGTGTCCGACTGTTGATTTCATCCCACAATCGTGGGTCTGAGCCCTACATTGGGTTCTGCGCTGGACATGGAGCCTGCTAAGATTCTCTCTCTCCCTCTCCTCATGCCCCTTCCCTGCTTGTGTGCATGCATATGCTCTCTCTCTCTCTCTCTCTAAAAATGAAAAAAAGAATTAGTTGGTTTATAGAGTTCTTCAAATCTATTTCCATGCTATCTAGTTGCTCTGTTTATACTGAAAAGTGGGGTATTGAAGATTCCAACTATTATTGATATGACTATTTCTCCCTATAATTCTGTCAGTTTTTGCTTCATGAATTTTCGGGCTCTACCATTAGAAATATTCAGGTTTGCAATTAATAAATCTTCCTAATACATTGACCCTTTTATCATTACAAAATTGTCCTTTTTGTCTTATTTTTATTTTTTTCAGCCTATTTGTATCTTGAACTGAAAGTGTTTTTTGAACAACAAGTAGTTAATTTTTTATTTTTATCAGATCTGATAGTCTCTGCCTTTGACTAATTTAATCCATTCACATTTGGAATCATTATCAATATAATTGGATTTACCTCTGCCATTTTCTTTTTGTTTTCTATACATCTCATGTCTTTTTTTCTTCCTCTGTTCCTCTTTTATCACTTTCCTTTGCATTAATTGGATATTTTCTAGTGTAACATTTTAATTCCTTTAATTTTTTTCACTGTCTGTTTCTGCATTATTTTCTCGGTAGTAGCTCTAGGGTGTATACATCTTGTTAGAATCTACTTCAAATATACACTAGCTTAATTCTTGTGCTAGAAAGCATAAAAAGATATAAAACATTATTCCTATGAAGTTTGATTTGTTCTCCCGTCCATGCTATTATTATTAAACATTTATTATATGTATTACAAATTCAATGGTACATTGTTATAATCATTACTTTGTATACAGTTTTATGTCTCTTAGGGAATCTCTCTTTTACAGTTTCTGGTTCTTTCATTCGTTCTCATGGATTCAAGTTCCAGCCGGTGTCATTTCTTTACTCCCATGCAGCTTTGCTCCTACCCACCTCCTCTGTGGCGTTACTGTCAAGTTTATTATATTTCTGTATGTTATATACCCAACAGTATATTTATATACATATTGTTTACCTTTAACTCAGTTAAGAGAGAAAGGGGAAAGGAGATAATTATGATTACTGGTACTTTTTTGTTTTTCTGTGTGGATTTTAATCACTGTCTGTTGTCACTTGCTTTCAGCCCAAAGACAGTCCTTAGTATTTCTTGTGTGGTGGTGGTCTGTTAGCAAGGAATTCTCTCTGTTATTTCTCTAAAAATGTCATTAATCCATCTCCATATTTGAAAGATAATTTTGCTGGATATAAGATCTTAGGTTGACAATTTTGTCTTTCAGCGCTTTGAATATGTCATTCCACTACTCTCTGGCCTTTAATCAGCTGTTAATCTTATTGAGAGTCTCCTGTATGTGCTGAGTCATTTTTTTCTTGCTGCCTTCAAGAAAAAAGTTTTGGGCTGTTTTGGGCTTTCAGCGTTTTGATGTATCTAGGTGTGTGGGTCTTTTTGCATTTATCCTACTAGAGTTCATTCTGGAAAACTTGTTAAAACACAGACCACCCCTAGAGTTTTTGACTCAGTTGCTCTGAGGTGGGGCCTGAGAATTTGCATTTCTAATCCCCAAGTAATGCTGATGCTGCTGATTCAGGACTACACTTTGAAAACCACTGCCTTGTATCTTTGAAGAGTTAGGAGAATTTGCTAAATTAAAAAAATTTGGGGGGGGGGCACCTGGGTGGCTCAGTCGGTTGAGTGTCTGACTTCAGCTCAGGTCATGATCTGAAGTTTTGTGAGTTCAGAAGGTTTGTGAGTTCAAGCCCTGCATTGGGCTCTGTGCTGATAGCTCAGAGCCCGGAGCCTGCTTCAGATTCTGTGTCTCCCTCTCTGCCCCTACCCTGCTCATGCTCTGCCTCTCTCTGTCTCTCAAAAATAAATAAAAATGTTAAAAAAAATTTTTTTTAATGTTTATTCATTTTGAGCAGGAGCGGTGGGGAGAGAGAGAAAGAGAGCACTAGTGGATAGGGGGCAGAAAGAGATGGGGAGAGAGAATACCAAGTAGGCTCTACGCTGTCAGCCCAGAGCCCAGTGCAGGGCTCAAACTCACAAACTGTGAGATCATGACCTGAGCCAAAATCAAGAGTTGAGCACTTACCCGATTGAGCCACTCAGGTACCCTCCAAATTAGGTAATTTTTATCAAATTAAAAAATAATTGAGCATGTGCTATTACTTTAATTGTACTGAGATTTATTTTAAATAACAGATGTGTAATCTTAAAGTCAAACATAGAAATCTGCAATTGATAGATGTTTCCTGCTATCATGTGTGTACTTATTTAGGCTATTTGTCAGACAGTCACGTAGCTGCAAATCAATTTATGGTCTTTGTGGAAGGGAAAATTTAAAGGTCCTTTATCTCCCTCTAGCCTCTAATTAAAAGGTTGCAGGCTGAACATTTGCCCAAAAGAAAGCAATTACAGAGATTCTTAAAATTTAGCACTGACTTATGGGGTCAAAAGCTAAATGAAAGGCCATGTAAATACATAAATACAAAAGCTGATTCAAATGTTGTAAGTAGTAGGGGATACTAAAGAACCTTGAAGGAACCCAGGGAAGGAAATCAGACAGAGGAAGTCATTGTCTCAATACTCTATCCCCTTTCTTGGTTTTAAATCTGATTGAGCCCTCAGTTACAAGTGGGATGTTAGAAAGTTGTTGATCCCTTCTCTAAATTTTGGGTTTTATCCAAATACCTACCAAATAAATCCATTTTTCAAAACACCTGGTATTAAAAGTGGTTAATTCAGTTGAATCTAGAAGGTAGGCTATGGAGAATTGAAATAATGTCAATTATTGACCTTTGCCCAGAGCATTCTGTAGTACTTCTCTCTTCTCCTTCTTGGACAACAGACTGCACTTTCCACTTGCTTCTGTCTTATGCTACCTGCTCTCCATACCATCAGTTCTTGCTTCTTGCTAGGACTTATGCTATCTGCCAACTAGGTTTCTCCTGGGTAAAACTGTGGAAAATATAATCACATATCTAGGTACCCTACATGCTGGAAAAACTCTGTTGACACAAAGAAAAGACTTATCCACAGGTTCCATAGTTTTGACACAAGGCTTCCTGACTGATCTGCCAACAGCTAAACCCTAGAGAGAGCCCTGAGTGGTTGGATACTCCCAGATTTCTTTAGCTAACAGGTGGCCCTGTATCTTACAGCTGTGGCCAGAGTCTCACATACAATCAGTCTTCTGTTGGAATGAAAGGAACATTGTTGGCTTCCTATGAACATGACTAGAGCCCCTGATGGAACCCTGTACTTGGGTTTCTCGGGAGTTCAGTGACCCACCAGAACCAATAAACAGTCCGTAGTTTCATTCACCAGCATTCTATAACTTCCATCTCTTGCGCCCAAACAGAGGTTGGCACAAACTTTAACATGTGATTAATTTCAGGAGTAATTCATGGATCCCATCCACAGCAGTGGCAGTAACTCCCCAAACATAACCACAATGAAACCAGCTAGAGTGAAAGTCTGATATCAGTTCAAGTTTCCTTTATTTTGGGATCTCAGGTATTCAAGACTGACATCCCTACCCCTTCATCTCCAAGGATTCTGTCCCCTAGACCTGACACCCAGGAGTGAATCAGGGCAGCCAGCACCATCACCCACAGGAGGCCCAGCTTTGTCTCTATCAAATGTTCTCACTCTACCTGCAGGGATCTCTGTCTTATTTCTAGCCATTTGACCTTAAGCACTGTGCTCCCTACAATCCATAACCAGAACTCTCGCATCTCACACAGTTCATCAGAGATTTGGGTGCAGCAGTGGATGGTTGTTGTCCTGAAAGACCCCCTGCTAGTGAGTACAAGGGTTGGCCTGGTGGCAGGGTGCTCTCCTGAAGAGCTTTCTCCTGGCGAGGCCCATCCTCCACATCTAGGGGTTGGAGGTCCAGATGAGAGAACATGAGGATATTCTTACCACATCATGTAGACATGCAGCGGCCTCTTAACTGGTCTCCTGTCTGTGTTCTCCTCTTTGCAGTTCTCCACACGGCAGCCAGGAGATCCCATGGTGTCTTTCTTTTATGTAAAGCCCTTTCCTGTCTCACCTGTATGCCCTTGTCCTTGCCAGCCCCTCCAGTCCCATCTCGGGCCATCTTCCTCCTGTGCTGTGTTCCAGTTTTTTGTTTTTTTTTTTTTTTTTAGTTCCTCAAATTCAGTGCTCCCTCCTGCCTTGAGGTTTTCCACATGCCGCTCTCTTTGACTCTTCAGCGTATTAATTCCCACTCATCTCTTTGTGCTCAGTTCAGAGGTCACCGCTTCAGGGAAGCTGTCTTTGAGTCCCCAGAGCTGTCCTTGACTCCCCCATTGCTCCCTTTATAGCTCTACATTCATTCCTTCCTAGTTTGTAAATTTATATCTGAGTAATTTTTCATGTCTTCCTCTCAATCAGCTTGGAAGTGTCATGAAGGCAAAATTTATGTCTGTAAAGGTTTCTCCTGGATCGTGAGTACCTGCGTGGTAGAGGCTTGATAAATATTTACCAGATGAATAAATTAATGAAAATAAACATGGAAAATTACTGTCACAGGCTCCACCAGCTGGTGAGTAGATGTAGTTCTGTGACTTCATGCACTTTCAGTGGTTCTGTCATGTGTGACAGCTACGAAAATTTTGCTTCTATGTGACATGCAGAAATTCTATATGATAGCTGTAGGAGTGGGTGCCTGTATTCTTCTCCGGTTTCTTTCCCTCAGTCTCTCTCTTCTCCCCTCTAGCTCACCCAAAATACTCACTAGACAAGTGTGGACACACACATGCACATGCACACGCGCACACACACACACACACACACAGCTTTCCCATAGCATATAAGTGGCAAAGGTAAGTTTAGAACTCTGGCTTCTTGAATTCTAAAAAAAATTTTTTTCCACCTTATTTATTTAGCGAGATGTGTTAGTTGGCTTTGTTCTGTTAAAATAATATTAGTCAGATAATGACATAACCTTTCTTTAAGATTCATGGATTTCTCAAAAATCTCGTTTCCTAACGATCTTAATAAAAACTTCTCACCACTTAGAATTATTTCCTGACAGCACATTTTTCACTCAAACTATTTTCTGACCATTTAACTTTTCACTTAACTCTAGATTTTGTTTTCTAAACACATCATACTACTACTTGAGGGGAGAGTTTATGGGTCTTCTGTTTTATTCTCTCCCCAACCTATATCTGTGCATAAAAAGTGCTTAACAAATTTCTCCTGATTGTTTCAGAAAGAGAAATTAGGTCGAAAAGGGAAAGAAAATGGAGTAACCCTTAGAAGAAGTTATTACAAAATTGTGCATTCTGTAATTACATTTCGTGTCCGATGACAAAGGAACATGAAGACTGCAGGCTAGAAGGTAAATCTGTGTCCTAGCTAGTTGAGGTAAAAGCCACGGTAACTGTGAAAGTAAGCTACTGTTCATAACCAGAAAGAAGACAAATTCACAAATTATCATTTTCATGGAAAATTATTATCACAAACTGCTCTGGATTAAAAAGTCCTTGTGGTTTAAACTTTCTACTATGGCCAACTTTAACTCTCATATATGATTAGCACCTTTTTTATTATCCCACTGAATTTCATAAACCCCGTGAGGAGGACTCAGAGCATAAGCAATCATGTAGAAGAATGTAATATGAATCAGAAAAGCTTCCTGACTTCAGACTGTAGATCCTCTGGGTTGAGAGGAAAGGGCAAGTCCAGATGGCAAATGAACAAGAGGAGAACTAACCTTCACGGGTCGCTGAAGAGGGAGCTGGTCTTGCCCCACTGGGGAGGAGCAAACTAACAGAAGCACCACGGAAGTTTGTAGGAACCGAGAAGAGAGACCATCTCAATGTTTTCTTAAATAGAAGCTCAAGGAAACGGAAGATCTCAGAGACTAAAAGGGCTGTGTGGCAGATATGGGTCTGGGGCAGCGTACAGAGTCTCACGTGTCACAATGTGGCCTGCAAGCAGGCAGATGAGGTTCTGTGGCCTAAGTGCCCCAGGAGTAGATGGGGCCTTAGATAGCACCCCACAGTTTTCGGGGGTGCCAGTTTCTCAGCCTGGCAGTGGCATGGATTTTTGTGTCCCACAGAGTCTGTATAGAAGTTGAAAGGGTGGTTGTCAAACCTTCAAGGACCTTTTTAATGGAATCATGAAGATGCGGCAACAGTCACCTGTATGTCCAGCGAACACACACGAAACAGGATGATGGGTGGCTAAATGAAAACCAAAGTGATAACAGACAGTTAAGGATCAAATGCCACGTCTCCTAGTGCTTTAACACTCCAGAAGCACCCCAGAAATTAAATGTATCCCTTTGGTATATATCGACTAAATTTAACTTATTACCATTTAGAGGCCGGGGGCTCTAAATAGAAAATTAGAGGAAAATAAAGTTACAATTGCTTACACAGCTGAGTTTGTGAGCTGAAAGTGAAACCAATACACAAACCTCTTTTGAAATGCTAATGTCCTGCATTCACGTATTATTATGTGAACTAAGTATTTCTTTTAATTAATAACATCCCTTCCCCTGGCTTTGAACCAGCAGGAGAATATAGCTATTTGGGTGAAGAAGAAAGGAGGTAGGAGGATCATTGTCAAAGGATTCTCTTTCTAATGCGAAGAGGAGGAGAATATTAAGAGAAAAAGAAGGAAAAGAAAATAGATGAATATCCAACATCTTCTCTGTTCTCATTTCGATATTCATACTGAATTAATGGGACTTTCTGTTTTCCTAGCATATTCACGAAGGATACCTTACCCTAGACCACTGAAGTTGTAGTGTTATCTGAGGTGTGGAAAAACAGCGCTAGGTTTAATATCTCAACCCAGGTTTAATTTCTGGCTTTGCCATTTCATATAGGTGGACTTCAGTTTTTTCAACTGTAAAAAAGCTTTAACACATCCAATTGAATTAGTGAGAGAATTGAGTCAGTGTACATGAAAGAGATTAGTAAACAGTAAAAAAAAACAAAATTGCACCACGTGTGCTATTCGGAGTCTTTGAACAATCAGTTCAACACAAGGACACCAGGCTTACTGGAAGAAAGTGGTCCAGAAGAGAAAAAGGAGGAAAGGAGTTTTATGGGCATTAAAGACAGACCCAGGAAGTGTAGTAATTACAACATGAAACCCTGTTTATCCTTAGCTGTAGAGTCTCTTGCTCATTTACCTCAGAGATCTACTTACAATTAGTATTAGGTACCTTGCCCTGTACTTAGAGTTCCAAAACAGGACAATCACTACTCACACCTTCAATATAAGAAATGAACAGAAATTGGGAGGGGTGTGAGGGGAAGGGCAAAATGGGTGAAGGGGAGATACGGACTTCCAGTTATAGAATGAATAAGTCAGGGAAATAAAGGGTACAGCACAGGGAATGTAGTCAATGGTATTGTAATAGCGTTGTAGGTTGACAGATGGTGGCCACACTTGCGGTGAGCACAGAATAATGTATAAGCTCATCAGATCATTGTGTTGTACATCTGAAACTAATGTAACATTGTGTGTTAACTGCACTTCAGTTAAAAAGAGAGAGAGAAAAACCACAGTAATTGGGGCTTTAGGAACTGATAGTTAACCTTTCGACTGCTAGAAATCCTTCTTAATTATTGTCCTTACCATGAAAACCCCTGGATACTAATTCAACTAGTTCTTTTTTTCTGACATCTCTGGAAGTTTCACACTTCTGTGCAAAAATTTTTGTTAGTACTCTTTGAAAGCTGGGAATTAGGAAGTAGGCTTTAAATCTAGCTTTGGACGACATCCAGAAAAATCTGAAATAGCAGCAATCTTCCTGATTTAGTATAGTGTTGGCATCCTTTAGTTGTGAAATGAGATGAAAATCCCATTCCCCAGAATCCTTTTGAAATAGTGTTTGGTAGGAATATTTTGTTATGCCACTTAGGGTGGGGATGATACCTCAAAAACATAGCTAGCATATAATGGTCACTAGACTATCTTCTCAGGAATGTAGCCTGACCAACTAGAGCCCTCTGGGTTTTACAGAAAAGTTTTATGGGTTTATGATTGTGAATTTGGGTGTAGAAACAAACAAGAGGTAAATGTTTTGTATAAATAGAGAGGAAATATAATTGAAGCGGGAGAGAAAGAGATATCTTGTATAAAACTCCACAGCCAATAAAGGTAGGGCAGTATTGGGGAAGGAGAATTAAAGAGAAATCTCTGGTACTGGGGAGCCAAAGGTGGATGTTGAAGAACAGATATATTAAGGGAATTCCCACAAATGTTTGATTTTGAAAAATACCAAAACTTTAGGGAAGTTGCAAGAATAGCATAATAAACACTAGCATACCTCTTTATACATATACATATACATATATATAGAAGGACAGAGAACATACTTTTATAAATGTGTGTATTCACATTTTATGTATATATAGGCAGATAAAAAAGTAGACACAGAGAGGGGTGCCTGGGTGGCTCAGTCAGTTAAGTGTCTGACTCTTGATTTCAGCTCAAGTCATGATCTCACAGTTGGCAATTTCCAGCCCCACACTGCACTTAATGTGCAGAGCCTACTTGGGATTCTCTCTCTCTCCCTCTCTCTGTGCCTCTCCGCCCTCTTTTCTCTCTCACTCCATCTCTTTCTCTCTCAAAAATAAATAAACTTTAAAAAAGTAGATACAGAGAGAAACGTGTGTGTGTGTGTATTTTCTGAACCATGTGAAAGTTGTTTATAGACATGACACTTCACCACTAAATACTTGAGTATGTATCTTCTGAGAACAAGACCATTCTCCTATATGACCACAATACAATTATCCCACTCAGGAACTTAAACTTGATACAATACAATATCTAATATTTAGTATATATTCAAATTTCCCCCATTGTCCCAATAACATCCTTATAAATCTCCAACGTAAAGGGATTTTAAAATTGTTTGCCATGTTTAACATAAATGCCTTTTCCATTTTCCCAATAAAATCATCAAAAGCAACTACGTTTCTCATTAATATTTTTTGCCAGTAATTTCTATGGGGGAATTTGTAGATGTCCCACATCCAGACTGGCAATGAGTGAAAATAGAAATAATAGCAGCTGCCAGAAGAGAGATTGGTTGACACTGATCACATTTGAAGCAACTATTTGGGGGAGAGGAGCTTTGTAGAGACAGTAAGTAATGGAGACAGATTTAAAACCACCTATTCAGTTCCTTGTGTGCTGCCCCTTCTTCCTACCCATGTTTTAAATCTGCTCTCTCTTAGTATGTGATAAGTGCCTTACAGTATTTGCTTCCAGATCTTACCATGATACATTCATCTTGCTCTCATAGATTTTTTATAAAAAAATAGATTCTATTCTTAGAGCAGTTTTAAATTTAGAGGAAAAAAATGAGAAAACGGTATACAGAGTTCCTATATATCCCCTCTACCTCTATACACAATTTCCTCTGTTAATATCTTAATAGTATATCTTACAGTATACTGGTTACAACTGATGAACCAATATTCACAAATTATTGTTAATGAGATGCATACTTTATTCAGATTTCCATAGTTTTTAACCTAATGTCTTTTCTGTTCCAGGATCCCATCCAGGAATCAGAATTACATTTAGTTGTTATTTCTCCTTAGTTTCCTTAGACTGTGACAGTTTCTCAGACTTCTCTTGTTTTGGATGTCTTTGACAGTTTTGAATTCATAGGTCTTTTGATAATTTAATCTCCATGCATTGCTTGGCAGAGCACCACAACAAAGATTTCGAATTAAGTAAAATTTTTGATAATTGGTGAAAATCAAATCCTGTTAGAAGTAGCTGCATGATAAGGATGATAAAGTTATTTTAGCAGCCTTGCTTGTATTAGGTCATATTATGACTACTTACTGATTAAATATGGGATATAGAGTTCACAGCATTCATTGGGTGGCATGTCTTCTTTGGGTGGATTGAGTCAATGAAGCCCAAAGTCACAAAGATCAACTGAGAGAGAACCATTCAGAAGGTGCCTTTTCCCCTGGGGCCTTGTGTTCTTACAGACTACACAAGGTAGATGTTTTATGCTTTTGTCTTTATCTTTCCAAGAATCTTGGGGGTAATTTGGCTTGAGACATGCTACTATCCTTTACCAAGCGAGTATTTCTCTTGTCCTTTTAACTTTTTTTTAATTAAAGTACAATTTACAAATAGCGACAAGCACAGATCTTATGTACACAGTTGGAGGGGTTCTGACAAATGCATTCACCTGTGTAATCCACACCTTATCAAGAGAGAGAACATGTTCATCACCACAGAAAGTTATCCCAGGCCCTGTCGGAGTATATGCCTGTCCTTAATCCCCAGAGGCAACACGGGTTCAATTTCTTTCACCATAGATTAGGTTTGCTTGTCCTAGGACTTCATATAAATGGGACCATATATTTTGTACTCTTTCGTGTGTGAGCTTCTTTAGCTTAGCATAATGTTTGTGAGATTCATTCATGTTTTGCATCTATCAAGTTTATTCCAGAGGCACCTGGGTGACTCAGTCGGTTAAGCGTCCCACTTTGGTTCAGGTCATGATCTCGCAGTTTGTGAGTTTGAACCCCGCATCGGGCTCTGTATGGACAACTCAGTGCCTGGAGCCTCCTTCAGATTCTATGTCTCCCCCTCTCTCTGCCCCTCCCATGCACATGCTCTGTCTCTCTCTGTCTCTCAAGAATAAATAAAAATGTAAAAAAAAAATTAAAAAATACTACAATGAGTAGTATTCATTGTATTGTATCGATATGCCACAATTTCTTTATCTACTTTTATATTGATGGCAATTTGTTTTATCTGGTTTTTCGGGTATTTTGAATGAAACTACTGTGAATATTCTAGCTTACGTCTTTTTTGTGGACATTATGTTTCTCTTGAGTGTGGAATTTCTGCATCATCTGGTTGGAGTATGTTTAATGTTATAAGAAAAAGTCAAATCATTTCCCAAAGAGTTTGCAACATTTTACAGTCTGCGTTAATTATCTATTGCTGCATAACAATTTAACAGCTTAAATCAACCCACATTTATTATCTCCTACTTTGGATCAGGAGACTGAGCATACCTTAGCTGATCCTTTGCAAGGCTGTAATCAAAGTGTTGACCAAAACTGGGTTCTCCTATGCAGGCTTAGCTGGGGAAAGAAAGAATTCTGTTGACAGAATTC
Source organism: Paguma larvata (assembly GCA_030068075.1). Classification (NCBI taxonomy): domain Eukaryota; kingdom Metazoa; phylum Chordata; class Mammalia; order Carnivora; family Viverridae; genus Paguma; species Paguma larvata. The sequence goes on from CM057839.1 coordinate 56,728,971, forward strand.
ACTTCCTTGTGTTGTGTGATTGAGGACTTCAGTTTCTTGCTGGCTGTCGGCAGGTGGTTGCCCACAACCGCTAGAGGCTGCCAGCAGTTTCTTATCATATGGGGTTCTTTAACATGGACAATTTGAGTTGCTTCCTCAAAGCGAGCAAAGGAGCAAAAGATTCCAGCTAGGTGAGTGCTATAATCTTATAAAATGTAATCATGTAATCAAATATATTCAATCATATGCATCCCATTACGTTTACCATATTCTATTACAAGTCCCATTTGCACTCAAGGGAAAGGATCACATAGGGCATGAGTACTAGGAGGTGGGGATCAAAGAGACCACCATAAGAGTGTGTGTACCACATACTCCCACCAGAAATGACTGAGAGTTTTGGTTGCTTCACATCTTTACCACTTGTTTCATTTTAGCCATTATAGTTGTTATAAAGTATGCCACTATGGTTTATTTTTATTTTATTTTGTTTTATTTTATTTATTTTATTTTCTTTTAATTTAATTTTTGTGAGTATGTTAACGCAATGTTAAATTAGTTTCAGGCATAAAACAGTGATTTGACAAGTTTGTACATTATGCTATGCTCATCACAAGTGTAGCTACCATCTGTTACCATAAAAAGCTATTAAAATATCACTGACTATATTCCCTATGCTGTGCCTTTTATTCCCATTGTGGTTTTAATTTGTACTTCTCTAATGTCTAATGATACTAAACATTTCTTCATGTGCTTATTGGCACATGTCTCATTTCAGAAAATATCTTTTCCTGTATTTTGCCCATTTAAAATTGCGTTGTCTTTTTATTGTTGAGTTGGAAGTCTTCCTTATATATTCTGGATAAATATTCTTTGATAGATATATGTATTATAAATATTTTCTCCCTGTCTAGGTCTTGCCCAGGTTTTTTCTTAGCAGTGTCTTTTGATAAGCAGATAATTTTAACTTTGATGAAGTTTAATTCACCAATTTTTCTGTATTGTTTAGTGCTATCCTGGTAAGAACACTCCTCTCTCAGTAATTGATAAAACAAGTAAATGGTAAATTTTAAAATAACTCATGACCCAGAGAAGAAATCGCAAGGGAAATAAAATATTTTTAACTGAATGTTAATAAAAATACAACATTTATTAAGCCATTTCATATTTGTGAGATACAACAGTTGAATCATTGCCTAGAAGGGAATTTATAGTCTAAAATGCTTACAACTTACATTAAATATTGAAGTTTCCATCTTAAAGCAAAAGGATAAAAAGAAGAGTTAGTTAGCCCAAAGGAAGCTTAAAAAAGGAAACAAATGTAAGGAAAACTAATAAAATAGAGAACGAATTAACCAGTTAGTTCAGTGAAAAATCAGTGTAATGAAAATTTGTTTCTTATAAAAGAACAGTAGAGGCAATAAAGCTCTACTTAGACTGATCAAGCAAAAAAAAATCAATAAAAAAACAAAATTAATAAAATAAACATTTAAATCAATTAAAAATTCATTGATATAACACATTGTATCATGTTAGCATAGAGGAAAAAAAACATTATCATCTCAATAGATACAGAAAAAGCATTTGACTAAATATATCACCCTTTCATGACAAAAATACTCAACATGTTAGGAATAGAAAGAAAATTCCTCAACCTGATAAAGGACTTCTAGGAAAATCCCCCCAGAAAACATGACACTTACTGGTAAAAGACTGAATGTGTTTCACTAAGGAACAGCAACAAGACAATGGTGTTTGTTCTCACCACTTCTATTCAACATGAAGTTGAATCTTCAATATGAAGATTCTAACCTGGGAAGTTAGGCAAGAAAATAAAATAAGAGGCATCCAGTTTGAAAAGAAGAAGTAAAATGATCTCTATTTTCAAATGATATGATCTTACGTATATAAAAGAAAAAAGTCCTAGGAAATTCATTAAAAATAATGAACAATCTAAAAAGAAAATAAAGAAAACAAGTCCATTTGCAATAGTACCAAAAAGAATAAAATACTTATAAGTTTAACTAAATAAATATAATACTTATATTTTGAAAACTGTAAAACATTGCTTAAAGAAAATAGAGAAGTCTCATTAAATGGAAAGACATTTCATGTCTATGCATCATATGATTTAGTGTGGCAAAGTGAAGATACAACTATTCACCAAATTGACCTAAAATTCAAAGAAATTCCTATAATATCTCAACTGGCTTCTTTGCAAAAATTGGCAAGCAGATCTAAAATTCATATGTAAATGAAGTTTCAGAATCATCCAAGAATTCTTGAAAAAAAAAAAAAGAATAAAGTTAGAGCACTCACACTTTCCTACTTTAAAACTCAATATAAAACTAAGTAATTCATGTAGTGTACTGACATCAGGATAAACATAGATCAATGGAACAGAATTGAGACTCCTGAAATAAACCCTCACATTTCTGGTCAACTGATTTTTCAGCAAGGGTGCCAAGACAATTCAATACAGAAAATGGTGCTGTGACAGTTGGTATCTATATACAAAAGAATGACGTTGGATCCCTACCTCATATTATGTACAAAAATTAGCTCAATATGAATGAAAGACCTTAGTGTAAGAGCTAACCTACAAAATTCTTGGAGGAAAACATAGGGTAAAACTTTCTGACATTGCATTAGGTATTGATTGGTTTCATAGCTATGTCACCACAAACACAAGCAACAAAACAAAACAAAAAAAATGGATACATTTGATTTGATAAAACATTTTCGCTTTAAAGAACACAATCAAGAGAGTGGAAAGGCAATTTATAGAATGGGAAAAATGCTCATTGAACATTGAGCAAATCATATATCTGGTAAGGGACATGTATCTAGAACACATCAAGAATACTTAAAATTCAAGTAAGAAATAAAAGACTTGAATGGACCGATAACCAGGAAAGAAACTGAATCAATAATAAGAATCTGCCAATAAGCAAAGTTCAGGGCCATGTGGCTTCACAGTTGATTTCTGCTAAACATTTAAAGAAGAGCTAATACCTATTCTTCTCAAACTATCCCAAAAATAGAACATGGAAGGAAAACTTCCAAATTCATTCTATGAGGCCAGCATTATCCTGATAGCAAAACCAGATGAAGACTCCACTAAAAAAGAGAACTACAGGCCAATATCCCTGATGAACATGAATGCAAAAATTCATGATAAAATATGAATATTTTTTATCATGATAAATCGTGAGATAAAAAATTCTCAATAAAATACCAGCAAACCAAATCCAACAATACATTAAAAGAATCATTCACCATGATCAAGTGGGACTTACTCCTGGGGTTCATGGTTCAATATTCACAAAACAATCAACTTGATACACCACATTAATAAAGGAAGAGATAAGAACCATATGATCCTTTCAATAGATGCAGAAAAAGCATTTGACAAAGTACAACAACCATTCACAGTAAGAAAAAAAAAATCAACAAAATAGGGAGGAACATACCTCCACATAATAAAGGCCATATATAAAAAATCCACAGTTAATAGTATCCTCAATGGGGAAAAACTGAGAGCTTTTCTTCTATAGTCAGGAACAAGACAGGAATATCCCCTCTCACCATTGTTATTTAACATAGCACATCCTCGCCACAGTAATTAGACAACAAAAAGAAGTAAAAGCCATCCAAATCAGCTAGGAAGAAGTCAAACACTCACTATTCACAGATGACATGATACTCTATATAGAAAACTCAAAAGACTCCAACAGCTAGAACTGATCAACAAATTCAGTAAAGTCTCAGGATACAAAATCAACATACAGAAATCTGTTATATTTCTATACACCAATAATAAAGCAGCAAAAAGAGAAATTAAGGAATCAATCCCATTTACAACTGCACCAAAAACCATTAAGATACCTAGGAATAAACCTAAGCAAAGAGGTAAAAGATCTGTACTCTGAAAACTATAAAACACTGAAGAAAGAAACTGAAGAAATTGAAAACACAATGAAATGGAAAAATATTCCATGCTAATGGATTGGAACAACAAATATTGTTAACATGTCTATAGTCCCAAAAGCATTCTACACCATTCAATGCAATTCCTATCAAAATACCACCAAAGCTTGAACAAACAATCCTAAAATTTGTATGGAACCACAAAAGACCCTGAATAGCCAAAGCAATCTTGAAAAAGAAAAGCAAAGCTGGAGGCATCACAATTCTGTACTTCAAGGTATATTACAAAGCTGTAGTAATAAAACAGTGTGTTACTGGCACAAAACAGACACATAGATCAATGGAACAGAATAGAGAATACAGAAATGAACCTACAACTATATGGCCAATTAATCTTTGATATAGCAGGAGAAAATATCCAATGGAAAAAAAAACTCGTCTCTTCAACAAATGGTGTTGGGAAAACTGGACAGCAACCTGCCGAAGAATGAAACTGGACCACTTTCTTACACCAAACACAAGAATAAATTCGAAGTGCATGAAAGAGCTAAATGTGAGATAGGAAACCATCAAAATCCTAGGGGAGAACACAGACAGTAATCTCTTTGACATTGGCCATAGCAACTTCTTTCTAGATATGTCTCCAGAGCAAGGGAAACAAAAGCAAAAGTAAACTTTTGGGACTTGATCAAAATAAAAAGCTTCTGCAAAGCAAAGGAAACAACAAAACTAAAAGGCAACCACAGGAATGGGAGAAGATATTTCCAAATGATGTATCTGATAAAGGGTTAACATCCAAAATATATGAAGGACATATAAAACTCAACACCGCAAAACTGAATAATCCAATTAAAAACTGGGCAGAAGACTTGAATAGACATTTTTCTGAAGAAGAAATACAGATAGCCAACAGACACACGAAAAAATGCTCAACATTACTCGTTATCAGATAAAACTACAGTGAGATATCTCACACCTATCAGAATAGCTAAAATCAACAACACAAGAAACAACAGGTGTTGGCAAGGATTTGGAAAAAGGGGAGTCGTCTTGCACTGTTGGTGGGAATGCAAACTGATAACAGCCACTCTGGAAAACAGTATGAAGCTTCTTCCTAAAAAAGTTAAAAATAGAACTACCCTTTGACCCAGCAATTGTACTACTAGATCCTTTTGTAACCAAAGGATACAAAAGTACTGATTCAAAGGGATATATACACCGTGATGTTTATAACAGAGTTATCAATAGCCAAATTATGGAAAGACCCCAAATGTCCATCAACTGATGAATGCATAAAGAAGAGATAGTGTGCACATGTATGTGCATGCGTGCATGTGCACACACACACACACACACACACACACACACACACACACTGGAATATTACTCAGTCATAAAAAAGAATGAAATCTTGCCATTTGAAATGATGTGGATGGAGCTAGAGAGGATTATGCTCAGCAAAGTAAATCAGTCAGAGAAAGACAAATAGTGCATGATTTCACTCATATGCGGAATTTATGAAACAAAACAAATGAGGGGAAAAAACAGAGGAAAACCAAGAAACAGACTCTTAACTATTGAGAAGAAACTGATGGTTAGCAGAGGGGAGGTTGGTGGTAGGATGCACGAAATAGGTGATGGGAATTAAGGAGTGCACTTGTGATGAGCACTAGGTATTGTGTGTAAGAGTGGAGTCACTAGGGGCGCCTGGGTGGCTCAGTCGGTTAAGTGTCCAACTTTGGCTCAGGTCATGATCTCGCAGTTTGTGAGTTCGAGCCCCACATCAGGCTCTGTGCTGACAGCTCAGAGCCTGGAGCCTGCTTCAGATTCTGTGTCTCCCTCTCTCTCTGCCCCTCCCCTGCTCATGCCCTGTCTCTCTCTCAAAAATAAACATTAAGAAAAAAATATAAAAAAAAAAGAGTAGAGTCACTAAATTGTACACCTGAAACTAATATTGCACTGTATGTTAATTAATTGGGATTTAAGTAAAAACTAAAAAAGAAAAAACTAAAATAAAATAAATAAAAACTATTTGAGAGGCAACAAGATAGCCCAGTTTTAAAATGAGCAAAAAAATTGAATAGACATATCTCTAAAGAAAATATGCAAATGGCTAGTATGAAAAGATTCTTAACATCATTAGTCCTTAGGGAAATATAAACCAGAACCATAACAAAATACCACTTGAAAGCACTAAGATGGCTAAAATAAAAAAGACAGTCAATGGCAAGTGTTATTGAGGATGTGCAGATATTGGAACCCCCATATAGCACTGGTGGGAATATAAATGGTGCAGCTGCTCTAGAAAACTATTCAGCAATTTTTCAAAAAATTAAACATGACAATTCTACTCTTAGGTATATACTCTAAATAATTGAAAACATATATTCACACAAAACCTTGTGCATGAATATTCATGGTAGCATTACTTATAATAGTCCAAAAGTCAAAACAACTAAATTTCCAACAACTGATGAATGGTTACACAAATTTGGTACTTCCATACAGTGAAATATTATGCAGTTATATAAAGGAGTACTGATCCATGCTACAATATGGATAAATCTTGAAAACATGTTTTATGATTCAATTTATATGAAATATCAGGAATAGGCAATCCATAGATTTAGAAAGAGAATTAGTGGATACCAGCAGCTGAGAGAAGGAGGAATGGAAACTGCTGTTGGGTGGAGGGTTTCTTTTTGGAAAGATTAAAATGTTCTGAAATTGTGTAATGGTAATTGTGGCACAACTATGAAAATACTAAAAACCACTGAATTATACTCTTTAAAAGAGTAAATATGGGATGTTAATTATATCTCAATAAAAAGTATTGAATAATAATTAAAAATAAAAATAATTCTAACAAAGTTAATGAATGTCATTCACAATATCAGTGGACTAAAGAAAAAATATAATGTCAAGATATTCAGGAAACTGAAAATCCACTCTCACAATTCCTATTAAACATTGTACCTGAGGCCTTAGCCAGTGCAATAAAGCAAGAAAAATAAATAAAATCCATAAATACTAGAAAGGGATAAATAAAATTGTCTTTATTCCTACATAATATTATTGTGTATATAGAAAATTCTTTAACGCACCAACAACAGGGGTGCATGGGTGGCTTTGTTGGCTGAGTGTCTGACTCTTGATTTCGGCTCAGGTCATGATCCCAGGGTCATGGGACAGAGCACTGTATCAGGGTCTGTGCTGAGCATGGAGCCTGCATAAGATTCTCCCTCCCTCCTCCCGCCACCTCTGCTCATGGGATATCATTCTCTAAAAAAAAAAAAAAAAAAAAGACACTAACAACAAAAAGTCACTAGATTTTATAATAATTTAGCAAGGTTGCAGCACTCAAGATCAATATACAAAAGTATATGTATACTTTTATAATATGTAAAATATGTATAATATTAAATACTTATATTTATAAAGTACAAATATATATATATATATAATTAAAATATAAAACTCCAATTGTCTTTCTATATACCACGAACAACCAAATGGAAAATAAACTAAATACCAATTGCATAAAAAATCCCAATACTTAGGGATAAATTTGACAAGTGATCTTTATACTGAAGACTACAAATGTTGATCAAAGACAATTTAGAAGAACTAATTAAGTTGAGAAATATACTTGTGGATTAGATTCCAATAAAATTGCCAGCAAGATTTCCCCTAGAAATTACTAAGATGATTCTAAAATTAATATGAAAGATCAAGAATACAAAAAAAAAAAAAACAGGGGTGCCTGAGTGACTCAGTTGGTTAAGGATCGACTTTGGCTCAGGTCATGATCTCGCAGTTTATGAGTTCAAGCCCCACGTCAGACTCTGTATTGACAACTCAGAGCCTGGAGCCTGCTTCGGATCTATCTCTCCCTCTCTCTCTGCCCCTCCTCTGCTCACCTTCTGTCTCCCTCTCTCTCAAAAACAAGCAAAATATTTTTAAAAATACAAAAAACAATCCTGAAAAATTAGAACAAAGTTGGATGCCTAATACTGCTTAATGTCAGGAATTATAGCGTTGTATTTGTGTAAGAATAGACAGGAGATCAATAGAATGAAATAGAATCCACTAATGGCCCACAGTGATAAAATCAGTTGATTTGACAGAGATGCCAAGGTAAGCTAATAAGGAAAGAGCGTCATTTAGCAAACGTGGAAAAAAAAGGAGTCTCAACTCCTAGCTCACACTGTATACAAAAATTAGCCTAATTGTTATTTATGGAGTAATACACCCAACAGTTGCAGAATTGTTCTTTTCAAAGGTACATGGAACATTCATCAAGATAGACCACATCCTGGGCCACAAAACAAGTCTAAATAAATTTCAAGTGATTGAATCAGAAAGTATGTTTTTTGAGTTTAGTGGATTGAAATTAGGGACCAATAAAAAACTCTGGCAAGTTCTCGATTATTTTTGTATACTTGTTCTACCAATTCCTGTGAAAGGAGTGTTGTCGTCTCTATAATTCAGGATTTAGTTCTGTCATTTCTTGCACATGAAATCTAAAGCTATCTTTTTTGACATATGCATAGTTAAAATGGCCATCTTCTTAAGTGACCCTTTTTGCAATATGACTTGTCCTTTCATCTCTGGGAAAATTCCTTGTTCTGAAGCCTGCTTTCTTTTATATTAAAATAGGCCATTCTAACTTTCTCAGTGTTTGTGTGCCGTATATATGTCAATCACTTTAACTTAGTTGTGTCTCTGTATTTAAAGTAAATCTCTTATAAATAGCATATCATTATGTCTTGTTTTTTTTATCCAGGCTATTACTGCCTTTTAATTGAAGCGTATTTGCTTTTCAGTTATATCTTCTTTCAGCTTTTTAGAGGTCGGTTGCTATAGTGATTATATACATCTCTGATGAATTAATGTTAGATAACTTTACATATAATCTAAGAACCTTACAACATTGATTTATATACTTTTAATGACAAATTATATCATTTTTTCTTATTCCTAAACACCATACATAGTAAATTGTACACACCTAAATTTATTGTATAAATATAAAATTAATGAACAGAAACAGTCTTTGCACATTGTTGTTCATCCTTTGTGACCATTTTCTATATGTATAGGCATTTCACTGCTTCTTCTATGAACTTGCCATCACTCAGTATGAAATGCAAGTAATTGCTCAGTCTCATGGGAGTGTCTTTCAAACAGTAATATAAATGACCCTAGACTCAGAACAAACTTCTGAGAAGAAGACAGAGAATTTATCTGCTAGATCCTCGTATCAAAATTTTTTCCTCATGGACATTAAAATCCCACACATTTCTGGGTTGTTCATGTGTGGGCACGGACAAGTCCTGCAGCATCTCACTTGTCTTTAACAACAGAAGAGATCCAGTGCAGGATGTGAGAGGCAAATTGCATGGTGATCAGGTGAGCTCACTATTGAGGTGTGCTTATGTGAAGTCTGTTGCCACAGCAGGACAGCCCACCAGGTGTTGTATGTCACAATGCTGGCTGGGACAAAACAAGTGGCTAATGGCTCTGAAGCTGGTGAGACTAAGAGCATCTGAATACGGTGTTAGATTAAAACGCATCTTTTTCATCACTCATTTGCATTCATGTTCCCATTATATTCACCCCTATACTACAATAGAAGCATCAGGTTTTGTGAAATCATTCCTTCACTTCTTCCCTAAGGAGGAAAGAGTAAGTTCATTTCATTACAGAAGCCTGCTCAAGATGATCTGCAGGCACCGTCTCTGAAAAGACTTATGGCAACAAGGTGAATGAAACAAGGTAAAGCCCCTACTGATGAAGACAGTATCAAGGCCATAATTGATCATCTTCATCACTCTCTCTTCTGTGCTTTTATGTCCTCAGGTCAGTCAATCACTAGCTAATGTCTGCCAGCAGTGGGGCAGGGCTGGGAGTAGGTGTTATAGATGACATAGAGGACCGGTGCAGAGCCCACGCAGCGCTTCATATCACTACCATGAGATCACGACCTGAGCCAAAATCGAGAGTTGGATGCTCAACCAACTGAGCCACCCAGGTGTCCCTCATTTTTTATTTTTATCCAAAATGGAGCAAGCTATGCTTTATTTTCAAAATTCATCTTCAATTCTTTATCAGGAATAGTACCAAATCCTTATCAGTTCCAAAATTTTGTCCTCTTAAGTTATAATTACATTTGAAGTATCCTTCAATTAACGAAATGGGCACTGGATCCATGAATTCCCTATGTGTGATTATTTTCATGGAAAATAAAAATTCTAAATGTTTCATCAAACTCATAATTAGTTTCTTTATGTTTTATATGTGAAAGTCACTGAATTTTGATGGCCTTATTGCTTCATTAGTCAATTTTACTATGGGTTATGGCTATAAAATGATTTGAAGGGGGATGATATGTCTAAATAAAATTAGTAAAAATGCTTAGATCTTTAATTCTTTGGAATCACATCTCTAGTCATTATTTGGTTTACCACTATGACTTCCAACACACTACTGACATGTGTTTTTTCTTGACAAAACAGGAAAGAGGCTTATTTCACCATCTATAATTTAGGGTTAAAAACAAATGACACAATTTTACTTCCTTAATTTAGCAATGAATTTCATAAAATAGACTTGATTAAAATTTAAAATGACTATAAACATAACCAGTAAGAAAAATAAATATTTATATTTTCATAGATTTGTATTCACTTTTGGGTTACAGTTAACAAACCTCAAAATTTCATTCCTTATAGGAAACTGATCCCATTTATAATTGCACCAAAAACTATAAGATACCTAGCAACCAAAGGGGTAAAAGATCCGTACTCTGAAAACTATAGAACACTTATGAAAGAAATAAAAGAAGACACAAAGAAATAGAAAACATTCCATGCTCATGGATTGGAAGAACAAATATTGTTAAAATGTTTATACTACCCAAAGCAATCTATACATTTAATGCAATCCCTACCAAAATGCCACCAGCATTCTTCACAGAGCTAGAACAAACAATCCTAGAATTTGTATGGAACCAGAAAAGACCCAGAATAGTCAAAGTAATATTGAAAAAGCAAAGCAAAGCAGGAGTCATCACAATTCCTAACTTTAAGCTGTATTGTGAAGCTGTAATCATCAAGATAACATGGTACTGGTACAAGAACAGGCACTCAGATCAATGAAACAGAATAGAAGTGCCAGAAATGGACCCATAACTATATAGTCAACTAATCTTCAACAAAGCAGAAATAGTATCCAATGAAAAAAAGACAGTCTCTTCAAATGGTGTTGGGAAAACTGGACAGCAACATGCAGAAGAATGAAACTGGACCAGTTTATTACACCATACACAAAATAAATTCAAAATGGATGATAGACCTAAATATGAGACAGGAAACCATCAAAATCCTAGAGGAGAACACAGGCAGCAACCTCTTTGACCTCAGTGGCAGCAACTCCTTACTATACACATCGCCAGAGGCAAGGGAAACAAAAGCAAGTATGAACTATTGGGACCTCATCAAGATAAAAAGCTTCTGCACAGCAAAGGAAACAATCAACAAAACTAAAAGGCAACCACAGGAATGGGAGAAGATATTTGCAAATGACATATCAGATAAAGGACTAGTAGCCAAAATCTATAAAGAACTTATCCCACTCAATATCCCCAAAATAAAATCCAGGTAAAAGGGGTGCCTGAGTGCTCAGTCAGTTGAGTGAGTGTCTGACTCCTGATTTCTTCTCAGGCCCAGGGTTGTGGGATAGAGCCCCACCTTGGGCTCTGCACTGAGCATGGAGCCTGCTTAAGATTCTCTCTTTGTCCCTCTGCCTCTCTCGTCCACTCTACTCCTTCACACTGTGTCTCTCTAAACTAAACTAAACTAAAATAAAATAAAAATCCAGTTAAAAAATGGGCAGAAGACATGAACAGACATTTCTCCAAAGACGACATACAAGTGGCTAAAAGACACACGGAAAAATGCTCTACATCACTCATCATCAGGGAAATACAAGTCAAGACCATAATTAGATACTACCTCACACCTGTCAGATGGCTAAACTTAACAAGTCAGGAAACGACAGAGCTTGGCAAGGATGTGGAGAAAGAGGAATCCTCTTACACTGTTGGTGGGAATGCAAACTGGTGCAGCCACTCTGGAAAACAGTATGGAGGTCCCTCAAAAAGTTAAAAACGAACTACTCTCTGATCCACCAATTGGACTACTAGGTATTTATCCAAAAGATACAAAAATACTGATTTGAATGGGCACATGCACACCAATGTTTATAGCACCACTATCAACAATAGCAAAATTACGGAAAGAGCCCAAATGTGTACTGAGTGATGAATGGATAAAGAAGATGTGGTATGTGTGTATATATATATATATATATATATATATATATATATATATATATGAGAGAGAGTGTATGTATATATATATATATATTAGAGAGAGTGTATAATAGGATATTACTCAGCCATCAAAAAGAATGAAATCTTGCTATTTGCAACAATGTGGATGAGCTACAGTGTATTATGCTAAGTGAAATAAGTCAGAGAAAGACAAATATATGATTTCACTCATATGTGGAATTTAAGAAACAAAACGGATGAACATAGGGGAAAGGAAGGAAAAATAAAGTAAGATAAAAACAGAGAGGGAGGCAAACCATAGGAGACTCTTAGCTATAGAGAACAAACTGAGGGTTGTTGGAGGGAAGGTGAATGGGGGGATGGGCTAAATGGGTGATGGGCATTAAGGAAGTTGTTGGGATGAGTACTGGGTGTTGTAAGTGATGAATCACTAAATTCTACTCCTGAAACCAATACTACACTATATGTTAATTAACTTGAATTTAAATAAAAACTTGGGGAAAAATTTTGTCCTTATAATGTGGTCCTACTACAGATGGTAAGGACACCGCTATGCCACCTGCAACCAAATGAGTCACAGAACACCTGAACTGTTCCATATTTTGTTCAAAGAGAGGTGTCCAATACTCATGTGCTTGGATTTAGTTGAAATATTAAATTTCTATAAATGCTGCTAAGCACTTACTCTTAATTTCTGTGCTTATCTTCCTGTGGACTAGATTATTAGCAAACTGGCAGTGGTCCAAGGAACACACTTTGAGTCATGCTGCTCTAGAGAAACTGCACTGAAGACAAGGAGAAGGATTGGGAGTTTATAAAGGAAGAGAAGGGAGGAGAAGAAAAAGGAGACCATGGATTTGTGGAAGACCAGGAAAGTTTTAAGAAAGAGGAAGAGGTTAACTGGGTCAACTGCAAGATAGTCAAGTAGAACGGAGACCAGAAGAAGCCACTGAATTGACAAGTAGGACACTTGTAACCTGTGAAAGAGTAATTTCAGTAGAGAGCTGGTGGTGAAGGAAGATCAGGAAAAGTTTTGAAGAATGTGCAGAATTTCTAAATGTTTTTTAATGTTTATTTACTTTTGAGAGGAGAGAGAGAGTGCGAAAGGGGGAGGAACAGAGAGAGAGTCACAGAATCTGAAGCAGGCTCCAGGCTCTGAGCTGTCAGCAGAGTCTGACGCGGGACTTGAACTCGGAAAACATGAAATCATGACCTGAGCTGAAGTTGGTAGCTCAACCAACTGAGGCACCCAGTGGCCCCGAATCTGCAGAATTTCTAATGTTTCTTTGGTTGTGCAACAGAAAGCTGTGGGGGATCTAAAACTTTTGATCGATCCAATTGTTCCTGAATTGTGTGTAAGGGTTTTTAATTTTATTTTAAAGCTTATTTATTAACTTTAAGAGAGAGAAAGTGTGAGTCAGGGAGGGGCAGAGAGAGACTCCCAAGCAGGAGTCTGCACTGTCAGTGCAGAGCCCAATGCAGTATTCGAACCCAAGAACTGTGAGATCATGACCTGAGCTGAAGTTGGATGCTTAACTGACTGAGCCCCCCAGGTGCCTGGTGTGTAAGGATTTTAAATGTAGTGGGAGAACATAGTTAAATTAATCGATGGTAAAGATACATATCATTTTGCAAATTGAAAAATCTCTCTGATTTATCACAATTGTGGTAAATCCAGAGGTTGATAAACTGGGTTTAAATAAAGCAAGTTGTATCTACATATAGAGAGTTTACTTCAGTGCCTAGAACTTTCCTCTGCTCTCTTGACCCCTCCACTTTTAGCAAACAAGCATTTATTGTGTGCCTAACACTGTGTTGGCTACTATAAAGCTACAACGATGCCTAAGATTTGCTCTCTATCCTGAAGGGGCTCATAGGACAAATGTTAGCAGTCATAATGCTTTCTGGTAGAAACAACTGAAAACCCCAGCTCATCTGAGGTCAGCCCCAGGGTTGGTCAAGTCAGACTCAGTTGTCACTGAGGAGGCAGATTTTTTTGATATTATTACTGTAATATTAACATTTCTGCCTTATCCTCAGGTCAGCTTGCCTTAAGTCACAATGGCTGCAGCAGCTAGTTAAGTGTCACATTCTCATGATAATAGTTAAGGGCAGGAGAGCTGTGTCCTCTCCGTATCTCATTTTATCAGGCTGCCAGCAGACAACCTTTGATCTTGTGAAGACCAAAACTGCATCCTGAACTCCGGCCTACACTAAACTGGGCAAGGTGAATAGGATTACCACTTAGATGGTACTCATTCTCCGCAGCTGAGGCTGGGTATGAGCCCTACTTCTGACAAGCTTTTGACCCCAGAGAGATTGTTCCTGAACTTGGGCCTGACTGGCTGTTGAGTAGGCTAATGATTGCCAACCCTTTTTCACATCCTGACATATATCATGGTATATACAGAAGACGGTAATCCATTGTACAACCTGCTAAAATAAACCCAAGAGGCTCGCAGCCATGACTTGCGAAGGCTCCCCCTGCCTCAGCGTGTTCAGCTGTTCCAAGATGAGGGGAGTCGCATCAGAACACAACTGTATTTTATTCACAGTGCCTCAGTTGGGAAGTTCTGACTGGGCAATCCACTGGGTCTGCCAAAGAGAGAAAAACCTGTATTCATATTAGACAGTCTATTTTTACTGTAAATATCAAGAGACAGAAGAAACACAACTTCTAAGCCAGTTTGACGGTGCAAGCTCTTCCAGCAAGTTCTTCTCTGATGTTTTTGTGCCTTTGCACAGGCTCCTCTCTTCTGGGTGCATGTAACGGTGAAGCAGAGTCAAATATATCTGGGTTCAAACCCTCGGCAACCCATCAGCTCTGTAATGCTGGACAAGTTAATTAACTCCTCTAAGGGTTTTTCCCCAGCTGGAAACAGAAATGTTACTACTACTCATTTCAAAGGGTTGTTTCTGAGGATTAAGATAATTAGTCAAAATGGCCAGCACGTAAGCCCTCCATACTTGTTAGGTCTGCCTGGCAAACTTCGATTCAGCTGCCATCGCTTCTCCGAAAATGTCCCAAAGACATTTGGATGGTGCCTCGTTTTCACACCGCTATTAAAACATTTATCACACTACAATCTGTTCTTTACCCACTCCCTCTCTCTCCTTCCCTAAACATCGATCCTCAAAGGCCAGTAATTGTTCTACACTTTCCAGCTCCCAGTGACCGTCAAAGTTCTGTTTGTATCAGGCGTTCCACAAAGGTTTGTTTTTGTTTTGGCCGATTCTGCGTAACGGATTGGGCGGGAGGAGCGTGGTTCAGAGGGGCGGCACCGCCCACGGAGGGAGAGGGGCGTGCCCGCCCTGGGTGCACACGCTTGATACTCCCGGCGGGGCCTGAGCTGCAGCCCCAGATCAACCCACAGATAAAAACGGGCCCCAATCTCACGCCGCAGACCGTGCAGTGTGCCCTGTTACTGGCACCCAGGCCTGGAGGGTAGAGTTTCGAGTAGAGACACGTCCGGTGGCGGCGGCTGCCTCACCGAGAGTGCCTCGGCCCAGGCCGGGGGCGGGGGGGGGGCCAACGCCCAGCCCGCCCGACTTCACGCCCCCGCCCAGCACACCGCTGGGCGCCCCGGTTCCCTCCCGACGCCGGCGGGCCCGGGAGCCTCGCGGACGTGACGCCGCGGGCGGAAGTGACGTTTTCCCGCGGTTGGACGCGGCGCTCGGTTGCCGGGCGGGGGAGGGCTTGTCCGGTTTCTCTCAGGGGACGTTCAAATTATTTTTGTAACGGGAGTCGGGAGAGGACGGGGCGTGCCCCGACGTGCGCGCGTCCTCCTTCCCCGGCTCTTCGCCACCACTCACTGGCTCCTGCCCTGGGGGGAGTCATGCCGCCCAAAACCCCCCGGAGAGCAGCAGCCGCTGCTGCCGCCGCTGCCGCCGCCGCCGCCGCCGAACCCCCAGCGCCGCCGCCGCCGCCGCCGCCTGCTCCTGAGGAGGACCCCGAGCAGGACAGCGGCCCCGAGGACTTGCCTCTGCCCAGGTGAGCGAACGGAGCTGCGGCGGCCGCCTCGAGAGAAGGGAGCCTCGAGAGCGCGTCGGGGCGGGCACCCCAGCGTCTAGGCGGGGGCGCGTCTCCGCCGGCTGCCGCGTCCCGGCGGGAGGAGGGTTCTCCCCTGTCCCCCACCACCGCGGAGCGCCTGGAGGAGGGTGACAGGCGTCTGGGTTCGGGAGCGAGGGGAGGGAATCCGGGAAGGGTCTCGACTCCCGCTTGACAGGTGTCGGGCGGGTGGGGCTCGGGTCCTCGAGCAAAGTGACAGGTGCCGCCTTTCCTCCTCCAGGCGGAAAGGCTCGCCGGCGGCGGGTGTTTTCGAGGCGCCATCGAACGCAAAAAAGAAAAATGACTAGTGTCTAGGGGAGAGTGTGTCTCCTGTTGAGATTTGTAGCATATCGGTGGTCGTGTTTGACTTTCTGTTTTGGTCTCCTGCGATGCAACAGCTGAAAGCGTTTTCCTCTGGGCGTGCACTGCATCCGAAGCCCAGTCCTGGGAGAGACCAACCAGGAAAGCCCTCGGACGTGAAGTGCAGGGTCCTGCGTGTTGGTTGCCCCCAGGCTACTCGGCTGAGGTGCTGTGTGGCGTTTTCTTGTAACAGTGCTTTGACGTCTTGGGGATTCAGAGCCATCGGTAGTGACTGGAGGATCATAACCCTTGAGGGGAACTGGTGTATGGGCAAAAGTTTTGTGAGACGTTTAGTCTAAGTGCTTAAAAGTTTATGAACTTTTATTCCTGTCGCGTAAGAGTCTTCTGTGTTAAGCTTCAGCATTTTTCGTTCTTTCTTACATGTTGCCAGACAACATCTTTGTGTTTTTTTTCTCTCTCTCTCTCTCTCTTTTTTTTTTTTTGGTTTGGATACAAAATTAGTGATGTTCATGTGCTCCCATTAAACTTACCCCCCCACCCAAGTGGAATCTAAATTTAGGCGAGTCCATGATAATGCAGTAGAACATGACAGGGAGATATTTATTGTATTGCAACATCTTATATTTCTTGATTGTGATACTTTATGGTTAAAAAGCTAAGATTGAAAGAGTATGATTGCCTTTATTATTGTTAGTACTGGTCCTGCTTTGAGACTTCGTATACATTGCAGGGAAATGGAACCCCTTTCTGTCCCTCACTTCCTCTCCCGTTCTTGTCCATTACCAAGTCCTGTTCTTTCAACTTCTCAGACACAGAGTTCAAGCATATTGTGAAAGATTGGCAAGGACTTTTGGGATGGCTTGTGAAAGGCTATTAAAAATCCATCTGTTTAAATGGATTGTTTTATGGGCCCGTTAAAAATTCTACTCCCTATTTTAAAAAATGTCTGAAACGTTCTGGGAGAAAAAAGTTTAATTTCTGATTAAGCTCAGATGTATCTAATACTTTAAAGTTTCCATTTGGAAAAAGCAGTAAATATACCTTAAAGAATTCCCTGGTATCCACAGAGCTTTGGAAGCATTCTCAGTTATTTTAGGGTAACCAGAAATTGAAATTACGGCCATCCCATGGGAAAAGAGGCCTTTCTTCCCTGACCCAACATTATGTTATATATCTTTAAATGATGAAACTATCAAAAATTCTCCTGTAAGTCAAAACCATACAAAGTACACTGTCCTCTTGATTATCCTTACCCACAGAAGTTTTCATTAGTATGGGCAGTTCAGCTCTGCAGATTAGCTGCTTAGCAAGAGTAGAACTACTGGCTGGCAGTCTGAATCCTAGCATTTTGCTTGAGATGGATTCAAGGCCCACTCCCCCTACGCTTTTCAGTGAAAGAGGCTGTTTCTACCTTGACAGTTGAGATCTTCTTTCTGCAACATTTTCTCTGGCTTGAGTGGTGAAGTTAGAAGGGAAACTCCTTCACTAGGAATAGCTCTTCACCCCCACTGGTGACATAATCAAAAGTTAATTATGGTTTGAAGGAGAGTTGGCAGTCTAGAATAGTGGTCAAGGGCATGAATTATGGAATTAAACTGTTGGGTTTCCCACTTACTGGCCATTTCCTAGTTGAGAACTTTAAATTCTCTGACTTGGAGCTTATCTGTAAAGGCAGAATCATAAGAGTACTTACCTAACAGGCCGATTCCACTGAAATTATGCACTTAAGGTACTTTGTACAGGGTCAGAGTAAATACTCAAAAATTACTAGCTACTCCTCAGACTTATTATTATTAGGTGTCAAATAGACATTAAATGAATGAAAAGGAACTAGCCAACAAGAAATTATTGGCTACCTATCATGGGAAAGGAAGATTGAGGACAAAAGGATAAAGTGAGCATAGCAATAGTTGATGTTAAGTTAATCATCATGTAAGAAATGCTAGTAGGTAGAGAGATTATATGAGACTTTGGTAAGTATAGACTGCATTTTAGCAAAGTCGCCAATACTAAATTCATTCTGAAATATTATATGTGGGCTTTCCTCTTTTTGCTGTTACTGTCATCCCAATTTTCCCTAACAGCTTTAGCAAGCTATTTTTCTGCTCTGAAGTATATGTGATTCACCAGGCCAGCAAACATCTTTCATTATGTGATATTTGTGTTGGAAATACTATAAAAAAGGATAAATAAGTTTAAAATTCTGCCTGTAGTTTTTTTCAAAGATAAATAAGATTTTAAAGTAGTTGGTGATCCTTTTTTTTTTTTTTTTTAGAAACAAATATTTAATTAGTTTGGTTTGTAAGTATATGCCTATTATATATCTATTTTTATCTGGCAGGCTTGTATTTGAAGAAACTGAAGAACCTGATTTTACTGTATTATGTCAGAAATTAAAGATACCAGATCATGTCAGAGAAAGAGCTTGGTTAACTTGGGAAAAAGTTTCATCTGTGGATGGAGTGTCGGTAAGGATTTTTTTTAACATTTTTTGAAAAATTTTCTCATTTGAAAAATGATTTTAGAAAATAGAAAAATATAAATAAAAGAAAAGATAATAATAATTCTGCTATCCAGTAATAATTATGCTACTCTGATATGATAAAAGTTTTTAGAATTAAAATTTTTTTTAAATCTCTGCATATAAACCTCTCCAAAGTATTTTAAACAAATCTTAGATATCATATTTCACTCTGGTACAAAGAATTATTGAAAAGCAAAGCCATACCTTATAAAATAATCTTTAATATTTTATAATATGCAGTGTTTAAATTTCCTGATTGTTTCAGAATTAGTTTTGTTAGAATTTAGAATCTTTGATAGCATTCGATAGATTCTTCCATTTTTTTCTTTGCATATGTGTGTGTATGTGTACCACTACTACTAACACCAGCAAATAATTATTAGTGTTTTATATGTACTGGAGGAATATTATAAGCATTTTGCAAATAACTCATTCAACAATCCATTGAGATATGAAATAAAAAAATCCTCATTTTACATGTAAAATGTAAAATTTTGATTTCATAGAAGGTGATATTGAAGTAAAGTGAGGGTAAGTAACTCGACCAAGGTCCCTTTCTAATGACATTGAAAACACAGATTTGAGATCATACATATAGTTATATATAGTTACATATAATAGTTCTGTATCTTGTTTTACATTTTTTCTCAACATGAGCATTTTATTATGTTATTAAATATTTTTTGATATTTAATGCAGTTTCGAGTTAAATACTATAATATTTAATACATGAGATATATTTTAATTTTTTTACCTCTTACTGTCACCGGGCATTTTTCCCCCTAACTTTTTGGCACATAAAATGATGTGATAAATGTCCTTATTTATAAGAATAATGCCTGGCACAAAGTAAGTCCTTGATAATTTGTTAAATAATGAATGAATCTCTGATTATTAGAATACATTTTGAATTACTGAGTCAAAAGCTATCAATATTTATAATTTTGGTAATTATTAAATTACACTCTAGACAGATACTTTTAATGAATTTACTTTCTTATCAGCATTGTGTTATATTTGTACATGTCAGTCTGCTTTTACTGATCAGATTAAAACAATGAAATACATGTTTGTATGTCTCCTAAAAGTATTTAAAACCATTACATAATCTTGTATCTTAGTCCATTTGGGCTGCTGCAACAAAATACCACAGACTGAATGACTTATAAACAACAGAAATTTATTTCTCACAGTTCTGGAGGCTGGGAAGTCTAAGATCATGGTGCTGGCTGATTGTGTGAGAGACTATTTCCTGCTTCATAGATAGTGCCATGTCACTGGCCTCACAGGGTGGAAGAGGTGGCAGCTTTCTTGAGCCTCTTTTATAAGGATACTGGTCCCATTCATTAGGACAGAGCCCTTGTGATCTAATCACTTCCTAAAGGCCACAACTCCTAATGCCGTCACGTTGGGCATTAGGTTTTAAGTATATGAATTGTGAGGACACAAGCATTCAGTGCATAGCATCTGGTAATAAAAAAGAGAAAATGAATCCAGTTTCAAAGACCTGAACATAATCTGGAACTCTGCTAAAAGGGAGGAATATTGAAGTGTCTTGGATGAATGACTTTGGTATTATCTTTCCAAAGCATCTAATGTATATTTTCACTTATTTGGGTACTTTGTGTAACAAAGTTTTCTTGTGCATATGCAGTTAAAAGTAGTCATAGCTCTGTCACCTCTCATAAATGGTAGGCCTTTAGTTTTCAGAAAGCTGGGAAGGAGTTGATGATTATAGAGAGAATTGGTGAGTATAGCTAGTAACCAATTTATGATTGGGTTATGTTCCCAGCATCTCTTGGTAAGTACACTATAGTAGTTAGGTTTCCAGGCTAGTTCACATAAAACTTTTTTTTGTACTGAACTATAATAGTTTTCATCATAGAGGCCCTTTTAGGCTTCACATTTGACTGCAATTACAAATAAATATTACTACTTTGTTATCCTATGCTTTTCTCCTAATGGAGCTCATGATGGGACTAGAGGATGTGAGATCATTCTTGGTGGTAAGCTGGAGGAAGACAAGGAATTTCATGTTATCTTTGGGGTATTGGGTACCTTTTTTTTTTCTTTTTTTTTTTTTTTTTTTGCAGGGGTTTATGACAGAGGAGAGTGTGGTATTATCCTGTTACAATTACCAGACATTGGCCTATAAATATTATTTTAAGAGATACTTAAGGTTTCGAGGGTTGGCCTGAGAATTTAACCTATGTTTATACAATAATATCTAAGGGAGAATGTGACAATATGTGCAGAGAAGCGAATGTAATGACAAAATGAACCAGTTTCTGATGCAGCTGTTCTGTTCTAGCTATTCCAGATAGCAGTTGGCTATCTTCTTTGAAACAAGAGGAGGAATTTGGTAACTCGGGAACTCTGGCAACTGAAAGTAGATGATGTTTATTGGAATAAAGGATGGTTTAAGAGCAAGGATTTGACATCAGACCAGACTGACTCAAGTCTCAGTTCTACCATTTACTATCTCCATGATCTTGAACAAGTTGCCTAAAATCTCCAAGTCTCAGTTTTGTTTTTTGTATAAAGGATTGACAATAATTTCTGAATCTTGGTGTTATAATGTGGATTAAATAACTTTAGACATACAAAACACTTGTTAGTGTAAATGAATGCCTATCATGCAAGCAGAATAATTTGACCTAATAACTACCCCAGAAAATTTTATATTAATAGAATTTTTAGGAGAACTTAAGAATCAGATGAAACACTTTAATTTTTTTAAGTTTTTGTTTTTAAATTCCAGTTTGTTAACATCCAGTGAAATATTAGTTTCAGGATACAATATAATGATTCAGCACTTACAACACCTTGTGCTCATCACAGTGTACTCCTCAGTCCCTATTACTTATTTAGCCTATCCTCCCACCCACCCAAACCAATTCTCTTCCTTGGTTTGCCTCTTTCTCTTTCCCTTTGCTTATTTTTATTTCTTAAATTCCATATATGAGTGAAATCATATTGTATTTGTCTTTCTCTGATTGACTTATTTCACTTAGCATACCACTCTCTAGCTCCATCCATGTAATTATAATTTTTATGTCTGAGTATTATGCCATTGTTTATATATATCACATCTTTATCCATTTACCAGTTGATGGACATGTGGGCTGTTTCCATAATTTGGCTGTTGTAAATAATGCTGCTGTAAACATTGGGGTATCCCCTTGAATTAGTATTTTTGTATTCTTTGAGTAAATACCTAGTAGTGCAGTTGCTGGATTATAGGGTAGTTCTGTTTTTAACGTTTTGAAGAACTTCCATACTGTTTTCCAGAGTGGCTACACCAGTTTGTATTCCCACCAACAGTGCATGAGAGTTCCCCTTTCTCCACATCCTTCCAACACCTGCTGTTTCTTGTGTTGTTGATTTTAACCATTCTGATAGGTGTGGGGTGGTATCTTATTGTAGCTTTGATTTGTGTTTACCCGATGATGAATGATGCTGAGCATCTTTTCATATGTCTGTTGGCCATCTGTACATCTTCCTTAGAAAAATTTCTATTCATGTCTTCTCATTTTTAAATTGGATTGTTTGTTTTTTGGGTGTTGAGTTTTATATGTTTCTCATATATTTTGGATACTAACCCTTTATCAGATATCTTGGGGAAATATCTTCTCCCATTCCATAGATTGCCTTTTAGTTTTGTTGATTGTTTGTTTTGCAGCTTTTTATCTTGATCAAGTCCCAGTAGTTTATTTTTGCTTTTGTTTCCCTTGCCTCAGGAGACATATCTAGAAAGAAGTTGATATGGCCAGTGTCAAAGAGGTTACTGCCTGTGTTTTCCTCTAGGATTTTGATGGTTTCCTGTCTCATATTTAGGTCTTTCATTCATTTTGAATTTATTTTTGTGTATGGTGTAAGAAAGTGGGCCAGTTTCATTCTTTTGCATGTTGCTCTCCAGTTTTCTCAAAACCATTTGCTGAAGACTGTCTGTTTTCCATTGGATATTATTTCCTGCTTTGTTGAAGATTATATAGTTGTGGGTTCATTTCTGCATTTTTTTCCCTGTTCCATTGATCTGTATGTCTGTTTTTGTGCCAGTAACATACTGTTTTGATCACTACAGTTTTGTAATATAACTTGAATTCTGGAATTGTGATGCTGCAAGCTTTGCTTTTCAAGAAAGGATAAGAACCATATTATCATTTCACTATTTGTAGATGACACTGTATATAGAAAATTCAAAAGACTTCACCAAAAAACGACTAGAACTGATAAACGAATTCGGTAAAGTCACAGGATACAAAATCAAAGTCCAGATATCTGTTTGATTTCTGTATACCAATAACGAAACAGCAGAAAGAAAAAATAAAATTAAGGAATCAATCTCATTTACAATTGCACCCAAAACAATAAGATACCTACCAAAAATGGGGCACCTGGGTGGCTCAGTCGGTTAAGCTTCCAACTTCGGCTCAGGTCATGATCTTGTGGTCTCTGGGTTCATGCCCCACCTTGGGCTGTGTGCTGACGCTCAGAGTCTGGAGCCTGCTTTGGATTCTGTGTCTCCCTTTCTCTCTCTGCCCCTCCCCCACTCATGCTCTGTCTCTCTCTCTCTCTCTCTCAGAAATAAACATTAAAAATTAAAAAAGAGACCTACCAAAGTGGTGAAAGACCTGTATTATGAAAACTATAAAACACTGAGGAAAGAAATTGAAAGGACACCAAGAAATGGAAAGACATTACATTCTTACGGATTGAAAGAAAGAATTTTGTTAAAATATCTGTACTACCCAAAGCAATCTACACGTTTAATGCAATTCCTATTAAAATATCAACAACATTTTTCACAGAACTTAGAATAAACAGTTCTTATTAACTTTGTATTAACAAAAGCCAAAGACCCCAAATAGCCAAAGCAACCTTGAAAATAGTCAAATTTATAAATGTATGTGTAATGATTTTGATGTCCTTTTGCTAAAATTTAAGGAAAGTTTGTGGTATTTTGTCTAGAGTTTTTTCCTTTTTGTATAAATGTTTAATGTATGTAATATTAGTGATTGCTGTCATTAGATAGTGTTCATTTTGTGTATTGGCCAGGAGTGCTGTTCATGTTGGGATTTACAGTCAATCAGTTAGAATTTTGATTTTCTTCCGCATCTTAAATCGTTGCATGGTAGAATGGAGAAGACCTTGGACCTTGAAGCAGGAAACTTTGAATTGTAGAAGTTGCAATGTGGCTATAGGATTTTAGGTAAATTGGCTAATTCCCCGAGTCTCAGTTTGCTCATCTGTAAAGCAGAAATGATGCCTGAATGCCAGCCTCTTAGGGTTTTGTGTGTGTATATACATTCAAGAGCTATGAAATATATTGCCCTTGATAGAGGCATTTGTTTTTGTTAGATGGTTATTATATTTAGAAAGATAATTAAAATGAATAGTTTGGAATTGGAGTAACACTAACCATTCCATGTAAGATATACAGTACTACAGACATAGGAAGAGTTTTTTTAATAAACTTAAAAAACAATATTTAAAAATTGAGTGTAATAGAAGATATCTACCTATTATTTTCTAGTCATTAGTACTATATTTACCCTTTCTATTTGAATATGGTACTCATACTCTGTGTGTGAGTGTTGCTGAGAAAAAGTTACTAAAGAACATATACATGACTGTTATATTTTGTCTTACAGATATAGACTGTTGGCAACTTCTTTTATTTATGATTCTATTTCTAAGGTTAATTTTTATATCTTATTATGGAGAATTTCAGATATTTTTAAAAATACGTTAATAGTGTGAACTCTCATATACGTCTTAACCAGTTATAAATCACAGGCAAACTTTATTTCTCCCCGATTCCAGATTATTTTAAAGTAAATCCGGATACATTGTTTCACCAATAAATATTCAATATGCATGATCTTTTGTTCTTTTTTTTTAAGTATATTTATTATGAGAGAGAGAGAAAGAGAGAGAGAATCTCAAGAAGGCTCTGTACTATCAGTGCGGAGCCCTGTGTAGGCCTAGAACTCATGAACCACGAGATCATGACCTGAGCCAAAACCAACAGTGGGACGCTTAATCGACTGAGCCATCCAGGCAACTTTTTCAGTTTGCATGATCTTTTTAAAAAATGATACCTGTTCATCACATCTAACAAAATTAATGAAAATTTTCTATTATCACATATCCAGTGTTCAAAATTTCTCAATTATTTCATTTTTTGTGTGTGTGTTCTAATCAGGATTCAAATAAAGTTCATATACTGTGATTGATAGACTTGTGTCTTAAATCTCTTAATCTGTAGGTTTTACCTCCTACTTCTGTCCACCATCCCTTTATTTTCTTACAGTTTATTTGAAGAAACTGGATTGTTTATCCTGTAGAATTTCCTGCAGTGTATATTTTGCAGATTGCATCTCCTTCATTGTTTAACGTATTTGTCTAATTCTCTGTATTTCCTGGAAATAGATCAGGACTAGAGGCCTGATCAGATCCTGGTTTAATATTTTCTGGAAGAAATACTTCAGAGATATTTTGGTGGATATCCATTGGGAGGCATATATCTTGTTAATGTCTCTCTCTCTCTTTTTTTTTTTTTTTTTTGATGTAAGCAGTTATCACCATTTACTGGATCCGTAGAGGTTGCTAAAACTTTATCATTAGCTATAGTTCTGTAAAGAGAAACTTTCCTCCATTAACTGTTCTTATTCTAAAGTGTAGTTCATTCAGGAAAGGAAGGATAGATAAGTGCTTTATGGTTTGCTTTTACTGACTACTTTTTATACGAACAAATTTGTTCTGGAAGATTCTCCAAAGATGGCCAGTGATTATAATCATCTTTTCAAGTATTATGTTGGCACTACCAATAGACTAGTTTGGGTATACATAGGTATTTAATAAGATCTTTCTCAATAATTGATATATTTTACAATTCAATAATGTTACATAAATGGGATCATATGTGATTTAACCTTTGGAATTGGCTCTTTTCACTCAGCATAATTCCTTGGAGAATCATTGAAGTCATGTATTAATATATTAGTTTGATACGGCTGCTATAACAAAATACTACACACTGGGCGGCTTAAAAGAAATTTTGTCATGTTTCTGGAGACTAGAAGTCTACGTTAACATGTCCGCAGATTTGATTTCTTCTGGGACCTCTCTCTTCGGCTTGCAGATGGCTGCCTTCTCCTTGTGTTCTAGAATGGTTTTCCTATGTGCACACATTCCTGGTGTGCTTTCGTGTGTCCAAATTTCCTGTTCTTATAAGGACATTAATTACGTTGGATTAGGGCTCACCAAATGTCCTCATTTTAATTTACTGTACCTCTTTGAAGCCTTGTTTTCAAAAACAGTCACATTCTTGGGTACTTAGGGTTAGGACTTCAACATAAGAGTTTTGAGGGTGGGGAGCACAAGTCAGCCTATTGCAATTTATTATTGTTGTTGTTTAGTAGTAGTCCATGATAAGGCTGGACCACAGTTTGTTTAACTGTTCACTCATTAAAAGATACCTGCTCTATTTATAGGTTTTAGCTGTTGTGAATACAGCTGCTGTAAACATCTGTGTATAGGTTTTTGTATAGATAGCAGTTTTCATTTTCCTGGGAGATAAATAATCAGGAGTGCAATTGCTCATCATATGGTATGGTCATATATGCTTAATTGTGTAAGAGCTGCCAAACTTTGTTCCAGAATGGCTGTATCATGTTGTATTCCTGCGATCAATATATGGGTGATCCAGTTTCCCTGCATCTTTGTGAGCATTTGGTGGTTTTACTTTTTTTTATATTAGCCATTTTTCTTGCTTTGTGGTTTTAATTTATGTTTTTCTGATGGCTAATGATATGGAATATTTTTAATAGACTTTTCTTTTTATAATAGTTTTAGGTTCACAACAAAATTGAGCAAGAGATTCAGAGATTTCGCATATTCTCCCTGCCCCCACAAATGCTTAACCTTTTCCACTGTCACCATCCCTACAAGACTGCTACATTTATTACGGTTGGTGGACTAATACTGACACATCATTATCACCCAAAGTCCATACGTAGGTGCTGAAGACCTTCTAAATGTGCTTATTTGCCATTTGTTTATCATCATCAGTGAAAGGTCGCTTTATGTTTTTTGCCAATTTTGAGTTTCCATAGGTTTTCTACATTGACAACTATGACATGTGTGAATAACGACAGCTGTATGTCTTCCTTTCTAATCTTTTTGCTCTTTTTTTTCTTGCCTGTTGCCTGTTGTTGAATAGAAGTGCCGAGAGTTCCTGTTCTTAGAAAGAAATCATTTGTCTTTTACCATTAAGTATAATGCTAGGAATAGGTTTTTCTTAAGTGTCCTTTATCAGATTAAGGGATTTTCTTTGTATTCCCAGTTTGCAGAGTTTTTTTATGTCAGAAATAAATGTTGGGTTTTGCAAAATGTTTTTTTCTGTAACTATTGTGATGATCATATTTTTCCTTTATTAGACTATTGACATGATGAGTAATACTGACTATTAAGACAACTTTCCGTTCCTGGATAAATCCACTTGATCATGATATAGTATCCCTGTCATACATTGTTGGATTTGATTTGCTAAACTTTTAAGAATGTTTGTATTATGTATTCATGATGGATATTGGTGTGTAGTTTTCTCTTTTTGGCTATGGGGTTTTTGTTTGATTTTTCTTCAGTTATTGTTAGATATTTTCACAGAATAATGCTGGCCTTAGAGAATGAATTGAGAAATATTTTGTTCTCTTTAATACTTTTGTAGAGTTTGTATAAAATTGACTTTATTTGTTAAATGTTTGGTAAAACCATATGGGTCTCAAGGGTATTTTTTTGTAGGAAGGTTTTTAACTACAAATTTAATTTCTTTAAATAGATATGGGCAATTGGGTTTTATTACTATTTTAGTGAGCTTGGGCTATGCATGTTTTTCAAGGCATGTGTCCACCTAATTTGCTGCATTGGCATTAAATTGTTTATAATGTTTTTTTATTATTGTACTTTATTCTATCTTAATATTAAAGTTTACTCTTAATATATCTTACATGGTATGTATCATATATTATTAATTTAATGCATCATGAAATTATTCTCTTTATCCCTATGTTTTTTGCTCTGAAATCTTTTTCTAGTATTAATATAGACACTTAAGCTCTCTTTGGATAAGTATTTAGTATTGTATGCCATTTAGAAAAATTATTTTACTTTTAACCTCTTTGTATCTTTATTCAGTTGACCCTTGCACAACATGGGTTTGAAGTAGGTGGGTCCACCATACATTGATTTTTTCCTTCAGTAAATATGGTACAGTACTATAAATATATTTTCTCTTCCTTATGATTTTCTTAGTAACATTTTATTTTCTCTAGTATATAATAAATGTAACAAATGAATTATGTGTCGACTGTATATATTATCAGTAAGGCTTCTGGTCAACAGTAGACTATTAGTAGTTAAGTTTTAGAGAAGTTACAATTATACTTGGATGTTCAACTGCACAGGGATCAGCAGCCTTCACTCCCATGTTGTTCAAGTGTTGACTGTATTTAATGTGGGGTGGGTTTCTTGTAGGCAGCACATACTTGAGTCAGTCTTTGCCTAATTCGGGTTTTCAGACTATTGACATTTAATGTGATTTTTGAAATGGTTGGGTTTAAATCTGCCACCTTGCTATTTGTTTCTACTTGTCTCTTTTTTTCTTTGTTCCTTTTCTCTCTTTTTATGCCTTTGTTTGAATTAGCTATTTTTTTATGGTTGGTTTTTTGTTATTTATTGGCTTGTTAGCTATAACTCTTTTTTGTGTTGTTTTATTCATCATTTCAGGGTTTATAGTATATATTTGAAACTTTTCATAGCCTGTTTTCTTTTTTTTTCCTCAAGAGACAGAAAACAGTTTTATTTTTGAACAGGCATTAAACCAAACTGTGATGCCCATCATAAGTAATCTGCTGAGAGACTTCAAAACAGAAGGAATCTCACCCGTTTATAGAAAGGCAGTGACAGACCGTTACATATATGCTTTTGAGGTAAACAGGAACTAGTCTTCAAGTAAGAGGACTTAACAGTATCATTTGTCACATGCAGTTCACTTTAGATTCTCTTGGTAATGGGCGTGACCATCTGTGTTAGTTAATTGGCTTAATCCAAAGAAAAAACAAACTCCACATTTTATGATAAGAGCTAATTTTGCCACTTAGACCACAGTGCCTGCTAAAGTTAGGGTCCTTCTCTTTTACAGAGCCTGGGAGATCGTGGTGCTACCTTTCTTGATGGTTACATTTCAAAGAGATGGATCCTTGGTCCTTGAGAAAGACATCTCGGGGTCAGAAAGCTGGCAAGAATCTTGAAAATGTTTAAATACATAGCAGAAACAAGGAGCTTACAACGATAAATTTTCTTTTTTTCTTTTTTAAATATTTATTTTTGAGAGAGAGAATGAGCTGGGGAGGGGCAGAGACAGAGGTAGACAGAGGATCTGAAGCAGGCTCAGATTCATGAACCATGAGATCATGGTATGAGCAAAAGTCAGTCCTTTAACCAACTGAGTCACCCAGGCGCCCCTGTAAGTTTTCTAATGTAAATGCTCTAAGGAAAGAGAGAGAAGTCATTTCTCTTATTTTTAATTTGCATTTATCCTTACACCTGTCATCTCCTTCTCTCCTCCTTTCTCTTTTTGTTTAATTTAAATTTTAATTAGTTAACTAATATACAGTACAGTATTGGTTTCAAGAGTAGGATACAGTGATTCATCACTTACATACAACACCCAGTGCTCATCACAGCAAACACCCTCCTTGGTAACCATCACCCACATAGCACATCTCCCACTCACCTCCTTCCATCAACTCACAATTTGTTCTTTGTCACTAAGAGTCTCTTGTGATTTGTTTCCCTCTCTTCTCTTCCCCTGCCTTCCTGTATGTTCATCCTGTCTGTTTTGTTTCTTAGTTCTACATATGAGTGAAATCACATGGTATTTGTCTTTCTTTGATTTGTTTTGCTTAGCATAATACTCTCTAGCTCCATCCATGTCATTGCAAATGGCAGGATTTCATTCTTTTTGATGGCTGAGTAACATTCCTCTGTGTGTGTGTGTGTGTGTGTGTGTGTGTGTGTGTGTACATACGTATATATACCACATCTTCTTTATCCATTCATCAGTCGACGGACATGGGGCTCCCTCCATCGTTTGGCTGTTGTTGATATTGCTGCTATAAACGTTGGGGTCCATGTACCCCTTTGAATCTGTATTTTTGGATCCTTTGTATAAATACCTAGTAGTGCAATTGGTGGGTTGTAGAGTAGTTCTATTTTTAACTTTTGAGGAACCTCCATACTGTTTTCCAGAGTGACTGCACCAGTTTGTATTCTCACCAACGGTGGAAGAGGGTTCCGCTTTCTCTACATCCTCGCCAACACCTGTTGTTTCTTGTATTGTTGATTTCAACCATTCTGACAGGTGTGAGATGGTATCTAATTTTGGTTTTGATTTGTATTTCCCTGATGATGAGTAATGTTGAGCTTCTTTTCAGGTATCTTTAGCTATCTGAATGTCTTCTTTGGAAAAGTATTTATTCATGTCTTCTGCCCTGTGCCCTGGGTTATTTGTTTTTTGGGTATTGAGTTTGATAAGTTCTTTATAGATTTTGGATACTAACCCTTTATCTGATATGTTGTTTGAAAATATCTTCTCCCATTCTGTATGTTGCCTTTTAGTTTTGCTGATTGGCACCTTCGCTGTGCAGAAGTTTTTCATCTTCATGAAGTCCCAGTAGTTCAGGTTTGCTTTTGTTTCTCTTGCCTTCAGTGATGTTGTCTACTAAGAAGTTGCTGCAGCTGAGGTCAAAGAGGTTGCTGCCTGAGTTTTCCTCTAGGATTTTGATGGTTTCTTATCTTACATGTAGGTCTTTGAACCATTTTGAATTTATTTTCATGTATGGTATAAGAAAGTGGTCCAGGTTCATTCTTCTATCATGTCACCACCCATTTCACTGTTTGTTGAAGAGACTTTTTTCCATTGGATATTCCTTCTTGCTTTATTGAAGGTTAGTTGACATATAGTTGCAGCATAGTCTATTTTCAAATGACTTTTACTACTGAATGTCTATTATAAAAACTGTCAGTATACTTTCATTTCTTCCCTCATGGTCTTTGTCCTATTGTCATATGTCATATGTTTTACTTATACATGTAAACCCCCATAATACGGTGCTATTATTTTTGCTTTAAACAATTATTTTTTAAAGAAATGTAAATAATGATTTAAAAAGGAGTCATTATCATAGCCATGTAGCTAACATTTCCAGTGCTCATCATTCTTTTATAAAGGTCCAGATTTCCATCTGGCATCATTTTCCTTCTGCTCAAAAGATTTTCCTTAACATTTTCTTTAGACATCAGACATGATGATGATTTCTGTCAGCGTTTGTACATCTGAAAAAGTCTGTATTTTGTTTTAGTTTTTAAAATAGATTTTCACTGGTTAAAAAATTGTAGTTTGACTTTTTTTGCTCAGTTCTTTAAAGATACTGTCTTGCTGTGCTCTAGCTTATTGTTTCCAAAGATAAGTCTGCTGTCATCCAAATCTTTGTTTCTCTGTGAAATTTTTTTTAATGTTTATTTATTTTTGAGAGAGAGACAGAGTGTGAGTGGGGGAGGAGCAGAGAGAGGGGGAGACACAGAATCCGAAGCAGGTTCCAGGCTCTGGGTTCCAGGCTCTGAGCTGTCAGCATAGAGCCTGATGCGGGACTCAAACTCGTCAACCACAAGCCTATGACCAGAGCTGAAGTCACATGCTCAACCGACTGAGCCGCCCAGGCGCCCCCGTTTATTTATTTTTGAGAGAGAGAGAGCAGGAGCGGGGGGGGGGGGGGCAGCGAGAGAGAAACAGAGAGAAAGGATGAGAGAGAATCCCAAGCAGGCTTCCCACTGTGCATTGAGCCCATGGCAATGCTCAGACTCACCAACTGTGAGATCGTGACCTGAGTGAAAATCAAGAGTGGGATGCTTAACTGACTGAGCCACTCAGGTACCCCCTGTATGTGAACTGTTGTATTTTATAATCTTCTCTTTCTCTCTGGGGAGTTTAAGCAATTTTTTTTTAACATTTATTTTTGAGAGAGAGCGAGACGGAGCATGAGCAGGGGAGGGACAGAGAGAAACGGAGACACAGAATCCGAAGCTGGCTTCAGGCTCCGAGCTGTCAGCACAGAGCCCGACGCAGGGCTTGAACTCACAAACCGAGAGATCATGACCTGGGCTGCAGTCAGATGCTTAACTTACTGGGCCACCCATACGCCCCAGGAGTTTAAGCAATTTGATCATGATATTTAATGGTGTAGTTAAGCAGTTTGATCATGATACTAAATGGTGTAGTTTTTAAAATTTTCATGTTTGAGATTCATTTTACTTGAATGTGTAGGTTTATAGTTTTCATGAAATTTGGAAAAAGTTTGGCCATTATGTCTTCAAATAAAGCTTCTTTTGGTCCTTTTTCTTTCTCTCCTCTCCTTGGTCTTTATATATATATATATATATATATATGTATGTATGTATTTACTTGACATTTTCCCACAGTTCGTTGATTCTTTATTCAGAGTTTTGGTCTTCAGTTTACTTTGCTGTGCATTTCATTTTGGATGATTCCTTTTGCTTTGTCCTTAAATTTACCTGCCTTTAATCCCATTCAGTGTACTTTTCACCTAAGATTTTTAAATTTTCATTTATAGAAGATCAATTTAGATGTTTTTAAAAAATATATATTCTGTGTTTCTGCTTAATACATCTTTGCTATAGCTCAAAGTTTGGCAAACTTTCTCTGTAAAGGGTCAGATAATACAAATTTTAGGTGCTGTAACCTCTGTCATTGTAGCATGAAAACAGTCATAAACAAAGTGCAAATGAATAAGTGTAGCTGTATTCTAATAACTTTATTTATAAAAACAGGCAGGCTGGATTTGATTATAGTTTGCTGACCTCTGGGATAGCTTCTTAAAAATATGAGGTTCTATTAAAATAACTGTTTTTAATGTCTGTATCTAATAATTCTATATCTGAGTTTTAAAATTCTAATAGATTTTTGTCCGTTTTGTGGTTATTTTCCTGTTTTTTTTGTATATCTAATAATTTTATTTGGCTGCTAGACATTGTAAATTTGTGTATTAGATATTTCATTTATTTTTGTATTCCCAATAATACTCTTGATCTTTCTTCTGGGTTCATTAAGTTTTTTGGACACAGGTTGATCCTTTCAGGTTTTACTTTTAAGATTTATTAGGGTACATTAGAGATGGGCTTAGGCTAGAGCAGGGATTCTCAGCTTTGCCACTATTGACCTCTTGGGCTGGATAATTCTTTGTTGCAGGGGCTATCTTGTGCATTTTAGAATGTTTAGGGGCTGGGTGTCTCAGTCGGTT
This sequence comes from Paguma larvata, assembly GCA_030068075.1. Taxonomy (NCBI): domain Eukaryota; kingdom Metazoa; phylum Chordata; class Mammalia; order Carnivora; family Viverridae; genus Paguma; species Paguma larvata. The sequence continues at coordinate 56,762,513 of CM057839.1, forward strand.
AAGTGTCCGACTTTGGCTCAGGTCATGATCTTGAGGTTTGTGGATTTGGGCCCTGTGTCAGGTTCTGTGCTGATAGCTCAGAGCCTGGAGCCTGCTTCAGATTCTGTGTCTCCCCCTCTTTCTGCCCCTCCCAGGCTCATGCTCTGTCTCTCTTTGTCTCTCAATAATGAATAAACATTTAAAAAATTTTAAAAAAGAATATTTAGGGGCATGATCCCTGGCTTCAATCTATTAGATGCCTGTAGTACACCCTGCCCAGTTGTGATGACCGAAATTGTATCCACATACTGCCATATGTCCAGTGAGAAGTAAAAACATCACTAGTTAATAACCGCTTGTCTAGCATTAAATACTCTCTATTGAGGTAAGCCTCTTTAAGGTATACTCCTTGTACTACCATGAGGTTTTCTCCTCTGGCCATTGGGAATAGGCACTTTTCCTGCCAGTGTGAGCCATAAATGTTGCTCACCTGCATGTGCTAATTGAGGGGAATACTTTGCAGATATCTGGAGTTCTTTCTCTGTATAGCTCTCTTCTCTTTGGTACTCTGCACTGTGAATTCTAGATGCTTTGACTTCCCCAGACTCCTAGTTCTGTTCAACCAGTTCAGGGAGACCTTTGGGCTGTCCTTGGTTTTCCCCTCCGTACAGTGCTGTCTGAAATTGTTCACCAGGAAGTAGTTTAAACATTTATAGGGCTCACCTTGTATATTCCCTGAGTCTTAGAGATTACTCTCGTTTATTGCCTAAGGTCTAGAGCCTCGAGTTATGTTATATATTTGTTTCCATTTCTTTTCCTTTTCTTTTTGTTTCAGGCAGAACCATAAATTTGACCCTTTTTACTCCATCAAAAATTGGAGCAGAAGGGCACTTGGGTGGCTCAGATGGTTGAGTGTCTGACTTTGGCTCAGGTCATGATTCATGGTTCATGGATTCGAGCCCTCCCATCAGGCTCGCTGCTGCCAGTGCAGAGCCGACTTTGGATCCTCTGTACCCCTGGCTCTCTGCCCCTCCCCTGCTCACACACTGTCTCTCTCAAAAATAAATAAAACATTAAAAGAAAAGTTTGAGCAGAAATCCTCAGTAAAATAATTTTCACATTAAAAAAAATTTTCTTAGTGGTTACTCTATGGCTTACAATATACATCTTACCAGATTTTACCGATTTAATTCCCTTAAGATATAGAAATTTACTATTACACAGTTCTAATCTCTCCTTCCTTTTTTATGATATTTTTATACGTATTATGCATGTGTATCTTAGAAACCCAAGAATGTGAGAGAAGTAAGCAGAGGATAAATATATTTATAGAGGTTTTTCAAAAATTCATACATTAACTTTTTAAAATTCACCATTTGTTTCTTTTCTTCCTTTTTCTCCCCCTCCCCTTCCCCCTCCCCCCTCCCTTTTTTTTAATTTAGTCTCCTCCTCCATCTTAACTGTGGTTCCAGGTTTTTATCTGGTATCATTTCCTTATTCCAATGTAGCTTCATTCCCACCATCTATGTTGTTATCGTCAAACATACTACATATCTCTGTTATAAGCCTGACAATTTCAGATTTTTAAAAATACAGTTGCTTTTTAAAATCAGTTGGAAAGAAAAAGAAAAATGCAACTATACTGTCTTTCATCATTATCTGTTTACTTTACACACATTGTTTGTGTCAATTTTAATTACAGTCTATTGTCATTTCCTCTTAGCCTGAGGAAATTCTTTAGTATTTCTTGTAACATAGGTTTGGCTTTAGTTCTTTCCTTTTTTGTTAATCTGAGAATACCTTTATTTAGCTTTCATTTTTTAAAAGCTAGCTTTCCTGGATATAGCATTATTCATGGTTTTATTCTTTTAGCTCTCTGAATATGTCATTAATTCCTTCCTCAACTTCATTGCTTCTGATGAGAAGTTAGCTGTTAATCTTCTTGTGATTTCATTTGTATTGATAAATCCTTTATTCTCTTTATGTTTTCAAGATTTTCTCTATTTTTGTTTTTAAACTTTTTTACTGTGATGTGTCTGGGTGTAGATCTCCTTGCATTTTTTCCTATTTGGAGTTTGTTGATGTTCTTGGATGTGTAGATTAGTGTTCTCTCAATATTAAGGAGACTTCAGTTAACTCCTCGATTTGTTTTTAAAATACATACTGCCAGGGGTGCCTGGGTGGCTGAGTCAGTTGAGCATCCAACTCTTGATTTCAGCTTAGGTCATGATCCCAGGGTTGTGGGATCAAGCCTCACATTGGGCTCTGTCCTGAGCATGGAGCCTGTTTGGGATTGATTCTCTCCTAGTAACTCATTCTCCACCCCCCTACCCCCACTTGTGCTTGCTCTCTCTCTCTCTCAAATGAAAAAAAAAATACACTAATGCACAAAGACATACACATTACTCCAAAAAAGACTTAGGACAAAAACCTTGTATTAGATTATTTTTCAGTCCTTTAAAATTTATTGAGACTAGTTTTATGGCTCATCTTGTGTTTGGTCCTGGTTAATACATGTTCACTTGGTAAAATTCATTAGTGAAGTTATCTTTGTCTGGAGTTTTCTTTTTGGGGAAATTTTAAACTTTTTATTCAATTTCTGTAATAGATACAGTATTATACAGGTTATCTATTGTTCAGTATATATTAATAATTTGTGTCTTACATGGAATTTGTGCATATCATCTAAGGTGTTGATATTGCAGGATGGACTTTTTTCCCTCTTTTGCAAAATTTATTTTTTAATAGATGTTGTTTTTTTAGAGCAGTGTTAGGTTCACAGTAAAATTGAACAAAAAGCACACAGAGTTCCCACATACCCCCTGCACCCAGCATCCACAGCCTTCCCCACTATCAACATCCTGCACTATAGTAGTATATTTGTTATAGTTGAACCTGCATTGACACATCGTAATCACCCAAAGTCCATAATTTACCTTAGGCTTCACTCTTGGTGGTATATTATTTTCTACGTTTGGACAAATGTGTATAATAGCAAGTACTCATCATTGATATATCATACAGAGTATTTTCACTGCCCTGAAAATCCTCTGTGCTCTGCCTATTCATCCTTCTCCCCTCCCTATCACAGCGACCACTCATCTTTTACGGTCTACATAGTTTTGTTGTTTTTAGAATGTCGTATAGTTGGAATCACATAGTTTCAGGCCTTTTCAGGTTGTCTTCTTTTCACTTAGTAATGTGCATTTAAGGTCCTCTATGCTTTGAATGGTTTGATAGCTCGTTTCTTTTTAGCACTGAATAATATTCCATTATTTAGATACCATATATTTTTTAATCAATTTATTGTCAGATTGGTTTCATACAACACCCAGTGCTCATCCCAACAAGTACCCTTCTCAGTACCCGTCACCCTCTCTCACCTCTCCCATGTCCCCCTCAACCCTCAGTTTGTTCTTAGTATTTAAGAGTCTCTTGTGTTTTGTCTCCCTCTCTCTCTGTGGCTTTTTTTTCCCCCGTCTTCTCCTCCCCCATGGTTTACTGCTAGTTCTCTCAAAATCCACCTACACGTGGAAACATATGGAGATACCATATTTTTTATCAAGTCATCTACTGAAGGACATCTTTGTTGCTTCCCAGTTTTGGCAGTTACGAATAAAGCTGCTCTAAAAACCCATGTATAATTTTTTATGGGGATATACGTTTTCAGCTCTTTGGGTAAATATAAATACCAAAGACAGTGATTTCTGGATCCTGTGGTAAGAGAGTGTTCATTTTTGTAAGAAAGTGCCAAACTGTTTTTCAAAGTGGTTATATCATTTTGCATTTCCACTGGTAGTGAAAGTTCTTGTTGCTCTACATTCTCACCAGCATTTGGTGTTGTCATTGTTTTCGTTTTGGCCATTGTAATAGGTGTGGTATCTCATTGTTTTAATTTGGAATTCTCTAATGGTTTATGATAGAGAATATTTTTTCATATGTTTACTTGGTGTATTTTTTTTTGGCAAGATATCTATTCAGACCGTGTGCCTATTTTTTAATCAGTTCATTTTCTTGTGGAATTTTAAGAGTTGTGTATTTTAGATAACAGTTCTTTATCAAATATACCTTTTGCAAATATTTTCTCCTTCTGTGGCTTGACATCTTGTTTTCTTCACAGTGTCTTTCATGCAGCAGAAATTATTAATGAAGTCTAAGTTATCAATTCTTTCTTTTGTGAATCATGCCTTTGGTGTCATATCTAAAAAGCCATTGCCATCATGCTTTCTGATTTCAAACTGTATTACAAAGCCCTAGCAATCAAAACACTATGGGGTTGGCATAAAAACAGACTCATAGATAAATGCTGAAGAATATCCCAGAAATAAATCTGTGCATATATGTGGCCAATTAATGTATCACACAAAGAGCCAAGAATATAAAATGGAGATAGGACACTCTCTTCAAAAGATGGTACTGAGAAAACTGGACCGCCAAATGCAAAAGAATGAAACTGGAAATGAAATAGTATTTTATACCATACATAAATATCAACTCCAGATGGGTTAAAGACTTGAACATAAGACTTAAAAGCATAAAATTAGAAGAAAACATCAATGGTAAGCTGCTTGACATTGATTTTGGTCGCAATTTTTTGGAACTATAGCAAAAGCAAAGGCATCAAAAGTGAAAATAAGCATGTGGAAATATATCAAACTAAAAAGCTTCTGCTCAGCAAAGGAAACCATCAACAAAATGAAAAGGCAACCTACTGAATGGGAGAATGTATTTGCAAATCATATATCTGATATAGGGTTAATTTCCAAGGTACATAAAAAACTCAAAGAACTCAATAGCAAAAAAGCCAACAATCCAGTTACAAAAAAATGGGCAGAGGATTTGAATAGACATTTTTCCATGCATATGGCCAACAGGTACATGAAAAGATGCTTAGCACCACTAATCATCAGGGAAATGCAAATCAGAACCACAGTGAGATACGACTTCACGTTTGTTAGAATGACTCTTATCACAAAAGACAAGAAATAATTGTTAGTGAAGATTTAGAGAAAAGGGCCTCTTGTGCACAGTTAGTGAGAATATAAACTGGTGCAGCAATATGCAAAACAATATGGAGGATTTTTTAAAAAATTGAGAATAGAACTACCATACAATCCAGCACTCTACTTCTGGGTATTTATCTGAAGGATACAAAAATACTAACTTGAAAAGATACCTGCCCTTCTCTGTTCATGTGACATTATTTACAACAGCCAAGACATGGAAACAGCCTAAGTATTTATTGATGGATGAATGGATAAAGAAAATGGTGTATATGTACACACACACACACACACATTTGTAGATGTTCTTTATCATATATTTGTGTATATATGAATACATATAATGGAATATTATTCTGCCATAATAAAGAAATCTTAACATTGCAACAACATGGAGGGACCTTGAGGGCCTTATGTTAAGTGAAATAAGTTAGAGAAGGACAAATACCATGTGACCTCACTTATATGCAGAATCTAAAAAAACCGAACTTATAGATACAGACCAGACTGGTGGTTACCGCAGGTGGGTAAACTTTAGGGAATGGGCAGAATGGATGAAGGTGGTCCAAAGGTATAGTCTTCGAGTTATAAAACAACCAAGTCATGAGATGACTTATTAAGTAATTAAATAAATAATGTAAGACATGGTGACTATAGTTAATTCTGTATTTTATATTTAAAAGTTGCTAAGAGAGTATACCTTAAAAGTTCTCATAAGAAAAAAAATTGTAATTATGTGTGGTGATGGATGTTGAGTAGACTTATTGTGATCATTTCACAACAGGTACAAATATGGAATCATAATGTTGTACACCATAAACTAATATGTTGTACTCTAATCATATCTAAATTAAAGAAGAGTCATTGCCAAACCCAAGGTCAACCAGATTTTCCCCTATTTTGTCTTTTAGGAATTAGTTCTGCATTTTACATTTAGGTCTGTAATACATTTTGAGTTAATTTTTGTGAAGGGTATAAGGTCTCTGTGTCTAGATTCATTGTTTTGCAGGTGTATATCCAGTTGTTCTAATACTGTTGGTGGAAAATACATTTTCCCTCCATATTGTCAAAGACTGTATTAGTGTGGGTCTATTTCTGGGCTGTCTGTTCCATTGCTCTATTTGTTTTTTTTAACAATTATCACAGTGTCTTGATTATTGCAGCTTTATAAATCTTGAGATTGGGAAGTGTTAGTCCTCTGACTTTGTTATTCTTTTTCAATATTATAGTGGCTGCTTCAGCACTTTTGCCTCTCCGTATCAACTTTAGAATCACTGTGTCAGTATTCACAAAATAATTTTCAGGGATTTTGATTGACGTTGTGTTAGATTTATAGATCAAGTTGGGAAAAACTAATAGTCTTGACATTATTGTCTTCCTATTCATAAGTATGGACTATCTCTCTATTATTTAGTTCCTTGATTTCATTAATTAGTTTTGTAGTTTTTCTTATATACATATGGTACATATTATGTTTTGTTAGATGTATACCTAAATATTTCATTTTAGGGGTATTAATATGAATGGTATTTTGTTTTTTAATCGATATTTTACTTGTTCAATCTTGGTGTATAGGAAAGTTATTTATTTATGTATATTGTATTTTGTAACCTTGTATTTTGTAACCCTGATATAATCACTTATTAGGTCCTGGAATTTTTGTCAGTTCTTTCAGATTTTCCAAATAGTCATATCCTTTGCAAACAGTTTTTTTCCCTCCCTAATATGTATACCTTTTATTCATTTTCTGGTCTTATTGCATTTTATAGGACTTACAGTATGATATTGAAAAGGAGCAGTGAGAGCCAACACCCTTGCTTTGTTCCTTATCTTTAATGGGAAAGCTTGTAATTTCTCACCATTAAGTAGGAGGTTGGCTATAGGTTATTTGTAGATGTTCTTTATCAAATTGGGGAAGTTTCTCTCTATTCATACTTGTTGAGAAGTTTTATCAGGTGTTGCATTTTGCTGAAAGGTGTTTTTATATCTCTCGATATGATCATGTCATTTTTCTTCTTCATCTTGTTGGTGCGATGTATTACATTAATTGGTTTTTGAATATTGCATACCCCGTAATAAATCCCAATTTATCAGGTTGGATTCAATTTGCTAGTTATCTGTGGAGGATTTTTGTGTCTATATGCATGATAAATAGTGGTATTTTTTTTTTTCTTGTTATGTATCTGTCTGGATTTAGTATCGTGGTAATGCTACTTCATGTAATGACTTAGAAAGTATTTCCTTTGCTTCTGTCTTCTGGAAGAGATGATAGAGAATTGGTATAATTTTTTCCTTAAATGTTTGTGAAAATTCACCAGTGAATTCTTCTGTGTCTGGTGCTTTCTGTTTTGAATGGTTATTATTGATTTAATTTCTTTAATAGATTAGAGGTATATTCAGAATGTCTATTTTTTGTGTGAGTTTTGGCAATTGTGTCTTTGAAGGAATTGGTCCATTTTGTCTAGGTTTTCAGATTTGTATGTATAGAATTGTTTATAATACTCTATTACCTTTTTAATTTCCATGGGATCTGTAGTGATTTCTTTCATTTCTTACAGGAAAAGAGTGTCTCATCTTTTTTCAGTTAATCTAAATATAGGCTTATCAGTTTTAGAACTCTTCAGAGATCAGGTTTTAGTTTCATTGTGTTTTTTTCCTGTTGATTTTCTGTTTTCAGTAATTCTTTTATGTTTAGTTGGCTTTTCGTTGTGAAATATCAAAATTACTTTCTTATTTCCTCTTGTATACATTCTTCCATTATTTTATTTGTGGTTACCATTGGGATTACATTTAACACTGTAATTTTAATTTATTTCAGCTTCAGTGGCATAAAAACTGTGCCCCTTCAACAGCTCTTTCAGTTGTTGATATCCCAAAATTATATCTTCATACTTTGTGAGTTCAAAACATTAATAATTTCATTCATTAGTCTTAAATTATATAGAAAACAAAAAGTGGAGTTATACACTGCTATTACAATAATAGTAACTTTTGTAATTGCCCATGTGTTTACTTTTATTGAAATCTTTATTTCTTTTTATGGCATGAGTTACTCTTTCATTTCAGTCTTCAGGACTCCCATTACCATTGTTCACAGGGCATGTTTAGTGGTAATGAACTACCTCAACTTTTGTTTATCTCGAAATGTCTTATTTTCTCTTTGATTTTTGAAGGATAGTTTTGTTGGATATAGCAATGTCCGCTGACAGTTTTTTCCTTCGAGCACTTTAAATATATCAGTCTACTACCTTTGGCCTTCAGAATTTCTAGTGAGAAATTTGTTGATAATCATTGAAGCTTCTTTGTACATGATGAGTTGCTTCCTTCTTGCTGGTTTATAAATTCTGCCTTTGACTTGAAATTTTGACATCTTGATTGTAGTATGTCCTGGTAGGAGTATCTTTGAGTTCATTTGCTTGGAGTTTGTTGAGTTTCTTGAATGTTCATATTCATCTTTCATCACATTTTGAAAGTTTTTGGCCATTGTTTCTTTAAATATTCTCTCTGCCCTTTTCTCTCTCTTTTTTCCTTGGGGAACTCCCATAAATCATATGATGGTGTCCTATAGGTCCCTTAGTCTTTGTTTCATGTCCTTCAATTTGTTTTCTATTTCTCTATACTCTATACTTTCTATTATCCTATCTTCAAATTTGTTGTTTCTTTATTCTACCTTTGAATCTTTCTAGGTGAATTTTTCATTTTAGTTATATACTTTTCAGCTCCAGAGTTTCTTTTGGTTTCTTTTTAGATTTTCTTTCTCTTTGCATTTTGTTGGTCCTTTTCTTAACTTGGTTCATGTCTTCCTTTTGTTGTTTTAGCATCTTTAGGATCATTGTTTTAAACTCTTCATCTAGTATATCTGCCATCAATTCTTTTTCAAAATAGTTTCTGTTAGTCTTTATTATTCCTTTGAGTGAGTCATACTTCCCTGTTTCTTTATAAACTTCGTGATTTTTTTTTGTGGAAAACGGGACATTTGAATCTAATAATTTGATAAGTCTTAAAATTAGATTCTCCCTCTTTTCCTAGGGCTTACTGGTTTTTGGGTTTTATTTTTCATTTTTGTTTTCTTTTTGAGTTGTTTTAGTGTATGTTTATGCCAGAGATCAGCATGAGGTATAAGATTAAGTTCTTCTCAGGTCTTTTCTGAGCCTGCGACTTCCTGAACATGCACTGTTTTTTTAATTTTCTTTGTATATGTGATTGCTCTACAGTTAGCTAGTCATCAATGTCTGGCTCCCAGAAGTGAAAAAAGAGAAAGGCACAGATCCTTTAAATCCCCTGGAAGTCACTTCAACTAGAGGGAGAGGCACAACAGTAGCCCCACCTCTTTGCACTTCTGTGATGAGTTGTAGCAGTTAGTGATCAGAACACACATCTCTGAAATTTGGAGGACAGAGTCCTTTTTGCTCACTCTGACTCCTGTAGACTCTGTGCAAGCTATTCCAGGAACATGTGCACAGCTGCCTGCAGTGTGGCCGAGGGTTGGCAAGAGTAACTGCTACTGTTCTAAGAGCTAAAACCAAGAGAAATTAACCCTAATTTATGGTCCGTGCCTTTCCCTGGAAATTGCAAGCCTTTAATAGACTCCAGATTTCCAAAACAGTTACATCAAAGAGATTCTTTCAGTATAATTGTTATCTAGCTGGGGAGATAGATTTCTGGTGCTTACTCTGCCATCTTCTCAGAATCCTCTCTCCATATGAATTTTACAATCAATTTGTCAATTTCTATTAGAAAGGCAGATGGTATTTCAATAGAGATTATGACCGATCAGTAGATCAATTTGGGGAATATTGCCATCTTAACAATATTAAGTCTCCAGATTTGTGAGCATGAAATGGCTTTCCATTTATTTAGATGTTTTTGAATTTCTTTCACCAATATTTTTGGGTTTTAGAGTACAAGTCTTGCACTTAAAAATTATTTCTAAGTATTTTATTCTTGTCCATGATATTATACATAGAATTGTTTTCTTAATTTCATTTTCAGTTTATTCATTGCTGGTGTATATAAATAGAGTTGATTTTTGTGTGTTTATTTTGTACCCTGCAAACTTGCTGAATTTATTTACTAGTTCAAATAGTGTTTTAGTGTATTCCTTAGGATTTTGTTTACACAAAATCATATTGTCTTCAGATAGAGAGTTTTACTTCTTTCCTTTCTTGATACCTTTTTATTTGTTTTTCTTCTCTAATTGCCCTGGCTAGAACACCGGGTACATGGGTGAATAGAATAGTTAAGAGGGGCATTGTTGGCTTTCCTGATCTTTTTGACGCCTTTCATCAGGTTGAGGAAGTCACCTTTTCTTCCTCTTGCATTGAGTGTTTTATCAGATGATTTTGAATTTGCCAAATGATTTTTCTGTGCCTATTGTTATAGCATGGTATGTTTTTTCTTTTATTGGTATTACTTAATTGATTTTCAGATCTTAAGCCAGCATTACATTTTTAGCATAAGTCCTACTTGATCATGGTGTATAATCTTTTTTTTTTTTTTTGCTTTTTTAGCCATTTCTTTTATTTACAGTTTTTGTTCAATGCAAATCAATTCCATAACATGAGAAGTTACTATGAATCAAAGCATAAATACACAAACACAATATACAATCCGAAATAGATGTACAGCATTCAGGTATGAAACAAAATGGAATGTTCATTCACACACACAGTAGCTTGAGATCTGTTGGATACGGTTGTTCTGGTGTCGGTTCCTAAAGATGGGAAAAAAGGACTTTGGTTATCAAGACTGCTGTGGCCATATTAGATAGTGGAACATCTAAGCATCAGTGTGTGACCATGCGAACAAAAGACCTTAGAGTGTCTATTTTTAAAAAGCTTTCTGTGCATCAAGGCAGTTGTGAAAAGATTACTTTCCAGAATCAAGCCCACTTTAGACTTAGGACCTGATTCTAACTATCTAAAAATATTGACTAACAGAAAGTGTTCCAAATGTGGCTATTCTGATTCAGAGTTTACTTGATCATGGTGTATAATTCTTTTTATAGGTTGCTGAATTTGGTTTGATAGTATTTTGTTGAGGATTTTTGGTTTATACTCATAGGAGATTTTATCTGTTTTCTTTCCTTGTAATGTCTTTGTTTGATTTTAGTGTCAGGGTAATACTGGTCTCTCACAGAGTAGACCAGTTGGGGAATCTTCTTTCCTAAGAGTTTTTTATGGGAATTTGATGAGTTGATATTAATTCCTTTTAAAATGTTTGGTGGAATTCATCAGTGAAGCTATCTGGGCCTGGAATTTTCTCTATGGGAAGTTCTAAAATTACTATTCTATCTTTTGCTATAGGTCTATTCAGATCTTTTCTTTTTGAGTCAGTTTTGGTAGTTGGTCCTTTTCAAGGAATTTGTCCATTTCATCTATGTTGTCTAATTTGTTGGCATGTAGTTATTTATAGCATTCATATTATAATACTTTTTATTTCTGTAAAGTGGCCTTAATGTCCTTAGTTCATTCCTAATTTTAGCTAATTTAAGCCTTCTTTTGTCTTGGTCAGTCTAACTAAAAGTTTCTCTGTTTTGGTGATCTCTTTAAAGAACAGTTTTTGGCTGGATTGATTTTTTTTTTCCACTTTTCTATTCTCTTTCCCAAACCATTTCTTTCCTGTTTTTTTTTTTTAACCATTTAATGTTTTATACTTAATATGTATGGCAGATAACATTATTAAAGTTCATTATGAACTTTCATCATGAAATAGATATGTCCAACATTATGTCTAACATATAATTACATATAGTGAAATTATTATAATAATGTATAATTGGGGTGCCTACTTTTAAAATTGCTTTTCCTTCTTAAAAATTTTCAGTGTTAGCCAGTGTTGTTTACTGCAGTGTATTTTCTTCTTCATGAGGACCTATGCCAGGAGTTTTACCCTCATCTCTGAATGAAGATCAGCTTGGCTTCTTCTGAGAACTAATTTATTTAATTTTGTGGTCACTATGAATCTTGTAACTGATTATTCGCTATTTTGGATGCCAACTCCCAAGGCATTATAGCATACAGTTTTTCAGATACTAACATCTTTCCTGTTATTTTTTATCATCATTATATTTTGCTTTCAAAATTTGAAAGAAAAAGTCATATACTCAAAATTCAAATGTACTTCTTTTTAGGAGATCAGGTTTTATAGTAATAGAGTAAAAAGTGAATATATATATATATATATATTTCTTTCTATTCCTACCTTTGTAGAAAGAACCATTGATAAATTTTTTATTCAGTTTGTGCCTCCAATCCTTCCTCCTTTCACCTCACCACCCCCCACACATAGATTTTTATTTTACCTAACTGAGGTTTTATTACTTATTTACACCTTTTAAACAATTTACACCTTTTAAACAACAACCACTCATGTGGTTCTTCAAGATTCAAGAGAAATAAAAATGTAAACAGTGGAAAGTTGCTCTCATTCCTGTCCCTCAGCCACCTACATTTTCCCTTCAGAAGCCACTAATAAAACTTTCTAGCTTTTGCATTGTTGTACACCTTGCTTTTTTCATATAGCAGTGTGTCTTGAAGAGCAACTCGCGGTTGGGCTTAGCTTGATGTTTTTAGTAAATGTATTTTCCATTGTATGCACATGTAATTTATATACTCCCCTCTTGATAAACATGTAGTTTATTTTTGAATGTTTGATACTACAAACCACTGCAATGAATATCCTCCTATCCACATTTAATGCACAAGTAAGATGGCTTCTGTAGTGTAGATTCCTAGAAGTGGAATCATTGCGGGGCGCCTGGGTGGCTCAGTCGGTTAAGTGGCCGACTTCAGCTCAGGTCATGATATCACGGTCTGTGAGTTCGAGCCCTGTGCCGGGCTCTGTGCTGACGGCTCAGAGCCTGGAGCCTGCTTCAGATTCTGTACCTCCCTCTCTCTCTGCCCTTCCCCTGCTCATGCTCTGGCTCTATGTCTCTCAAAAATAAATAACCTTTAAAAAAAATTAAAAAAAAAGTGGAATCATTGGGTCAAAATTCAATAGATAAATTTAATACAGTATGTCTTTGTTTATAGAATGAAAGTCTTTGTCCAAATCTCACTCTTCCAGTGAGATCTACCATCCTGTTTAATAGTGTTTAATCTGCTTTTACTTTTTTCTCAAATCGTCTATCCACTTTACTCTGTTCTTTTTATAATATAGTGTATAGTTTATTTATTTATACTGGTTCTTGTTTATTGTCTTTCTCCTCCCTTTAAAATGTCAGCTCCAGGACTTAAGAATGTTTATTTTGTTATTGATGTATTCTTAGCAGTTAAAATAGTGGCTGTTGCTTAGTAGGCTTTTAATAAATAATTTTTGAATTAATTAAATGAATAAGAGAATAATGTCCTAAATTACCCTTCCCAAAATGCTGAAGTTATTTATCCATATATTTTGGATTTTTTTTCTTGATCTTACTACTTATAGTTTTGTTAAAAAATTTTTAAAAAATTCTTTCCAGTACTTTTTGGGATACAAATTATTGAAAACCAGCCATAATGTATTTCCTTTTAAAAAAATCTTCCCCCTCATTCCACACACAAACAGAGCCAAATCTGAATTTTTATCACCCCTATTAGGAGTAGATGTCAGAAGAATACATCAAATACTCTTCCATAGGATTGAAATGACTGTTGAGATTGTTACGGGCTTCCAAGAGTGTTAGGTTAACAGCAAATGTTGCTTTGAAATAAATGGTTAAATTATATGTCAGTGAATTAATATTTTTCCTTATTTACATGCATCGTAAGGGCACCTGGGTGGCTTAGTCGGTTAAGTGGCCAACTTGGGCTCAGGTCATGATCTCATGGTTCATGAGTTTGAGCCTCACACTGGGCTCTGTGCTGATGGTGCAGAGCCCTCTTGGGATTCTTTCTCTCCCTTCTCTTTCTGCCCCTACCCAGCTTCCTCTCTCTCTCAATATTAATAAATAAACTAAAAAAAATTGTATGCATTGTAGTTTTAGAAGCCTGATATACATGATTATTGATGTTTATTGGTAGTTATTTCTATCTGTTTTATATTCACCTATAAACAGATAATCAGGTTTATATGAGACCTAGATATTTAGGAGTTTTTAAGTGAATTATTTTATGAAACATTCTTAATCCTGTTTCTGTCTTAATTTGTCTCTTTTATACGTGCCTTGATTTTCTCATAGTACAAACTATTTTTAAGGTAAGTCGAATTGGAATCATATTGTACTCAAAACTACTAAATATTCATTATTAGTTTTCCCTCATCTTGGCTCTATTTCAGAAAGTCTACCAAGCTTTGTTTTATTAAGTCTGTTTATTTTTCCTAGTTTTATTCAAGACCTAAAAGCTGAGAGTCAATGTTTTTTTATCAACATAAAGGTAAATTGTGTTACCATGTTGCATTGAATTCTAACAGAAGCTACAAATACCTATTCTAACAAGTGCCCTCCTCACAAGGACATTGTGTAACCGGTGGCTATTTAATAATTGAAGCTTTACTGAAAGTAAACATATAGGTTTTCTTAAGTTTTTTTTTTAAATATTAGAAAATTTGCCAAAGATTATCGTTTTCACTTGGAACCCCAGAAACTCCTGGACCACAGAACTTTGACACTCACTGATCTCTTTAAGTTCCTTTCCTACTTGAAATTCTTTTATTCTAATGCCAACTCATTTATTCATTATTGAAGTTTTCCTTTTTTCAAGTAGTATATGCTATATAGAAGGAGTTGGCATTCAAACTTTGGAAGATACCTTTTGTCATATAATTGAATCCGAGTTGTAGGAATTGATCTGTTTCTTCAATGTTTTTCAACCTTGTTTCTAAGAGTAGTAGATAAAAGTTTCATAGATCTTTTACAGAAAAGCCAATTAAGTAGTGGCTATTTGAGTTTGGTGGCCGTTTTTTCTCCTGTATGGTTACGTCTTCTTGAGTAGATCATCTTTGGGTCTTTGACTCAATAAACTAAGCAGAGAACTTCGCTAGAAACTAAGTTGCAGGTTAGTTATGTATCACTGGTTTAGAAAATACCATTTCTTTGTGTGAGTTACTTTTTTTTTAATGTTTATTTAATTTATTTTTTGAGAGAGAGAGAGAACAAGCTGTGGAGGAGCAGAGGGAGGGGGAGAGAAAAATCCCAATCAGACTCCATGCCATCAGTGTAGAGTCTGACATGGGGCTCAAACTTAGAAACCATGAGATCATGACCTGAGCTGGAACCAAGAGTCAGATGCTTAACCAACAGAGCCACCCCGGTGCCCCTGTGTGAGTTACTCTTGCTCATTCTCATTAGTTGTTATCAATGTGTGAATGAGTTGAAGAAACTATAGTAGAACCAATCATTGTACCTTACATTTTGTACTGGTGATTTGAAGTGCTGCTTATTTTTCTGAGCATACTAAGGGGAAAAAAGATAAAGACGAAAAGCTATATTGGGTTATGGCTATTACTACTGCTTTTTTTTTTTTTAATACACATTTAACACCAAGTTAGTGCTGAATACTGTATTAGGCTTTTAAGGGGCACAGCAGTTATTTAGATATAACTCTTTTGCCTTCCAGAAGCTTATGGACTAGTTGAAATACGGACAGATAAGCAAGTAAATCACAGTTCGGTTAAGTGCTTAGGCAGTGCTATCCACAGAGTTCTGTGGAAGTTCTTAAGGGAGGGAGCCCCATCTCTTGGGCAGTGGGCCACATAAATCTGAACTTGCTAGGTACTTACTTTTCTGGGAGTAGAGTCAATTCTGTCCTCACAAGGGCATTGTGTAATTGGATGACTGATTCAGCTGTGTGTTGTATCAAAACTATGTTTGAGTGCAAGTAAGGTTAGCTTTTATATTCCTCTTCTTGGCTGTGCCACTCTTGACTTTGGTTTCTTCTGAGCATATCAAAGAATGTCCTTAATGCTAACTGCTGTCAGCCAGTATTACACAAGTGAGGGAGTTGGGATTTTCTGGCATATTAATCTGTTATCCTTTTGGTTCCTACATACAGTCTTGGTGAGGAGGAACTCCAAGAATAGAAGATAAAGACAGCTCTTATCTCTTCTCTTTCTCTAATATATTCCTGTAATACATTTAATTTGTAACCTTGTTGGTAGTCACCTTTCAGTCCTGTGAATCAAGTGTAAGGATGTGTCTGTTCTTTTGACCCAGAGTTAAAAAGCATATTTTTTATGGCTTGCCATCTTGGTCGTGGCTAATATTTTAAAAAGTGAAAATTAGAGATAATAGTATTTTTAACTTTTAAAATTGTATTTAAATTCATCTTAAGTTGTGACAGCATGAATACTAAGAGAATATTCTGATGCTTCCAAGATCATTTCTGTTACCACATGGTGGAGCTCTTTTGTAAATTAGTAGTGCATTATAAAGCAGCAAGTAGAAGTCATCAGTTGGGGTTATCATTTGGGTAGTTCAAGGGAACTAAATGCTACCAATAGGTAGCCTCTTAAAGTGTTGGTTGTAGATTTTGATTTAAACCATAATAAGTGTAATTAAAGTTTTAATATCTTAATGGTTTTTCTTAGTATTCCTAATTTTTCTCTTTCCTACTTTGTATAAATTTATCATTTTCTCACTGACTAAATTTTTCTACCCTAATTGTACGTAATTTAGAAAATATATCTAGGATTAAATAAGAAAATGAAAACCATGTGTATTCTACCACCTAGAGATAATAAGTAACATTTTGATATATTTTTGCTTTCCCTTTTTAAAAATTTCCACAAAAATGGGATCAAAATATGCATAGAATTTTGTATTTTGGTGTCTTTTTCCTCTTAACATATCTTTGCTATTTCCCTATGTCTTCATAATCTTGGAAATGTTTTGTTTGTCTGTTTTAAGTAGGCTTCACACCCAGCACAGAGTCCAATGCAGGGCTTGAATTCACAACTGTGAGATCAAGACCTGAGCTGAGATCAAGAGTCAGACACTTAACTGACTGAGCCACCTAGGCGCCCCAAATTTTTGAAATGTTTTAATATATCATTCCATGATAAAGCCCTATCATAATTCATTTAATTATTCTGTTTTAAGATATTTAGGTTTTTCCTTCTACTTTTGCTATTGTGAATAATCCTTTAAACTCTGTTATTCTTGTTTCAACTTTCCAGTTATTTTCGTTAGGTAAATTGTTAGATATAAAACTGAACTTTTAAGGATCTTGATGCATATTATCAAAATGTCCTTCAGTTTGATACTATTCTGAGATTTGGTATTTTCAAAGTACTGTTTTTTTCTTTTGCAGAATACTTTTAATCCTTTGCCCATTTATTTTCTTCATGTTTTACTATTTCTTTTTGGTAATTCTTCTGGCTGGATAAGAATTTTTCTCTGTTTTAACCATTTTTAAGGTGCTGTTCTGAGCCCTTTTCGCAATTCTCAACTAAAATTTTAAGAAAGCACATTGGTTACAGATTTTAGGTAGTAAATTGCCTCTGGAAAATAAGCCCTGGATCTTGAGAGCGCTCAGGGCTGGAAAGCAGGATAAGATACGCGAGTCGTTTATATGGAGGCGGGTGGGCGCTGTGGAAGTAGATGAGTTGCTGAGAAAAAAAGAATGTAATAGAAAAAAGTCCTTGAAGTTAAGAAACACTGAAAAAGTTGTGAGAAAGAGGTGAGAATGAGGATGTTAGAGTGTTTTAAAAGCTAAGGGAAACCAAGTTTCATTGCAACAGTATCAGATGCTACATAGTGGTCTTTGTGGGTGAAACCCAAAAATGCCCACTCAGTTTGGAAAGACAGAGATCTTTGAAAACCTAGAGAATAGCCTCAGTAGAATAGTGCCTGTCTGGTTCAGTGGATGTACTGTGTGTCTTTGGAGAGCGTATATGGTGAGTGTGTGTGCGAATAGTGACAAAGTGAGAGGTTTGTACGTGTAGGGAGGACACTAGTTTGATAAGGTCCAGTGATAGAAGGTTAGGCTACTTTGTTGTTGTTTTGAAGCTGATACAGGCATATTTGTAACCAAGGAGAAAGAGGCTTTTAGAAGGAAAACTGGAGAAATTTTAAGATGGAGGGAGTAATGAAAAGCCAGATCTTGAAGGAGATGAGAGGCAGTGTGATCCAAAGTAGGAGGTAGGAGGCATTCAGAATTACTAATTTGAGTGTGGAGGAGAATGTCGACTTGTAAAAATCAGAAGAGAAAAACAACTTAGAGATGAAAATGCAGAGACATTTTGAAGAAAACTGGATGATACGGTAATTAGAAATTATCATACATAATTATTTGTGGAGAAGAAGGTTGATGATTCTTTAACCTAAATAAAATAGAAATTAAGGATACAGAATAGTAACATAGTTAAGAATATGGAATTCTTGGTAGGGTGATGAGTTTAAGGATTTCAATAGAGAAAATGTTAGGAACATCAATTTAGAAATGTAATAAGGAAATATTCTCAAAGATTCTTTAACCTAAATAAAATAGAAATTAAGGATACAGAATAGTAACATAGTTAAGAATATGGAATTCTTGGTAGGGTGATGAGTTTAAGGATTTCAATAGAGAAAATGTTAGGAACATCAATTTAGAAATGTAATAAGGAAATATTCTCAAAGAAATGGAGCAATACTAAATTGAATGTTAGGAAACTTGGATTTTTTAGGCCTGTGGCATTGACTGATTATGTTAACCAAGTATCAACTCTAGTCTTTAATTTCATATCTGCAAAATGATAATTGAATCAGGTGACTTTTTCAGATTAAAAAATCTTGAATCAAACCAAATTTATGAACAAAACACATAAAGCTACATTTATCAAGACATCGTAGTATTGGTGAAAAGAAAGACAAGTAGGTCAGTGGAATAGATCAGAGAATCCAGAAAAAGAATCCACACATATAAATACTGTGTTTGTACACAGAGGTTCCACGCACATATACTGTCTTTTACACAGAGGTTCAAAGGTAATTCAATGCAGGGAAGATTCCTCTCAACAAGTGATGCTGGAGCACCTGGACTTCCATATACAAAAACTGAACTTCAATCCCTACCTTGCACCACTAATAAAAATTAACTTGAATTATAGACCTAAACTTGTAGATAATGACATAGAAAATCTTTGTGACTTTGGTTAGGCAGAGATTTCAAAGATAATACCATTAAAAGCATGATCCATAAAAGAAAAAAAATGAGCGTCATTAAAATGAAAAAACTTACGCTTTTTGAAATATATTATTTGAGAAAATGAAAATACAAGCCACAGACTAGGTGAAAATTTTTGCAAAACACTTACCTGTTAAGGGATTTGAATCCAGAATATATAAATAATTCTTACAGCTTAATCAGACCAATAACTGAATAGAAAAGTGACAAAAGATTGGAAAAGGCCCTTCACCAAGGAAGAGATACAGATGTTAAATAAGTTTTGAAAAAATAGTGTTATTAGTTTTTAAGAAAATGTACCACTACACACCCGTTGGGATGACTAGAAAACAAACAACAACGCACAATCAGAAACTAAGGGTTAGTAAAAATGTGAAGCAGCTGGAACTCTATTTTGTTGCTGGTGGCAATGCAAGACAGTACAGCCACATTGGAAAAGTTTGTTAGTTTGTTATAAACTTAAACTAACATTTAACATAGAACTTAGTTACTCTCCAACTAGTTATTTGCCCAAGACATGAAAACATACATCATCCATATAAATATTGGATATTTAAGGTTGGATATTTAAGATTAGGATTAGTAGCGTTATCTGCAAGTGTATTCAGCTGTTAGAATGGATAAACAAATGTGGTATATTCATACAATGGAGTATACTCAGTAATCAAAAGAAATAAATACTAATAAAAGTATAGATGAGTCCTCAGAAACATGATAAGTGAGAAGCCTGACAAAAAAGGCTACAAATCATATAATTATATATAATTCCATGTCCTGTTGTGGACATTCTGGAAAAAGAATTGAAATCAGATTGGTGGTTGCTAGGGGCTAGGCATCAATAAACTTGATTGCTCAAATGCATACACACAAATCCATTATTCTAAGGATGGTTATTTATGATATGAAGAAGGTTAGATAGTGGGTGCTGGTGTGACAGATATGGTGTAGTGGAGTGAGTGTTAGATACACTGATAATAGTAATGCTGCTAATGGATAGTTAATTCTGATTCGGTAAGTACGATGCCAGGCATCATGCTGATTACTTAAGATCATCCTCACTGTTAACATTTGTCCTGATTTTGTGATTAGACACTTTAATCATCCTCCCATTTTTACCGAAACTGAGGTTTAATTAGATTTAAGTAAGTTGCCCACAGTTACACAGCTTGAGTGCTGTGCCTATTGGATTTGGATATCTGCTTCCTTCCCCAGATTAGGGACGTTCTCAGTTATAATTTGTGCAAGTAAACCTTCTGACTTTTTCTCTATCTTTTCTGAAACTTCTACAATAGAGATATTACATTTCATTGAAGCACTTAGTTTTCTAATTCTCTCCTCATGGTCTAGTATTTTCTTATCTCTCTTTTTCTTGGCTTCATCATTTTCCATAATTTTATATTCTGTTTCACTTATTCTCCCCTCCACTTCCTCTATCCTTGCTGTCACTGCATCTAGTTTATTGTGCACCTCATATATAATATTTCTTAATTTTTCATGCCTATTTCTTAGTTCCTTGATCTCTGCAGTAATAGATTCTCTGCTCTCTTCTATGCTTTTTTCAAGCCCAGCTATTAATCTTATGACTATTATTCTAAACTTCTGGTCAGATATATTGTTTATATCTATTTTGAGCAATTCTCTATGTGTCATTTCTTCCAGGAATTCCTTTTGAGGAGAATTCTTCCGTTTCATCATTTTGGTAGTTTTTGCCCTTTATGTGTTCTAATAGCTTGTTATGTGTCCTATACCTGCGAGCACTACTGTATTAAAAAGGGGTCATACACTGTCCAGGGCCTGGCTATTCAGGAGGTGTTTTTGGAGTGTGTCGTGTGCTCTCTGTTATTGTACTCTGGCCTCTCTATCTCTGTACTTGTAGTGGTGGTTTAGACTTTCCACTAGGTGTGCTTTGATTTGTTCGTTGAAGGAAAGTCTCCTTTTCTTTGTTGTCAAACACCTTCACTCCTGTCCCTAGTCAGCAGTAATCTACTTTTTTCCATTAAAGATTATTTTTGCCTTTTCTAGAATTTTGTAGGAAAGGAAGAACACAGTACACAGTATTTACCCTTTTGTCTCTGATTTCTTTTGTTCATGTAATAATTTTAAGGTTTATGTTGTGTTTATTAGTACTTTTCCTTTTTATTGTTGAATAACATTCCATTGTATGGCTATACCACAGTTTATCTGTTCACCAGTTTTTGGAAATTGGGGCATTTCTAGTTTTTGGTTTTTATGATTAAAGCTGTTATTAACATTCATGTACAAAGTTTCCATTTCCCTTGGGTATAAATATCTGGGAGTGATATTGGTAAGTGTTATGGAAAGTATATACTTAACTTTATAAGAACTTGCCAAACTTGTCTTTCCAAATTGTTGTACCATTTTACATGTTCACCAGCTGTATTTGAGTATTCCTTGCTCTACATCATTACCAACCATTTGTCATCTGAACCATATTTTCAGTCTTCTTAATTTAACCATTCTAGTGTATAGTTGTAAGTTTTAAAATATTTGTATAGAAATGCAACAGATATCTGCATATTGTGGAATTTAAGAAACAAAACAAATGGCAAAGAAAAAAGACAAATCAAGAAATAGACTCTTAACTATAGAGAACAAACTGATGGTTACCAGAGGCGAAGAGAGGGGATGGGTTAAAAAGGTGATGGGGATTAAGGAGTGTACTTGTCCTGATGAGCATTTGGTGATATATGGAATTATTGAATCACTGTATTGTACACCTGAAACTAATATAATACTGTATGTTAACTACACTGGAATTAAAACTTAAATAAAAAATACTTATTTTCCAAGTATCCAAGTATTTTAAGGAAAAATTTAGAGTTAGATAATGATATACTTTTTATTATCAGTAAAATTTGATGATCCAGAACAATTCTTTTCCTAAAGTTTATATATAATTGAGATTTCAAAACAGTGTAGAATTGCATCATGAAGTTTTCAGCTCTGTCGTAACCTCCAATTAAGAGTTAGCAAATTGTTTCAGTTGTGTAATAGAATACAGTTAAGTTGGTATTTCTTTTGTTTGCAATCTAATGTAATCACATTTTACCTACAAAGCTTACATATTTAGAAAGTTATACATATTTTTAGGGGAAAAAGTATTCTAATAATCAGCCATCACTCTTTGGATACTAATTATTCTATGAGCTTTATATGGTAGGGATTATTCTATGAGTTTTATGTGTATAATCTCACTTAATTCTTATGAAATGAGATATGTATTATTATTTCCATTTTATAAAGGAGGCAGTTATGGCACTGAGGGATATGAATTTCATGGGGTTAAAAAATACTTTAGTGAATAGATTGATAAAAAAATAAGTGAATCAGAGCAAAATGAAGATAAATAAAAAAGTAGGCTTTTTTAAAAAAAATTTATGTTATAAACTCAAAAAATTATGTTAATCTCAAAACTTAAGTTGGCTCTGATGACATTGGATTATTGAAAAATGAAAATATTTACTTCAGAGAACTGACCCTCAATTTTTCAGAGTAAGTTATAATTTAACTTTTTGATCTTTATAGTATTTTTTGCCTTATAAAATTAAAGGTTTTTTATTAGTATATAATTAAATACTCTCAACTCTAAGCCATCATAAGGATTTAAAAGCAAGTTTAAATTAAACAAGAAAAAATCATCTTGTAATACAATTTTAATGTAGTATCCAGTGTGTGAATGATTAATGAAATATTCGAATCTTATTTTAATTTTATTTTTTATTGTTATATTTTTTTTTACCCAGGAAGGTTATGTTCAAAGGAAAAAGGAGCTATGGGGAATCTGTATTTTTATTGCAGCAGTTGATCTAGATGAGATGCCATTCACCTTTACTGAGCTGCAGAAAAACATAGAAACCAGGTAAAATTTCTTGCATCAATATAGGCCTTTGCCATTAAAGAAAAGTATTTCTGAACTTTCCTCTTAATAGACTTTAGAGAACTAGTGAGAAATGTTAAAATTAAATAAAACTTTTAAAGGACTTAGGTCAACTAGTGAACTGTCTTTCTCTCATGGAACTTTAATGAATGTATATTTATGTTGCCCTTTTCAAGAATATCACAGTTTGTGTCCCAGGAAATTTTTCATCCTGTCTCTCACTCTCTAGGACTTTCCTAGTTGTAGCTGTTGATGAAGTGGACAAAAAGAACAAGGGTTTGTAATGTAGACTTACCAGATTAAAACTTATAAAAGTAGTATAAGTCTATCTTAAAAGGAATTTAGCTAAAATTTATTAATGGTTAAGATTGCTTAATGTAGTACATGTATTTATATGCTTTTTGAGACTGTATATTTAGCTGAGTGTCCATAGTTGCTCTAGTAATTAATGTTTGTTGTTGAGTTTGTAAGCCTTACACTTACAAGAAGAATTTACTAGTTTGTTTCTAGTAACTCCTGAACTTTATCCTGAGCAGATAAAGTTTGTAGGACTTCCAGCCATTTAATTTGCAATGTATTTACAAAATGTAACAGTAAATAATTTTATCAGAAAGGTAGTAGCGTATGTTTCTTCTTGGATAAAATCGTCTAGAATTAAACATAATTGGTGTTTTATTTAAATAAAACTTAAAAAATTAAGTAATTGCTGCATTTTTCAGTAACTTTTTATTACTGCCTCCAAATAAAATGTGGAAACAAAGACCTTGTGTATTCCTATTTATTTATTTATTTATTTCTATAAGTATAATTTATTATCAGCTTGGCTTATAAACAACACCCAGTACTCATCCTGACAGGTACCCTCCTTAATGCTTATCACCTATTTTCCCCTCACCCCCACACCCCCATCTACCTTCAGTTTGTTCTCTGTATTTAAGAGAGTCTCTTGTGGTTTGCCTCACTCCCTCTCTATTTGTAACTATTTGTTTTTTCCCCTTGCCATCCCCCGTGGTCTTCTGTTAAATTTCTCAAGATCCACATATGAGTGAAAACATACGATATCTGTTTTTCTCTGACTGATTTCACTCAGCATAATATTGTATATTCATATTTAACCTGTTGAATTAGAATTGGTTTACCTCTCAGAGATTTCAGTTTAGCTTTATTCATAAAATCACTAAATCAAAATATTTTTATATAGTTGAAAAATAATCTAAATATATAAGTAAATTTCTACATTATATTTGTATATTCACATGGTAGATGTTTCATCTACCTATACGATTCATCTGACTTAGAGGATTGAAAGAATATGGGTGTTTTTTGTTAAGACAGAGTGGGTTTTAATCTGTTCTCTGTTGTTTACAAGCTGTATGACTTGGAGCAGATTGGTTAGCTTTATTAAGTCTCAGTTTCCTCATCTGTAAAGTGAAAATTATTAACTACTTTATAGAACTAGGAGAATTAAATAACTTGTAGTGCATAGAGAAGTAAGCAGTTCATAGAGTCAGCATTTGTAACTTGACCATAGTTACTGTTGAGGTCTTGAGCTCTTTCTGTAGACCACTCCTCCATGCCCTTCCTCTACAAAAAAAAAAGGAAACTGGAACAACTGTTAAGCACTCTGATACTGTGCTATGTTCTAATGATACGGAAGTGAGAAATAGTCTGTGACCTCAGGCCAGTGGGGAAGATAAAATTAAACAGATGGCTGTAATACAGTGTTAATATAGCTATTTATAGACTACTAAAAAAATGACAGAGAAAAGGTAACACATCTTTTATCTCTTAGATGAAAGAATTTTCCTGGCAAAGCTTTTCCTATACTTTTTTTCCTGAGTATTCATAAGCTACACTACTTTACAATTGGGGATGTTGTAAATAATCTCCCTAAAATAAATGTGGTAATGATTTGTTATAACTTTTCTTAGGGCATCTCTCCATTCTAATAAGTATCCAGGAATGTTATCTAGACCACTGCTTCTTAAATGTGCTTTGGTAAAGGACTTTATTCCTTCGGTATGTCATAGACTGACATTTTAAAATATATATCAATTAATTACCAAAAATATGAAATTAAAAACTTATAGTAACCACAGGACCACATTTTTTATTATATCCAGCAGGCATAAAATGAGTGTTAAATTGCCATAAAAGTTTTTATATGCTTACTCTCAATTTCTGTACTTATTTAATTGTGGACAGATAACAAACCAATATCAATTCATGGAGCACTGCTCTACAATATGCAGTTATTTACCGATCTGTGTATTTTAATTATGGCTTTTTATGCCTGCTTTTCCTACCTCTACCCTTCCCTCTTCTCTTTCCTTCACAGGAGGGCTACAGAATGCATACTCAATTAAGTTACCCCTAGTAACAGTTCAGTTTCCATGGTGCTCCATAGATACTGCCATTTTGTCTCATAAAAACTGGAACTGAGAATGGTTCTTGAATAAATGCTGTTTATTTTTCTCTAGAGGTATCTGCACATCTGCTCCATTCTCTTTTCTCTTCTGAGCAGCATCATGATCATTTACTTCCTATCATTCTGTTTCTGTATTTGCTGTTTCCATGGTTCATCACGGCTGGCCCAGTCCCTTCTATATCACGGGATTTTAATAACCTTCTTTTGGGTTCTTTACCCTCTGCTGATAAGCTGAATCTTTTATTTTTACAGTTCTCAAGATAAATGTCTGAGTGGTCCAGTTCATTTTCGGAATGAAACCTATAACTCATTAGTTGCTAGACAGCCTATGGGTGGGTGTGGTGACTCCCCTTTAGTTCACTTAGCTGCCTTGGTATAATTCCCTAGACCAGCTTGATTAGCAATGAGTGTGTGAGGTGCAGATGATGATTGCTGTCTTTAGTGCCCTGCTTCTCGTTGGTGAAAAATGTATTAATATTTCACATAGATTAATGTTTATAGAAAACAATAAAGAATGACTTAGAGATTATTTAAGCAATTTAAAAATTTTAATTGGTTTTTCTTTTCCCTTCCCCAACAATTCAATCCTAAAACCATTGGGGGAGGGTGAAGAAAGTAGGTATATGCATCTGTGATAGAGGAGGGCCACTGGGTCCAAGAAGGATGTTAGAATTCAAATGGGATGAGGAAGGCATTCATATGGATGTAGTTTGAGGTGGGGGTTATGATCTGGGTGACTTGGTGTGCAGTGTCAGAGACCACGCAGGGTGGGTTGGCAGCCAGTATAGGAAGTCATGGCACATGTGAGGTGAGGGGAGTCTTGGGAGGGGAGTGAGAAGTCTACTAGGGTGAGGAAGATGTCCATGTAGAGGGATGAGAGCAGTCTAGGTTGGGGAGTCAGACTGAGCAGGAGAGGAGAGTGCCCATATGGGAGAGAGGATAGTTTTGGAGATGGAAGGTGGTTACATACAGGGGGATTGACTAAATGAGTAAAGATAAGTAGATCCCAGGTTTCTCACTGTGAAAGAAGAGTTAAAAATATGGAAAGGAAAACACTAGTATGAACCATGTAGTTTTATGTTGGAATGACATAATTAGATGTGAACTTATGATTTTCAAAGCATATGAGTAGGTATGGAAATAAATATGTATGTATGTCATAGCCCTTTTTTTTTGTATAAATAAATGTAGACTTAGCTATACAGATAGAGGGGTGTAAGTTGAAGCTAGTTGAATTTTACTTTTCAAATTCTAGTAAATTTTGCAAAAATTCCTTCCAAAGAATGTAATAGCAATTTGGCGTAGAGCTAATAAATTTTGAATTGAAATGTCTGTGCCTTGAAAATGAGATAAAACATTTTTTCAGTTACAGATTCACTTTTTTCTATTTTTTTCTTTTAGTGTCTACAAATTCTTTGATTTACTAAATGAAGTTGATACAAGTACCAAAGTTGATAATGCGATGTCAAGACTGTTGAATAAGTATAAGGTATTGTGTGCACTCTACAGCAAATTGGAAAGGTAAAGTAGAAATATTATCAGGAATACCTCCAGTTTTTCATATTACTGTTCATGATTAGATCCCATCTGGGAACTCTGTTTAATGTTACTGGATATTACCCCTTAGATTTGTCACCTTTGATATTTTTTTTTTAAATTGGTTCTTAGCTTTCTTTTTTACCAGCTATACACATTCCGAGTGTTTCCTCCAAAATTGTTATATGGTCCTTTCATATTTCTCATTTGCTTTAACAGACTTTAAGCTTAGTTTCCACTTTAGCCTTCACTGCCAAAAGACTTTAGTTCTCAATGGAAGAGTGATCTTTAAATTTAAACTTCTTACCGATGGTGTTATTTAGTTTAGAAGGAGAAAACATGTAGTAGGTATACCTGACCTATACTACCAAGCTGTGATTTGTGTTCTCAGTGGTGGTTTAGAAGACTTTTCATTACAACTGGGAGAAAGAAGAAATTCAGATAAACTTGGGTTGAGTTTTTAATACACTTTTCATCTAGGTTCCCACTGCCACTGGGTACAATGCCAAATCTGTCATGTGCCTGTTACTGTGTCCATTTGGGAGCTCATTTCAGTTGGGTAAAAATATGTGGAAGTTAATATTTTACATAAATAAATAGTTGTAAAGGAAGAGGGAAAAAGAGGCATGTCCTTAAATATTTTGGGGAGAATCTTCTCACAAGGATGCTTCTATTTTCCCTTTTCTTCTTTTTGTTGGTATGTCACTAAAATTTCAAGGGTGAGATAGAGGATAAGGCAAGTGGAGAGAAAAGTCAAGATTGGCTTGGAGCTTTTGAAGGAAATTCTCTTGCTCCTCATTTTTAATTGTAATATGATAGCATCTGCCATCATTATTTTCTTTTGTCTTTTCTTGAGTAGAATAAAAGTTCTTTGCTCAGGAAAAAAAGGTTTTTATTATAATAAAAATTAATTTGCACAAGGAATATAGACTAATTTTAAAGTATTTGGAAAACACAGAAGAGCTTAAATAAGAAAACATGAATCACCCCAAATTTTAATACTAGAGATAATAAATTTTCATATTTAGAATGTTCCTTTATTTTGGATATTGTTTTATATAGAGTAGATTATATTGTATATATAATTTTTTTAGCCTAACTGGGATTTTTCTAAATGCTTTTCCATCCCTTAAAGTTGTTTATAGCCTTTTAACTCATATCTTGAAGCGTATCTTAAGAATGTTATCTTAATACAACAAAACCTCTAGAGATTTTTATTACAGTATTATTTAAACCACCAAAAAACCGAAAACAACTTATTTCTGCATGACTGAAATAAATAGTAAAATATCATAAATATAATCTAAACATTAAATATTACAAATGCAATATAAAATTTGATGAGGAATAATATGAGAAAAATGCTTCTAATGTTAATAAATATAAAATAAAATTTGATGAAGAATAATAATAGGGGAAAAATGCTTCTGATGTTAAATAAATAAAGCAGGATATACTGTGATTATAATAATTACAGAAGGAAGAGACTTAGACACTAATGCATTGAATGAAGAAATTGGAAAAGAAATACCAAAATGTTAACCAAGGTTTTGTATGAGTAACTTACATTTCTTCTTCTTCTTTTTTCAATGTTTATATATTATTTTTTTTGAGAGGTAGCTCAAGCAGGGGAGGGGCAAAGAGAGAGAGAAGGGGATCTGAAGTGGGCTCTGTGCTGACAGTAGAGAGCCTGATTCTGGGCTTGAACCCACGAACAATGAAATTATGACCTGAGCTGAAGTTGGACTCTTAACTGACTGAACCACCCAGGCACCACAGAGTAATTTACATTTTAAAGAGGATGTGTCATCAATATAAGTTAAGCAAAGACTTCTCTAAGCCAATATTTAAGAAAAATCTACTCTGTAAAGACTAGCACCTCAAAATCTATAATTATCAGGTAATTACTAGATACAGAATTTTAGTGAGAATGATTTGGAGTGCAGTCCTGATTTTTTTCCTGCTATAAAATTTTAATTAGATACTTCTAGGTTTTTTGTTCTCTCTCTGAGATGAGAAATCTGCTTGAGTATTTCTGTTTTACCTCTTAACCCTTCATACTTTCAAGTGATACATATTATTTGTGATTCTCTTGGGTGCTAAGGGAAAGTTAGAAAAGAAAGTTACAAAGTGGAATATTACACGGTTAATTCTGAAGTATTTGGGTTCTTCCTACCTCCATGCCTTATGTTTTTCCTTTAGGCCTGTGTAAACACTGGCTATTTCAGGTTAGTTAACAGGGCACAAGATCAGAGTTTCAAAAATGTTCCCCAAAACAGTAGTTTGATATGAGGCTCTAGTAGAGCTTAATGTTGAAGAGAATGGAATCTTTTGAGTCAGACAGATTTGTATTCTACTTGGGGCTGCAACACGTACTGTGTGACATGCGAGTTATCTAACTTTAGTGCTTAGTTTTCTAGTGTGTAAACTGAGTTGATAATGGCGCCTATCCTCTTAGGTTTTTTTAATGTACTAAATGAGATAATGCAGAAAATGCTGAGTCCAGTACCTGTAATAAACAATAGTAAACTTTCCACAGAGGTTTTTCGTTTTGGGTTGTTTTTTTCCTTAAGTAAGCTCTATACCCGATATGCAGCTTGAACTCATGACCCTCAGAGCAAGAGCCACATGCTCTATTGACTGAGTCAGCCAGGCACCCCTCCACAAATGTTTAAAAAATTTTTTTAATGTTTGTTTATTTTTCTGGGGGGGGAGGGAGAGAGAGAGAGAGAGAGAGATATCACGAGTGGGGGAGGGGCAGAGAGAGAGGGAGACACAGAATGTGAAGCAGGCTCCAGGCTCTGAGCTGTCAGCATAGGGCCCAGTGCAGGGCTCCAACTCCCGGACCACAAGATCATGACCTGAGCTGAAGTCGGATGCTTAACCGACTGAGCCACCCAGATGCCCTTCCACAAATGTATTTAAAACAAAAAAATATTTCTGGCCCAACTTGGGAAAATTTATATACTATATCCCCCCTTAAAGAGTCACACTGTACACTGGCAACTCAGGATTCTTAAAAGTCCTATATAATAAAATGTTGAATCTGCTGAGTTCATCATTTCCTAAATTTATTAGACTACTAATAGTTGTCCATATGTATTTAACATCATTTAAAATCTTCTTGATATAATGTTTTGTAGTATATACTTTAAGAATCTTTAGACTAGCCGTCAGCTTATTTTATTGCAAATAAATTAAGAAACGACCACAAGCATTAACTAAATGGCCATTAGTACTCAGTTATATGTTAGGTGCTGGGGATACAAAATCTATGACACTATGATCATCAAGAAGCTTATAGTAAATAAATTATATTTTAATAAAAACAAGTGCAATAATGGATATGATCTCTTGTGGAGGATTTTATATGAGAAGTAGGAATTATATAGTAGGCAAAATATCGTGTATGTTCAAGGGTGAGAAGGGTAATTGCAGGGTGCTTTTGATCAAATAAAAACTATAAAACGAATATCTGAAAAGGCTGAAGGATAAATTCACCAAGCAAAATGTGTAGCAACTGGGACTGAGCTTCCCAGGCAGAGTGATTAACATGTGTACAAAGGCAAAGTGGTAGCATTATGTACTTTGATTTTGCTTATGGCTGAAAGGTAGGAAGGGTTCAGACTGATAGCTTGGACTTTGCCTCGCAGTGGATGGAGTCATTGAATGATTTTGAGCTGAGAATGACAGATCTAGCCTTAAAAGATCACTTGGGCCTTTGTAAAAGGGATTTAGAATTTTTATTAACTTGTTATATGAGATTATTGTTTGGATTTTTTTCTATCTTATTTGTACCTTTTTCTGAAGAGAAATTAGGAAAATTAACTCTATGGAAGCCTGTTCATTTCAGACCAGACTGTATGTGTGCAAATATATGGCAATACACGTGGCAATATGGTTATGGTAACTTTAAAAAATGTAACGGATCTAAGTATGAATATTAGTTATTTACTGACTGAGTTAGCAAAAGTCCCTTAACTTCTCTACACCTCCATTTCAATCTAAAATATAGCCAATAATACTTTCCTTACAGGGTAACTGTGAGAATTAAATGAGACAATGTTTCTGGTTAGCTCACTTTCCAACACCTATTAATTGCATAATAAATGGTAGCTTTTAAAGTTATTATTAGCTTCATTAATGCTATCATAGAGAAATATAATAATGTAAGCCATGAATTTTAAATATTCTAGTAACTACGTGACAAAAAATAAAAAGGAACAAGTGAAGTTAATTTTAACATTTCCTTTAACCTATATATGTCAAACTATCTCATTTCAACATGTGTAATTCACACAAAAATTTGTGCCTAAATGTTGATAGCAACATTATCATAATAGCCAAAAAGTGGATTATTTTATTGTTCAGCCATAAAAGGGAATAAAGTACTTTTAGGTACTACAACATGGATGAACCTTGAAAACATTAAGCTAAGTGAAAGAAGCCAGACACAAAAGACCATATATTTCATTATATGAAATGTCCAAATGGACATATCCATAAAGACAGAATGTAAATTAGTGATTGCCAAGGAATGGGGAGTACTGCTAATAGATACAGGGTTTGTTCAGGGGGGGTGATGGAAATATTCTGGAATTAGATAGTGGTGATGGTTGTAAAACAAAGTGAATATACTAAAATTACTGAGTTTATATATTTTAAAATTGTAAATTTTATCCTATATGAATTATATTTTAATAAGAAAACATGAAACCAATATAAAAGTTATTAATGAAATATTTCACATTTTTTCTTATACTAAGTATTTTTTAATACTTTGGTGTGTAATTTGCAGCACAACTTCATTTGCACTAGCCACATTTCAGGTGTACCGAAGCTTGCTGTAAGTGCTTGTGGCTGCCATATTAGTACAGATTCATATTGAATGCAGTTATCTTTTACTGTATGATAGCATTTTATTTTGAGTTACATTAAGTTACAATTTAAAACAATGCATTAGAAATTAAACATCTTTTCTATAATTACAAAAAGGCCTTCTTCCTGTACTGTTTTTTTTTATCATAAGATAGTAATTTTCTCTATATACATTTTTATTTACATATTTTTTGTGACTGGCTTCTTTCACTTAGCAAGTTTTCATGGATTATCCATGTTGTAGCATGTTTCAGTTCTTCGTTACTATTTATTGTAGAGTAATATTCCACCATATGGCTTTACCACATTTTACTTATCAGTTTACATACATTTGTATTGTATGTCTTTTAAAGTAGTTGAGAGCATAGAGGAAAAGCAAGTGTATATTTATAGAATTTGTTACATTAATCATCTTATTAAACCACTTCTTGTTCGCTTCATTTGTTCCTGTGGATTTAGCTTACCTTCTAGTGTTATTTGTTTACCGCAACACAGCTTTGATCCCACCCACCTCTTTTGTGCAAATATATTACATTGCTATATATTATAGGCCCCAAAATACAATTATATACATACCGTGTTATACAGTTGCTTTCACATCAGTTATGAGGAGAAATAAGCAATTATACCATCTTTTATAATATAATTTTACCTTTCCAATGCTCTTTGTTTTTTCATGTGGATATGAACTACTGTCTTGGGTTACTTGTTTTCAGCCTGAAGAGCTTCATTTAGTATTTCTTGTGAGAAATATTTAGTATTTATTATTTCTAGTGAGTCTTCTATCAAAAAATTCTCTATTATTGTTTGGCAATATCTATTTTATGTTTACTCTTGACAAATAGTTTTGCTAGATATGATTCTTGGTTAACTTTTTTTCTTTCAGCACTTTGAATATGTAATCTTAACTGCCTTCTGATCTTCATTGTTTCATGAGGAGTCAGCTGTTAATGTTACTGGGTTCCTTTCTACATGCTGTATCATTTTTCTCTTGCTGTTTTCCTGTTTTTGTCCTTTAACACTTTGACTGTGATACAGATGGGTGTAGATTCCTTTACATTCATCCTACTGGAGTTTATGTGTTTTGGATGTGTAAATTAATGGTTTTTCATCAGATTCAGGAAGTTTTCAGCTATTTCTTTAAATATTTTTTTCTGCTCCTATCTCTCCACCCACTTCTGGTACTCCCATTATACGTGTATTGATGTGTTTTTTGGTGTCCCACATTTCTGTGCACCTCTTTAATTTTCTTCTTTTTCTCCTCTCTTTGTTCTTCAAACAACATAATCTCTTTTTTCCTATCATCAAGTTTAGTATTTCTTCCTTAGGCCAGCTCAGATCTACTGTTGAGCCCATCTAGTGAATTTTTCATTTTGGTGGTTGTACTTTTCAACTCAAATTTCCATTTTGGTTCTTTTAAAAAAATATCTCTTTATCGATATTCTGTGTTGTATGAGACAATATCAGAATACCTTTCTTTGTTTCTTATGCATGATTTCTTTTTAGTTCTTTGGATATATTTATAATAGCTCCTTTGAAGTCTTAGTTAAGTCTGACTTCTGGGCTCTCCTGAATGCAATTTCTCTGGGCTCTCCTGAATGCCTGATTTTTCCCATGTAGAGTTCATACTTTCCTACTTCTTTGTGTATTTCATTTATTCTTGAAAACTGAACATTTTGGTAACACTGTATTAACTCTAGGTACTAATTTTCCTTTCTTGTTCAGTTTTCTGTTGTCATTCTTTATTTGTTTAGTGGCCTAGCTGTGTTATTTCAGTGAAGCGTATTTGTCCCATAGTGTGCAGCCTTTGCTATTACTCTTCAGTGTAGCCATGGGGCATGTGCACAGTCACTCAGAGGCGAGTCATTTTTAAGAGGTTCTCTTTTACCGTCTTTTTTCCCCTGATCTCTCTTGTTAAGTGCTTTGTTGATATATCTAGCTGTTACCTTCCACTATTGCTGAAAGATTATTTTGCTGTTTTTGACAATGTCTGGGTCTCAAATTGCTTCACAGTCTCATCTGATTCCATTGGCTCCCTTTGCAGGAATAGTCTTTGAGGTCAGCCTTGAGGCTTGTTCTTTTTCCAGGAGACCTCTTCTTAGCTCTTTCTTCCCCTGGTTCTCTCCTAAGTGGTCTAGAATTTAGGTTGTTGCTTTCATAGAATTGCCAGCTTCCCCTTATATGCTCACCACCAAAATGTCCATTTTAAATGGTACTTAGCCTTTAAAGTGCCCACACTGTGTTGCAATGAAGTTAATTCCTTTGGAGAGAGCTTCAGAACTCTTTTTTCTTAAGACTTGCCTCTCTCCTGGGCATCACTAATGTGCCACTGCTAGGGATCAGAATGGGAACAGTGTCCCTCTTCTCTTAGAATGTCATTTCCACTTTAAAATAGTGCACTGAGGAAAGGTGGTAGCCCCTTATCTTCTCAGATTGTGTTTCATTTCTGGAACCTCTGTACCGTGAACTAAGTGGGGTAAAAGAAGTCAAGGCCCCAGTATTCTTGATCTACTATGCCTGGAATAGAACTTTTTCCCTATGAGTGGGGTCTAAGTGGAGGAAGGGAGCCCCAGATCTCCCAGCTTATCTTCCCTGGGATAGATTTTCTGCAATACAAAGCCGGGGGTGATTAGAAATTCTGGTCACTGTCCTTTCCCAGAGTGATAGTCCCAGGCTGGGAGCTGCAGAGAGAGGGAGGCCTGTGTCTTGGCTGCACCTGCCTAGGGTAGAGCTTTGTGATGCTGAGCTAGAGAGGAGGAGGAAGTGAGTTTTGCTTTGAATTCTACAGTCTATTTTTGTTCTTACCAAGAGTTAGTAGATTTTCATGAAGAAATGTTTCCTTTTTTGCTGTATGCCCTTAGGAGAACTTCCAGAGACTTTAAATGATTTTTAAAATAATTTCAACCAATTATAGTTACTACATTGGGGAGCAGGTCTGTGGAGATTTTTACTACACCATTGACCTAAGCAGACTTTATAGTACTTTTCAGTTGAGTTATTTTAGTGAGACTAATAGTTAAATAAGCTTTTATGACCTGATCTGGGATTCTAACTAGATCAAGATTTAATTACAAAATATATTCTCAGTTACAAATGCACATATGGAATCTAGTCCTTTTGTAGTTAAATATTAACAGTGATGTGTGAAATGTCATGTATTGGGAAAATCTACTTTAACATTTTTAATAATGTAGTGTTTTGTCTTTAAAATGTATACTTCTGGGAAAAAATAAAATGTATACTTCTGTAAATAAGATGAATAAAGCATAATAAAATTGACTTCTAAAATATGAAAAAAATTTAAAAGTAACTTTTTAAAAAGCTATAATGGTAATATAATTATTTTCTCCTTTTAGGACATGTGAACATATATTTTTGACACAACCTGGCAGTTCGTAAGTACTTCGGAGCATGTTATTTTTATCTTTTTGTTTTTTATTATTATTATTTTCTAAGTTTATTTCTTTATTTTGAGAGAGTCAGCACGAGTAGGGGAGGAGCATAGAGAGAGGGAGAGAGAAAGAACCCAAGCAGGCTCTGCACTGTCAACACAGAACCCAATGTGGGGGTTGAGCTCACAAACCATGAGATCATGACTTGAGCTGAAATCAAGAGTTGGACCACTGAGCCACCCAGGTGCCCCTATCTTTTTTTTTTTTTTTTTTTTTAAGATTTTTCTGGAGCAATCCCAAACATGTTGATACTGTCAGGGTTAGTTTGGTTGATTATAGCATGCTACTTCATAAATTAAGGTCATAGATTTAAACTCTGTGCATATTACTTTCTTCTCACAAAGAAAATGGTATGAAATACATGCCCTTTACTGCAAGGTGAACTGTAGGGTGGAAGTTCATTCAGTGCAACATATCACCAGCTCAGGGAAAAATGCATATTCATTGGCTAAATTTTTTTCGAGGCTCCATTATAAGCACTTTATTAACTTTATTAAGACTAAGAGCGCAGTTTTTTCGTAAGAGTAAATGTGAAAATGTGTATTAAAATTTCCAAATTATCTTTTTAAATGTATAGTACATGCTTTAACAGTATACCCATGAAAGAGCTCTAGAGATTTTCTTTGGAAATGGAATGAGTAGTATATGAAACGTTTCTGCCCCACTGAACTAGTGGTATTGAAGATGATTGATAGAAAGGGAAATTGTATGTTGATTAATACCATTAACCTAATCCAGTTGTTAATACCTTTAAGTTATCAAAGCATAGTGTTAAATTGGTCAACTAGAGTCACCCAAACCTCTATTTTTCTGCTTAAGTGTTGATTTTAATTAGAAAGCAGAGAACAGAAAAGAAGTAATTGGAAACCAAGTACATCATAGTTTACCACTTCTTGTGCATATTTTTAGATTAGAATTGAAATATTAAATATTTCCTTTAAAAATACAACTTGTACATTTTGTACATGGGCTAAATATAAATATCTTGGTAAAAACACTCACTGAATTGAGACAAATTGAGTTAATGTGTAAATTGTGCATTTAAAATGGAAATGGGCATTGATGAGGGCACTTGTTGGGATGAACACTGGGTGTTATATGTAAACCAATTTGAAAATAAACTATTATAATAAAAAAAATAAAAATAAAATAAATGGATTGTTTTCTCTTAAGCAGTCGACTTAGGCATGCAATTTGAAAAGAAGGAAGGAGTGCCTGGGTGTCTCAGTAGCTCCACACTGTCTCTGAAGCCTGCTTAGTATTGTCCCTCCCTCTCCCTCTCTGCCTCTCTGCCTCTCTACACCCACCGCTTGTGTGTGTATGCACAGTTTCTCTCAAAATAAATAAATAAATAAAAGGAAAAGAGACATGTTGGAAGACTGTCCGTGTAAAACTTTTTTGTCCTTTCTATTTACTAGGATATCTACTGAAATAAACTCTCTGTTGGTGCTGAAAGCTTCTTGGATCACATTTTTACTAGCTAAAGGTAAAGTCGTTATTTTTGTTACATCTTATTGTTTCAAATGCAATAATCAATAATTCTTTTGGACTAGTTTCAAAATTTTTATTCAGTTTAATGTTACTCCCTCCCCCCACTCCCCAGTTTCCTGTGTGGCTTGTTAACTCTTAGCAAGTTCTTGTAATTATGGCACTGGAAGTGACTTTGGAAATGTCTCATTTCATTTCTGTTTCTAATATCCTTTTATCCTTCTCCCCTCCCATTTTTTTAAGAATAATGTTTTTATTTTTATAAAAACGATACATATTCATGATAAAGATTTGAAATAATACCGCAAATGCAAAGAAAAATGTAGAAAAATTACCCAAAACCTACCTAGAAATAATTATCATTAAAATTAGACTGTCATTCCAGATACATTTTTGTGAATAGATTGATCAAAAAAAGATGAGAGATGTCTGCATTCACAAACAAATCTAAGTTTTTAAAAAATATTGGATCATATTATAGTACTATATACAAACACATAAAAATTAAATTTACTCATATTTACAGAAGAAAATAAGAGAATGGAAGGAATTGCTTTAATTTAGATAAATGTTTTGTCAATCAAGCAGTTTTATTAAAGTATTATTTATTAAAGTATTATTGTCACACTTCTGTTACAGCTTCTCCATTTCTGAGTTCTTTATTTTGATTCACCCTTAGCTGGCTGGATTTTACCAAGAAGGAGTTTTTCAAAAAAGGCTTTTTGGCACCATATTCCCTGTGTTCATTATGTTTATGAGTCATGTCCATAGTCTTTATACTTTGAAGGACCACTTGGCTATCTGTCCTGTTTTTGTGTCATACTTGTTTTCCTCAGGACACTGTTATCTGGCATTGAACATTGCTTTTGAGAAATTGGAGACTTGCTTAATTTCCACCCCCTTATTTACTTTCTGAATACTTGATTTTTTTTTTAATTTGAGGTTCAGTTCCTTAAACTAGAATATTTCTTGTTTTTTATTATTATGTATTAGTTTTTTTTTTATAACACTGTATGTCTTTTTAAACTGAAGGTCTTCTCTTTAATTCAAAGAAATCTTAACATATTACATTTTTTTTAAGTTTATTTATTTTGAGAGAGGGAGAAAGCACAAGCAGGGGAGGGGCAGAGAGACAGAGAATCCCAACTTGGGGCTCGAACTTACAAACCATGAGATCATGACCTAAGCTGAAATCCAAGATCAGCTACCCAATCAACTGAAGCACCTAGGCACCCTTATCACACTACATTTTTAAATATTATTCTATTCAGTTAGGTGCTATACTATTTTGTTTCAGGAACTTAGCTGTCTTATGGTTGGATTGTTTTTGTCCTCCATATTTAGTATCTTTTCTCATATTATTCTGATCCTTGGGCTTTTTCTTATGTATTAACTGTTTTTGTGTCAAGCCTTTCTTCTGTTTTGTTTGTTTAAACTATGTGTGTAATGGGGTTATTTGGTCCTCAGTTTTTTCTTAGCTTTTCCTAGCTCCATATCTTTATATAGCTTGTGCTTTTTATTTCTTAGTGCAAGGAGTGATAGGGCATTTTCTTCTGACATATTATCTTCCAGATCGGGTTCTGTTTTTTTTTTTCTCTTCTTATATTGTGATTCTATTTTTTGCTTTTCTTTTTTATTTTCTGTAGTATGTTTGCATAATTGCTGTGCTTCTCACACTCTTCCCCACCCCCTGTTACTAGGACTTTACGTGGGCAGCCCTGATCTGATGTTCTACTTTCTCTGATGTGGTTGGTGTGTGATGTTCTGTTTTCTCTGATGTAGTGTGAATAAATCTCTTTTCACTCACTGTGTATTTCATCTTTGGCTCCTTCTGTTCCCCAAAAAGCTACAATATGAGCACAGCCTTTTTATTATACTTACTTTTAGTCAAGGGGTGAGGAAGAAAGTGGAGAATTATCTGGAATGGTATGAGTCTTTGTTGTTCTGAGATTCTTGTTAGAATGAACTCTAAAATAGAATGCTTAAACTGATAATTACATCCCATTTCCATAACAGGATTGTGTTGGGATTCAGATTGGCCCCCAGTTCAGCACAGTATACTGGAGTCTCTGTATTTATCAGAAAGTTAGCTATCATTTACTTCCTCTCGTCAGCAATTTCTATGCCCTCGAAGTAAGAAGAGGAAAAGATGAGGATACTCTGAGTCAGTATCTCTTAAATTTGGTGTTGGTACTGACACTTAGCTAGTACATGTTTTCCTTTCATTTTATTGGGTATTGGGTATTTTATTGGGTATTTAGAAACAGGATGTAATTATCACTATAAGTGTTCTATTTCACTTTACTATTTTATTCATTTATTTATTTTTTAATGTTTATTTTTGAGAGAGAGAGAGAGAGAGAGAGAGAGAGACAGAACATGAGTGGGGGAGGGACAGGGAGAGAGAGAGAGACACAGAATCCGAAGCAGGCTCCAGGCTCTGAGCCGTCAGCACAGAACCTGACTCGGATTTAATTAAACTCATGAACTGCTAGATCATGACCTGAGCCAAAGTCGGATGCTTAACCGACTAAGCCACCCAGGCACCCACTTTCCTCTTTTAAACTGCAGATCCTTGATATCATTCTTTACTTAAACTTCTACGTATATTACAAACATATGTGTGCACTATACCTGTGTATCTAAAAAACCTGCCTGATGCAGGGTTACCTGTTTTCTCACATAGTTTCTGTACCTTTAGAATTTGTTGGGATTATTAATGATTTAGCAGTCACATACCAAAAAGATAGAAGATGAGCCAAATTAAACTTCTCTTTTAAAAATAATGTACACATAGAGCCACAAGCAAATATATCATAGCTATATTTGATCATGATTTGCATAGCTACACTATCTTTTCTGTTTTAAAGCGTTTTATGCATATTCTTTTATTTATTTTATGCACTTATTTCCTCACAGCTCTCTTGTTGTATATTTACTTATTAACTTTTTAAGATTTTATTCTAAATACTTAATAGATGACTTTCAGTTATGTGCTAATTTTGTTATTAATGCCTTTGGTTATTGTATTATTTTGGAGTGGGGTCAAAACTGAAAGTAAATGAGGCTTCATAAATAAATAGAATTAAAGATTACTATGTATTTTACCTCAAAAGTATATTCAGAAGTAATAAATTCTATAGCTCTTGCCAAAAGTTTAAAAAAGCAAAAACAAGGGACACCCGAGTGGCTCAGTCATTTAAGCATCTGACTATGACTCAGGTCTAGATCTCATGGTTTATGGGTTCCAGCCCCGTTTTGGGCTCCGTGCTGACAGCTCAGAGCCTGGAGCCTGCTTTGGATTCTCTGTAACCCTCTTTCTCTCTCTGTCTCTGCCCCTCACACATACATGTGCATTCTCTCTCAAAAATGAATAAACATTAAAAGAAATAATAAAAAATAAAAAAGGAAAAACAAAATGAATTTATTAAAAATTTTTTAATGTTTTTCATTTATTTTTGAGACAGGGAAAAAGACCATGAGTGGAGGAGGAGCAGAGAGAGAGGGAGACACAGAATCAGAAGCAGGCTCCAGGCTCTCAGCTGTCATCTCAGAGCCTGATGTGGGGCTCCAATCCACAAACCATGAGATCATGACCTGAGCTGAAGTTGGACGCTTAACCAACTGAGCTACCCAGGCGCCCCAGAAACACAATGAATTATAATAATAATAGCTAAATGTCAAATTCTCATGGTAGATTTATATTTCATTTATAATTTCATAACTTTATGTGTATTTCATTTATATTTTCTATATTTCAAATTCGAGTTTTTTTTAAACAAAAAATTTTTAAGTTATTTAGTATACCTTTAGTGATTCTTAAATAAATGAGTATGTGCATATGGCCATACCCACAATTTTCCCTGATGTAGAGATCTCAGTCTCAGTGTCTAGTCTATTACTTTACAATGTGAACCTGCTTTACTTTCAGGGGAAGTTTTACAAATGGAAGATGATCTCGTCATCTCATTTCAGTTAATGCTCTGTGTCCTTGATTATTTTATTAAACTCTCACCTCCTACGTTGCTCAAAGAACCATATAGTAAGTATTTTAAATAATTTATGCACCTTCTATATCATTACTCAACAGTTGTTTATTTCATGTTGACTAGGTCCAAAACATGGCTCTAGAGCTGAAGGGATGATAAAAAACAGATCAGACCTGGACTCTGCCTTCAAGTAGTATAAGGTATAGAAGTAGAGATAAGACAAGTAAGTAAGTAATCAGTGTATGGCCACTTTCTAAGTGATCTGTGCCAAAATATAGTAAATGCTATGAGAGTTCAGGAGACAAGAAAGTTTTTTTTTAGCTGGGGAAGACCAAGGAAGATGATATAAAAGAGGTGGATTTGAACTAGTGTTGAAGACTAGATAGCATTTGAGGGTTAGGGGAAGTCGAGGTAGAATATTCCCAGTAAAGAGAAAATAAGAGGTAAGGGACAGATACGAGTGAAACTTCATGAGAAAGAGTGGCCCATTCTGCAGGAGGAGATTACCTAAGTTGTATTACTGGATGCTACAATTATTATGTGACTAACTTTTTTGCATATGAATTGTAATTTACTTCATTGGGTGATGAGTTAAGAAGTGTTTTTAAATGAAAATAACTGTTGCTAAAAAGATAAAAAATAATAAAAAGAAAATAACTTGTTGAAATAGATAGCATTAAACAAAGACAAGTATGTTCCTCTTAAAATGGAATTACTTCTTTTGGTGGCATCAAGAGTAGAATTTCAAAATCACTTATTATACCACAGAAAAATGTGAACTAAGTCTGAACTGATTCCTTGGTCCTAAAATGATGAAAGTATTGATAATATTAAAAGTAATAGAGGACAGATCAAAACATGGAAGTCCAAAGTGTCGTTGGAAGTGGCTGAAAAGCCGAAGCCTAATTAATCTTTTTGAACAATAACTTCATGGAAAAATGTGTCGAACATGGTTTGACAGAAAAAGCAGATCAGTTGCAGAAACCAAAATGGGAGAAAAGAATACAAAACAATATATTTTAAAATTTCTGAAACTGTAATGATTTATGTCCTTTCTTCACTTTTTTTAATTTTTATAAGTTTAATAAGTTGATATAGGATGTTACTTTAGGTTGACATGCTTTGTTCTTTTGGATTATTCAGATGTACATTTTAATTCTCTAACTGCTGTGTTAAAGAGAAACCAGGATGAGATGTTAAATTGACTGAGTATGGTAAACTTTGAATTACCTTTTTATTATGAGAATTCCAGATGAATACAAAAGTAGACAATAGTATAATACGCCATATGTACTTAATTGCGTACATTCAACATCTTACGGTCAACCAGGAGTCCCATCTGCTGCCCAGTTGGATCAGCTGTATTATTTTGAAGTACATCTTTGCATACTATTTCATCCTTATAAATTTTAGTGTGAATCTCTAGAAGGCAGTCTTTTAAAACATGATGACTACTATTAGCACACCTGAAAGCAATTAATAGTGATTTCTAACCTAACACCACCAAATATCTAGTTAAGTGTTCAGATTTTCCGTTGACTTTTAAAAGTGATTTTAAAACTTTTTTTTTTTTACAGGTTGACTAAATCAGAATCTAAATAAGATCTATACCTTATGACTAGTTGATATACTTTTGAGACTTTTAAAAAACTTCCTTTTCCATCTGTCTTTTTTTTTTCTTATAATTTGTATATTAAGCAATTAGGTGGTTTATTCTGTGGAGTTTCACATGGTTTTTTTTCTGACTGCATCCTGTTGTATAGTTTAACATGTTCCTGTGTTCTCTCAATTTCCTGTAAATTGTTGGTCAGGCCTGGAGTCAGTTAATACCGTTTATATTTAGTCATTTGTAATCTCCTTAATAGCTGAACTCATTTTCAGTTTGAATTGGGAATGCTCAAAATAATACAGGAGAGTTTTTTTTTAATTGCTCTTTACTACAATATAATATGTATATGTTTTGAAAGCATAATTTACTAAGGTTTTGCTCAAACTTTAAAAATTTATTTATTTTTATACTATGTCCAGCAGTTGAATCCTTAAGTACTTACTCTTTTTAAGACTCTTCAAGATAGAAAATATTTTTTTTCCCTTACAGACTGAGTAGGATAAATTTAGAATAAGTTTATGAGTTGACTATTTTCCTGCCTTCTCCATATTTGCTTATAGGGCTTTACACATTGTACAATTTCTTTTAGGGCTAGGTGGGGGCAGAAGAGAAAAGGGATGGCCAAAGCTATCATCAGTACATAACTTAAAATAGATATTCAGTAAATAGATGAGACCGTTAGCCTTTTAATGAAGCCTAGTAAATAAAAGTAGCAGAATGTTGCCAAGATTATTTCTGATCCCCCGAGTTAGATACTTCAGTATTTTATACATTGGAATGTGCAATTGTTCTTATCTAATTTACCATTTTTACAGAAACAGCTGTAATACCTTTTAATGGTTCACCTCGAACATCAAGGCGAGGTCAGAACAGGAGTGCACGGATAGCAAAACAACTAGAAAATGATACAAGAATTATTGAAGTTCTCTGTAAAGAACATGAATGTAATATAGATGAGGTAACTTAACTTCATGATTTCTTTAAAATGAAGTAGATTTAGATGTAAGTTCTTCCTAATAGTATATACTTCTTTCATGACAAGTTGCTTTTGTAATTAGTGCCAATTCTTTTGCAGCAAAGTATTTATAAAAAATTTTTCATGTTCAGTTACTTTGATTTTAAAGTGGTGGCTCCCTTATTCAGGAATCACTGTAAGGTGCATCATTAAGGCAATAGTTTTCAAATGAATTTGTTCTTTGATTCTTCTGTGGTTTCTGATAATTCCTACTGTTTTAAAATACCCTGCTAAGAAAACCCTGGTGTTAAGTAATATCAACATTAAATTTCTGTTCAGCCTATACACTCTTTGCAAATATTACACCAGATGCTAATGGCTGGTAAAGAATATACATGAACACCCTGAAATTGCTTATCTTGTTCATAGAATCTGGAGTGTTGGAATTGGAAGGAATGTTAGAAGCAATGTACTCAGCCTCCTTTTAGTAAGGAGTCAGCGAGCTTCTAGAGATTGATAGTTAATTACTAACAGTCTAGTTTTGGTAAATCTGCTACCAGTTTCTCATTTTAGTATACTATACTGTTTCTCTCATAGATTATTTGTTCACAGTTTACTATTGCCAGACAGCTGTATGAAATGTTGCATCTTTGGAATTTCTCTGTCAACTGGGAAAGAATGGAGTATGATCTCAAAATTTAGTTTAAGAAGTTTTGGAATGATTTATCAAGATATGTTAATTTTAGTACTGTGGCTTTTGTCAGTTTTAGCAAAGATACAGATATACACGTGTCGATATAGATGTATCAACTTTATATGTGTGTGTGTGTGTATTTATTTTTTTCCTTTCTAGAATCACAATCTTTGCTAATAAGCTGATGAATGTAGTTGAAATATTTTTTCACCCCGTCTCTTGCTAAGTCCCCTAAAATAACAAATAGACATAAACGGAGTTTGCTAATTCCTTGTTGTTAATTCTCTGGATTTCAGAACTACTTAAAAAATTTCATTTCTAAAATCAGGAATAAATCATTTAAAGTTTTTTCTCATTTTAAATAACATTTTGTAATTTGGAATCTTTATAGAAATTATTTTTAAAATGTAGCTGATTAAAAACTATGGTAGTAATTGACATTAATTAATTGGCAGTGGTTATTTACATATAGTGTTTTTGGTTATATAACTATTGGTTAGTTACATTTATGACTATATAATTATTGGTTAGTTAATACTAATTGGTTAGTTAAAACTACCCACTTTATAAATACTCCAATTAAATGGGAGTTAATTAAAAACAAAATTAATAAGTATTATAGAAGCCAATTTTTACAACTTATATGTGAGGTAGAGGATGTGAACTGATATTACTTCTACCTTAATATATGTAGACTTCAAATTTTGAAAAAGTTAAATGAAAATAATTGTTTAAAATTTTGTAACACACTAGAAGTACAGAGCAGCCTGGAATATGACTCCAGGCTTCCTATTACAGTCTTTATTTCTATGTTAAATAAATGTAGAGTGCTTTTGTATAAAACTGCATCATTCTACAAAATATTTTTATGTGATTTTGAATTGAATTATTGGG
Source organism: Paguma larvata (assembly GCA_030068075.1). Taxonomy (NCBI): domain Eukaryota; kingdom Metazoa; phylum Chordata; class Mammalia; order Carnivora; family Viverridae; genus Paguma; species Paguma larvata. The sequence goes on from CM057839.1 coordinate 56,807,403, forward strand.
TATCCTTTATGTGTGTGACATTATTTTCTTGTAAAAACAGGTTATTTTCCTAAATTTCTGCAAAAATATTTGACTGTTTCCTAAGCCAGCTATCAGATGAGGAATGTGAAGTGGCCTAAAAATATGCTTCAGGGAGAAATCATAAATAGTAGGGGGAAGTAAAGAGTCTTGGCTTTGACTGTGGATTGGTTTTAATTCCAGCTCTGCCCCTTCCTAGCTATGTAACTTTGGTCAAGTTGCTTAATTTTTTTTTTTGAGCCATCCTTTTTATCATTTGTTAAATGTAGAATACTGCAGTTGGTTTCAATGGGTTTTCTTCTTATAAATCCCATTTCATTAACAGTTCTCTACTCCTCTTCCATTCTAGATCTTGAAATCTGCGTTACATAAATTAAAAAGTAAATAATTGATTTATAAATAAGTATCACATTAGGTTGAATGTCAGTCATCAATCAAAATGTCAGTTAACTCTTTCATTCTAGTGGTAAAAGTGACAGATTAAGTTATTTTTATTTTAATGGCTATATTATAACTTTATCTTTTTCAGGTGAAAAATATTTATTTCAAAAATTTCATACCTTTTATGAATTCTCTTGGAATTGTAGCTTCTAATGGACTTCCAGAGGTAATCTGAAGTAAAAATTAATTAATAAAAAGTTAATGTGTTTTGGGACTTTTGGGAGGGAGGAATAGCTTTCTAATTTCTTAAAATTGCTTTGCTATATATTAAATATTTTTTGCCCAAGGAAAGAAATCTAAGTAGAATTGTGGTGAAACAACTTTATATAAGTAACATAAAAATATTTTGAGTATATATTCAGATGTATAAATAAGAAGCATTTATAATTTGCACTAGAAATTGATTTGTACTGAAATTTTTCAAAAATCAAAGTGTGGGCTTTTGGATTTCTGAAGGCCATTAGATTTAAGTACAGTGTAACTAAATACGCACAAACTTGATTCTGATTTGCTCTGCATGCTTGAGCATAGGATTGATGCCATCAACGTTACTGGCATTACTATATTATGGAGCATCTCTTTGGAATACTTTAAACTAGTTAATTGAAAATAAATTTGGTTGAAATGGCTGTGATGGTATTGCATAAATGTTTTACCTTAGCGGTGTGTCATCCATCTATCTGTTTCTTTTCATATTTTGCCTCAGGTGTCTTGCTCTCCAATGAGAACAGAACAGCTGAGAACTTTATGTGTTAAAATGAAAAATGTGGAGAAAAGGATGCTTAGATAAAGGAAGAACAAATAGTGATAAAGCATTGTTGTAGAAGCACCTGGTATTAGTTATCAAGACCAAAAGACATGAAATCAGATAGCTAGTCTGCTGATTCTGCTCCCCAAATTGGTAGCTAGTCCTTGAATTAATAAACTTACTCATCCAACAATTATTTGAGTGCTTAATGTGTGCCAGGCATTGTACTAGCTATTATTCATTAGACATTTAGCTCACAGTCACTAAGGTTGTAGTGTGAGAAAGACAAAGAAATAGAACACTAGAGGAGTCTGCAAGAGTCTGATAAAAGTCTGCACAGGGTGCTGTGATATCCACCTAATCCAAAGTGGGGCAGATGGGTCTTGTGGAAAATTGTTTGGAGATGTGATTTCTGAGCTAAATAAGCTTTATGAAAAAAAAAAAGACCTTTCCAGTGTTAGAAATTATAGATTCAAAGGGACAGTGATTTGTGATAGTGTGGTATGTTCAGTGAACTCCAATTCATTAAGATTGGGATGCAGGGCAGAATTAGAGAAACAAGAAATGGGGCCAAATGTTGTATTACTAAGTTTTCTTATCAACTGATGTGCCAAAAAATGAGCTGTTAACAACTCTAAAGAATTTTGGACACTTGTAGCAATTCTTTCCTTTATTAGAAAGGACTTCAGTTTTAATAGAAATCTTAAACTTTACCACAGCATTTTCCTTTTTTTAAAATATTTATTTATTTATTTTGAAAGAGAGAGAGAGTGAGTGTAATTGGGGGAAGGGTAGAGAAAGAGGGAGTCCGAATCCCAAGCAGGCTCCATGCTGCCAGTGCAGAACCTGATGTGGGGCTCGAACCCACAAATCATGAGATCATGACCTGAGCCGAAATCAAGAGTCAGATGCTTAACTGACTGAGCTGCCCAGGCACCCCTCAGCATCTTTCAAATAGCAATAATAACTGCCAATCAATAAATGATTGTTAATTAGTGCCTCACTAAGATAGGGCACAGTGATTAAACTTAATCAACATGAATAACTGTTCTACCTAAAAAGCTTACATAGAAAAAAGTTTACATTAGCTTTTAAAATGCAATTTTAGTTCTCTAGAACTAGAAATACTTTGACTTTAAAAGTCATGGCGGGAGTCATGCCAAATAGTTGTCTACTGGGCATTGGTTTTTAAATTCTGAATAGAAAATTATGAATCAGAACTTACAAAAGAATTACAGATTCTAGCAAATGAAGTGAAAAAGATTAGGAATACATTATGCAAATGTGTTAATTGGGCTAATTAATTGAGTTAATTCTCTTGCCCAAGACACTTAACTGAAGGGAGTAGGAATGCACCAAAGAATTTAGAAAATATAGGCAGAATGTATAATCAGGAGGATTTTTTATGTTTGAAAAATATTCTTATATTGATAAGCATAGTGGAAGATTAAAATTGAGGGATGTATATTTTGAGCATCTTGGCAATTAAGTGATTAAAATAATACTTTTGTCTTACAGATCTATCTCAGTACTGTTTTGTGTCACTGGTGATCACAGTCTGCATAAAATTCTAATGAATAGGATGCATGCATAAAATCAGATTAAAATTAGAGTTATAAAGATAGTAATTTTTTAATGTCACTTTTAGATATGCTCTATTATTGCATGTGAACTCTGTGTATATTATAAAATTCACTGTATGCTGTACAAAGATTCTTTAATTAAATCTGTACTTCGGTGGACTGAGAGATGTAACGGTGTGAAAAGGATAAGCATCAGTATTCTTTTTCTTTTGAGGTGGAAAGTCTCTCTAAACAATATGAAGAAATTTACTTTAAAAACAAAGATCTTGATGCAAGATTGTTTCTGGATCATGATAAAACTCTTCAGGCTGATCCTACAGACAGGTATTGTACATGGTCTATTGGTTTAGATACTTTTACTATAGGTTGCTATTGGTATATGTAGATTAAATAAGTTTTTATTTAACTTTGTGATCTTTAAATATCATTTATAATAAGTTTCTTAAAATGCCTTTCTATAAAGCTGATAAGATAAACAGTATTCCAAACATGTATTAACAAATAGAGATTTACTGTGAATTAATCTCTAACAGCTGGTTTTTTTATTAAGTTCAATGTAATTTTTAAAATCTGCACCAAAAGAAAATTGTTGAAGTAATTAGTTTACTTAAGAAGTGGTCTCCTTTTCCCACCCTTTCATCTACTATTTTTGCTTGGTTCTTTTTTTTAAAAGTTAATGCAAAACTATCTTCTCTTGAATTGTCATGTAGAATCCTAAAATAGGAATGATGGTAAAATAGGAATTGTCATGTAGAATCCTAAAATAGGAATAGTAATTACAAAAACGTTGATTATAAATATGTTTAATTATATAATTAAATTATGTTTAATGTCTTTAGCTTAAAATTTTTTAACATGTAACTGAAAATATATAATATGTAGGTTAAACACAAATTGTTTCAAATTTAAGTCAAAGTAAGGTCTTTGGAAGTCATAATAATTGAAAAAGTTAAGCTTTGATATTTTTTAATACTGAACAGCTTGGTTAGTAATACCATCTAACATTTAGACATAGCATCTAACTTTCACTTAAAAAAATTGTTAATGAATTGGTGTACCTGTTTTTCATAAACCTAGTGGAAGAAACCCAACCTCAAAACAAGGATGAAACAAAATTTTATTTAAGCAGCTTTTGGATCATCTGTTTCCTGTCACTTGTTATTGACTTACCATTTTTTATGATGGTAATATACTGCTCTTTGACTCTTGAAGCACAGATTGTACATTTTCAGTCTGAATGACTTTGTTTATAATTATTTAGTTTTGAAATGCAGAGAACACCACGAAAAAATAACTCTGATGAAGAGGTGAATATGATGCTTCCGCAGACTCCAGTTAGGTATGAATTTTCTTACTTTTGATTTTCACTGTTATTATTTATTCTGTGCCTTATAGTACTTTGGGTTTATTAATTTGTTCTGTTGTATATTTGTATATACACTCAGCAGACACGTTGAGTGGTCTCTGCATGCCAGGTATTTTACTAGTTGCTGAGGATACGATTATTAGACATAATTCTTTGTGTCCGTAAGGAATATAAACTAGAATGGGAATATGTTCCATCTCAGTAAATAAAGAAGAAAAAGATGTATTACCCTTTGCTCTGCATAAACTTGGATTAGAAACATTTTTCTGTCCTTTTCCTCACTCACTTCCCGCATCTAATTTGTTATCAAGTCTGTTGAATCTACCTTTTAAAACCTCGAGCCCATCTCCTTCCTGTTCTCCACTTGCACTCTCACCACCCTTGTCCAAGATCTCTTTCTCTTTGTTTTGAATTTTTTTGCAGTAGCCTATTAACTGATCTGGCTGTGTCTACTCTCCTCACTGTTCTTCTCTCCCCATCACCAAATATATTCTCTAGAGAGCGCCAGAATAATATCTAGAAACGTAATTCAGATCATGTTCACCCTAGTAAACCTTTCAGTTGCTTCCTGTTGCAGTTGAAATGCACATTCCTTCACAGTGCCTACAAGATCCAGCTTCTGTTGCCCTTCTAACCTCATCTTGTTTTCTTGCTCATTATGAACTAGCCAGTTTCCTGAATGCTCAAAGCTCTTCTTTCATACTTGAGGACCTTCACACTTGGTTTTCCCTCTCCTTGAAACTCTTCTTTCTTTTTTTGCTTCTGAACTATGTGGTAGTAGTTTGTGAGGGGATGGACTAAGGAGGACATGGTGAGAAATTGACCCATCAGTGTGTCACAGTGGTTCTTAACCAAGGGTGCAAATCAGAATAACCTGGGGAGGTTTTTTTCTAAACTACACATGCCTGGGCCTGTTTACCATACACATAGTGACTCCACATCCCGGAACTGCTCTATTGCAGTAATTCTATTGAGAAATGTAGAATATTGGAACCAGGAGTAGGCAGTTGAAATGAAGGAACAAGAACAGGTTTGATAAATATTTCATAAATTCGTATTTAGAATATTATTCATGAGGCATTTATGGGATAGGAAGAAGTAGTAAGTAGGAGGATATAAGCTCTTACAGATTTGAGAATCATCAGGGAAAGTTAAAACCGTAAAAAAAGATGAGGTTGCCTGAAGCAAAGGTATATAATAGCAAGAATGACTGGCTAAGAGCCGAACCCTAAAGAATGCTAGCATTTAAGGGCTAGATAGAAGTAAAGAGAATTAGAAGGGTCCCCAGAGAATGAAGCCAAAAAAGCCAAGGGAGGGAGGGAATTTCAGGAATCAGCAGGTGTTCGAGTGTCACATGTTTCATGGAAATCAAGTATCAGAACAAGTGAAAAAGATCTTTTGCGTTTAGCAGTCAGTTATTTGTGGCTTTAGTCATTGTGGCTGAAGTAGATTAGAGGATGTACAAGTTATAAAAGCAATAATATTTGAAAGGTGAGGATGTACAAATACCAGTTGAGAGAGGTATAATGGTTTGGCGTAGAGGCCCCTGGGTGGCTTAGTTGGTTAAGTGTCTGACTTCGACTCAGATCATGATCTCACAGTTCATGAATCTGAACCCCATGTAGGGCTTTGTGCTGAAAGAATGGAGCCTGCTTTAGATTCTCCGCCCCCTTCTCTCTCCGCCCCTCCCCGCTTGTGCATGCTCATTCTCTCTCCTTCTCAAAGATAAATAAACATTAAAAAATAAAAATGTAAATCTTTATTAAAAAAATAGTTTGGTGTAATAACAAAGATGTTTAAAAAAAATCAGAGAAGTTTGACATCTTTTTTCCTAAAAGGAAACTTTGACCAAAAGAGGTTAGAAGATGTAAAGACAAGTTCTTTTTCTAAACTGAGTAATTTCTTACTGAGGCTACAAAAAAGAAGAAAATTTTCACTGAACATGTTTACTAAACAATATTTAAGAAACTTTTATCCATAAAAATTCTATAGTTTTTTGCATTATTAAATAGTACCTACAATAGCAATGTGCTACCACTCCAAATATTAGTATTTACTGTACAACCCACACACACACACATACACACATAATTATAGAAGTAAAGAAATCTTAAGGGACTGATGACTTCTAAAACGTTTACTTTCATCTTGAAGAACTCTGTAAAGGAAAGTCACGTGCTTCTTCATTTGAGTTAGGATATATATGTTACTGTCTTTATTTGAAAAATTTTAATTGTAATGTTTTAAAAAATTACGATTTTGATAGCAGTTTATATGGTTTCTTCCTAAAATATCATTAATTTGGCCAATTAATAGTTTACTGAATGTAGTTTTATTAGTAAACAAATGTATCAGTTTTTTAATTATAAACTTAGTGATTATGAACATGTTCTAGGATTTCCTAAAGGTTTAAGTAAAATGTAATTCCTTAAAAACAATAGCACACTAAGGATTTTGTAAAGTCTTATTTCAGAGAATTTCTTAAATATAAACAGGAAACAATGAATTTGAAGATTTAACTTGTGAAATAAATACATTTTATTTATTTGCTTTCCTTTATTGCTTAATATTTCTTCCTGTTTTTTTTTTCTCTAGGAGTGTTATGAATACTATCCAACAATTAATGATGATCTTAAATTCAGCAAGTGATCAACCATCAGAAAATCTGATTTCCTATTTTAATGTAAGTGATAAATGAAACTGTTATCTTGATAAAGAAATTTGCAAGAAAAATGATTAAAAATTATTAAATTATTAAAAATACTGAATATTTTTTAAATATCTCCCAACCAACACATACTTGTCTATTGTCTTATTTCTTGCTTTTTTGAAATCTTCAAATTAGATATTAGTAGTATTGTTTTATTTAGACAGTGCTATTTCTGGATTTTTTCATGTTTAATCTTTGCCTTGTTGACAGATTCTTTCTTGCAACTTAGACTTCATTTCTGATTTCATTTTCTTCTTCAGATACATATTTTATTTTTTTGTTTTATTGTATTAAATCCAAGTTAGTTAACATGTAGTGTAATAATGATTTCAGGAGTAGAGTTTAGTGATTCATCACTTAAATATAACACCCAGTGCTCATTTTAACAAATGCCTTCTTAATACCCATCACTCATTTAGCCCATTCCCCCATCTCCCCTCCAGCAACCCTCAGTTTGTTTTCTGTATTTAAGAGTCCCTTAAGGGAACTTAAGTCCCTTAAGAGTTTGCCTCCCTCTCTGTTTTTCTAATTTTTCCTTCCTTTCCCCTATGTCATCTGTTGTGTTTCTTAAATTCCGCATATGAGTGAAATCATATGATATTTATCTTTCTCTGGGTTATTTTGCTTACCATAGTGCATTCTAGTTCTGTTCCAAATGGCAAGTTTTCATTCTTTTTGATTGCCAAATATGTATATATCTTCTTTATTCATTCGAATCAGTCGATGGACATTTGGGCTCTTTCCATACTTTGGCTTTTTGATAGTGCTGCTATAAATGGGGTGCATGTGCCCCTTCAAATCAGCATTTTTGTATCCTTTGGATAAATACCTAGTAGTACAGTTGCTGGGTCATAGCTTAGCTCTATTTATAATTTTCTGAGGTACCTCCATACTGTTCTCCAGAGTGGCTATGTCGGCTTGCATTCCCACCAACAGTGCAAAAGTGCTCCCCTTTCTCTGCTTCCTCGCCAGCGTCTTTTGTTTCCTGAGTTGTTAATTTTAGCCATTCTGACAGGTGGGAGGTGGTATCTCATCGTGATTTGTGTTTCCCGGATGCTGAGCATCTTTTTATGTGTCTGTCAGCCATCTAGATGTCTTCTTTGGAGAAGTGTCTATTAATGTCCTCCACCCATTGGTTAACTGGGTTATTTGTTTTATGGGTGTTGAGTTTGTTAAGTTCTTTGTAGATTTTGGATACTAACGCTTTATCTGATAAGTTATTTGCAAGTATCTTCTCCCATTCTTTAAGTTTTCTTTTAGTTTTGTTGATTGTTTTCAAGAAACTTTCTATCTTGATAAGGTCCTAATAATTCATGCTTGCTTTTGTTTCCCTTGCCTTTGGAGTCAAGTCAAGTGAGAAGCTGCTGTGACCGAGGTCAAAGAGGTTGTTGTCCGTTTTCTCCTCTAGGATTTTGATGGTTTCCTGTCTTACACATAGGTCTTTCATCTATTTTGAGTTTATTTTTGTATATGATGTGAGAAAATGGTCCAGGTTTATTTTTCTGCATGTCGCTATCCAGTTTTCCCAACACCATTTGCTGAAGGACTTTTGTCCATTGGATATTCTTTTCTGCTTTGGTGAAGATTAGTTGTCCATATACTTGTGGTCCATTTCTGGGTTCTTTACTCTGTTCCATTGACCTATGTGTGGAATACATATTTGAATAATTCCTATAGTGAGGTTTAGTTTGGGATGAACTTAAAAGGTTTTTGTTTTGTTTTTGTCTTAAAATATCTTTACTCTTTTTTTTTTTTTGTCAGGTTGTTTAACTGAATCTTCAATTCTAGATTGATATTTACTTTCTCTTAGAAATTTGTAGATATTACTTTGCTATTTCCTGGCTCTCCTTGTTGCTGTTTAAGAAATTTGTGACTCTGGCTGCTGTTTCATTATAGTTACTGTATCTTTTCTTTCTGACTGCTTTTAAGATCTTTTCTTTGAATGCGATATTACGGTTTAACATTTACCATATCTGTGTAGTCTTTTTTATCCTATTTTCAGCCTGTTTTTATTTGCATTTCTTGACTGGGCTTGTGTGTGTACTGCAGTTTGCAACTCCTCTAGACCTGAGTTTGACATCTGAAGGGCTCTTGCTGTGCAAAAACTAGAGAAAGAATGAGATAATGAAAACTAACATGTGTGTTGCTTGCATGCTTGCTTCTTCACTCCTTATTTAAATTTAAATGAGGGTTAGGACTCACAGACATGCCCATCCATGGAAATTTGATAAGGCCAGGAGAATTATTAAAATTTGGCTTATTCCAGTAACTCTGTGCTTTGTATAGTTAACATTTTATTCAATATCGTGACCTGCCTGTAGCTTTGTCATACTCTGTTGTCATCTTCTTGCTTACATGTCCCCCATGAATTGGCAAAGTATTTTTTCATCATATTCCTAATTGTGCTGGCTCAGAACTGATTTTGTTTATCCAAATTGCATGAAGTTGCTTTTGTTCATGGATTATCTGTAGCACAAGAATATTTCCCAAATATAGTTACTCAGTTACTTAGAACTTGTAGAAGAAATAATGATAGAAGTTAAAGCATGATAATCTCTCTTTTTTAAAAGTGTTTGTTTATTTTTGAGAGGGAGCAAAAATATTTTTAGCTGTGGGCTTTTCATATATGGCCTTTACTATGTTGAAGTATGTTCTCTCTGTACTTGCTTTGTTGAGAGTTTTTATCATAAATAGATGTTGAATTTTGTCAGCATTTTCTGCATCTATTGAGATGATCATACGATTTTTATCCTTCATTGTGTTAATGTATCATATTGATTGATTTGTGATTGTGGAACTATCCTAGCATCTCTGGAACAAATCTCACTTGACTGTGGTATATGATCCTTTATTGTTTAATTTGGCTTGCTAATGGTGTGTTGAGGATTTTTGCCTTTACGTTCTTCAGGGACATTGGCCTATAATTTTCTTTTCATGTGGTATCCTTGTCTGGTTTTGGTGTCAGGGTGATGCTGGTCTTGTAAAATGTGTTCAGAACTGTTCTCTCTTCTGTTTTCTCAAAGAGTTTGAGAAGTTTTGATATTAATTCTTTTTTGGCTGTTTGGTAAAATTCACCTGTGAAGCTATCTGAATCTTGACTTTTGTTTCTTGATTATTGATTCAATCTCCTTACTAGTAATCAGCCTGTTCAAATTTTCTGTTTCTTCCTGGTTCAGATTTGGTAGGTTGTTATGTTTCTAAGAATTTTTCTTTTTCTTTTAGGTTTTCCAGTTTGTTGGTGTGAGAGTAGTCACTTAAGATCTTTTTATTTCCATGGTATCAGTTTGTAATGTCTTTGAGGCTCTTTATGATGGGTGGAGGGGCTACCAAATCTCTTCTTTAACATAGCAGCATAAAATTTAGATGGTAGAGTTTTTTATTTGTGCTTTAGTGTTTTTTTGGTTACTAACTTCCTAAAATAAAATTCTTTATGCTCCTTTTATTTTCTGTAGTTGTGTTTACCTAGTGTTTATGGAAGTGCTTCCATAGTATGAATAATCAAAAGTGAAAAGTTGTATATTATAGGACAGACATGTTAATTCTGATTGAATAGTATCCTCAACATTGATTTATGTTTTTCTTCCTTAAAGAACTGCACAGTGAATCCAAAGGAAAGTATCCTGAAAAGAGTGAAGGATATTGGATACATCTTTAAAGAGAAATTTGCTAAAGCTGTGGGACAGGGATGTATGGAAATTGGATCTCAGGTAACTTGAGTTCATTTTGATTAGTGTCACTATAAGAGAAATAATGTCAAATGCACTGTCTTTCCAAATTTTAAAAACATCATAATAGTATTTGTCTCATATTGGTAGATTCTGTATCTAAGCTGCCTGTGTATGCTGCTCCTTATTGAAAATTTTATAAGAAAATACCCCTTATTATTAAATAAAAGTAAACATGTAGAAATTTTTTAGATAAATTGGTAGAAATTTTAAAAATATAAGTAGAAAAAATTAAAAGTCTTTGATGTTATTAAATTTTTGGTGTGTATTCTTTGACTTCCTCATATATGAATGTTCATGAATGCATATAATTCTCTGAATGATATCATATTATACCTGCTATTTATCAGTGATATTGAGTGATATTATTTTTACTACTACTATTATTATTTCAGAAAATCTAAAACCAATACATTGGTTAAAGATAGGGGCTCTGAATCAGAACCCTGGGTGTATATCTGGTTGTGCCATTTATGAACTGCCATTTAACTTCTCTGAGATTTAGGTTTCTGTATTTTCTTGCTTCATTGTGTAGAAATAGTGAGGTAACATAAAAATAGGTTTGAAACTATACTCTATACATTTATTTCAGTGTAGTGAGGTTATATTTTGATGCTAACAGTGTTTTAAATAATTGTATTTAAAAGTCTTTCTTGGTTACATATGAAATTTATGCTTATAATTTGAATGAAGAAATACGGTTTTTGTGTGTATATCTAAAGTTTTATATTTTTTGAGCTAATATGAACTTTTTATTTGGTTAAAACTTTTCACCAGTAACATGAGTTGGGTTGGATTATTGCCTTTTCCAGTTTTATGGACAGACTATTTTCAGTCTTGGAGAGCCGTTTTGAAAATACATATCCTAGGCCACAGGAAGTATTACATTAGTATGTAAAATAGTTAAAAATAGCACCATGTATATGATACACCGTGTGTGTGTGTGTGTGTGTGTGTGTGTGTGTCTATCGAATGATGTAGACTGAAGTGAAATGAAGGAAAACCAAGTACTGGACCATCTCTCTTGATAATTTTTTGAGAATTTTAAAATCATTTTATACTGAAGTCTTGAGTTTTAGACCAGCTAGCTTTTGTGGTCTCTTGGTATTCATATTCCTAAGAAGTATCAGAAATGTGTTTCCAGAAAAAACTTCCTTTAAAACTTTAAAATTGCGATTTTCTAAAGTAGTGGAACTTTTTTTCTTTCTAGCGATACAAACTTGGAGTTCGATTATATTACCGAGTAATGGAATCCATGCTTAAATCAGTAAGTTAAAAAGAACATAAGAGAAAAAAATTCAATGCTGACACAAAAAAGACATTAGCTAAACGTTGTTTAAATCTGTTTTAGGAAGAAGAACGATTATCCATCCAAAATTTTAGGTAAATTCTTTAGTTTTAATGAAATAGTTTCTTCTTTTTATAAAAGTAAATGTTTCAAAATCATTCTTTTCTTTTCCTTTAGTAAACTCCTGAATGACAACATCTTTCATATGTCTTTGTTGGCATGCGCTCTTGAGGTTGTAATGGCTACATATAGCAGTAAGTTAAATTTTAGTCAATAAACATTTTAGTTCAATTTAAAGTTTAAAAAGCTTATCTAAGGTGTGGTGTGTTTTTTGGGGAGATGGAGTTAAGGAGATGATATGCGTATGTTAGATGAGTATACACTGAAGAATGTAAGTGGTCACCATAAATCATTTCAGTGTGTTATTATCTGAAGTATTTCAGGTCATCTTGGGAGTAGTATTTCAGTAGGCTCTTATTCGGAGGTATCCTGAATTCAGGAAATGAACCTATTGAAATCCCTTTCAAGACAAGAGATGGTAAATTGCTAAAGGAGTACAAAGAAGTTGCATTTGCCTATACGGAAACACTGCTATAGACTTCATGGTAATGAGACCAAAGATTGGAGCTAGGGTCTACCAGATAAACAGAACAGAGGCCACTGATGGTGTTTAAAAAAAAAAAAAATAGGATTTTAGACATGTATTGTTTTGCAAATAATGTTGCAGTTGTTAAGGAGTTTTGTTTGTGAAAACAAAAGAAAATTTACCTAAGGATATAGATACACAATAAAAGAGAAACTTAAATTGGTAAACATATGTGGAAAACTATGAATCATCATTAATAACCAAAAAATGCACCTTTTAAAGAGTTACCATTTTCTAATCAAATTAGCAAGATTTCAAAGAATCCTTCCCTCCCAACATCCGGGATTAATGAGATTGTTAAAATGGTTATGCTAATACATTGCTAGTTAAATACTATACCTGTTCCTGATATAAGGGTAGGGTATTTAAACCTTTGAAAATCTGATATAAGCATAAGTCCTTTATTTAGGAAAAAATGTGCGCATATACACTAAAAATTTAGAAGTCCATTTCCTATGAGTCCTTGGACTCCACAATAAAAATTTTGCTCTAGGGACACATGACTGGCTCAATCTGTACAGCACTCAGCTCTCAATTTCACGGTTGTGAATTCAAGCCCCACGTTGGCAGTGGAGACTACTTAAAATAAATTAAAACATCAAAATTAAAAGAAATCTGCTCTAAATAGAAATTTTTGTTTAGCTTTTCTGCTGTATTTTAAGTTTTTGTTTGCTAAAACCTTCCAAGCTAAAAATACATAATTCGAGGCTTAAAATTTCATACCTAAGTTACATTTTTTCTTTCATTTTTAGGAAGTACATCTCAGAATCTTGATACTGGAACAGATTTGTCCTTCCCATGGATTCTGAATGTACTTAATTTAAAAGCCTTTGATTTTTACAAAGTGATTGAAAGTTTTATCAAAGCAGAAGCCAACTTGACCAGAGAAATGATAAAACACTTAGAACGATGTGAACATCGAATCATGGAATCCCTTGCATGGCTCTCTGTAAGTAACTAGCTAAAATAATTAAAGATATTAATATGCAAATGGATAAGTGATCTCTCAGTGAGAGGTATTTGTTAAAATTTACCTCAAGAACAAATACACAATTTAATGAACACTGCAATTTCAGTGTATAGCCTAAGAATCAAGTGTAATATTAGCATGGAGTTTTCTTTTACTTGAGCTCCCCAGACCATCTGATACAGTGTTTTATTTAAGAATAGCTTTAATTAAAACATGACACTTTAAAGCAAAGCAGAATAAAGTTTTTGAGCAGTATATTTAGACGTGTCATATTTGAAAATTTAAATGCTCTTAAATTCCAACAAAATGGTAAAAAAAAGATTATGCTATTTAGACGATTTAGAAGTATAGTTTTCCAGTTGAATTTATTTGGATTTTTTTTGTTTTATCATTAAATATAGTCCAAAACCCTACAGTATTGTTCGATTACAGTTATTGTTTATAGCATTATAGGAGCACAAATCATATTCTCTAGGTATTTTATTTACAGCATATAAGCTATTGATAGGGCTTTTGTTTCATAAAGATGGCAATAGTAAGATACTTATTTGAATTTCTTCTTTGTTGTGCTTTTTAAAACTCCACAGTTGGGTAATACTTTGTGACTCATCAGATTTGTAGATTAATATGGAGTCAGTTTTTTTGAAACTTTGTTCCATGCTAAGCATATAACTTTTCATATATGGTAGTATATAGAAATGGTAATGAAAACATTGACTTTAGTTACACTAGAATTCTAATCTATACATGTAAGCCTTAGTTTTAATTTTTTGATGTTTTAAAAGTTTAATGGCTAAGAGATAACTTATTTCTTAGTGTTTTCTTGCATTGCTGTATGGACAGAGTAGATAGAACCATTGCATTGCTATAATTGGATTTAGTGACCCCATTATATAGGAGCTTCCATTTTATAAGAACAGGAGTAGTTAGGAGAAATCTAGGGGATTTCTGGGGATTAAATGAGAATGGCAAAAATGAATAAATAAATATAATGAAGAGTACTTTTCAGAGATTGATGTGCCCTCTCCTCCTAGAGGGTATCCTATGAAAGTGACTGTTTTCATTTCTTTTAAAGAATTAGTTTTTTTTTTTCCATCAGTACACATCTGCAGCACGCCTTGCATAGGGGGGTAGACATTGTGAAGATACGGAAAAGACATGGACTCTGAAAACTATGGAGGAAATAGTAGAAATTTACTGTTTACAAACAGGCTTGTGCTCAAGCCTGTTTAGTTCAATTACTGGTATTCTAGGATTCTAAACAGTGTTTCTTTATTTTTGAGAATTTTTAGAGAAAAAGTGACATGCCCAAAGCTTGGATAAGAGTATCATTTATTAATACAATGATGTGGAAGTCATAAGCCTCTAAGTTTAAATTCTAAATGTGGTTGGTATCTCTAGGAGATGAAGTTATAGATGATTTTTATGTCATATATTTTTAATATGCCAAATATTTAATATGTCACATATTTTACTTTTAAAGTGTTTACCATTTTAATCATTAAGGGAGTAGGGTGACTGTGAAGATAAATCACACCACACAAGTATAAGACTGAATTTTTCCCATGAGAATAATTGACATTTTAGAGAAGGTACATACCATCGATATATTTCAGCTTTCACAGACCGTAGTTTTTAATTGAAGTATAACATACGTGCAGAAAAGTATATATTACAAGTTTATAGTTTGATGAATTTTTCACAAATCGAACACATCTATGTTGCCAACATCCAGATCAAGAGTCAAAGAAAACTTTAGCATACTCTTTTTTTCCAACTACCTATTGTGTGAGGCCAGATTTTCTTATGCAAGCAACCAATACTTTGTTGTTAATGCAACAAAGTAGATGTAGGGACAGATATGAGAATTCAAGTTTCTTCTGTGAATCCAGAGATCTACAAGCTTATAAATCAGTGCCAGTGTGCTCACTGATTTTTTTTTGAAAAATATGGCTATTTATCCTTAACATATAATGAGTTTATTTTGCTTCTTTAAAATACATTCTTAGAAATTGTGTTTTAATTTAAATTAAACTTAATTTACTTTTACCTAAAAATTACTAATACAGTAAATATTGAGAGATATAATCCACATGAACAAAATCTTTTGGGTCTTCAATAATCTTGAATGATTTTAGGAATGTAAAAGAGTTAAGAGTCCAAAATGTTTGCGAATGCCCGCCTTATGTTCTCTTCTCCATTCAGACTTGTCTTTTGCTGTAGCTCACACAACCCTGTTTGTGCCTATCCCTGAGTCTTTGTTCCAGTCATAGGCCCCACTTAAAATACTTTTCCCTGTCTTTTATTTACCAGAGTTTCAGGTCTCCTTCCGCTTTGTCTTTTGTGACCATTCTAGTCCGTAGTCATTCTTCCTCCTTTACAGCCTTACCGTGTTTATTTGTACTACTTATTAGTCACTTATAAACCTTATATCTTATTATCTGTGCATGTCTCATGTTAATTGGGGTAATTGGGTCTATAAAGCACTCAGAACAGCATCTGACATTATATTATGCATGTGCAATTTAATTAATAATGGGAGTAAAGGAAAGGGGTCAACTAATGATGACATGTAGGTAGTGTCTTTCACTAAGATACCTGTGATTGGATGGTATTTCCTTGGAAAGATGCATTTCATGTGATTATGTTGAGTTTGAAGTGATTGTAGGTCATTCAAGTACATGTGTCCAGTAGCAGTTGCTTATGTGTGTCTGGAGCTTAGGAAAGAAATCTGGGCTAGGAATATGAACCTGAGAGTTGCTGGCACATATATCATAACAAAAATGTCCACCCTTTATTGTCAGTTCATCTTGTGCTAGGCACTGTGGTGAGTGGTCCTTTTATTTTTTAATATTTATATTTTGAGGGAGAGGGCATGTGCACAGGCATGTGAGGGGGAGGGGCAAAGAGAATCCCAAGCAGGCTACACACTGACAGTGCAGAGCTGGACACGGAGCTCAAACCCATGAACTGTGATTGTGACTTGAGCCTAAACCAAGAGTCTGACACTCAACCGACTGAGCCACCCAGGTGCCCCGTGAGTAGTTCTTTTAATATCATTTAATTTTTATGAGAATTTGTGAGGTAGTACTCTAGATGAAGAAATTAAGGCTTAAAGAACTTCAGTGACTTGTCCTAGACCAAACAAGTTAAATGGCAGAGCTGTGGTTTGAACGCAGGTGTCTCTGGCTCTGAAGCTGTTAATCTGTATGTTTTTACCAAGTAACTAAAGTTTGGGGAATGGATAAGATCACCTAAGGGCAGAATCTAGTGTGGTAGTTGCTTCTTATCGACAGAGGGTATGTTCCAAGACCCCCAGTGGATGCCTGAAACCATGAACTTTATGTACTTTTTTTCCTATATGTATATACCTGTGATAAAGTTAAATTATTATTGTTAGGCACAGTAAGAGATTAACAACAAAAATAAAATAGAACATTTATAACAATATACTATAATAAAATTTGTGTGGTCTATCTCTTTCAAAGTATTTTATTGTATTATAGTCACTCTTCTTGTGGTGATGTGACATGATAAAATCCCTATATGATGAAATGAAGTGAGGCAAAGTTAGGCTCCCACTCATCATCTGGTCATCACCTAGAAGGAAGATCTTCTGCTTCTATACCACAGTTGACTGGGTAATTGAAACCATAGAAAGCAAAACTGCAGTTGAGGGGAACTGCTGTCTAAAAAGAGAAGGTGGCTAAAGATAGAATCCTGAGGCTCTCTGACATTTAAGAGCTAGACAGAAAAGAGAAGCCTACAAAAGAGATTGAAATAGAACAGCCAGAGAGATAAGAGGAAAATCAGAAGTGGTGTCATAAAGAGAAAGACATTACAAGGTCTGAGTCAGTGTTTGCTGTTTCAGATACTGTAGGAGCAGCCAATAAGAACTGAATAGTACTTACTCGTTTGAGCAACAAGGAAGTCACTGGTGATGGAAGCAAGGACTGTTAATAAAAGTAGTAGAGGCAGGAGTAGATTGCAGTGGAATTTTGAAGAGATGTGAATGAGAGATAAAGTGGACACAGTGATTGTAGATAACTTTTATGAGAGTCTTGTCTGTGAAGGGAAATAAAGATAGAGCTTTATAGTGTGTGAGGAAATAAAGATATAGCTGCCAAGTGTGTGAGGTGCAGTGAAGATTATTTTTTAAGATGGGAAATGCAGGATTAAATGTTGATGGAAGAGAGCCATTAGGAGTGTTCCGTATTGCTGGATGACACATTAGTGGTTTGAAACATCCATTTTATTTTGCTCATGATTCCGTTGGTTAGGGATTTGGGAAGAGTTTGACAGGACAGTTCATCCCTGACTGTGTGGTATCAGGGGCAAGATCCACTTCCACAGTGCTTCTTAACTCAAAAGTCTCGCCCCTGGCTGCCCCTCAGTACATGTCACCTTTTCTTTCCTCACTTCCGTTTTCTCTACTCCAGGTGGCATTTCACAGCATTTTGGTTTTAGGATAGCCATGTGTCTTACGTAGCAGCTGGCTTCCAAGAAGCTTCTGGAAGGTCCGTAGCTGAAAGCTGTATTCTGTTGGTGAGAGGAATCACAGGGCCTGTGCCAATTCAAGGGGTCCCCTTGAATAGATGTCATCTCTCCTTTGAAGAGAGGCAAGGTGGACGCCTGGGTGGCTCCATCGGTTAAGAATCCGACTTCTGCTCAGGTAATGATCTTACGTTTCATGGGTTCAAGCCCTGTGTCACGCTGTGTACTGACAGTTCAGAGCCTGGAGCCTGCTTCAGATTTTGTCTCCCTCTTTCTCTCTGTCCTTCCCCTGATCACGCACGCGCACTCGCTCTCTCTCTCTCTCTCTCTCTCTCTCTCAAAAATAAGTAAACATTCAAAAAAAAAAAAAAGGCAAGGTGGGATGAGAAATATTGTGTGGCAAAATGGGAAGAACGGAAGCAGTTACAAATAAGGTTGGTGTGTGGGTGCCATGGAAGAAAATGAGGAAGTTTCCATTTAGTGGCTTTATTTTTATATATAAAATAGAGCTGAGTAGTTTGCTGAGGGTGGATTGATGGGGTGGACTAGGGAGTGAAATGGTATAGTCAGAAGTTCGAGGAGAGTAGTCAGAAGTTGAGGAGAGTGCATACGATTTGAAATTGCTGCTGAGGAGAATAATAGAACTGAGTGATGAAAGATAAGAGGATTGCCTAGCAGCACTGAAGGAAATTTTGAAGGTAGAAATTTTAAATTTGTAGTGCCACCCCAGCTCTTTGTGGTGGCATTATTTTTTCCAACATCACCTAACAACCAGATGTAGGATTCGAAAAGACGAACAGCTAGATTGACCCAGGATATTGGGGTTTGCCAACCCAGATGTGGCAGAGTGATAATGGGGCAAATAAGGTGAGGAGGTTGGTCAGAATAATTAAAGTGGTAAGTTTTGTAGTTTCAGCTGCATAAAAGAGATAGGAGGCTGATGGAGAAAGTACATGTTTTAAGAAACCTCTTTTAATGAAGTTTAATAGAGAGTAAGAGATTTCAACTTCATATTCCAGAGCTAGAACGTTTCTGGATATTTTACTGTATTCTAAGAAATAATCTTCAGAGCGCATGAATGAATTGGAATGCACAAGAAGGCCATTGGAAATGAGGTGGTCAAGGAACCAAGAGGCTGAGTGAGCAGTGAAGTCACCCAGGATATGTGGTAGAGAGAAAGAGTGTGAACTAGGGACCAAAGTCTTCAATGCTTGAAGGAAATGACCCTGAGATCAGAGGTTCTAGGAGAGGCAGAGGGTTAGGGAGTTCCTAAAAATGAAAAGCCCCTTTCTTACTTCTTAATCTCTTTAACAAAACCTAGTTTATTGTCTTACATACAGCATTTGGAATTATGATGTCTTCTTGATAAATCTACCCCTTAATTATTATGAAATGACTCTCTTTATCCCTGGTAATACTCTTTGCCCTGAAAACTGCTTTGTCTGATATTAGTAAAACCACTCCAGCTTTCTTTTCATTAATATTGGTTTGGCATATTCATCCCATCTTTTTACTTTTAACCTATTTGTGTCTTTATACTTAAAGTAGATTTCTCATACAGTTGAATTGACTCTTGAATAGGTTTGAACTGAATGGGTCACTTACACCTGGATGTTTTTCTATAAATACAGTACACTATATTGTAGATACTATATTTTCTCATTCTTATAATTTTCCTAATAACATTTTTTCTGGCTTTCTTTATTGTAAGAATACAGTATATAATATATATAACATACAAGATATGTGTTAATGGACTGTTTATCTTATCCATAAGGCCTCTGGTAACTGTTTCCTGTCTTTTTGAATCTAGTCATTCTGACAGGCGTAAGGTGATATCTTATTGTAGTTTTGATTTGCATTTCCCTGATAAATACTAGTTGAGCCATCTTTTCATGTATCTGTTGGCTATCTCTATGTCTTCTTTGGGAAAATGTCTATTCAAATCCTCTACCCATTTTTCAATCAGATGATTTGTGTGTGTGTGTGTGTGTGTGTGTGTGTGTGTGTGTGTGTGTGTTGAGTTGTATGGGGTCTTTATATATTTTGAATATTAACTCCTTATTGAGTATGTCATTTGCAAATATTTTCTCCCATTCACCAGCCTGCCTTTTTGTATCGTTGATTTCCTTCCTTGTGCAGAAGCTTTTTATTTTGATGTAGTCGTAACAGTTTATTTTAGCTTTTGTTTTCCTTGCCTTAGGAGACATATCTACAAAAATGTTGCAATGGCCAGTATCAGAGAAATTACTGCCTATGTTTTCTTCTCAGAGTTTTATTGTGTCAGGTCTTACATTTAGGTCTTTAATTAATTTTGAGTTTATTTTTGTGTATGGTATAGGAGTATGGTCCAAGTTCATTCTTTTGCATGTAACTGTCCAGTTTTCCTGGCACCATTTATTGAAGAGACTATCTTTTTCTTATTCTGTATTCTTGCCTTATTTGTCATAAATTAATTGACCATATAAATGTGGTTTTATTTCTGGGTTCTTTGTTCTGTTGATCTATGTGTCTGTTTTTATGCCAGTACCATACTGTTTTGTTATTACAACTTTGTAGTATATCTTGAAATCTGGGGTTGTGGTACCTTCAATTATGTTCTTAAGATTGCTTTGGCCATTCAGATTTTGGTATTATTTGTTCTAGTTTTGTGAAAAATGCCGTTGGTATTTCGATAGGGATTGCAATGAATCTAGATTGCTCTGGGTAACACAGATATTTTAAGAAAGAAAGTCATTGTTCCAGTTCATGAGAATGGAATATCTTTCCATTTGTTTGTGTGATCTTCTGTTTATTTCATCATTGTTACTAGTTTTCAGATACAGATCTTTCACCTCCTTGGTTAACTTTATTCTGAGGTATTTATCTTTTTTGGTATAATTTTAAATAGAATTGTTTTCTTAATTTCTCTCTCTGCTACTTTGTTATCAGTGTTATAGAAATGCTTCCAATTTCTTGGTATTAATTTTATATTCTGCAACTTTAGTGAATTCATTTATTTTGGTATTTTTTAGTAGAATTTTTAGGATTTTATATATATTTATCATCTGCAAATAGTGATCGTTTAACTTCTTTACCAATATGGATGCCTCTTATTTCTTTTTCTTAACTGATTATTGTGGGTAGGACTTTGAGGACTAAGTTGAATAGAAGTGGTGAGAGTGGACATTGCCTGTCTTGTTCCTGATATTAGAGGAAAAACTCTGTTTTTCTCTATTGAGTTATGCTATCTGTGGGTTTTTTATATATGTCCTTTATCATGTAGAGATATGTTACCTCTAAACCTACTTGTTTGAGAGTTTTTATGGTGAATGATGTCGAATCTTGTCAGATGCTTTTTATGCATGTATTGAGATGATTGTATGGTTTTTATCCTTTGTTTTGTTAATATGGTGTATCATGTTGATCGATTTGCAAATGTTGAATCGTCCTTGCATCTGTGGATACATCCCACTTAATTGTGGTGAATAATCCTTTTGGTGTATTGTCGAATGTGGTTTGCTAATATTTTGTTGAGGATTTTTGCATCTATGTTCATGAGGGATATTGGCCTATAGTTTGCTTTCTTTGTAGTCTTTGTCTGGTTTTGGTATCGGTGTAATGCAGACTCATAGAATGCATCTGGAAGCTTTCCTTTCTCTGCTGTCTTTTAGAAGAGTTCGAGAAGAATAAGTATTAACTCTTTAAAAGTTTGGTGGAATTCACCTGTGAATCTTTCTGGTTCCTGGACTTCTATTTTTTGGTAGTTTTTAGATTATTGATTCAATTTCATTACTAATAATTGATCTGTTCAGATTTTTTATATCTTCCTGATTCAGTTTTGGGAGATTGTATGTTTCTAGGAATTTATCCATTTCTTTTAGGTTGTCTAATTTGTTGGCATACAATTGTTCATAGTAGTCTCATAATCCTTTTTATTTATATGGTATAGGTTGATACTTCTCTTTCATTTCTGATTTTACTTATTTTGGTCTTTATTTTTCTTGAAGAGTCTGGCTAAGGTCTTATCAATTTTGTTTATTGTTTCAAAGAACCAGCTTTTGTTTTCATTGATCTTTTCTATTGTTTTTTAAATGTCTATGTCATTTATGTCTGCTCTCTGTTATTTACTTTCTTCTACTCATATTGGGCTTTGTTATTCTTTTCCTAGTTTCTTTATGTATAAGTTTAGATTGTTTATTTGAGCTTTTTCTTGTTTCTTAAGGTAGGCCTATGTGTGCTTTGGTGTTTAGTTTTCTTCATGTTTCACTTGCTTAAAGTTCTTGGATAGGTGGACTTTATAGGTTTCATCAAATTTGGAAATTTTTATCTATTATTATCTTAAAATATTTTAGTTGACTTCTCCCACCTCTCCCTTCAGGGATTCCAGTCATAAATGTGTTAGGTGACTTGAAGTTGTCTCACAGCTCACCGATATGCTATTTTGTTTTGTTTTTTTTCCCCAGATGTTTTTTGTTGTTTCATTTTAGATAGTTTCTGTAGCTATGTCTTCAAGTTCATTAATTTTTTCCTCTCAATGTCTAATCTGCTATTCCATCTATTGCATTTTTAATCTTAGACACTGTATTTATCATCTTGAGGTTTTATTTGAATCCTTTTTTATGTCTTCTAATCTCTTTTTAATGGGGAAAGAACGTGTTTGGGCTTTCCTTGACCTTCTTGATCATATGGAGTACAGTTGTAATAATTTTTTTAAAAAAGTCCCTGCCTACGAATTCTTACTTCTCTGTCTTTTTAGGTCAGTTTCTATTGACTGATATTTCTCCTTTTTACTATTTTCCTGCTTTTTTTGGTTTGCTTTGTAATTTTTTTCGGATACCAGACATTGTGAGCTTTACCTTATGGAGTCCTGAATACTTTCATACTCCTTTCACTATGGTTGTATCGTGTTTTGGTACACAATTTAGTTTCTTGGAAATAATTTGATCCTTTTCAAGGCTTTTGTTACTGTTCTTTTTATACAAAGCCAGAGCAGTCTTTAATTTATGACTAATCTGTAACACCCTTCTGAGTAATCTACCTCATGTTCCATGTGTTAAAAGGTTTTTCTGCTTTGGCTAGTGGAAATCAGAACTCTTCCTGGACCTGTGTTGGCTTCTGGAATGGTTCTGATTTTTCCAATGGCTTTTTTTTTGGCTTAGGTAGTTTGTATGCACTGATGGTTTCTCCTCTGAAGAAGACTTGAGACTAACCCCCCGTAGGTCTCTGGAGTTTTGTTTTTTTTTTTTGCCTCTTTCCTTTCTGTATAACTCTTCCTTCTCTGGTATTCTGTCCAACTAATTTTAGCTGCCTTGGCTTCCTTGAATTCTCAGTTCTATTTTTTCTGTGAGGGAGACCTTTCGGCTTTATTTCAGTGTCTTCATGCGTTGTAGCCTGGGAACTCTCTCCATGCAGTAAATTGAGGCAGTGGTCATGCTTACCATTTGTTTTCTTTCTCTCTGAGATTACTGTCCTTTGCTGCCTCTTGTTCAGTGTCAGAAAACTATTGTTTCGTTTATGTAGTTCAATTTTGGAGTTGTTTAAGACAAGTCCTATTTGTCACTTTGTCATGATAGCTGAAAGAGTTCTATATAGTATTTACTAACAATATTTTTACAAATATGACTGCTTAAAGAATATTTAGGATACCCTAAATATTTTATTTCTACTTTCCTATATTAAATGCATCATATCCTCTGAATAATAATACTGTTTTGGAGGTGTACTTATTATATGGAGATTGTAGAAGTACTAGTTATTAACTATTGTTTTACTTTTAATAAGTCACAAGAAAGTTGAGTATCCTTTAATTGTTGTTAAACATAGCTGACTCATTAAAAAGGATTCCGTGGTACTACTTTTCTTTAGTCACCAAACATGAGCGGATTTCTTCCTTCAGTTACACAAATATTTGGCCAAAGCACTTTTACATAAACAAAAACTTAAAATATTTATTTTTTTATAATTTTTCCAAATTTTAAATGAAAGGCTGTTTTACATAGCAGTACAGTTATAATGAACAGCTTGTATTTTTAGAGGTCCAATTTGATAAAACTTAGAAGCAAATTTTTAAGCTCCTTTGGCGTTCTTCTGAAATGCCAAACCTGACAGGAGGTGAAGACAAAAGGCAGAAAAGCCTGTGGTTCTGAAAAAGCCAGAAAGGATATCTGTTCTATATTTGTATGGTAGATCATTAACATTTCATGCACTTTACACAAAAGTTTTAGTATTTAACGTTAGACACTTTTTTTAAAAAGAGGAACATTTTTCTGAAAGCTGTATCTCAGGAAAGTGAGTGAACTGTAAGATGATTAAGTCATATATAACACTTCCAGAAATATGGACTTATCCATGATAAGCACTTCATGAGTTACTTAAAATAACCATATATTTACATTTTTTTGCCAGTAAAAGAAAGCATTTTAATTTTTGAAAATCTGATTCTTTCTGAACATATAACTAAGGCTTTAACCTTTCTCACTCTGACCCAGTATGTTCCTAACATTTCTTGCCCTTAACTCCCATAAATATTTAGTAGTTGTTTAAGAATTAGGAGACTTAATTATTCAAAACTGAAATTATTTTGTTCTAAATACAACTCTTCTTACCAATATCTGTGTTGTTACATTACTTTTCAGGTGTCCAGTCTTGAAGACTGAGTAATTTTTCCTTCGTTTTCTCTATAGTTAGATACAGAGTCTTGCAAATTGAAGAAATTTGCAAATTAAAGAAATTGTACATGTCTCTAAGATTCATCTTATTATTATTTTTAGGATCTTCTTTTCATTACATTTCCTTAGATCAGATCACTTCTTCCTTAAATATACTATATGCTCTTGTTTGGTCTCCCTGCTCTGCTATTATAAACTTTGGTGCCAAGTTAATATTCCTAAATACTTATGCCATGTTCCTGTTCAGGAATCAATAATAGCTCCCTGTTACCATTCAGAAAAAAATTAACCTCTTTTCCCTTCCTAGCTTTACTTCTACTATTCCTCAAACACTTACCATAGCCAGAGAATTCTTTTCATCTGTGGAGCAAACCACACTTACCCAGTGAGAGATAGCCTGCCTAAAGTAGGACATGGAATCAGATGATCTGACTTTAGGTCCTAACTCTTCCACGTGCAAGTTAATGTCTTGGTTTGAATTTCTTGCTTTGTAAATTGAGATAGACCAAAATATTTGAGTCCTTCTAGTTCAAATATTTTATGTTTCTATGAAACCATTTAGATGTTAAGAATTATTTGCGGGCGCCTGGGTGGCTCAGTCGGTTAAGTGTCCGACTTCGGCTCAGGTCATGATCTCACAGTCTGTGAGTTCAAGCCCCACGTGGGGCTCTGTGCTGACAGCTCAGAGCCTGGAGCCTGCTTGGAATTCTGTGTCTCCCTCTCTCTCTGCCTCTCCCCTGCTCATGCTTTGTCTCTCCTGCTCTCAAAAATAAATAAAACATTAAAAAAAAGAGAATTAGTTGCTAATACTGAATGTAGATTCATATTCTTTTAGATTGCTTCACAATTTATAAAATACTGAAGGAAGTTTTCTTTCATAAAAAGGTTACATAGTGATCTCATTTCCTTATATTCCTTTAGCTCAGTTTTTCCCAATTCTGTTTGGGCCATACCTGGTATTTTGTACATCGGATATTTTAAAGGAATTGTACTTGTCCCTGTGAGATATATAATGATATGGGAAATGGTCTCTGGTCTTTTTTTTTTTTTTTTGCTTTTGAGACAGAGATTGCATGTATGCACTTGTGTGCATGGAGTTAGAGAGGGGCAGAAGGAGAGGGAGAGAGAGAATCTTAAGCAGGCTCCATCCCCTGCTGATATGGGGCTGGATCTCATGACTGTGAGATCATGACCTGAGACGAAATCAAGAGTTAGATGCTTAACCTACTGAGCTACCTAGGTGTTCTGTGGTTTTAATGTAATATGTGTTACTAAAATCCATAATAATTTAGGTTGATAACAGTAGGGATTTGGATCAACCTTCAAGGAGGTTGAAGGGAGGGATTAAAAAAAAAAGCTAAATTAGTTTTGATAGACTGAAATATTAGAACTGAGTTTTCTCTCAGTTTTTAATAAAAGATTTCAGGTATGCCTAACATCTTCCGTAAGAATAAAAAATGTAGAGCCTGAAAAGGGAAAGGAAAAAAAGGCAGTATCTTAAAAAAAATAAAATTTTTGATAGTGACCTTGTTTTCTGTCAGTTCTCTAGTCAAGAGAGAAAAAAAATATAGATATTCAGAGAAAGCACGAAGATAAGGATATTTAGCTCATATGAATAATTATCCACTGAAATGCGAATAGATGACTGCTTAAAAATATCTAAGATTATAAACTCAATTTAGTAAAATAATTCTATTTCTTCATGGTTGGTAAGAATCAGTGAAGCATTAAATGCTTTTTTACTTGGTTCCTCGTATGTTAAAAAACAATAAATGGAATATCCAGTGTAACTGAGATGACTGTTCTCAATCAATGCAAGTCTTCTCTTGTACTAAATGCTGTTGTGAGCTTGAGTTCTTGATCCAGATCTGTTTATGGTTTTAAACATAAAATCTCTTTTCTTGTCTGAACCTTCACTCAAGTGCCTTCTAGTCTTGGATCCTGTGTTTGGCCATGTAGTCTATTCTTGTCTCTCTCCATTTATCGTCTGTAATCTTTAGAGTACTCTGAGACACATGAGTAATTGCTAGAGTTCACTTTGGGGGAGACTTGTCCATTCATGTCTCCCTTTCTTCTCCCCTATTGTCAATATTATACATTTTACTTGTTCATGAATTGCTACAAGGGACTAAAGAAGTCTGGGGATGTTAAAAAAAAAAAAATCAACAACTCAGAAATGTCCCTTAAGTGTAGCTCTTAGAAACTTGCTTTAGGAAGCAGTGCTTTTAAAAAGCTCATCCCTGGCTTAATTTGTTAGAATCTTTCTTGATCATATACAGACCTGCAGCAAAATGATCCTCACTTATGTATATAACATTTCAGTGTAAAAATCTTAATAGATAATACTTGTATGTGTGCTCTTACTGGCGCTACTAAAAGTGCTGAAATGTGTTAACTCATTTACTTTGAAAAATCTGTGAAATAGATGCTGTCGTTATCACCATTTAACAGGTGAAGAAACTAAGGCACAGAAAAATTGAGAACCTTTTCCTTATAAGGTATCACTGAACTCCAGCATTGTTAAATGTGGGCAGTGTTTATTGTTACACTGCAGTTGGAGTTTGTTATATTGCAGGTCCACAAAACTAACTTGATGGCAAAGCCAGAATTTTAACTTGGGCTGTCTGGTTCCAGAGACTGTGCTCTTAACCTCTGTGCTGCCTTATGTTTATTAGTTTATTTTTGGATATATGCAGTGTTGTGATGAGTTTCTTTATTCATGTTTTATCTGTGCTTGTATCTTTCTTTCTGTGTGTCACTCTGCTGTAATGGGAGGAACCTGGGCTTTGGAGTTATGAGATCTCAATTAATTTTCACAAAAGGTAAATAATACTATCCCTAGTGTACAGATAAGGAAAGCTAAGGTTCAGGGATGCTATGTAACTCACTTTGGTCTGATTCTGAACAAGTTATGTCTCTGCATCTCAGGTTTCCTTGTCTATAAAACAGGGATAATAATACTCTTCTTCCACAGTTACAGTGCGGAATACATGAACATTTACGAGAGTGATACATTTTAGAAACAGGACAGTTAATTGTGCATTTCCTTCATTCCCTTTCTTCTATACAGTGATTTTTTTTTTAAGAACAGAGAACTGAGCATACTGTATTAGATCTGTTTTTCCTTTCTTACTAAAAGTATGTAGAACTTTTCTCCTGAGGCTCTGCCTCCCCTGTCCCCTTTTCAAAATGGAAAAAGTTCAGGGGGAGAAAGGTGTAACTGAAGTCCAGCGTTGTTAAAATGTGGGCAGTGTTCACTGTTACACTGCAGTTGGAATTTGTCATATTGCTTTAGTTATGAATCATGTCAGTAATTACCCAAGGGCAGTGTTAGTTCACTATTCAAGTACAAACAAGAAGGGAGATAGCAATTGTAGAAGAATAGCTCAGAAAGATCCTCTGTACTTATTAACCTGTGGACATGGAAGCAATTGTACTGTTGTTCAGAGGGTTTTCTGCAAGGTCATGATTTTAGAAAATTGCTGGAATATAATCTTAGAGTTTTCAGTTTCTAAATTGTAACTAACTGTAATAGTGAGGAAGGGTTCTGGAATCTGGATGTGAAAGAAACAAAAACTAGAAGTACCTTATGAGATAGGTATTTTAATTAACACAGTTCTAAATTTCTCCAGCAAAATAAGAGGTTATTATTAATACTAAGTTCAGTAAAATTTTAGAAACACTCTAGAGCATTTGTTCCTAAATCATCTAAGCTCAGTTACTTTTTGTAATAAAATAGAACCAACTTTTTGACATTTATCTTTTCCAAATATTTATGACATGTTTTTACAACTCTGAACTGTCACAATCTAGTCAGTTTCAAAATGCATGTCAGTAGCCATTGTGTAATGTGGTTTTATTAATTTACTGATTGTCAGAAATAGCCAAATATCAGAAGTATTTATAGTGTCTTCCTATAAGTGTGGATTTAGAACATGATAAGGAAATGTAGAATAGGAAAAAACTGGATTTGTGTCTCTTTCAAAAAACTTTTTTTCTTCTTGCTGAGTTTCAGTGTTTCTTGGCTCTGTTAAAATATAACAGATAATCTCTCTTTAAGATTTGATTATACTCTTTAAGAATTCTTCGAAGTCTAACATAAATCTGTCTTGCTATCCTTTTTCATGTTTATTTCCTTTTTGGAGTTTAATATCTGACCATTTTTATCCTTACTAATAAATTAATAAAAACTTGTTATTTTTGTTAATATCTGATCATTATACTTACCCTTTCTATGTTTTAAGATAATTACCTAAAAGTTTTCATTTACATATTTAAGTAACACTAGTTTTTATAACTTAGGTTTTATCATTTTGATTTTTTTCTTTTAAACAGTAAAACTGAAAAAGGTAAAAAAGTAAAATGACTCGCCTTTTACTAATACATGAATCCTAAGCAAAAATGAACATTGGATTCCCTCGTCTAATACTGAGATCTTGAAAATACAAACTTTTTCTTAAAAATATACACTCCTAAAAAAAAATATATATATATATGCATATATATATATATATACACACACACACACACACTCCTGCAGGACACCTCAGTTGCTCCATCAGTTGAGCATCCAACTCTTGATTTCAGCTCAGGTTGTGATCCCAGAGTCGTGGGATTGAGCCCTATGTCCTTGAGCCCCGTGTCAGGCTCTGTGCTGAATGTGCAGCCTGCTTGGGATTGTCTCTCTCTTTCTCTCTCTCTCTCCCTCTAACCCTCTTCCTAGCTTGCACATGTGTACTCTCTACAATAGAAATATATAAATATAAATATATATATGTAAAGTTTTGCACTATCTTTGTAACAGGTATACTGCACACTCTCAGTACTATGTACTTTTAAACCAAGATCTAACTCACATATTTAAACAAAGTCTTCTGAAAATAAACTTTTCCACAGTCCAGTTTCAAATGAAAAATAAATGGCCTGGGTGGATGGAGACTGCCATTAAAATGCAAAAGTGATATATCTGACCTTTGTAATTATTTCTGTAGGAACAACAACTTCTTCTATAATCTCTTACAGACAAACTATTTATCATCATCCCTTTCTATTTTTTAATACATGTCCATATTTTTTCCTTCTCTTAAGTAGCTAAGATTATATCAAAATTATGTGTTTCAGTCTGAAGAAGTCTTATGAGATCACAAAACAAAATATAGCAATTTTTGCCCAACAATTTTTGAAACCAGTTATTTGGTCATTAGCAAAAATCACATATGTGACATATAAACCAAAAGGTATAATTTTTAGTGCTCTGTTTTAATATTCATTTTTATTTTAATAAACTTCTTCTTTTAACAAGTACTGTACATAAAATCCTTTCCCTAGAAAGCCTAAATTTTAGTCCAGTGTGAATATTTTATGCTCATGTAATTAAATAAAAGTTCTTTATTTTAAAATAAAGAACTATAATAAAGGGATTTGTAGGTTTTTATGACCTATTAAAATACCTAACAATTAATAATTGGTTAAATAGTTTAAAATATCCTTTTTTAAAGAAAATAAATGGAAAGTTCTGTTGTTCATAATAAAAGGATTTGCTGTTTTGATGGAAAAGCCTTTTGCATGTTATTTTTTAGCAGCAGTAAAAAAGTAGTATAACTTTTTCATGTGTAACTTAAACTGTGCAGTTGTTTTTAAAAATGAGAATATTTCTGGTTCAAAATAGCAAACTGACCATACACCTTTACCTCTTTTCCCCCTAAAACCCCTCTGAAAGTTACAGAGAAGAAAAATAAAAAACACACGTTGGGGTGAAATCCCTATAGTATTGAGACTGTAAAGTAGAAAAGCTATGGAGAGAAGTTGAGGGTTGATTCAGTTTTGAGGATAAAAAGTGAATGAGAAGTGTATTGATGGATACAACAAAGTAGAGAAAACTACAGCTCTGAATACACACAGAAGGAGGTCTGGTAGAAGTGGGAGTTTTAACCTCTGAACTCAAAGTAGCAGATGTAGAAAGTAAGGCAGTATTCAGGATAGTTTTTTAAAGCACTGTCTTCCAATGGCCCTCAAAGTTGAGCATGCATCAGGATCATCTGGAGGGCTTGTTAAAACACAGGGTACAGATTGCTGGGCACACTACCAAAATTTCTAGGGTCAGGTTCAAGAATTTATATTTCAAATGTGTTTCCAGGCAGTGCTGATGTTGATGGTCTGGCTGCTACGTTTTGAGAACACTGGTCCATGAAACATTTGAACTGGCCCCCCACCTCAGGCCATGCAAGCCTGTAACAATCAGGAAAATGCACCTTTCTCTGTACCAGTGAATTAGAAAAAGATGCCTGTGTGGGCGCAGATACCCTTGGGTGGTATGCAGAGTTTATGCTGAACCGTGTGCTTTTGTGCTTTTGTGCAGTGCACAGTCTACACAAGTACATGTCTGGTCCCACCCTAACTTCTGTTTACACACACACACACACACACACACACACACACACACACACACACACACACACAGATACCTACAGCTTCCTGATGGTGCCTATAAAAGAAACAGAGCAGAAAATTAGGTAAATCTAGACTTTTATAACATACTTAAAGGGAAAAAAGAAGAAATAGGAAAGGTATTTCTGCTTAAAAGAAAAATGCATGAAACTACTGCAAGGTTATAACTAATATAACTAATGCAATGTTATATTGACCTTATTTTGGTATTTTTTGGGTAATCTTATTTCAATATCCATCCCCAAAAGAAAGACAAGATTAAAACAGCAGAAGAAAAATTTCCAAAGGTAATAAAAACCAGGAGGTTTTCAATGGAAAGTGTTCACAGATCCAAGCAGGATAAATGAATGTGGATACATCTTGGTGAATAATTCAGCATTCCAAAGGTAATGAGAAAATTATAAAAGCTTCCAGAAAGAAAAAAGTCAGTTATTTACGGTGGAATAAGATCCAGATCAGCATCAAAGTTCTTAGCAGGAGTACTGGATGACTGATAACCTAGAATTCTCTATCTGACCGACATGTCAAACAGAAGGGTAAAATCAAACAGTTTTCAGCATGTAATGACTCAGAAAATTTACCTCTTGACTATCCTTTTTGAAATAAAATATCTAGAGAATATACTTCAGAAAAGTAAAAAAGGAATCCAAGAAAGCAGAAATTATGGGAACTAAAAATGAAACAGGAATGCAGAGAGAAAAAATGGGAAAACTCCAGGATACAATAGGCTTACAAAACAGTTGTTCCAAAAGAGAAATCTATAGTTACATAATGAATGTCAAGAACAAAGTAGGTTCTTTTAACAACTCTATAACCTCATTTAAAGGCGGAGATTCAACAGTAACAGTTTAAGATTGATAAATCAAGTTTATGGTGATAACTGCAAGAGTTAAATTCTTATATTCTTATACTATTGACAAAGACAATTTGCCTCTTTTCCTTAGGCTTTTGATGAAAGGACAATTTGTCTCTTTTCCTTAGGCTTTTGATGAATTAAGTAAACCATTCATAGGATTGATGGTACAAGAGGCAGTCCTTACTTTCTTTACATTTCGTGTGTAGGTTTAGGACATTTATTAGAACTACATTAATAAATACCCAGGGGGCGCCTGAGTGGCTCAGTCTGTTAAGCATCGGACTTCGGCTCAGACCATGATCTTAGAGTTTGTAGGTTCCAGCCCCGCATTAGGCTCTTTGCTGACAGCTCAGAGCCTGGAGCCTTGCTTCAGATTCTGTGTCTCCCACTCTCTCTGCTCCTCCCCTACTTGTGCTATCTCTCCCTGTCTTTCAAAAATAAACATTAAAAAATTTTTTTAATAAAAAAAAATACCCAGAGTAGATACTATATAAGTAAATATATTGGTTATTAAAAATTAATCTTCAAATCACTACATTGTCCACCTGAAACTGATTTAACACTGTATGTTAACTATACTGGAATTAAAAAAATACAAATAGAAAAATGAAAGGAAAAATTTAATCTTTGGCATGGGCAAATAATATTTAATTTGTTCTTTAAGCCCTTTCCTTCCAGTCTCTACTCCCTCTATTTCAACCTACATTAGATGCTATAGAGAATACAAAGAAGTACAGAACATAATCCCTTTCCTCAAGGGGTTTGAGGTATCAGGAAGATAAGCCCATGTAAAAAGATAACTAAGAAAGGCAGTTAAAAAAAATAAGTGATAGAGACAGTAAGCATTATCAAAGAAGAGTTTGTTTAGAAGTTGAACTGGGCCTTGTAGGATGGAAAAGGTTTTATCAGAGAAGAGGTGCAGAGTGAGTTTTATTGTGGGGGTGGGGCAAGTAGTGTATCATGTGCCTAAATGTCTAGAGTCAATAAGATGAGAGTTATGAACACATGACGTGTAGCAGACCAATGAGGAGTGGAGGAATCTTAATTGGGAGACAGACAAGAAACCCCAAAATTGAGTAGGTCAGGATTATGTTTTGGAGAATATTGCAATATAGTCCCAATATAACATGGTAACAGTGGTGACAGTGGTTATTAAAAGTAAGGAGTGAATGAAATCATAACTGACAAGAATGAGAAACAAGATATGCAGCATACCTTATGTATTCTCTAGTCCAAAACTCTTAGGATAAAGAGGTCAACATAGAGAGGCTAAATGATTAAAGTTATACTAGTTTGTAGAAAAGCCCTGCTTAGAACTCCTGTCCATCTTTTAACAGAACTTTAAGTTTCATTCATTTAGTAGATGATTGAGACCTATTATGTGCCATGCACTAATACAGATGTAGTGCTAGGTTGGTTTTGTTTTTTTCTTTCCCATCCTTGTTGGCTTTAGTTTTTTGACTCTGTGGAACAAGAAGTTGCACATACAGCCCACAGGCAACCACTTGAAACTTTGTAAAGTTTCATTGGAACACAGCCAACTCATTCACTTAATATTGTCTGTAGTTGCTTTTGTGCAGTACAGAGTTGAGAAGTTGCAACAGGACTGTATAACCTGTAAGCCTAAGATATTTACTATCTGACCCTTGAAGAATAGGGTTTCTGATTCCTAATGTACAATATTAACATGCATCCCAAAGTCTTACACTCAGATAAGTGTCATAGCCTTCAGTATCCTGTCTGTGCTGTTCCTTACCCCTACTCCTTGCTCTTTGGTTTATCTTTCTTGTGTTTCTTTTTATAAAAATAGGCAAATATACACATGCCCTCTTATTTTGCTTTTTTGTTATATCAGAGGTAGCATGCCATATGTATCCTTTTACAACTTTTTTCACTTAACACTTTCTGGATATCTTTCCATATCAGTTCATAGAGCTCTTTCTCATTCTTTATTATAGTTACATGGTACTACATTGTATATGTGCTACAGTTTATTCGACCAGTCTTCTATGCTTGGACTTCTAGGTGGTTACCAATATTTATAAGAGTGCTACACTTTGTACATATATGTTTTTACATTATTGAAATTATGTCTTCAGGTTAAACACCTAGAAGTGAGAATGCTGGTTCAAATGGTAAGAGAGTGTGTGTGTGTGTGTGTGTGTGTGTGTGTGTGTGATATTGCCAAATTCCCATCCATAAAGATCAAACCATTTTGTATCCCCATGAGCAGTGTATGATGCATCAATTTCTCCACAAGGGCTGCTCATTTGATTTTGTACAATGGTGACATTAAAATATTCTTCCCATCTTCCATCACTATCATTTCAAATAATTTTAATATTTCTCACTATTTTAATAAGGGAGAAAGACCATAATTAAAATAAAAGATAACAACTCTTTAAGCTTAAATTGAATAAACATATCTCTTATTGTGATTGTTTTTCTTTTCGCTGAAGACAAATGTATCTCTACCCTGTAATCAGAGGAATCTTTTTGAAATGCACTTCTGATCACGTCTCTCCTAAACTGGAAATCCTTCAGGGTTTTTTCCACATTTCCTCAGATCTTAACATGGCTTTATTATGGTCTATAAGTACATGTAAGGTCTCAGCCCTATATCTACAGCCACTATGATTTTTAGTTCTTTCAGTATACCAGACCACACAGGGCCTTTGCATGTGCTTCTTCCCTTGCCACCATTAAAGAAATAGATGAGTCAAAAACAAACAGAAAATCCAAGTTCTTATCCTTACTGTACCTTAACTTGTTAGGTGACCTTATGCCAGTTACTTAACCTTTAAATACTTTAGTTTCCTTAACCTAAGGTGAAGTAGTTGTATCAAATGACCTACAGGTTCTCTCAGTTTTAAATTGTGAATTTACCAGAAATCATTTTGATGGGAAAGAAACAGAACTAGCATAATCCCCCTATGGCTTTTAACTATAACTTGACTTTAAGTATATAACACATATTTGTTCCACTTTCTAATTATTAAATTTTAATCATTTTCAAAAGTTACTTTATTAGTCGACTGTATGAATAAAGCGAGGTTTGAGTTTGAAAATGATTACTAAATTCATAAATTAACTCTACTTCTGGGATCCTGTGTCTTGGATTCTGATTTTGTCACTGCTTTCAGTACTTTAATCACTGTGATGAGAGGTAATTTTATATACTTTTAAAGAATTATTGGAATACCTCTTTTTTTGAGAGCAGGAGGAAAGGGAAAGACTTGATGGTGAAGTTGGCCGAGATTTAATTTCATACTCTTTTATTATCTTGATCTGTCCTGTTTAATTGATGATTCTTTGTACTCTTAAAATTGACTGTCAGAAAATGGGTAGCAGACATCAGGTAAAAAGGCTAAAGAGAGAGATTAAATAGATATTTGAGAATTAGTGATTTTAGGAGAATGTGTATGTCGAAAATGTTGCTAATTAAGTAATACTGTCAACCATTAAGCACTCTGGTCTTTTCAAATACATTTTGGATCCTTAAGTTTGTCCATTAGTCCCTTTTACTTGGAAATCATGTTATAAGTGGATAATTTGATTTCCAGCCTAAGCCCAAAAGAGCTTTTTAAAAAACGTTTTATCTTAGGATTGACTCAAGATTCATCTATTAGTAAGCACTGTTTATAAAATTTTCTATGTATTTGTTCACAACTAAGAACACCGGGTTACATCTTCCCTTACTTGTATCTGGGTTTGGATTGCCATGCAAATACTAAAAAAGTTTGGCAGTAGTAACTTAATATATTGACAGAAGCCTCAAGTATCTTGTTTATTCATTAGCGATTCAAAATTAAAGAACCAAAAAGCAATTGTTTCAGACTTTTGCCAGCTAGATACGAGTCATGAATTAAATGTTTCTTAGTTGGAATATGAAGTTTGCTGATGTTCCATTTTATATTTTCTATTCCTTAACTGAGCGACTGATCTTTAAATAGCAATATCTATAATTAATATTTATACCTTAAACTTGCTTTCAGTATCTTGAATGGAGAATATAAAGTCAAAACTCCTTGATAAAGTAGTGTCTTCTGTTTCTTTAAATTTTTGAACATATGTTATGTACAGTATATATATTTTTGTACATTCTTTTGGTAAACTAGTTATTTAGTTGGTATTTTCTCAGAAAAGGTCATTTCTGAGGTTAGAATCATTATCAGGATCCTGGGGAGCTGTTTTCCACATCTTAAACATATTCTCGTCTTCTGTTCCTTTGAAGGGCATTAATGTAGAACAGAAGATTAAGTCATCTACTCTTTTATAGAGATTTTGAAAACAGTGGGTACAGTTCTTTGGGAGGGAGGGCTTGGCACTGTCACTTTAACAGAAAGTAAAATTCTCAGAGTTCTAGTAACACAGGTTTTCTGGGGAAAGGGGAAAGGGAAAACTCTCGAATATGTAATTTACCATAAAGTGCCGTGCTAACAAAGGAAGATAACTTTAGTACACTTTCTGTCCGTGCAGTTGAGATTTACCCAGGATTTGAAGTTCTCGATGAGAAAACTAATATTTTGTTATCTGTTAGGTATTACTTTATGAAAAATCCTACAAAACTTTGATTCATCTTTCCCTTGACAAGAAGGCCACAAAAATTTCTCTAGTTATCACAAAAACAACAAATACCTAATAAATGTTTTGCTTGTGGTTTAAACTAGTAGCCATGCTTTGAGATCTTGCCCACAGAACTTAAAGCCAAGAAAAGCTCTGAGAAATCTCAGTTACAACTTCCCTTCTCCTTTCTTCCACATCATTAAGTTGCTAGTTGTTTTTCAAGAGTGCTAGGTCTATTTATTCTCTGAAGAGTGATATCAAAGAGGTCCTACAGGACCAATTGAAGACATTAAGGATTTGTTTTGCTTTTGGTTTATCTAAAGGAAACCATGGCTACCTAAAGAAAACCCCCCACTTTTATTTTATTGAAAATGGATTACTTATTTAGCAAATGACTATGATTTGTCTGAAATCATTGTAGCCCAAACCCAGAGAAGAG
The DNA here is from genome assembly GCA_030068075.1 of Paguma larvata. NCBI lineage: Eukaryota > Metazoa > Chordata > Mammalia > Carnivora > Viverridae > Paguma > Paguma larvata. The sequence goes on from CM057839.1 coordinate 56,844,350, forward strand.
CAAAAATCAAATTTAAATTTTAAGAATATTTGTCCAAAGTTGTATTCAGAACATGAAAGATTAGATGTAAAAATCAAGTAGACTGAATGCTGAATTTAATTATATGTCATTTTTCTCAAATAAAAAGTATCCTTTTTTAGTTAACTTTGGAGAACTGCTTGAATTTGAAAGAAAAAAATATGTTGGAAAATGAAAAAGTTTTAGTGCAGCTGGTCCTTAATATCTAAATTATAGCTCAACTCAGTACCTTTTCTGTATTTAAGAAAATGAAAATGTAGTTGTACTGAGTAATTTGGCCCTGTAGTTTTCCTGCTTTTTACGTAAGGAGCTATGTTTTTACTTTATAAATTATATGGACATATAGTAACATTTTGCGTACTGGAAATAATATTTTCATCTGTTCAGTATTTGGCTTTAAGTGGTCAAGAGGGGAGGAAAGTAATGTATTTATTTATCACTTTTTAAGTGCCAAGTTTGTATTTCACTATCTTATTATCTCTGATGTTTCTGACTTAAAACACTTAATATACAAGTTACTTATTATGATATGATATAAATATGCCTTTAAAATGTACCTCCAAGTAGTATTTTTATAATTAACTTAGCAAAACAATAATCTTGTTAGTTTCTTCCCTTTCAATTTTGGTGATGTATATTATTTTGAAAATAAGTGCTGTTATATCCAGCAAATGGATCAAAATAACAATTTTAAAGCATACTCTACTATATAGTGAGATAGCATATGCTTATGACAAAATCCTAAATATTACCTGGAAGTGTAACTGCTAGAGATCCCCAAATAATATTAATGTGTTGTTAGTCTACAAAAAACATTTTTGGCTGTTTTTTCAACAACACTCCCCAAACACTTACTATTTCACATTACTCTCCCTTCTCATTTATAGTTCAAGAAACATGATTAATAATTTCAATTAAAATTGAAATAGAAATTAGATATATGTTGAATAAAAATATTAAACACTTAAAACATTTATTAGTTATAATTCATTTAGTTTAAAATTGCTAAGAAATTTAGACAGTACACATGGTCACCTCATGATTGAAATCACAGCCACTTTTAGACTTTAAACAACTTTTTTAGGGATTTTTTTTTTAATGAAGAGGAAGGAACAGATCAAAATGGCTCAGAAAAATAAAATAGTATGTATACAGAACAGAATACATTTTTAATACTTAACGCATTGAATACAATTTTTTATACTATAACTTTAAAATGTCCACATGTTTATTTTCTTCCAGAGGTGGAGAAATAGTTGTCCAAGAAAACACTTTTCACAGTTGAAGGAACTTAGAGGTTCCTAGTGAAGTCCCAGCGGTTTTATTTCAGGCAGCTTATATTGTAGATTCACTGTCAAATATCTTACTTTTCAAGGTCTGTAAGTTATGTTGAATAAAGTTCTCTGTGCTGTGAACTTCAGAGAATCTGAAATCACTTCTCCTAGTGGACCAGTTTTTCATTTTTATTGAATTCTGAATCGTGTCCGAAGTGAAGTAGTAAACTATAGGGTCGAAGCAACAGTTTGAAACGGCAATGCAGAGAGTGATAGGGTACATAGTCCTTACTGCTGTCACTGCTGAGCAATTAACAAATGTTTGTGTCCTCATAAGAGAATATAAAATAAGATTGATGTTGTAAGGCACGAAACAGAAGCAGAATATGACCAAATGTACAAAAATCATTTTTAAAATTTTAGTTTTGTTGATTTTGCTTCTACTTAATGTAACAGGTTTATTTAAAGTTCTTAGCACCATACTAGAACAAGTTACGTTTAAAATTAGAGGAATAAAAAATCCTACTATTTCGATGAAAATTACGATCCTTGAGAGGTACGTTTTCCATGTGGCTTCTGGAAATTTTTCAAAGCAGGCTTCTGAGGCATTGTTACCCTGAGAGTGGGTAGACTGAAAAAAAACTGCTGGCGCACTTCCTCCTATCACAGTCAGCCACACAGCAAGGCACACGATTTTTGCATTTCGTTTGGTTCTTAGAGTCTTTGACTTAAATGGGTGGACGATTGCCAGAAACCGATCCACACTAATACAGGTTAAGAACAGAATGCTTCCATACATGTTGGTATAAAAGAGCATCACTGAAATTTTACAAAGTTGATCTCCAAATGGCCAATTCTGGGTTGCAAAGTAAAAAATCCTGAATGGTAAAGTAAAAACGAAAAGCAAGTCTGACATTGCCAAGTTAATCATGTACGTTGTAGTTTCATTTCGCACTTTGAGGGTGCAGATGAAAATGTATATGGCAACACAGTTGGATATTAACCCAAGCACAAATACCATACTAAACATGCACCCATACAAAGTGTACTTAAAGGAGTCATCATAGTAGCATTGGGAGCTATTATTGCTTACCATTATAAAAGCACGTCCAGTTTACAGTGTTGAAGTCCTTTGGTCTGCTGCAGTCTTCTTTGGTATTCAGATTGTGACCACTTTATAACCTCCAGAGTATTTGCAAATTCTTTGTATCTTTGGGTGGTTTTATAAATATTTCCTTTTTCTTCGAAATCTCGACAGGAAACATGAAATTCGTTGTTGTAAATTTTCCACTTGGTTCTTCAGCAGTAAGATTCTCTCATTTTCTAATTTCCAGAAAATCCGTGAATCCAGGGTTTAGGTAGCCGACGAACAACTTTAAAACAAAACGTAGTCAGTGAAGCCAGCTTGTTAGATTAGAAATTTAAAGGAAAGCTGTATTTTGAAACGAGAATAAAACTACTCATCTGGTGAACTTGTATTTCAACAGGCAAGGTGAATATTTCAAAGTCGAGGTTTCTTTAAGCTCCAGAATATTTAAGCTAAAGTTAGCAAGCTTTTTCGCTTTTCAGTGCAGAGTTTCAGAGACTTAAACATTCCCAGTTTGTTCTCACTTACTTCTTGATCCTTTTAAATACGGTTTTCCTTTTTGGTATTCCTGAAGTGAATTCCAGATGGTAGTAAGCAGGAGAGTCTTTAAAGTTTCCGAAATAAATTCCTAAGCGTGTTAGCTCTTGCAGAATTGAAGTCTTTCCTCCGTTGCCAGATGTATTGTGAGATGGGCTTTCTCTGAAGTGAAAAAGAAAGGCTCGCTAGATTTGTAATATGACATCACAGGAAGAAGAGGCTGGGCTTGGACAAAGAGAGGGTTCAGCCCCGTTTGTTTGCAGTTCCTTTAATCTGATAATGTGTCTGCTGGGAATATACCTAGGAAGCTTGCAAATGGTCACTGGTTGTTTAGCTGAGCCTCTGCCCTTTAACTCTTTTTATGCAGAAATGCCTTCTGGGATGTTGACTACCTCACAGGGAGTTTTCTTTCTCTCCTTTTATTTCTTTGTATTTGGTAGTAATAGTTAAGAAAGAAATCAGTATTAAGCCTGTTTTTCTCTTATTTGATTGCTTTTGTATTTGGCATAGGACTTTTTTTTAAGAAATAAAATGTATAGGAGTGTGTATTTATAAATTTAAATTGTTTGTGGTATCTTAATATAGCATAAAAAAAACTGTTTAGGAGAAATTTAATCTTTAGGATTAAAAAGGACTTGACTGACCCAGTGCCGCTCTTGGCTTCTGTTTGCCATAATTATTCCTCAAGATGTAATTGGTGTGATTGAGAGTGGCTCCAATCCTGAATCTCTTCAGTTTCTGATGACGGAATTTTCTAACATTCTTTCCTCTTTCCTGTAAAATCGAGTTAATATTTTAGAGCATTTTCAATTTTAAAATTACCACTTACACCAAAGAATAAATTCAAGAACGTTCACATTTGGTGTGGTATATTAATCTTTCTTACACACAGAGCTAAATCGCAGCTTTTTAATGAACTTCCCCCCCCAAATTGATTAAAGTAAGTTTTACAGAATAAAAGTTATACTACTTGGCTAAATTTTAGGTTCATAACTATATTTTCCTTATCTCTACTCCACACCTTACCCCTCTTAATATGATGTTAACTATATATTGGAATATGGTTCAGATTTTGTCTTCAGTTAAAAGCTCTTATGAGTTGTTGATGAATATATTTAAAGAATACTCATTTTTTAAAGCCCAAAGATATTGGAGCAATAAAGTATGTGCAGGATGGGAATAATTGAATATAGATATTATTACCTCAAGGATTGAATTACTACAACCTTTGGACACATACTTGGTTTTTTTTTTTGTTGTTGTTCTAAAATGACCATTTTTCAGAAAAGTCTAAATCCAGTTATGTTTTACTGTTGCTATTTTCTTTTTTTAAATGTTTTTATTATTTATGTTTGGGAGAGAGAGCATGGGCAGGGGAGGGGCAGAGAGAGAGGAGGACAGAAGATCCGAAGCAGGCTCTGCACTGAAAGGAATGAGCCCAATGCTGTCCTCAAACTTACTAACTGATGGGACTCAAACTCATTGAACTATGAGATCAAGACCAGAGCCAAAGTTGGACACTTAAACTTAGCTGACTAAGCCACCCAGGTACCTTGACTGTTGCTGTTTTCTAGTTTGGTTTAGTTTGGACCAAAACTCTAAGTGTCATTTTTGAAAATTTAGGGAATTTATGGGTGATTTGTTTTTCCTTCCTAAATTACTTAACTAATTTAAAGTAATACGTTGGGGCGCCTGGGTGGCTCAGTCAGTTAGGCGTCCAACTTCGGCTCAGGTCATGATATCGCGGTCCGTGAGTTTGAGCCCCGCGTCGGGCTCTGTGCTGACAGCTCAGAGCCTGGAGCCTGCTTCGGATTCTGTGTCTCCCTCTGTCTCTGCCCCTCCCCCACTCATGCTCTGTCTCTCTCTGTCTCAAAAATAAATAAACATAAAAAAATTAAAAAAAATAAAATAAAAGTAATACATTGCAATAATATATTTTAATACCTTTTTAATTATAAAATTAAGTTTAGCAACTTTTGTTGTTTGTTGATGAATCCTCCCTGAATTGTATTACTTTTTTATTGTTTTGACTGGTAAATTTATAATAAAGTGACACCAAAAAATTAGTATTATTTATAATCAATAAACTTAAATGTTAAAGGGCTGAATTCTTTGTGTATTGTATTGGTGTGGAAAAGAGTTAGCCTGTGTGTATTCATATAAGAAGCAGGTGAATAGTAACAAGATAAATAGTTAATAAGCTTATATTCCTTTTTTTTTTTAATGTGTATTTATTTCTTTTGAGAGAGAGAGAGAGAGAGTGAGCAAGGGATGGACAGAGAGAAAGGGGCAGAGAGAGAATCCCAAGCAGGTTCCTCACTGTCAATGCAGAGCCCAATGCAAGGCTCCAACTGTCAGATCATGACCTCAGCTGAAACCAAGAATCAGATGCTTAACCAACTGAGCCACCCAGGCACCCAATAAGCTTGTATTATTATTAGAGAAATTTTTTCTGTTATAGTTTCTTAATAATCTATTACTCTGATAATCTCTTTAGTCATCATTAAATAATGAAATAATAAGCAGTCATATGCCCTGATCTTATATACTTCTGCCTTTCATTTTGAATATGGCATTTCCTCAAAGAGTTAAAAATTATGTTAATGCTATATTGGAATATTATTCTACATATTGTTGTTATTTACAGGACTTAATTACTTAACTGTTCATTTCTTGTTTTTCATGTTTATTTTGCTTATAGATCACTATTTTTGAATTAAGATTTTTGTTATCAGTATATTTGTATATGTTTGTATTTCTAATTTTTATACAGTGTTTGACCCTTAGTAGATACTCACATGTTTGTTGGTGAATAAATCATACCAGTAAACTTTAATTTTTTGAAAGGTGTTTCTGCTGAGAAAAAAGAACAAAAGCAGAAGGGCTGTCTGCTTCAGGGAAGATCATTAAATGCTGGAGTTTTCAAGATACTTGTGTCAACTTCTAATTAAGGAACCAAAGTGAAATTAGATACCTTGAAAATTCCTTAGATTAAGATTTGAAAAATATATAGTAACTAATTGGAAAAGGAGTTAAATAAAAATAGCGAATTGAGTATATATAATAGGTACTTTGTATTTGATAGCCTCAGGCCTAACTGTTATTTTAATAAGAGATTTGTATACTTCTGAAGGTTAAGTCTGTGAATCAACTTGTTTCTTGTGTGAGGTTTTCTATTAGTGAATCTCATTATGCAAGTCATCACTTTTCAAGCTTTAATTTTATCAGAAAGCCAATTAAATAACCAGCTAGCCTATAAAGTAGATGTTTGATTCACTACAATAATGATATAAATCATTTAGTTGTGTAACTCATTTTTCATCAGGTTGAGAGAGAGTATTCTGTTAGTTAACTATTACAAGTTTAAGGATTTGAGTAACTTCTGAGTTTTTGACTAAATTTCTGCTACAACTGTGACTTTGAGGAGGCAACAAATCTGACTTGATTCAAAATAAGCTCATAATAATGTTTGTTGAATGAATAAATAAAGCTTTATTAGACACCCACTCTAAACAAATAATGCGTAAGGTGTGCTCCCCAGCCATTACTTTCTCTTATTTTCATCAAGCCTATTTTCTAGACTTGTTAGTAAGGTCACTCACTTCCACCTTTCTGGGCTACCCTTGTTACTCTTACCTGTATGATTGTTATAATGCCTTATCTTGTCTTCTGTTCCCGCCCCGCCCCGCCCCCCCCACCCCGCCAGCCTGTCACAGATCAGCTCATGAATGAATCAACTATTTATTCACTTATTACCTTTCTGCTTCCAAAAAGAATTTAAAGCTGTTGATGATTTTAAAATGGTCATAACTGATGGAACTAAACGTTAAGATTTTAGCATTTTATTATATGGAAATTATACCTGAACTTTAAAAGCTTAAGAAGAAAGTATAGAACAGTTACAAAGTTCGAATATGAGAAATATGAGAGAAATTATTGTGTACATTAGTCATTTTCATTCTAAAAATTACTCATTTTGAACACTACAATGTTTACAAAAGACAAAAAAAAATTTAAAACACAGATTCATAACATGTTAGTAAAAGAATAAAAGCCAGGTGCTAGCAGGGAGAGAGAAGGGTGGGAAGGGCAGAATATGAAATAATGATGTTAGAAAAATCTAGGCTAAGGGAAGTTGCTGCATTTGATGCAAGGCAGAAAAGGAAACCATAGTGGATTATGTTGCTTCTATTTAATGAAGAAAAACATTCCCATGTGTCAAGGGAGAAACTTTTCTTTTGCTTTATCTCAGAAATACATTGTGAATCTTTACCATGAACCATTAAATGACCAGTGCAGAGTGTTTTCTAATAATTCAAGAAAAGCACCCGAGGTCAAATTGTGGTTTTGAGAAACATGCTGTATATTGGTAGATTAATGTAGTCCAAATATATGTGGTGATTTGGTTTAATGCTGAGACAGTTTTGATAGTCTAGTGCAAGGGATCTCTGCTTGAAGACCTTGACATCTCTAAGACTACTGTTCAATTCATTGCCCTGAGAATGACATCCTTGGCTTTGACGAGATTCTCAATAAAACTATGACTAAAAACATGAAAGAGACCACAGATCTTAAGAACTGAAGGATTAGCAAGTCTGCAAGCTGTTTCTCTGAAATATCTGAAAATCTCAGAAATATTTTGAAAATTTTTCTCTATGGATAGACTAGAAGGAAAAAGACTATTAGATGCTAGTGCAGGTTTCTTATGAATGAAGTACAGAAGTGTATATGTAGGCAATAAAATGTAAAGCTGTAATTTTTTTAATTATGAGTAAGGGAGGTGTGAAAGTGTTATATAAAGAGCACAGGCAAAGAATCAGAGAAGCTTGTTATGCAGTCATTTGACCTTTCTAAGATTTTGGCTACTTGGCTGTAAATTGAGGGAGCTGGACTGCTCAGAGGTCTCTTCCTGCTTCTATACCTGATTCTGATTCTTTAAATACATGAATGCTTAACCTGCTAGATTGGTTCTTTTCACTCTCAGGTGTAACAAATCAAGGAGTCACTTTTTATTCTTTATGTTTAAAGAGATCTAATTTTGAAAACAGGTTGTACAAGAAATACGTACAAGAAATACTCTTTGCTTAAGCCAAGAGTCTCATAAGAAGAATTTTGTTAACATGTTATGTTGTAAAGATTTAACGTTGAAAAAAAGACTTTCCTTTGTTTTTCTGTAGCATTTTTCTTTAAAAGGTTTTTCTTTCCAAAGCACAAAGATGCCATGTTCTTACTATAAAATTGATTGAAACTTTAAAATACTTTCTTATTAAAAGTTTCAATGGCCATAATTGGAGTTATGCCTAAAATAACATTGAATATGAGATTTGTAAAAATAGTTGGATAGGAGAGTATATGAAAGTTCAAGTTCAAAATAAAGTGTGGAGCAGTAAAAGTTTAAAATGTAAGAAAAATACTCTAAACTTGTGTTGAATGCAGCAGATGTTTATTGTGATGAGATGTGACTCTTTAGCATTCTCTTCCGTATCAAATTTACACTTATTTTTAAAAATGTTTTATTTTTTTATTTTGAGAGAGAGAGGGAGAGAGCATGTGCGTACATGGTACCAGGGAGGAGAGAAAGACAGGGGGAGAGCGAATCCCAAGGAGGCTCTGTGCTGTCAGAGCCTGATGTGTGGGGCTCCATCCTAGGAATCTTCAGCTCATGACCTGAGTTGAAATCAAGAGTTGGATGCTTAACAGACTGAGCCACCCAGGCGCCCCTGAAATTTACACTTATTAAAAAGCCACAGTTTTCTCATTTTGGAGTCTTGTGAAGCCTATTATGATAAAATTTTTATTTTTAAGTTCAGACATGAACAAAACTTTCAATTTGAGTAATGAACATTTGTAATTTATGACAATAAAGTATATTCATTTTTATAAAAAGATATTTTAACCTAACAAGACAATTTATTAAATTCTATACCAACGTGGTATTATTGTAAAGTGTGTTGATATCATTTGAAAGTGCTTTACCTTTCTATCATTATTGCAAACACTTAGTACTTTCTGTTACTCCTTACTGGAACATGAGTCATCTACCCAAGTTCAAAGGGTTGAACCTGCTTATAGTGTTGACTGGAAGTAGAAGAAAGATGTAAGGGGTGATGAATAATGATTTATAGCAAAGTAAGAGTAGATGGAGATGGTGGTTGAAGTAGGTTCAAGCAAAGAGGGTAAAGGAAATTAAGAGGAGCAGGAATATTTGTGGTGTAAGACTTAAAAACTTGAGTAAACATATTTATCGCTGCCAACACTTGAGTTGTCCCTTCTTTCATTTTTTCTATCTCAGCCTGCTCCCCACTCCTTCATTGCTGCCTCTTAAAATCCTGTTACATTTTTTATTGAGACCTTTCAATTTCATAAATTTTTTTGTATACTTCCATAGTACTTAGTTTGTCTTCCTTTTAAGACCTATTCATGCAAGTCAATTAAGATTAAAAACAAAGAGATCGCTTCAGTACAGAGTATAATAGTAAATGTTTATACAGGGTGGAGACGACACTCAACCAAGTCAGTTATAGGGCCTTCAGAGGAGATGATGTCTAAAGAAGGGTAGCCTTTAAAGTTGATTAAAGTTTTAAATTTTAAGTCCTGGTAGTAATGTTGTCTTTTTTCAACCAAAAACACATAAAATTATTTGAGTGATGATTTTCCCAATTTTCTCAAGAATGCTACATAATTCCATAATTTCTGGAAGAGAAGTTAATTCATCACATACAATGTATACTTTGGGGCATAAGGGTTTTGGTTCGGTCATAAATGCAGTTCAGGAAGGCCGTAGGTTGGTTGTAGTTTTCAAAGTCCTTTAACTACTTTAGAACCAGGTAGATGTAGTGGAAAAAAAAATCGAGATGTTAAGGGACCTAGATTTGTAATCCCAGCTGTGCTACTAAAAATTAATGTGACATTGAGCAAATAGTTTAATTTCTCTATTATTCATTTATAAAAGAGGAATACTAAACTAGATCTTTAAAATCCTTTTAAGACCTTATATTTCTATCTAATTTAATCTTCATACAAATTTTGAATGATAGAAAGAACATATATTATTGTCTCCAAGAAACTGAAAATCAAAGAAGTTGTGATTTGTCTAGAATTATTATGAAAGTGATTAAATGATGGAGAATGATGAAGCCAGAACTAGAAACCAGGTCCTCACCATTAAATACCCAGCCTGGTTCCTTGTACATTTTTGTCAAATTAGAGAATACAGTTCAATGAGTGTATGGAGCTGAAGCTAGTATTCTATCTAGTTCCTTGATGTCTAATCATGTTTTCCTGACATAACAGATGAATTCTAACCTTATTTTTTCTTATTGACATAAAATAGGAACCTTGGTTCATAGCTTAGGTGAATGTTAAGCAGAGAGAAACCTTGTTTGTTACATGTTTAAGCTGTATAGCCCTTTTGGTGAAACACTGTAGTCTAAAATTATGACAGATTTAGCTTAATCTCTTAGAGTAGATTAACATCCTACTGCAACTATCCTTCACACTTTTAGCTTCACTTACATTGATTTTATTCATTCATTCATTCATTCATTCATTCAGAGAGAGGGCAAGGGAGGGAGAGAGGCAGAGGGAGAGAGAAAATTTTAAGCAAGCTCCATGCTCAATGCAGAGCCTGATGCAGGACTTGATCCCACAACCCTGAGATCATGACCTGAGCCGAAGTCAAGAGTTGGACGCTCAACTGACTGAGCCACCCAGGCACCACATATTAATTAAAAAAAAAAGTTGGAAATGGTAAAAGTACTGTGCCAGATTTTACATAGGGGAAAGAAATACTTCTTTTTCTTTCAAATGATTAGAACAGAGGTTTTCTGTGAATAGTAATTGAACATTTTCTTGCTCTGTTTATTATCAGAAATCCAGGTATTCTTCAGTTATATTTCAATAAGCATTTGTTGACTTTATCCACTACTGAAACGTGGAGAAACGTAATTGCTCTTTTAGGATGCTCCTGAAAAGCTAAATACTTGTGGCCAGAAAGCTGCCCTTTCATACACCTGAGTTCTTTTGTTCCCATTAATGAAATTGTGTTTTAGGAAAACCAAGTTCAGTGCTTTGGAGTGACTCAGAAGCAACTTGCTGAAAATGCATTGTTGAGTTAGATGTATACATCTGTAAAAGATTCGTAGGAGATGCCATAAGAAGCTAGGATTGATTCTCTACTTCTCAGATTGCCTCGCAAGAGTCTTTATGTCCTTACCCTATACACAGTGAAAACCATTGACAAACATTGCTGATGTGATTCATAGGAGAGAAACAACTTGAAACTATACTTTAAAAAGAACTTTGACCCTACATAAGGAGAATTTTTTAATGAATATGCATTCTGTATTTTTGAAAATTCAGGTAAAATGTTTTAAAATATATATACGTATCCTTTAAAAACGATTACTTGTTTAGCTTTTTTGATTAACTGGTGTTACTCTCATTAAATAATTCTGTATCAGGAGTAAACTGGAAAATGTAACAGAAAAAAGATTCCACTTAAAAGACCAAATAGTATAAAATACCTTAAGAATAAATGTAATAGGGAAAGGACAAGATCTAGATGAAAAAAAAAAGACCCAAAACTTTAATGAAGTCCATAAAAGAATACCTGAATATGTGACATGCAGTTATTTACTGGGACAAATTTAAAAGTTTAATGTTATTCCACTAAAAATCCCAATGGATTTTCAGTGAATGTCCTGAATATAATGGTGTGTGTGTATGTATATATATATATATATATATATGATATATATGTATATGTGTCATATATATAATTAATATTAATATATTATATATATAATTTATCTAGTTTTATGAACACTTATTGCAAATACACTTAACATCGGAAACATATTTAAGCATTTATGCAGATGTTTTACTCTGAACTAGAATTCAGAGAGACTGGCTCTTTTAACAGATAGTGATACTGAAGGTACATGGAAGAATTTATCAGTGAGATCCTAAACCACTACTAATCCTTTCGCAAAAGAAAATTTCTCTGGTCACTTCTTTTATTGGTTTGCTGGTGTGATTATTTTAATCAACTGATTTCACATTCTTGGAAGACTTGAGCGTTTCCTATCCATACCAGATGTCACTGGTGCTGCCTCAGAAAGGTTAGAAACAAAAGACCGGAAGGACTGACTCTACAAAAGGGCCTCTTTTAAAGCCCAGCTTTTTGTTGTTGTTTTTAGTTAAAAGTGGACTGTTTCAGCCAGGCCAAAAAACAGTTACTAGATTGTCGTCCTGGTTATAGAGATAGGGAAATAGGATAGACACATTTAATTTTTTTCCTTTTTGTGTTGTCTTTGATCTTGGGTATGCTGATATTTATTTGTTTATTCAGTAGCAAATATTTACGGAGTGCCAGTTGTGTGCCAAGGGCTCTTCTAGGTACTGGGATTACAGCAGAGAAAAAAAATTCCTGAGCTTTTATTTATTTGGGGGAGATGGGCATTCAATAAATAATTATATAATTAGTCAAATGGTGGTAAGGTCTCTGAAGAAAAATACATTTGGGAGGAAAAGGAAGGTAGTCTATATAGGGAATCCTAGGAAGGGCTTGCTGATAAAGGGACATTTGAACAGAGACTTGAAAGAAGTGAAGGAATGAACCATTCTTTAAAAATGCCCTCGGGACACCTGGGTGGCAGTCGGTTGAGCCTCCAACTTCAGCTCAGGTCATGATTTCACAGTTCAAGGGTTCAAGCCCTGCGTCCGGCTCTGTGCTGACAGTTCGGGGCCTGGAACCTGCTTCTGATTCTGTCTCCCTCTCTCTCTGACCCACCCCCCACTTGTGTTCTGTCTCTCTCTCTCCCTCTCAAAAATAAATAAAAACATTAAAAAAATTTTAAAAAAATGCCCTCCCCAATTTGTATTTCCAGCCTCATCTTACATAATTCACTTACCAGGTTCATATACCCAGAATTTTCATGGCAGTTGGAAATTTCTAAATAGTGTTTCAATTTGATAAAATTCCGCATGTCTACTTGTGATTTTTGTTTTGTGTAACACCTTATAAACTGGAATTGGTTTAGTTTGGTTTGGTTTTGGCTACTTGTCAGTGTTCCTGAAACTAAATACTTCTAGGAGAATACTATCTTTCATTAAAAGGAGCTCCAGATCAATAGTTAGTCAGATCCCACCCTGACTTCTGCCTCTCTGTGCAGTTATTAGGTTTGTCTTTTATCTTGATGCTTTGACTAACTCCTTATTACATCAGGACTGAATTTTCTTCTGGGTTCAGTTTCCCTGGTAGCAACATCTGACAGTCTGTATCAGTTGACTTCCTTGGCCTCTGTTAATTATCTGTGTTACATATGCTCGAATCTGGGATCTTAAAAGTACTTGTATTACAGTTATCCTTTCATCATCATCACATGGTATCCTAATTTTGGATTCACCTTTGATTCTTGTCATTGCGTCAGTCCTTCAAGGAGCCAACTCTTCTATTACTCTTCTGTTCTGACACATAACCGTTACCTAGCCTTACTCTCATTCTTGGATCTGTGACTTCACTTTTCTCTGACACAACCTCCCCATTTTCTAGACACATAGGACATCATTCTATGAGGTTGGCTTTTTAGTAATTTTTTCCTAGAAATAAATTTATTATTTATAACATAGGAGAGAGATTATTATTAAGGCTCTTACAGAACAATAAGAGGAATAGAAAAAATTAGAGAAAAGGGAGCATAACTCTACTTTTTTTATTTTTAATTTTTTTTAATATTTATTCTTGAGAGAGAGACAGACAGACAGACAGTATGAGCAGACAAGGGGCAGAGAGGGAGACAGAGAATCTGAAGCAGTCTCCAGGCTCTGAGCTGTCAGCACAGAGCCCGACGTGGGGCTTGAACTCATGAAATGTGAGATCATGATCTGAGCCAAAGTCGGACACTTAACTGACTGAGCCACCCAGGTGCCTCTTTACTATTCTAATAAATCAGCTGTCTGTGATTTTCCAGTTTTTTAAAAATATATATATATTAAATTTAAATTCCTGTTAACATACAGTGTAATAATAGTTTTAGGTGTACAATATAGAGATTCAACAATTCCATACATTACTCAGTGCTCATCACAGCAAGTGCACTCCTTAATCCCCATCACCATTTAACCCATACCTTCACCCCCATCCTTTCTGGTATCTATCAAGTTTGTTCTCTGTAGTTAAGAGTCTGTTTCTTGGTTTGTCTCTTTGTAGTTCCCTCTTTGTTCATTTGTTTCTTAAATTCTACATATGAATAAAATCATATGGTGTTTGTCTTTCTCTTATTTATTTTGCTTAGCCTTACAACTCTCCGGCTCCATCCATGTTGTTGCAAATGGCAAGAATTTAATTTTTTTTCCCAATTTTTTTTAAAGTTTATTTATTTCAAGAGAGAGAATGGGACAGGGACAGATTGAGAGGGAGAGAGAATCTCAAGCAGGTGCCACACTGTTAGTATAGAGCTCAATGTGGGGCTCAAACTCACAACCACAAGATCGTGACCTGAGCCAAAGTCAAATGTTCAACTGACTGAGCCACCCAAGTACCCCAAGATTTCATTCTTTTTGATGGTTGAGTAATATTCCATTGTGTGTGTGTGGTGTGTGCGTGTACCACTTCTTTATCCATTCATTGGTTGATGGACACGGCTGCTTCCATATCTTGGCTATTGTAGATAATGCTGCTGTAAACATTGAGGTGTATGTATCCCTTCGAATTACTTTTTTTTGTATCCTTTGGGTAAATACTGAGTACTGCAATTGCTGGATGATAGGGTTGTTCTACTTTTAACTATTTGAGGAACCTCCATACTGTTTTCTAGAGTGGCTGCACCAGTTTGCATTCCCACCAGCAGTGCAAGAGAGGTCCTCTTTTCTCCACATTCTTGCCAACACTGGCTGTTTCTTGTGTCGATTTTGCCATTCTGACAGGTGTAAGGAGATATCTCATCGTAGTTTTGATTTACATTCCCCTGTCTGTCAGCCATCTGTATGATATCTTTGGAAAAATGTCTATTCGTGTCTTCTTTCCATTTCTTCATTAGATTATTTGTTTTTTGGGTGTTGAGTTTGATAAGTTCTTTATAAATTTTGAATACTATTCTTTATCCAATATGTCAGTTGCAAATATCTTCTCTCATTCTGTTGGTTGCCTTTTGGTTTTGTTGATTATCTCCTTTGATGTACAAAAGCTTTTTATTGACACATAATTGACATATAACATTTTATTAGTTTTAGGTGTACAGCATAATGTTCAGTATTTGTATATATTGTGAAATGATTATGACAAAAAGTATAGTTAACGTTTATTGCCATAGTTACAAATTTTTTTTTGTGATGACAGTTTTTAAGATTTACTATCTTAGCAACTTTCAAATATACAATACAGTGTAATTAATGGTAGTCACCATGCTGTACGTTACCTTACCTCCTTATAACTTATTTATTTTATAACTGGAATTTTATATCTTTTGACCCCCTTTACCTATTTCGCCCATCCCCCTACCCCTCTGGCATTCACGTCTGTTCTATCTATGTACTCAGTGATGGGTTTTTTTTTTTAATTCCACATATAAGTGAGACCATACTGTATTTGTTTTTCTCTGTCTGACTTACTTCACTTAGCATAATGCCCTCAAGGTCCATCCATACTGTTGGAAATGGCAAGATTTTCTTCTTTTTTTATGGCTGAATTAAATATATACAGCACATTCTCTTTATCCATTCACCCATCAGTGAACACTTAGGTTCTAGGTTTGTTTTTGTTTTTAAGATTTTATTTTTTGGGGCGCCTGGGTGGCTCAGTCGGTTGAGCGCCGACTTCGGCTCAGGTCATGATCTCGCGGTCTATGAGTTCGAGCCCCGCGTCGGGCTCTGTGCTGATGGCTCAGAGCCTGGAGCCTGCTTCTGATTCTGTGTCTCCCTCTCTCTCTGCTCCTCCCCCACTCATGCTCTGTCTCTCTCTGTCTCAAACATAAAATAAACATTAAAAAAAAAAAAAAGATTTTATTTTTAAGTAATCTCTGCACCCAATGTGGGGCTTGAACTCACAGCCCCAAGTCCATACACTGAGCCAGACAGGCACCCCAAGATCTAGTTTTAATTTAAGTCTTTGCTAGTATACTTACGTAGTTGAAATCAAACAATAATTATCTCTGAGGTTTAGAAGGGATCACTGCTTTTATTTTTAATGTGCTATTAGAGAAGAATATTTTCCACTGTATCTTTTAAACTCTGTCTTACCATAAATTTCTCAAAATGATTTTAACCACTATCCATTTTAAACAATATGAAAAATAAATAAGTTAATTTCTGACACGAACATACACGTAAACGTAAAATGTAACCTCCTAGGAATAGATAAACTTTTTAGACTTTAATCTTTCTAAACAAAATACACATGTGCTTTTCTGTTTATAAAAGTACGCTTAGGTTAATTAGAAAATAGAAAAAGATACTTTGATGTTTTAAGGCATTTAAAGTCATATTTACTAGTTTATAAATTTAAAAACAGTGATTGGTTAGAAGCAGTAAAATTCTTGTCTAAGATACATACTGTCTGAAGACGAGAGTAGAGATTCTGCTGCCTTGCTTTCTAATACAGAGAAGGCTTTTTCAGGGACTTCCTCAAGGCATTATTCGTGCTGGAGGATGAATCTGGTCAGAGAATTTCTGCCACCAAATGAACCTTAAATAAGTATGCCACAGAAGACAGACTTTATTGAAAGTAAACCGTTTAAAATTACTAGTCAGAAACATAATAAAGCTTAATTCTTATTTGATAAAACTTTCACTGTCAATTATATTTTAGTAGATATGCTCTGCATTGTAAGACGATGATACCTTGGAGAAAATTTTCAGCTGAGGTGTAGATAGTTTATTTTATCCAGATTTGGTTCATTCGTCACCTTTGAATTAGTTTCTTCTTGAGAAGGAGCATATCTTAGAACTTTTACCTGTTACCTTCATGTTTATTTAAAGGTTACATGAAAATATGTTCTTAAAATATTGATAATTAGAAGAAATAGTCTTTCAGTATAATACTTTGTATTTGATAACACTCTAAGTTGAAACTTCGAAGGTTTAGAACTCTACTTTGGTGAATCTGTTTTGGGATTCAGTATTAATAATGAAAAAGGAGATTTTTAAATTCTTTTTTTAATGTTTATTTATTCTTGAGAGAGAGGGAGTAGGAGAGGGGCAGAGAGAGAGGGAGACACAGAATCTGAAGCAGCTTCAGGCTCTGAGCTGTCAGTACAAAGCCCTGTGCGGGGCTCCAACTCAGGAACCATGAGATCATGACCTGAGCCGAAGTCAGACATTTAACTGACTGGGCCACCCAGGTGTCCCACAAAGAAGATGTTTTTAATAGACAGATTATTATACCATTGCTCTGTTAGCAGAGACCTGAAATAGCATCAAACGTTTTGGTTTAGGTACTGTTACCACAAGCCCAAGACTCCTAAGATGCCCTTTCGCCATCAGGAAGCTCAGTGCAGCAAATGAAAGCAGCAGCACAGACACAGCCACAACAGGCAGCCTGTCCCAAGACTTCCCTTCATTGCCTTAGAGACAGCAGGACTGTAGAGGAACACCAGTAGAGAAGGTTTTACTCCCCACCCCCACCCCCATCCCCACACATACACCCCAACTAAGACACATGTGGCAGTCTGACCTGGCAATGATGTGTGTAGGCTCATATCTCCACCACCACAGTCAAGATACTGAACAGTTGTATCACACAAGGAACTAAAACCACATCCCTCCAGCCCCTCATGCCTGTCCCTAACCCCTGGCCACTGTGAGTCTGCCTTACATTTCTAACATTTTTTTATTTCAAAATGTAATATAAATGGAATCAAATACAATTATCTTTTTAAATTTATCTTTTTTTTTCCCACTCGGCCTAATTATCTAGAGATGAATTTAAGATATTGGGTGTATCAATAGTTAATGCCTTTTAATTGCTGACTAGTACTTCACAGTATGAATATAAATAGTTTTGTTTTGTTTTTTTTTCTTTTTTTTAAGTTTCTTTTGAGAGACACAGAGTAAAAGTGGGGGAGGGGCAGAGAGAGAGAGAGAGAGAGAATCCCAAGAAGGCACCACACTGTCAGTGCAGAGCCTGATGTGGGGCTTGAACTCGGGAACCGTGAGATCATGACCTGAGCCAAAACCAAGAGTCAGGCACTTAACAGACTGAACCACCCAGGCGCCCCTGAATGGACTACAGTTTCTTTAACCATATTCATATCGAAAGGTGTCTGGCCTGATTTCAGTTTCTAGCTATCACAAGTAAACCTCTATGAACATTAGTGGATAGTCTTTATATGAACTTGAGTTTTCATTACTTTGGGATATATACCCAAAGAATATAATTGCAGAATTGTATGACTATTGTGTGTGTTGTTTAATGAGACTGCCACAGTATTTTCCAGAGTGGTTGTACCATTTTAAATTCCCACCAGTAATACATGAGGGTTCCAGTTTCTCTGCCTTCTTGCCATCATTTGGTATTATCACCATTTTTTTATTTTAGCTATTCTGGTAATATAGGGAGAGTTCACTGAGGTTATAATTTACATTTCCTATTAGGATGATGGCTAATGTTACTGAATGTCTTTTCCTGTGTTTATTTGTGATCTGTATTTCCTCTTTACTAAAATGTCTCCTCATTATCTTTGCTCGTTTTCTAGTTGGATTGTTTGTTTTATTATCATTGAGTTTCATAAATTCTGATATATTAGATACTAGTCTTTTATTGGGGATGTGGCTTGCAAATAATTTCTCCTATTCTGTAGCTTTTTTTTTCCATCATCTTCTGTGGTCTTTCTCATAGCAAAAGGTTTTAATTTTGATGAAGTCCAATTTATCAGTTTTTCTTTTGTAGATCATGCTTATGGTATCAAGTCTAAGATCTCGAAGGTTTTCCTCTATACTTTTTTTTTTAATTTTTTTTAATGTTTTTATTTATTTTTGAGAGCAGGAGAGACAAAGCATGAGTGGGGGAGGGTCAGAGAGAGAGGGAGACACAGAATCTGAAGCAGGCTCCAGGCTCCGAGCTGTCAGCACAGAGCCTGACGCGGGGCTCGAACTCACAGACTGTGAGATCATGACCTGAGCCGAAGTCGGCCGCTTAACCGACTGAGCCACCCAGGCGCCCCTATACTTTTTTTTTTAAAGTTTTATAGCTTCACATTTTACGTTTAAGTGCATGATTCATTTTTAGCTTTTTAAAATTTTTTTGAAGATTATTTTTTTAAGTAATCTCTGTGCCCAACATGGCACTCAAACTCACAACCCTGAGACTGAGTTGCATGCTCCAGCCTAGTGCCCCATTTTTATTTTATTTTTGTATAAGGTTTAAGATTTAGGTCAAAGTTCTATTATTTTGGCTTATATATGGATATTTAATTTTTCCAGCACTATTTGTTGTAAAGCCTGTCTATCATTTTTCCATTGATTGGATTTTGCACCTTTTCAAGAAGAGAACAAAGAAGATGATGGGACAAATAGATGTAGTATCTAAACTAACATTTATCAATAATGGCATTAAATATAAATGGTCTCAGCACCCTCAATTAAAAGTGAAAGATTGTCAAAGTGGTTAAAAAAGAAAGACCCAACTCTGCGTTATTTACAATACACCAGTTTTAAATATAAAGATATAAATAAGTTAAAAGTAAAAGTATGAATCTCCAAAGATTAGGAGGCTGGATGGAACTAAGGATAATTGTAAGATTTGTACTGTCAGTGGTTAGGTGGTTGGTAACACAGTTAACTGTAGAGGATACTAAGGAGTCATAGCTGATTGATGATGAGTGTAATGAGTTCATGTTAATGTTTGAACATGTGAATATTTGATGGGTTTGCCACATATCCATGTGGAGGTCTGAGATATCTAGTTGGAAATAATGGATCTGGAACTTGAATGAGTAGCTTTGGTCAGAAATGTAGATTTAGGAATAGAATAGGTGTCATTAAAGTCATGATAGTGATTCGACCAGCATATATATTGGCAAGAGCATCCTGAGGAATATCAGTATTAAAAAAGTAGTAAACTAAAATGGGAAAGAACTGTCAGAAAGGTCAAGGTCAGCCATAGCCTATTTTCTATTCGAGTTTCCTTTTGCAAGGCAAAATGATCTTACAATGATTGAGCTTACCATAGTGCAAAAACATTTCCTGTAATGTAGGTCTAATAATATTCCTTAAAATACCCAGAAAACAATAGCAGTTCCTGCCTTCCACCTCTATTATTAATTTTTCTACCAGCACTAGAGACCTTGTGCTTACTTGGATAATCAGAGTCTCTTTTAGAAACACCTCAACTTGATAGACTTTAAGTCCTTGACTCTCTGGAAGAGAGTTCATGCTTGCTTTTAGAAATGTATGTTAATTATGAAATGTCATGTAGAGTAGACTTACAGCTTCTACTTTTTCTATCCATATTATTTATTCGGTGGGATTTATACTAATCTCGCTGTTAAAGTCTGGTTTCCATCACAAAATTATGTGGCAAAACAAAGTGAAGTGTTGTCCAGAAAGTGATTATGCTGACAGTTAATTTAAGTAGCTAAGTAATGACATGAGACAGCTTGCCTCAGTCTAAGAGAAAAACTGCTGTCTGAGTGCAGGATACGGTGCTATAGATATAAGTACATAATTTTCAGAAGTTAAGTATTCCACCAAATATTTTCTTTATCATCTTTAGAAAAACCATTTGCTGTATTATCTATTTTCTTTGTAAAGAATTACCCACAAGATGTAGCAACTTAAAACCACTAAAGTGTGTTATCTCACAAGTTTCCGAAGGTCAGACATCTGGCAGTGGCTTAGCTGTGTGGTTTTGGCTCCTGTTCTTTAAGGAGAGATGCAGTCAGGTTCAGGCTTTGCTGGAGCTGGAGAGTCTGCCTCCAAGTTCACTCACGTGGTTGTTGATAGGCCTGCCTTCTTTACTGGCTGTTAGCCAGAGCCTTCTTTCCTTTGCCATGTGGACCTCTCTTCATGGGACTTCTGGGAGCCGAAGATGAAACTGCAGCTTTTTTATAAGCTAACTCAGAAGTGACCTGCCATCACTTCTGCTATATGCCATTGACCAGACTAACCCTGGTACAATATAGAAAGGCTCTTCACAAGGGTATAAATAACCCAGTGGCAGGGATTATTGGGGTGGAGGCTGGCTGCCACAGTTGATATTTAATGTCAATTAGAAAATCATGTAATCACTTTTCTTCTTTGTGTTTTGCTGTATTTTAATTTAACCCATGATATGGCTATGTTGTTTGTATAACATTCTAGAAATATTTATTGAGTATCCATTATGTGCTAAGCACTGAGATTTTATTAGAGCTCTCTAAAAGTCTCATCTGGGCCCTATTAGTCACCTGCTTAAAATCCTTTAATTAGTTAATCCTCTGCTATTTCTTTGCTGTAAAATCTGTGTTTTAGCTCTATGGAACGAATCATCTCAGTTTTAAAGTCTTAGGTCCATGGTGCCATTCTGAACACTTTATACTTATCATCTCATTTAATAGTTGTAACAGCCAACTCTATGAGGAAGTATTACATTTTATGGGAGTTACATGAAATTTCTCTAGGTCATATTTTCTCTTGTTCAGAGGCATCTCTTCTGCTTTCCACTTGAAATGACTTCTGTCTCTAGGACTCAAATCAGGCATAACCTTCTTCCAGGAAGTTTTCCCCAACGTACCTGATCTGAATTCAGTGTCCTTCTCTTGATTTCCAGTATATACCCTGCGTATCCTTTGATTATGGAGCTTACCACTCTGTATTGTTGCTTTTTAATTTACTTATCTGTTTCTTTCATTAGACTAGAGACTATAGCATAGAGTTTAAAAACAAGGGCTTTGGAGTGAAAAAACTTGGGGCCACATCCTAGATCCACCATTTACTATCTGTGCCTTTGAGCAATTTAATCTTAATTTACCTTTCTTCACTTGTAAAATGACATAAAAAACAGTATCTTTCTCCTAGAGTTTGTTGTGGGGATGAAATAATATAAATAAAGTGTTGCGTACTTTTCCTGGTATTCAGTAAATCTATTAACTCTTCAAGGACAGCATTTTTTTATTATGTGCCATGTACTATACCAAACCCTTGTGTAGTTTATTTAATCCTCACAATAACCCAGTATGGTAGGTACTGTCATTGATTTTGTATTCTTCTTAGCGGCTGTAGTTCCTATCATAGAATGTGAGTATTTGTGGAATGGATGAATGAATGAATGATAGATGCAATTGTGGGGAGTAGAGCTTATTGTAGGGCGAGCTAACAGTGTGGAAATGTGGCTAAAGGCAAGACAGTCGGCAAAAAGAATGAAGAAAAAATGAGCAAATGAACATGGTTTACATCATTGTATGGGAGCTAATAGCACACAACCTCTAAACAGATGTGCGTTTAAAATGCTGCTCCACAATTTACTGGCCATAAGACATGGGGCAAATTTCTTAACTTCTGTGTTTCAGGTTCTCTGTAAAATAGGGATACAGTAGTATGTACTTTATAGATTTACTATGAGGATTACTTGAGATCATGCTTGCAAAGTATTTAGCATAGAACTTGGCATACAGTAGATACTCAGTAAGCATTAACTAGTACTATTCTTAAATTGAGAGAATCAAGAATACAGAATTTTGGTAGTAAAGGAAGTAAAATGTTATTATGAAGTATGTGGTAATGACTTTGAATCATTAGTCATAGTTATCAAGATTAGATATGATGGAAAGGAAGATCACGGTTGTTCTTCTGCCTTACAGTGTGGTCCCCTCACCAGACAACCCCAAGTTTTTGCTGTGGGTCTGGCATTAAAAATTAGTTCTTGTAAAGTTAATGAAATGTTTCTAATACTCTGCCATCTTACCCTATCATCACTTTACCCCAGATGTTGGGAAAATAAGAACCAAAAGTCTCCTGTCATTGATTGACTATGTTATGAGTTAGGGAATTTCTGAGTTTCACAGTAGAGACTACACTTTCCTATCTGACCGATCTCAAATTTACCTGGGTTATTAGCATTCTGGAAAATAGAATTTAGGGACTGGTTGAAAGGATGCCTTTTGAAAAAGAAATGGAGTTTCAGTAGTATTGCTATTTAAGAAAGAGTGAGTCAGTTTTTAGAAGTTTATATAAAAATTAGAAAAATAAAATTAGCCCTTGAGGGAGTGGCAGAGGAGAGATAAATGTAAGAGAGATAGGGCAGGGTTGGCATGGGAAGACGCCGGAATAGTGGGATTACATTAGACTCTAATGAGAAGCTTTTCTAAAATGTAGATATTATTAGGTTTATACCTGTCATTATCAGAATTTTAGAGGTTGAGGAGAAATCTCACCTGTGTGTTTAATAAAGCTTCCTTAGGGGCCCGACCTTCCAGCTAAGTTAGAAGCTATATCAGAAAGTAAGAGTTTACCTTATAAAATGTAATTGTGGTATTCTAAGGATGACCTAGGCCATTGATTGTCTAAACTTAAAATTAATCATATCCTGAACTCGTATTACACCTAAACACATATGCACAATTTAACAAGTTTCTAAGTTTTGTTTTCTTGAAAACAATTCATTGTCCAGTCATCAAATAATTTTTCACACAAAACTTTGGCACTATGAATAGGTTAAACCTGCTGCAACATTTGCTGTCTTGGAATAAGATATGTAAGTAAAGGAAGGTAAAAATCTGATAGAGAGGCCTTGGCTAAGGCAAAAATTATTGAGAAGAATGACTTTAATTGTGATTATTTAATCATAGGATATGTGTTTTTGTTATTTTACAAATCCTTGTCATCAACATTATTAATAGATAATTGGATGACTCCTCACTTCAGCGTGCCAAGCATGTTTATTCCTCACCTTTGAACTCTCATCCACCCTTCTTGTGCTTTTCTTTTCAGTCAAAGTCCTCTCCTTCAAAGTTTGACACAACTTGATAATTTCATCATATTCAGATATACTGGTTTCCTGTCACAAACTTCGATACCCTCTTCCTCTTTTAATGTCTGTTTCTCACACTTTCTTAGTTCCTTCTATAGCATTAATTCCTCCTACTGTATGAATTCTTATTCATTTTGCAAATATTCATTATAGGTTTTCTTATACTTTCAGTTAGAATAAGATCTTTTCTTTGGATTAGGGACAATAATTTTCCCACAGTATTTAGTGTAAGTTCTACAAATAAGGACTCTTGAACATGATTTTATCATGACTATTACAATGGAGGAAGCTTTCATTGAATATGTTTGCTACACCCATTGAAGACTGTACTATAGGAGTGAACTTTTGACTCCTGTAATATTTCTGAAGCAGGCTCCAGGCTCTGAGCTGTCAGCACAGAGCTCGACGCAAGGCTCGAACCCACCAACTATGAGATCATGACCTGAGCCAAAGTTGGACGCTTAACAGACTGAGAAAATACTTTTAAGAATACATTTTGGGAAAAATATAAAGATTCTCCCTCTTCCCCCCCCCCCCACTCACCCTCTCTCTAAAAGAAAAAACTTAAAAAATTAAAGTTTTCAAGTTATTAAGAATTTCTGCATTTAGTCTATAACAAAGGGATTGCTTTTTGGGAGACTTTTGAAAACTGAGACAGAGAGAATCATGCTGTGTTTAAGGAATATAAAGATGACTAGTATGGCAGGAGTAAGGAGGAAAGTAGTAGAAAGTGAGGCCTGGGAGGTAGCAAGAGCCACACCTCAAGTTTGGATTTATTCTAGTGTGACGAGAAGTCTTTGGAGGGTTTTGAATAGGGTAGGTGGTGTGGGGAATAGCCTATTAGCTCTGTTGAGAAGAGCTGGGAAGCAGCAAGAGTGGAAGTGTGAAAACCAGTTAGAGGATGCTTTTGTGGTAGTACAGATAAAAGATAATATGACTTAGACTACAGTAATGTTAGAGATGATGAGAAGAAGTTAGACTTGGTATATATTTTGAAGTTAGAGTCAACATGAGTTTTCTGGATGGTATAGTGGAGTGTGAAGGAAGGAATAATTAAAGATGACTCCTCTTTTGCTTTGGACAGCAGGATATAAGGAGTAATAATGATATGGGAAAAACTAAAAAAGAGCAAGAGTTTTTGGTGGTAGAGGATTATCAAAGTTTATTTTGCATATAGACCTCAATTGAACATGTTGAGTAAGGTGGAAGAAGACAGATGTTTCTGAAGTTATTCTTCAAGTCCATTGGTATCTGGCAGTTGGAGGATTGTTTGTAATTTTTAATTCTAGCATAGGGCCACTTACTGAGTAGACAAACAAATATTGAGTGGATGGATGGATGGAATGTATGAGGTATACATTCATATATTTGAACAGATACATCCTCCTTTGTATAAAGTCATTTATTATGTATAAATAAGAACTTAACCATAATAATTTCAAATGCTTACATAGCACTTATTCTGTATCAGGCTTTGTTCTAAATGCTTAACATGTGTTATTAATTCACTTAATTCTCACACTACTATAATTTGTTATCATGATTAGTATCTCCACTTAACAGTTCAGAAAAGTGAATCATATGAGGTTAAACAACTTGTCCAAAGTTATGCAACCAATAATAAATGGCCAGGATTTGACTCCA
Source organism: Paguma larvata (assembly GCA_030068075.1). NCBI lineage: Eukaryota > Metazoa > Chordata > Mammalia > Carnivora > Viverridae > Paguma > Paguma larvata. The sequence continues at coordinate 56,869,854 of CM057839.1, forward strand.
GAGTCTCATACCTGCCCACTGCACTATATTTCTTCTCATTATCATGACATACTCATTATAAACATATCTATATATCTGTGTTACCACTTAGGTTGGAGGAGATGGAGTAATAAAAGTGATACTTGAGTGAACATAAAGACTATTGGTAAAAAAAAAAAAAATGCTACCTTAATCCTTGGAGGAGGCATTCACTTCAGTATAATCCTATTATGCTAATCCACAGCCCAGCCTGTTGTGCTAATCTGAAGAGAAAGTAGAATGGCTGATTTGTAGTATACCTAAATCCTGTAAAGGCTCAGGTTTACTTGCATTTCTTTGTGAGTCTTAGGGTCTCTTAAAATGTCATTGAAACAAAAATGGGAATAAGCTGCTCCTACTGAATATATGTGGATTTATACCCACATAATTTTAGTTAAATAAATATATTCATTTTGTCAGAGGCTAGAAAATGTAAAACATTGAATATGACATATGCGTATCAATTGGTGTTAATAGTTAGCATTACTTTACTCCAATGAAAGCCTTTACTTAGATTGCACTTCGGAGTGCCTCTAATGAAAGGAAAGAATAGAAAAGAATTACTTATAATAAAAATCACATTATGGAAGCTGTAGGAAAAAAACCCAATATTATTTATTTTTTAAAGATTTAGTTTAACTTCGTTTATTGTGGTTTTAGTCAAACAGGTTTTTAGTTTCTGTGTAATCAGCTCCGTTCATCTTTTTCTTTGACTTCTGGATTTTGGTCAAAACTAGAAAGTCTTTTTTTTTTCTTATATCATAGATCATTTAGTGAAACATTTTAAAAAGTGATGAAAACAACGCTAACATAGAACAAATAACCACACAAAACCAAATCTGTCAGCAAGTATAAATGTCTAAAATCACCCAAATTTGGGGGTCGTGGGTGGCTCAATCAGTTAAACATCTGACTTTGGCTCAGGTCACGATCTCAGCGTTTGTGAGTTTGAGCCCACAGAGTTGGGCTCTGTGCTGACAGCTAAGAGCCTGGAGCCTATTTCGGATTTTATGTCTCCTTCTCTGTCTGCCCCACCCCTGCTTGCACTCTGTCTCTCTCTCTCTCAAAAATGAATAAATGTTCAAAAAAACTTTTTTAAAAGTAAAATATAAAATCACCCAAATTGGATTAAAAAACCCAAAACCTAAATATATGTTGTATTCAAATAATGTTACTCAGCAGTGTTGAAAATAATAGAGAAAGGCATATTGGGCTAATAGTAAAAAAAATAAAAAAGTCATAATTTTAACATTGGTTTAATAGGTTCAACACACTACAATTAAGGAACAGAAAGGCATGTTGTAATGTTCAAGAATGCAATCCTTAGTGAAGATTTGACAGTTCTGAATATGCACTAAGTAGCATAGTATTCAAATTCATTAAGAAATGAATTAGGAATACATGAAATAGTAAGAGATGCATTAGTATAAGGAGATTTAGCTCATGCTTCCCAAGACATGATAGCTCAAGTGGACAAAAGATAAACATATGGAAGATGTAAATGCTATAATTAATAAACATGTAACTGATACATAAAGTTCTGTAGGCTGAAAGTAGTTTTCCAGTGCCCATGGGATGTTCATGAAAGTATTTGTGTATTAGGCCACAAAGGAAAGTAAGTTCCAAATGTAAGAAATAAGCAACTTCTCCAATTATATATTACAGTAGAAAATAAACTTGTGAGATATAAGGAAGGCCTTATCACCTAGAAGCTTTTTCTTCAGTGTTAAATGGTCCTTATTGTAAAAATTAGTGTTAGTGATAACGTTAGTCATGACTTCATTATAAAATTTTAAACTGTGTTTACACATCACTTTGTGTAAACACTCCTGATCTCAGGGTCATGAGTTTAAGCCCCATGTTGGGAGTAGAGGTTACTTAAAAGAAAAAAAAAGAAAAGAAATAGAGTATATAGTTCTATAATAGAAGTAAAGTGATGTTAAAGAGAGATTTTTATCTCTCAGTTCATGAGTGGGAATGGGATATAATTTGCCTTTTTGTGATGTACTTGACAAGTTGTATCACTGTTGCACTAGCCTCATAAAATGAGATTAAGAATGTTTCTACTTTTTGCATTCTCAGTGGAGTCTGAGTAAAAGTGGAATTATCTGTTCTTTGAATGTTTGGTAGATTTCACTGGTAAAACCAAAGGTGCTTGATATTTTCTTTATGGGGAGATTTTTAATTACTGATTCAAGTTTTTTAATAGTTTATATAGGACTATTGCTACTTTATTGTTTAATTCATTTATATTTCTGTGGAATTTTCTACTTGGTCTAAGTTTTCCAATTTATTGATATAAAACTATTCACAACAATCCCCTATTATCTTTCTAATTTTTGTGATAATAGTCCCACTTTTTATTCCTATTACTGTTTATCTATTTCTTCTCTCTTTCTCCGTCCAACTGGAGCTTTAACTTTTCTAGTTAATTCAAAGAGCCAGTTATTAGCTTTGTGATTAAACAGTGTGTTTATGTTTGTTTTTAATTTCATTAAATTATGCTCATATCTTTATTTTTGTCTTTGTTCCATCTTTGGGTATTTTCTGTGTATTTCCTCCTAACTTTTAATTTCTTTTCTAATATAAGCATTTCAAGTTATGCGTTTTTCCAGTCTTTTATGTATGTAGAACAGAAATTGGCAATCGGTATTTTCAAAGAAAGATCTCATCTGAGTTCTACATCGTTGCTGTCAGTTGTGACTAACTTTGTAGCACTCCCCATGTCAGGCAGTAGGATTTTGATATGTACTTGGGAAAATCATACTCACCAGTACAATTTTCATGTCATCTGGTTTCGTATAGGATTCACCTTTATTTGATCTTATTAAACAAGCAAAGGACCGAGAAGGACCAGCCGATCACCTTGAATCTGCTTGTACTCTCAGCCTTCCTCTCCAGAGTAATCACACTGCAGCAGATATGTAAGTAGAATGTATGCTGTGCTATTCACTCAGCCTGCAAATAGGTTTTGAGCATGGTGTAATGCAGGATACTATACAGAAACTGTAGGGAATAGAATTTTGAATAAGACATTTTTGTCCTTGATTTAAAAGAGCAGGAATATAAGATATATGACCTACATAAAGATCAGATAAAGTGGTACCACGTGCTACTGAAATCACTCATGTTTGATGTAATGAGGATAGTTTTCATGGCAGAGATGACGATTTAGTTAGGCCCGAAAGATGGGAAAGTGGGATTTCTCTATAGAAACTGGAGAGGAGGGAGGAGACAGAAAGTCTTCCAAGAGTCGGAAATGGCATGAATCCCAAAGTGTAATGCCAGGAAAGCAGGAAACATTTTCAGGGAGCACAGATCAGTGCATTCGGGGTAAAGCATTGGATAGGCATAGGGATTCGTGTGGGATATGAAACTAAATCAGCCGATAGGTACGTGATGGTGATGATGATGAAGATAACGATGATAATGGAAGAAGAAAGCAAATATTTATTGAGGGTTCATTACATGCTGGACAGTGTTATATATTATATAATATATAATGTATAACATATATATGTATATATTATGCAATTATATATATTGCCTAAGTACTTGAGATTCGCTTTTTTTCCCATTTAATCTTCATAACATCCCTGTAGGGTAGTATATCCTGTTCTCAACCTCAGTTATCTGTAAAATAGTAGAGAAATAGGGTAACTTGCCAAAAGTCAACAGAAATTAAACCCAAGCAATCTGACCCCAAAGCCCAGCTCCTAAGCATTTTAGCTATTGTGCCTTTCATAGGAGTGGGCCTAATGTTGCTTCTATTGAGTTCTGTCTAGGAATTGACATTATAGTGCTCTGTGATTAGTTCAGGGATTATTTTCCAGAGATGTTCTTTCCATGCTAACTTGTAACCAGAGTATTTCTATCATATGACCCTTCTGCCTTCACATATAAATTTGTTGGCTAAGTTATGCACTAATATAAATAAGTCAAGCGTTATCTTTTTGTGATTTCCTTTTCCTAGTATATTAATTAACATACTACATATAGTAGAAACGTCCATAGTAGGGTTCAAATCCCCTTCCTGCTAAGAATTATTTCTCAGCTACTAAGACAAAATTATAAAGTAGATCTGGATTATCCTATAAAAGGTAACACATGAGTGGTAGAATGTCAGAAATTGAGATCTAATATTTACTAATATCTGCCTTGATTTATGCTTCACATGTTTAGTGTACAGATGTAAATCTCCCTTGGCAATGTTATCTGAAGTGTTAGAATTCTGTACTGTGTAATTTAGGTGGTGTGTATGTATAACTTAAGTTTTATCATACATATTAACCATAGTTATCAATGAAACATTTTTTAAAGTTTTTTAATTTATTTTGAGAGAGAGTGCACACAAGCCAGGGAGGGACTGAGAGAGAAGAAGAAAGAGAATCCCAAACAGGCTCTGTGTTGTCAGTGTAGAGCCCCATGCAGGGTTTAAACTCATGATCCCTGAGATCATGGCCTGAACTGAAACTAAGAGTCAGATGCTCTAACCTATTGAGCCACTCAGGTACCCCGTCATTGCACCATTTTTAAGAGTAGAGTCAGAAATATGACAACACTATTTTGGTATCAGTAACTTACTCTTTTAAGCTAGTGTTATTTTATGATCTCAGTCTCACTGTGAGTATTAAAATTGAGCATACATACATATGCAGCTGCCTCCCCCATTCCCAATAAAGCAGTAACTCCCAGAAAAAGCCATAAAATAATTGGAAATTATAATGACAAGCTTAGTTTTCCTACTAGGGGATATCTTTTCTAGCCTGTATTTAAATAGTTTGCCAAATGAAGGAATTTGATATAGAATAACAAATTAAGTAGATATGTTTAGATGCATGTGTACCGCTGTGTTTGTGTGTGAGAAAGAGAGAAAGAGAGAGAGAGAGAGACTCTTAGCAAATTTCAAATGAAGTCTTTTCCTTTCAATATGTCTAGGTATCTTTCTCCTGTAAGATCCCCAAAGAAAAAAGGACCAACTACACGTGTAAATTCTACTGCAAACACAGAGGCACAAGCAGCCTCCGCCTTCCAAACTCAGAAGCCATTGAAATCTACCTCCCTTTCGCTTTTTTACAAGAAAGGTTAGTAGATCATGACTTTCAAGAACATGGACTCTGAAACCTGGCTGTAACTGGGTTCAAATCATGGCCCTTCTGCTTACTAGGTGACTGTCACCTAATATCTCAATGATAGTAATAATATGCTATTTTATAATAATAATTACCTTATAGGTTTTTGAGTTAATTAAATGAATTAATACATAAAATGCCTCCAGTGGTGCCTAGCACGTAGTAAGTACTCAGAAAGTGTTGGATGTTGTTATTATTACTGCTGCTGCTTTTGTTATGCTTTGAAATTTGTGTTTGGAAATATTCGCCCCTGACATTATTCAGTTGTGTATGCAGAGTTAAGACTGTTAAAGTGTGCTGTGGTCTAGTTCAGGCATACTTCCTGAACTATTAGGTTATAGAGCATTTTCTGTGTGTGTATGAGGAGGAGCAGGTGTGTCTGTGCGTACGTATATACAGCTGACCCTTGAACACTGTGGGCGTTAGGGGCGTTGATCTCCCATGAATTCAGAAATCTGCATATAGCTTTTGACTCCCCAGAAACTTTACTCATAGCCTACTGTTGACTAGAAGTTTTACTGACAGTGTAAACAATTAACACATATTTTATATGTTATATGTATTATATACTGTACTCTTACAATAAAGTAAGCTAGAGAACAAATGTTATTGAGAAAATCAGGGGCACCTGGGTGGCTTAGTCACTTAAGCATCCAACTCTTGATTTCGGCTCAGGTCATGATCTCACAGTTTTGTGAGTTCGAGCCCTGCATCAGGCTCTGTGTTGACTCTGTAGAGCCTGCTTAGGATTCTCTCTCTCTCTCTCTGTCTCTCTCTCTCTCTCCTTCTCTGTGTCTCCTCTGCTCATGCTCAGTCTCTCTCAAAATAAATAAGCTTTAAAAAATATCATAAGGAAAATACATTTATAGTACTGTCCTGTATTTATAAAAAAAGTCCATGTATGAATGGACCCTCGCAGTTCAAACACATGTTGTTTAAGGGTCAGCTGTACATGCACGTGCACAGGCACTTGAAACTCTCTGAAGGAACATGAAAAGCCAGATTCTTCTGTGATAAATCTTTTTTTCTGATTTTATTCAAGTCAGAAATATACTGAGTTTTGTAGGCATATTGTAAGATAATCTTTTAAGTTAGAGCAGTGGTAGAGAGTGTGGTCCCCAAAAGCAGAATCCACCTCACCTGAAAAGTTGTAGAAAGGAAAATTTCTGTTTAGGCCCCATTTAGAACTATACTCAATCAGAAACTCTAGGATGAAGTGCAAAAAAAAAAGGAGAAGAAAATCCTTATTTTAACAAGCCTTCCAAGGCAAGTCTAATGCCCGCTAAAATGTGAACCACTAGAATAGTTACCTAAAAAATTCTGACTACTTTATGAAAGTCTTTGAAAGGTGTAATTAAAACAGGGGTCATTATATGTAATATCGATGGGAAAAAAACCCTCAGTTTTTTGTATTCCTTTTCTCTAAACCTGGATCCCAATAGTATTTTTTATAGACTCTCTAAATAAATCTTACGTTAGTATCCAAGTGCTATGTACCTGTGGACCTTCTGTGTACCTAGCTGTGTACTAAGACCAGGGATTATTTATTCATAAAGAAAATAGTGATGGAGGTGAGGATACTGTTAAAGTGCTGTTTACTATTGGTGGGAATGCAAACTGGTACAAACATGATTAATTCCACCTACCTCTCCAGTGTACCGACTAGCATATCTTCGACTAAATACCCTGTGTGCACGCCTTCTGTCTGACCACCCCGAACTGGAACACATAATCTGGACCCTTTTTCAGCACACACTGCAAAATGAGTATGAACTCATGAGAGACAGGCATTTGGATCAGGTAAGAAAATAATGTAGTTCATTACTCTTCTCATACTTACTTGTTAACTGTATACTGATTTCTTAAAAGATTAGATTCAAATGAGAAGCCAAATCAATTTAGCAGACTTAATAAATGTGCACTTGTTGGCTACCTTTTATAATTTTGCCATAATTCTTAGAGCTTTAGAGCTTGAGATTATTTTAGTAACTTGTTTAATGACCTAAAAGGTCTTGTTAATAAAACTCACTGAAGAAACCATTTATTGTGGGCTTTTTCTGTCTTGTGGTAATCTAGATTTCATGTTAGTATGGAAAAAGCATGAGACTTAAGAAGTTGATCTAAAACAGTGCCTATTGAATGAATGAATGAATGAACGAATGAACAAACTAAACGAAATAAAAGGACTTAATTTACAGAGAACCAGCTCTCACAGCTACCTTTTTCTTCTCTGTACCAAATAGTAAGAATATTTTTTTGGTAATAGCTTATTACGATGTAATTCACATACCATACAAATTGCTCCTTTAAAGTGTACACCTCAGTGGTTTTTAGTGTATTCATAGAGTTGTACAAGCATCATCGCAAGCACTTTTAAAACAGTTTCTGTCATGCCAGAGAGAAACACCATACCCTTCAGCACTTACCTCCTGTTCCCCCACTTTCTCCATCCCTAGGCAATACTAGTCCTTCTATCTCTGTAGATTTGCCTCTTCTGGATATTTTTAATGATTGTAATCATATAATATGTTGTCTCTTGTGTCCGGCTTCTTTCACTTAGTATGTTTTCATTGCTCATCTGTATTATAGCTTGTATAAGTACTTCATTCCTTTTTATTGCTGAATAACATTCCATTGTATGGATATATCACAGCATATTTATCTCTTCATCATTTACATTTATTTTCTACTTTTTGGCTATTATGAATAATGTTGCTGTGAACATTTATGTAGAAGTTTTGTGTGGATATGTCTCCAGTTTTCTTGGGTATATACCTAGAAGTGAAATTGTCAGGTCATGTAATAACTCTGTGTTTAACCTTTGAGGACTGGCCAGATTGTTTTCCAGCTTATCCACACCACTTTACATCCGTGCCAGCAGTGTATGAGGTTCTAGTTTCTCCACATCCTCACCAGCTTCTTATTTGCTTTTTTGATTATACTCATCCTAGTGGGTATAGAGTGATATCTCTTTATGGTTTTGATTTGCATTTCCTTGATTGCTAATGATATTGATTGAACATTAAAGACACTTTTCATGTTCCTTTTGGCCATGAATACCTGTATATATATCTTCTTTAGAGAAATATCTCTTCAGATCATTTGCATAATTTTTAACTGAGTGTTTATTACTGAGTTATAAGGGTTCTTTATGTTGTCTACATAAAAGTCCTTATTTCATATGATTTGCAAGTGTTTTTCCAGTTCTGAGTTGTTTTTTTAACTTTCTTGATGGTATATCCTTTGAGGCACAAAAGATTTAAATTTTGATCACGTTCAGTTTATGTTTTTCTTTTGATGTTGGGGCTTTTGGTGTCATATCTAAAAAATCATTGCCAACTTAGAAACCACAAAGGTTTATCCTTGTTTTTTCCAAGAGTTTTATACTTTTAGCTCTTACATTTACATTTTTATTTGAGTTAATTTTTCTGTATGGTATAAGATAGGAGTCTAACTTCATTCTTTTGTATGTGAATACTACTTGTTCCAGCACCATTTCTTGAAAAGTTTTTTCTTTCCCTGTTGACAGTTGTCAAAAATCAACTAACTGTATATATGTAAAAGTTCATTTCTGGTCTTTTAATTGTACTCCTTTGATCTAGGGAAGCAAGATTGCCCCAATTTTACTCTTCTTTTTCAAGATTTGTTGTACTATTCTGAAGCTTGCATTTCCATATGAATTTTAGTATCAGCTTGTCAATTTCTACAAAGATAGTCAGCTGGAATTTTGATAGGGATTGTACTAAATCATAGATCAGTTTGCGGAGCTCTGTCATCTTAACAGTATTAAGTATTCTAGTCCATGAACATGTGATACCTTTCCATTTATCTGGATGTTCTTTAATTTTTTTCAGTAATGTTTTTAAGTTTTCAGAGTATACTCTTGCACTTGTTATATTAAATTTATACCTAAGTAGTTTATTCCGTTTAACACTATTGTAAATGAAATTATTTCTTTAATTTCTTGTTTGGATTATTAATTACAAGTATATGAAATATAGTTAATTTTCATATGTTAATCACATTATCTTGCAGTTTTGCTGAAGTAATTTATGAGTTGTAATACTTTTTAGTGGATTCCTTAATATTGTCAATATATAAGGTCATATATATTCAAATCGAAGTAGTTTTACTTCTTCCTTTGCAATCTAGATGATTCACTTCATTTACTTGTCAAATTGCTTTGGCATAGAACCTCCAATACAATGTTGAATGGAAATGGTGAGAGGGGATATCCTTGTCTTATTCCTGACGTCAAGGGGGAAAGTATTCAGTCTTTCACCATTAAATGTATTGTTAGCTACAGAGTTTTCATATATGCCCTTTATCAGGTAGAAGAAGTACCCATCTATTCCTACTTTATTGAGTGTTTTTATCATGAAATGGTATTGAATTCTTTTTTCAAATGCTTTTTTCTGTATCTGTTGAGATGATCACTGGGTTATTGTATTGATTTGTGGTATATTACATTAATTAATTTTTCAGTATGTTAAGCCAACCTTGCATTTCTGGAATGAATCCCACTTGGTCACATAATACATTTGATATTCTGCTGATTCAGCTTGTTTTTGTTAAGGATCTTTACATTTATAATCATAAGAGATAATGGTAATTTTCCTCTGATGTCTGGTTTTGAGTACTCCTGACCTCACAGAATTCATTGGAAAGTGTTCCCTCCTCTTCTAATTTCAGAAGAGTTTGTGAAGAATTGGTATTGATTCTTTTTTTAAATGTTTGGTAAAATTTACCAGTGAAGCCATCTGAGCCTGGGCTTTTGTTTGCAGACAGTTTTTTTCATTATTAACGAAAGCTCATGTTGTCTATTTCTTTTTTAGTCAGTTTTGGTAGTTTGTGTTTTTTCTTAAATTTTTCCAGTCCATCTTAGGTATCTGTTTTATTGGTATGCAGTTGTTTATAATGTTCCCTTAAAATCCTTTTATTTCTGTAAGATCAGTAGTAATGTTCCCAATAAGAATATTTTCAGCAAAAAGTGCATTAGTGTATAAGGATATAACCTACAAATATGTGTATTTTGCCAGAGAATAAATATTTGGATATATAAATTCTAGTATATTGGATTTTTAAAAGTAGGCATTCATTGCCTTATGGTTCTACTGCTTTTCTACAATAGAGAAAGATAGTAGTGCTAAGGGTTTCTAAAGATATTAGATGACTTGAATCAAGAAGGTTTTTTTCTGAAAGATGCCTTAGAAAAGAATTGAAGTAGGAAAAAGTGAATTAGGAAAGAAGATACTGGCTGACATTCTGAATGGGAAGAATAGAATTGGGGCTGGTATAGGTTGCTGAACAAGGGATGGTGAATAGATATTCTTGACAATTGTAGATATGAGCAAGAATGTGAGATATGAATACTTAAGTTTGGCAAAAATTCATGCAAATGAAGAAAGTTTGATGTTTTAAATTCATAGAGAATCATTTGTAATCTAATTTTTACATAAAAAAATTTCATTGAAATGTAATATGCATATGGAAACATCCATGTATCATAAGAATACATCTTAATGTAGATTCATCAGCTGAACTCACCTGTATTCAAATCAGGAACATTATCTACAATACAAAGACTCTTCCATGCCCCTTTCTAGTCCCCTACCACCATCACCAAATGTATTCAGTATTATTTTATCTGATAGTTTGAACCTTTTAAACAACTGGCTTTTTTGCCTTTCTTTTTAAGTGCTAGTTACACAGTTAGCTCATTCCAGTTTCAACTTTTCTGGGAAAAATTTAAGGAATGGAGGTCAAAGTTAGGGTTATTTACAAACCAAATGATCAGATCTAGTAATTGAGATTTGGCTATTTGCATTTTGTTCTTTAAACACAATTTAGGGGGCGCCTGGGTGGCTCAGTCGGTTAAGCGGCCGACCAGCTCAGGTCATGATCTCACGGTCTGTGGGTTCGAGCCCCGCGTCGGGCTCTGTGCTGACAGCTCAGAGCCTGGAGCCTGCTTCGGATTCTGTGTCTCCCTCTCTCTCTGCCCCTCCCCTGCTCATACTCTGTCTCTATGTCTGCCAAAAATAAATAAAGGTTAAAAAAAAAAAATTTAAAAAAAAAAAAAAAAAAAAAAAATAAACACAATTTAGGTTAAACATTTCACATCAACTTTCAAACTGAGCTCAGGATTGGATGATAATCCTATAGGAACTCAAGTTTCAATTTTTTTGAAGCTAAAAGAAAGATAACAGAGTACTTTTTATAACAGAACCATGTAACAAAATTCTGATATTTTTATACCACATTGATTTACTAGATTATGATGTGTTCCATGTATGGCATATGCAAAGTGAAGAATATAGACCTTAAATTCAAGATCATTGTGACAGCATACAAGGATCTTCCTCATGCTGTTCAGGAGGTAAGTAACCTTCCATGGTAAGATTTTAGATATATCCATGTCTATAATATGGATAACTTAAGTCACTAATTAGACCATATATTCTGCCCTTATTATATAAATTCACCAGTTTTTTACTTTTATGTTCTTAGTTATTTGTAACAAAAATGGCAAGTTAAGACACTGTAATATCCAAATTCATATTTTAAAGTTTAAATAAAGAATAGTGTATGCCTCCAATAAACAGGATATTTGTAATAAACTTTATATGGATATATACATAAAAAATACCTGTGACATTTCAGGGCGTCTGACTCTTGGTTTGAGGTCAGGTCATGATCTCATAGTTCATGAGTTCAAGCCCTGCATTGGGCTCCATGCTGATAGTGCAGAGCCTGCTCAGGATTCTCTCTCACCCTCTCTCTGCCCCTCCCCAACTCATTCTCTGTCTCTGTCTCTCTCTCTCTCTCTCTCTCAAAGTAAATAAACTTTAAAAAAATCTGTCACATATCACTTCTGGTAAAGCAGCTATAATCCAAACCTAAGAAGGTTTTTTTTCAATTTTTTTAAGTATATAATATGTGATTCTTACAGTTCAAATATATTATGAATTATTTAAACATAGGACCTAAAGAGATAAATTTCAAAATTCATTTAACAGATATTTTTATTCTTCTTCCTCAGACATTCAAACGTGTTTTGATCAGAGAAGAGGAATATGATTCCATTATAGTATTCTATAACTCAGTCTTCATGCAGAGACTTAAAACAAATATTTTGCAGTATGCTTCTACCAGGGTATGTTGGAAGTCCTTTGATTGGAAAAATCTACTTATAAAGTAATGGATCTCACTAAAACATTAAGAAAATCTTTTTGTTTTTGCCTTAGCCCCCTACCTTGTCACCAATACCTCACATTCCTCGAAGTCCTTACAAGTTTTCTAGTTCACCTTTACGAATTCCTGGGGGAAACATCTATATATCACCCCTGAAGAATCCATATAAAATTTCAGAAGGTGTGCCAACGCCAACAAAAATGACTCCAAGATCAAGGTTTGTGTTTTCTCTTTAGGGAGGGGGCAAAGAATAAGAAGGGATTATTTTGACCCAAGCACAAAAATATAAAGCTTTCTTCATTTAAAGTGAATAATAATTTATATTAAGTGACATGGTAAGAATTTGGCAGGAAAGAAAAATAATGTTTATTTAAATAGCTTTGCAAATTTAGTCATCAACCTTCCTGGTTGCTGGGATCTGGTTTTTTGTGAACAGAGAACAACTCTTAAAATAAGTTTAAAATCAGTTTCATATTTTTCCAAGTAGCCAATCTGCTAAACAGAGTACATTACTTTCAGTTAAGAATTTTTATTCTGTAATTTTATTGAATGTCCTGTAAACTCAGTGAACTTGTTCATCTAGCTTTGTTATAAAAATGTGGTTGACTATAAGTTAAGTCTTTAGAAGTCCATTCTTAATTCTGCCTGCAGCTTCCTTACATTTCTTGGGACAGTGTCAGGGCTGCGTTGGAAGGGTGCTGTCTATCAGAGAGATGATGAGTATGAAGCTATTTTAAATTCCTAGATGAAAGGTTCTGTGCAACTACAAATCATTATATCATCTTCCACATCCAACCACAAGTGCTTTCTGGCTTTGAAGTGCTTCCATTGACTTATTATATGTTATCACGAGCAGTTTGAAACTGACTTAAATTGTACAGAGTGGTAGGCAGATTAGGAAGTATAGTTAATGTAGTCTAATCTCCCAAAATTGTCAGCTCATCTAGTTGTGCTTAATGGGCAAGAAAAACAAACAGGGAGAAGGAGATATATTAACCCTTTAGAAAACATTGTGTGGGGTGCTTAATTATATAAGTAATGCACACTCATGGTAAAAATCTCAAAGTCTACAGGAAGAGATAAAGTAGAAAATAATTGGCAAATGATATAAATGCTCTCATGCACCCCTGTACCATCTTTTACTTGGTGTTCTTATAGCATCTGTGTACTGATACTTACAAAGTACATTGTAAGTTGCTAAGATGCTACACCGTGCATATTTAATTTACTCAGTCCCACACTGCCACATGAAAATGTGTACTCAGGTAATGAGAATTGATCCATACTATACCTATGATGATGGCTGTTTGCTGAATTTAGCGAGATCACTTCTGGGTTGAGGTTCTTTAGCAAAAAATTCACATTGTTAAAATCTTAGATAAATTATTGATCAGGCATTAAGAAAGCATCTTATTACTCTATTTATCCAGCATATTTAGGTATTCTACCTAATCAAATATATAGAGAATGATGGCCACTTGTCAAGGAATTGGAGGACAATTAAATCTATCTATTAGTCCCTTGTGCATATGATTATATCTTTGTTATGTCAGGCTAATGCTGTGCTTCAGCTTTGTTATTAAAAAAAAATTATGTGGTTCACTCATGGCAACCACAAAACCCAAACCCTTTAATATATACAAAAAAAGTAAAGAGAAAGAAAGCCAAATATAAATATAACACTGTAGAAACTCATCAGTCACAAAGAAAGCAAGAGAAGATGAAAGGAACAGAGAAGAACTACAAAAATAACCAAAAAACAAGGAACAAAATAGCAATAAATACATACCTATCAATAATAACTTTAAATGTAAATGGCCTAAATGCTCCAGTCAAAAGAGAGAGGGTGGCGGAATGGATAAAAATACAAGACCCTTCTATATGCTGCCTATAAGAGACTCACCTTAGAATAAAGACACATATAGATTGAAAGTAAAGGGATGGAAAAACATTTACCACGCAAATGAAAGCAAAAAGAAAGCAAAAAAGAAAATCAGCAATACTTATATGAGACAAAATAGACTTTAAAACAAAAACTGTAACTAGAGACAAAGAAGGGCATTACATAATGATAAAGAGAGCAGTCCAACAAGAGGATGTAACAGTTGTAAATATCTGTGTACCCAACACACGTATTAGAGCACCTAAATACATAAAGCACATACTATACTAACAGACATAAACAGAGAAATCGATGGTAATACAGTAATAGTAAGGGACTTCTACACTCCTCTTAATATCAGTGGATACATCATTCAGGCAGAAAATCAATAAGGAGACAGTCTTTGACACTTTGGAAGAGATGGATATAACATTCAATCCCAAAACAAAATATATACTATTCTCAAGTGCACATGAAACACTCTCCAGAATAGATCACATGTGTTGCACAAAACAAGCTTCAATAAATTTAAGAAGATTGAAATTATACCATGCATCTTTTCTGATCACAGCAGTATGAAACTAGAAATAAATCACAAGAAAAAAACTAGAAAAAACACAGACATGTGGAGACTAAACAACCAATGGGCCAACAAAGCAATCAAAGAAGAAACAAATTCGTGGAGAGAAATGAAAATGAAAACACAGTAGTCCAAAAATCTTTGGGATGCAGTGAAAGAGCTCTAAGAGGAAAATACATAGCAATACAGGCCCACTTCAAGAAACCAGAAAAACTCAAATAAACAATAAACCTTACATCTCAACAAACTAGAAAAAGATGAACAAAACCCAAGGTGAGTAGAAGAAAGGAAATAATAAAGATCAGAGCAGAAATAAATGATGTAGAGACTAAAAAAAAAAAAAAAGTTAACAAAACCAAGAGCTGGTTCTTTGAAAAGATAAACAAAATTGATTATCCCTTAGCTAGACTCATCAAGAAAAAGAGAGAAAGGACCCAAGGAAATAAAATCAGAAAGGAATGGGCAATAACAACTGACACCACAGAATTATGAAGGTTTATAAGAGAATACTACAAAAAATTATATACCAACAAATTGGATGACCTAGCAGAAATAGATAAATTCACGGAAACATACTATTCCAAAACTGAATCAGGAAGAAATAGAAATCTGAACAAACCAATTACTAGTAATAAAATTGTATCAGTAATCAAAAAACTACCAAAAAATAAACGTCCAAGGCAGCGCATTCATAGATGAATTCTACCAGATATTTAAAGAAGAATTAATACCTATTCTCCTCAAACTATTACAAAAAAATAGAAATGGCAGGAAAGCTTCCAAATGCATTTTACAAGGCCTAAATTTCCTGATCTAATATCAAAACCAGACAAAGACCTCACAAAAAAAGATGACTACAAGCCAGTGTCCCTGATGAACATAGATACAAAAATCCTTGACAAAATATTAGCAAATCACATTCAACAATGTATCAAAAATATCATTCATCACAAGCAGGTGGGATTTATTCCAGAGGTGCAAGGGTAGTTGGATATTCACAAATCAATCAACATTGTACAGGGCATCAACAAAACAAAGGATAAAAATCATTATCTCAGTAGATGCAGAAAAAGCATTGACAAAATTCAACATCATTCATGATAAAAATTCTCAACAAAGTCGTGTTAGAGGGAACCATACGTCAACATAATAAGGCCATATATGATAAGCCCACAGATAGCATGATACATCCTACATGATAACATCATAGTGAGAAACTGAGCTTTTACTCTAAGATCAGGAATAAGACAAAGGATTTTCGCTCTCATCACTTTTATTTAACATAGTGCTAGAAGCCCTACCCATAGCAATCAGGGAAGAAAAAAAAAATGAGAGGCATCCGTAGTGGTCAAGAAGAAGTTAAAACTGTCACTATTTGCAGATGACATGATACTGTACATAGAAAATCCTAAAGACTCCACCAAAAACTACTAGAATAAATTAATTCAGTAAAGTTGTAGGATACAAAATTAATATACAGAAATCTGTTGAATTTCTCTACACTAATACTGAAGTAGCAGAAAGGGAAATTAGGAAAAACAACACTGTTTACAGTTGCCAAAGAGTTACCAAAAAGAATAAAATACTTAGGAATAAAACTTAACCAAAGAGGTGAAAGATCTGTATCTGAAAACTATAAAACATCGATGAAAGAAATTGAAGATGACACAAACAATTGCAAATATATTCCATGCTCATGGATTAGAGTTGTTAAAATGTCCATACTACCCAAAGCAATCTACAGGTTCAATGCAATCCCTATCAAAATACCAATAGAATTTTTCATATTCTAGAACAAATAATACAAAGTTTGTATGAAACCACAAAAGACCCCAAATAGCCAAAGCAATCTTGAAAAAGAATAGGGACACCTGGGTGGCTCGGTCAGTTGAGTGTCTGACTTTGGCTCAGGTCATGATCTTGTGAGTTGTGAGTTTGAGCCTTACATTGGGCTCGCTGCTGTCAGACTGTCAGTGCAGAGCCTGCTTCAGATCCTCTATCTCCCTCTCTCTGCCCCTCCCCAACTTGCAGTTTCCCAAAATATAAACATATGTAAAAAAAGAAAAGAACAAAATGGGAGGTATGACAATCCCAGGTTTCATGATATACTACTAAAGCTGTAGTAATCAAAACAGCATGGTACTGGCACAAAAATAAACACATTGATCAGTGGAACAATAGCCCAGAAATAAATCAATGATTATATATGGTCAATTAATCTATGACAGAGGAGGAAATAATATACAATGGGGAAAGACCATCTCTTCAATATATGGTGCTGGGAACACTGGACAGCTACATGTAAAAGAATGAAAGTGGACCACCTTTTAATACCATACACAAAAGTAAACTCAAAATGGATTAAAGACCAAAATGTGAGACCTGAAACCATAAAACTCGTAGAAGAGGTCATAGTAATTTCTCTGACATCAGCTGTAGCAACATTTTTTTCTCTATATGTCTTCGAAGGCAAGGGAAACAAAAGCGAAAATAAACAAATGGAACTATATCAAAATAAAAAGCTTCTGAACAGCAAAGGAAACCATCAATAAAATGAAAAAGCAAGCTAATGAATGGGAGAAAATATTTGAAACCATATATCTGAAAAAGAGTTAATACTCAGACTTTATAAAGAGCTCACGTAACTCAATAGCAAATAAAAAATTCGAAGTAAAAAGTGAGCAGAGAATCTGAATAGATATTTTTGCAAAGAATACATACAGATGGCCAACAGATACACAAAAAGATGCTCAAAATCACCAATCGGGATTACAAATCAACCACAGTGAGATAGCATACCTGTAGAATGACTAGAATCAAAAAGACAAGAAGTAAAAAGTGTTGGTGAGGATATGGAGAAAAAGGAACCTTTGTACACTGTTGCTGGGGCTGTAAAACTGGTGCAGCCAACAATGGAAAATAGCGCAGAGGCTTTTCAAAAACTTAAAAATAGAAATACCGTATGTTCCAATAATTCCACTATTGGGCGCTTAGCCAAAGAAAATGAAAGCACTAATTCGAAAAGATATATGCTCCCCTATGTTTACTGGAGCATTATTTACAATATTTAAGATACGGAAGCAACCTAAGTGTGCATTCATGTATGAATGGATAAAGAAGATGTGGTATATATGTACAAGGAAATATTATGCGGCCATTAAAAAGTACAAGATCATGCCATTTGAGACAACATGGAGGACCTTGAAGTTACTCTGCTAAGTGAAATAAGTCAGAAAAAACAAATACCACATGATTTGACTCGTAAGTGAAATCTAAAAAAAATAAAAATAAACAAAAATCAGAACCGGACCTATAAATACAGAGAACAAAGTGGTGGTTGCCAGAGAGGAGGAAGTGTGGGATGGGCAAAATGGGAGAAGGGGAGTGGGAGATACAGGCTTCCTAGTATGGAATGAGTAGGTCTTGGGAATAGAAGGTACAGCATGAGTAGTGACACTAGTGATGATTGTCTGCGATACTGTAATAGCGATATATAGTGGCAAATGGTAGGTAAGCTTGTGGTGAGTATAGCATAATGTATAAACTTGTTGAATCACTGTATTCTACACCTGAAACTAATGTGTGTCAACTATACTCAAAAACAAAAGATTGTAAATTATATGCTTCAAACAAGGACAAACAGACAAATAGAGATTTCTGACTCTAGGATATATGATAGACTTTATTTTTATCAGTAGAGATCTTAATTCAAATACTGATTATTTAATACTATAAGTTTTTGCCAAATGTTAGGCAAATATTTAATGAGAAAATGGGAAAGAAATTTTGTTATCTTACTCATTGATTTATTGGAATTAAACATGGATAAACTTAAAATTTTCCTTTATCGTTTTTAAATGTGGACAGTGGCAGAGTATATTCTTTCAGTCGTGTGGCTCTTTAAAAATCGAAGAGACCAGCTCAGACTAGCACTGTTAGAATAAGCCACTAATGACTATAATTTTGTTGGGGTTCTGTGGTAGAGCAAACCTTTGATTTGGTATTTCTAAAAACTTAGAATGTTGTATGTTCATCTCTGCACAATAGTGTGTGATTTTCATTACTAGTTTGTATTTTATCTTGACAGAATCTTAGTATCAATTGGCGAATCATTTGGGGTGAGTATTTTCTTTCTCTGAAATACAGGGGCATGCATTGTAACTATAAAAAAATTGCAGATTTCTGTAATTTGAATTCACAAAAGCTGTTATTCAAACACCTCATCAGTGCTTGTTGGATAGAATGTAGAATGATAGATAGCAGATTTATTTCCAAATCACATTTAATTTCAATTATACTCCTAATCAGTAAATTTCAAAGTGGCTTTTTAAGCGTCCTTTGAAATTATGTAATGCATTACATAGATTTTTCTAAGCCATCAGTTCCTTGTCACTTGAACCTCTACATGGAGCCACTCATTACTCACAACATGGCATCCTGCTTCCCTCAGAGCAAGAAGAGAGAGAGGGAGAACGGGAGGTATATAGCCAAATGGAAGTCACAGCCTTTTTGTGACTAATATTGGAGGTGATAGTCCATCACTTTTCTCATATTTTTGTCAGAAGCAAGGTAACACTAGGTCCAATTGCACACTCAGAGAAGGAAGGATTACACAGGGCGTAAAAACTAGGAGGTGGGGATTCATGAGAGCCATCCTAGAGTCTGCCTTCCCCACCACCGCAAATGAAGTAACTAGAGAAGGAGAATGGTGTGTATACTAAAAGACTGAGTGTTAAAATGTTTGTTACCAGTAGTGAATGCTGTGGCACCTACCTCAAGATAGGCCGTAGCTGTCAGGCTTCGCTGAGGAGTTGGGGGCCCACAGAGCTGGAGCTGGATCTGGATTCGTATAGAGTAGTGGTCCTCAAACTTTTCTGCTTGCAATATAACCTCTGAAAGAGTTGAGAAAATGTTACATGTACTTAGGTACTTTAAAGCTGATAACTAAAAATCTTAAAAATTTGGTATGTACACAGGATTTAGTTTGTATCATATATATGCTCTAAATATATTTTCCATCTAATGTTGTTTTTGCATTTAATTTTTGGAAAACTACCTCATTGAATTTTTGGAAAATAAAGCTTAATTAGTAGAGCTTATCCTCACTGTCAAATCAATCATCAAATCAGACTTAATATTTCTATCGACAGTCTGACTTCATTTTTAGTTCAGATGAACATGTTCATACACATCCGTGAGGTAATCCCCCACCCCAGTTCTCAAGTGGACTTATGAGAAATAGAATATTTCCATGTATTTGTCCCTTGGATAAAATAAGGTATTGTGTCCCCTTCGGTACTTACTACCAAAGCTTTCTTTACTTTGCTGTGACAGGATTCTCCCTTAAGAAATATATATCTCAAATCCTCTCCAGTAATAATGATTGAACTGAAAGTCTTTTGTGATTTGAATTTTTATTTAAAAACTTAATGAATTTGCCTTTCAATAAGTACTGTATGAGTAATGGTTTAAAATATATAAACTGTATGACTTGTCAACATAATACAAAGCGAGTCCAGAATTATTATCGAATGGAGATTTCACTTCTTATTAGGTTCTTGCGATATTCTCTCTGGTCACGTTATGCCCTCAAACAAAGCCCATCAGGTCCCAGAAAGCCATTCCAGCTTTACACGCTTCGGAGAAGTAGCCCTGGTTTTGTGTGGGGGCGGGTTCCAAAAATGAGGAACCAGGATTTCCAGAGTAAATCGGACTTGCTGGAGGAAGGCGAGAAGCCTCATGGGGAGAGACAGGAGGTTATTTAATTGGGGCAGAGTTAGAGGTAGTTACACTGATTCTAAGATTTTTCATATCTCATTTGGTGCAACAAAGCAGAAAATGAAAATGCAGATATTACCTCTGCCTGATTTTTTACACCCCTCAAGCTACAATTAAAGGTTGTTAACTGTAAATTTTGGCACTTAATGATTTATAATAAAGAATTCTCTAATTTGTAGACTTCTGAGAAGTTCCAGAAAATAAATCAGATGGTGTGTAACAGCGACCGTGTGCTCAAAAGAAGTGCTGAAGGAGGCAACCCTCCTAAGCCCCTGAAAAAACTACGCTTTGATATTGAAGGATCAGATGAAGCAGATGGAAGGTAGGAACAGGTTTCAAATGTTTTTCAGTAGCTGAGCTGGTCTGTGGAGAACCCACAGTACAGCTATGCCAGGCCCTTTTATGTCAATTTTATTTGGAAGTTGTGAACATGGCTCAAAATAGGTAGGAATGTACCCCGAAGTTAAAAGCACCATATAAATCATGTACTGTCTACTGAAATTCATTGAAAATATCCAATACTAGCAATCTGATGTTTTTTAATCTTTTCTTATAAAAAGCCATTGATAAAATTTTGTTATGATTAACATTAGGCTTTTAAATGCTTACTCAGGAAAAATATCAACTACTGTGTTTTGTAAGAATCACTGACAAAATACAAAAGGTTCTAAATTTGCGATGGTTTATATTTTAGATGTTTTATTTACAAACCTTTGAAATTAAAAGCCAGTCACTAAGAGTATAAAATAAGTCATTGAAATCACCATAGTTATTGAAAATTTGAGTTTTCCATTTATCTGTATACATATGAAATGTTTTGCCTTTTTTAACTCTGCAGTAAACATCTCCCAGGGGAATCCAAATTTCAACAGAAACTGGCAGAAATGAGTAAGTACTTACCATTTCACCTTCTGGAAATGAAACCATTGTTTATACTGCAAAAGGTCTTTCACAGTTTACAGGAATAATTCCCTAGATTAACACACTTGCTTATGCACTTAAAATGTAATTCAATTAAGTATGTGCTATTTACTCAGACATTTGTGGATTAAATGTATCCTGCAAAGTGAAGGTCATCTTTTTACTCTTTCTAAAATCTTCAGTGCAGAAATACTAACAAGTGAAACCACATCTTCAGCATGAATGCCCGGGTTAGAAGTACTTCAGGAGAGCAAAACCATAATGAGGAGCTCTTTAAGAGTGTTGGATATAAGGAAAGGTTTTTTTTTTAAATAAATTACCATATGTAAACATCACCCCCCTTATTTGAAGAATAATTTTTTATTCTATTATGGAACTTCTCTAATTTGCAAGCCTAAAAAACTTAATGTCAAACAAAAGTTTTCCATGACTGGAAGTCAGAATTTTGGTAAGGAGCACCAGATCATTTTCCAGGTTACAGAGTGACATAAACTGGGAATGTTGAGGCAGATGGGATTCCATCCTAAGCTACTCTGAGGCTGTAAAGGATTAACCCGAGTATAATAAATGGAAACGACATTAAGAAAAAGAAAACACGTGCTGACTGCTACCTGCTACCGTAGGACAACCTACAGAGATAGCTGTGCTAAGTGTGACATTTCCTAAAATCTGCCAGATCCGTTGACAGGAAAAATAGCTGGTGCTGGGAAAGAAGACACGTACTACAGAGATCAGTACGAAACTATCTGGGTGGCTCGTTCGGTTAAGTGTCCCACCCTATTTCTGCTCAGGTCATGATCTTACAGTAAGTTGATGAGTTTTAGCCCCACATCAGGCTCTGCTCTGTTAGCATGGAGCCTCTTGGGATTCTCTGTCTCCATCTCTCTCTGCCCTTCCCTTGTTCATACACATACTCTGTTTCTCTCTCTCTCTCTCAAATAACACTTTTTAAAAAAAAAAAATTTTATTTGTAGGTCATAGGACATGTCAATAAAAACAGTACCAATTGAAATATGACTTTTTAAAAAAGGGCTTTCTCTAAACACGTCTGTAAATACTAAGTATTTATAAAGTAAAATTTAAAAGAGTGCTTTTTGGGGCACCTGGGTGGCTCAGTTGGTTGAACGTCTGTCCAACTCTTGGTAGCGGCTCAGGTCATGATCCCGGAGTTAGGGGATTGAGCCCCAGGTAGGTGTAGAGCCTGCTTAAGATTCTGTCTCCATCTGCCCCTTTCCTTTGCTCACAGGCACTCTGTGTCTCTCTCTCAAATTAAAAAAATAATAAAACAAACAAACAAAAAGAATGGTTTTGATTTTTTAAGCCATATCTTTCTCTGTGTATTATTTTGAACAGTACAATTAAAACTAAATATACCACGAGTTTAAAGTTTTTGGTTGTAAGTGAATCTCTTTTTTGGATCTTACACGTCTCTTTTAACTTTTAAGTCACTGTGGCATTTCCCCTCGTTATGTGAAAGTAGACATGAAGTTTATGACCAAAATGAAGCTTTGAAAAACACTTGGAAGCATTTGGAAGCTCACAAACATGGAGCTGTAAAAACACGTACATTTTCTTAGAGGAGTTCAGTTGCTGTCATCAGTACATTTTCCCATGGCACACTCAGCTGTGATGGTGAATTCTCAGTGCCAGGCTGGAAAACTGGGGAGAAGCAGCAGGAACGTTAACCCCCGAGGATGAGGGATTCTTCAGTTTTCCTCCTCAAAGGCGTGCACCCAGAAAGGCCCACCGCACAGTGCTGGATCGCTGGGGGCGGGCCGACTTAGAGTTAGTATTCTCTTTCTTCTCCAAATGCGAATTTCTTTCCTCTTTATGAAGAGCTTCTGCCCACCCATAAAATCAAGTTAAGAATTTTTAAATAACTTAAAAGAAGTTTTCTGGTTTGGGCTGTGTTGTGATTAATACTGTTCTTTTAAAACGTTCATGTCCAAATTAAATGAGCTGTGAGCTGACGTCTTTGCAAGATATCTCCAAGCACAAGTGAATTGCTTGCTTTGTGACGAATACCACTCACTTCGGCAGTTCATTCTAGGCCAGGCTGGCATTCTGCTCGGCCACAAGGCCAAACCCAACCTCAGCATCTCCGGAGCGGTGGTCTGCAGAGTTGGGCATGCCTGCGAACATTCGAGACCACCTTTTGGTACATAGATTAGAATCTTTATCTGTTTTTCTCTCCTCTATTTTTAATGTTCGTTTGGACTCTGTGTGTTTTATATACATTTATATCCAAAATAGATGGTATACATACACACCATACATAATTTGGTGGTACATACTTGGAAAAAATGTGCTGATAGAAATTATATGATAAAAAATTTGGAAACCACTGACTGCTTTGCCAGGCCCTGAACCCCATGGATTTGGCCTGAGCCTAATGTTTCTGGCAGCCATTTGTCAGCTCATCCAGCACCATGTGCTGTTAACATTTCCGCATCCTTTTTCCAGCATCTACCCGGACACGAATGCAGAAGCAAAAAATGAATGAAAGCATGGATACCTCAAACAGGGAAGAAAAGTGAGGATCCCATGACCTCAGTGGGCACCGTGTACACCTGTGGCCTCATTGTCTCTCCCAGAGCAGAGGGTGTGACTCTCCCAGGTTCTGTTTACGGCCATGTTGGATATGTATCTTCAGTTCTCTTTGCGGACATCAGATATGGAGTGTGCAGACGGGCTTGCCTGCGCCTGCAGGGGATTCCTAAGCCACTTGCAACGCTGTAGTCAGTAGAATATACATTGTGATCGCACAAGATTGAAAATCTTGTGTAAATACTGCCGTTTAGAAAGTTGTAGCGGATGTTTCCATTTCCAAAGCATAATCGCTCTGCTCTGTGAATGGTGGGGATGCCCTGGGAGTGACATCCCAGCAACCCAGGCCTATCTGAGTACTTTGTCTTTTCTTGTGGCGTATGTGTGATGTTTGCTATTATTTTTATTAATTTATATTTATATATTTTTTAATTTAACATGAACGCCCTTAGAATATGTGTCCTGTCTTCCAAATGAAATTTGGCTGACTACTCCCCCCTCACCCAAGTGATCCTCAACTCTTCTGCTAAAACAGATATTAGAAACTAGAAAAAAAATTACTAATTTTTACACATTAGATTTTAGTTTACTAATGGAATCTGATGTACTGTGTGCTTGTTTTATAAATTTTAGTTTTAAAATACAAGCAGAAGCAGAGTATAAACAAATGATGTCATACTACTGATACAGATTTCATACCTCAGGACTTGTGAGAACTTATTGATCCTTTTCTCCATCCAACCCCTGCTTTAAAGTGAGGGTTATTAATAATACTCTTGGTTTTTATAAACCATTCAGATCCCTAAATTCAGGAAGTACCCATCTAGTACTTGGAAAACAAAGTGTCCAGCTAGAGCTTTGCTATAGAGGGCCCTAAGACAGGATATCCCAAGTGCACTTTCTAATGTTTCTGGGTCCGAAGAATCAAGATACAAAATAATTTTACTCCACAAGCAGACTGTTAACTGTAGGAGCCTTAATTTTTCTTTCTTTGAGGTTTGTCTAATTGCATCTCAGCAGTTATTCTGCCCTCCTAAACTTGGGAAGGGGTGTGTGTTCTCTGGAATTGTACATGTCTTCCATGTATCTTTTGAGGTGGCAATTGTCTTTTTTTTTTTTTTTTTTTTTAAGTCAGTATGGTCTAACACTGGCATATTCAAAGCCACGTCATTCTACTCCAAAACTGCAAGTAATCAAAGGTCTTTGGGTTAGGCATTCATGTTTCTATCTGATTTTTTGCAAAAGCTTCAGATTAAAGCAGCTACATTAGAAAAAGAGGCGCTCCCCCTCCCCAGGCACCTAAAGGTGTATTTAAACTATCTTGTGTGATTAACTTATTTAGAGATGGTATAATTTAAACTAGGTGATATTTAAGGTAGCATCAGCTAGCTTTTAGGAAAAATCACTTTGTCTAAACTCAGAATTCTTTTTAAAAAGAATTCTGGTCTTATTTGTTAGAAAATGATATTTTATTTTGCGCTCGGTTAAGTTTCAAACTTATTTTTGGCAGTTATTTTGATTGGCAGTTATCTTGATAACAAAGGCACTAGAAAGCTTTCTCCTATTTCCTCATTAGTTTCTGCATGAGTATCATACAAATCAGTTAGCTTTTAGGTCAAGGGCTACCATATTTCTGGGTCTTTTGCTAATAAAAGTTTACATTAGAGTTAGTGCCAGAATTTTAGGAACATCAGAGATCGTATATGGAGATTACTTACACAAGGCTTCAGATATTGCTTTATTGCTTTTTTGTATTGGTTAAAACTGTACATTTAAAACTGCTTTGTTACTATTTTCTACAATTGATAGTTTATTTTAAAATAAATTAGTTGTTAAGAGTCTTCATGGTCTGATGTGTTCTTTGTATCAAGTGCACTCCTGTTCTCTGCTAACCTGGCTTCTCCCCTACGGCCTCCCTGGTCTTAGCCTTCCACTGACTTCCTGTGCTGATGACTCCCAAATTTATTTCTCCTGCCCGGCCTCTTTGTGGAGGTCAAAGCCCTCAGGCCAGGGGGCTCTTGATTCCCACTCCCTTCCCCACCGCACTGCCAAATTCTCAAAATATAAACCAAAATAAATAAAAAAAAAAGCAACCTTGTTTCTTTACTGACCACTTTACTGACCATTTACTTGGTCAAAATCTTTAGTCATTTATCAACTTTTATCGAGACCCTGGTTTTAAACTTCTAACTGGTCTCTATCCTTTATAAAGAGCAAAAATGATCTCTTTTAAATGGATATGTATTCACATTGTTCCTCTGGTATCCACAGTCCTGTCACAGCCTGTGAAGTGGCCCCGTTCACTTGCTCCTCTTCCTCCTGTGCTCTCTCCTGCTCATTGTGCTTCAGCCACACTGACCTTTTCTCTTCTAGTACCAACCCTGTCCCTACCTCAGGCTTTTCTATTTGCTGCTGCTCCTGTCTGGAGTGCTCTTCCCTCAGAATTTTCCACAGGTGGTTCCTTCCTGTCTTGGAGGGCTCAGCTCACAGGCCTTCCTCCACCACACAAGCTAAAAATCCTTACTCTGTATTGTGTTATTGACCTCCAAGAGTGTAACTGTTTAATCACTGTCAGAAATCGCCTCATTTGAATTCCCTACTGCCCGGCTACTCATCCCTGCATCAGACTCCCTCCGCAGATGGGAAGCATCAGCCTGGCTGCTCTTACAGCTCTAGCACCTAAAAAAAACACTCATACGTAGTCAAAAGGGAAAAAAGAGAATGTATATTTTGCATATTTTTCCAAGTATATGGAAACAAATAATACTCCCTCTTTTAATAGGTCATGTACTCAGCACCCACCATATTCCAGGCACAGTTCTAAATGCAAGGGATACAGCAGTGGATAAATAAAGCTGAGATCTCCATCTCTGTGGTGCTTACCTTCTAATTGTAGTTTCAGAGAAAGAGAGCAAGTGAATAAACAAACAAATACATAGTATGTCTGATTGTGCAAAAAAAAAAAAAAAAAAAAAAAACGTAGCAGGGCGGACAGGGAGTGCTGCTAGGAAAAGAGGTGGTATTTGAGCAAAGCCTGGAAAGCGGCGAGGGAGTACGTCATGCGGTGATGGGAAGACACCCAAGTGGAAAAGCCAGGGCTCCAAGATGAGAATATGCCTGTGTGTTTGAGGAACAATAAGGCGTCACAGAAAAATGGACAATCTTAAGAGGAGCAAAGCAAGAATCTGTCATCATCTAATGCAAAGTTTATGTTAAAGGCCTTTCCTCCCAAACTTCCTACTTATGTATCACAAGTCCAGTCTTTTATCTGCAATTCTGAGATCGAAAAAGGTTAAAAACCCAAGCAGTGTATGTGTTTGGTGGCAAAAGTCACATGACGTGAAAAGTGTATCTAAACTGGCATAGAACTGTTTACAGCCTTTTATCCTACTTAGTAGGAATATTCTTGCTTCACTACAAAAATAGTAATACATTGATTTTGGGACTCTAACCCAGGCTCTACTCAGGTATTACATATTATGTGGTATATGTACTAAACTCCAAAAATAGTATGGCATGTATCTCATACCAGGGGTTTCAGATACGGGATTATTTTGAATTCCAGTAATACGATTTCTCAAAAACAGGGTGGAAAATGAAATTCTCTCTTTCTAGAACAGCAGTTTGTTCCTGAAGGAAGAAAGGCAAAGAGCTTAGAGCTTACTCCTCAGCGGACTGTATTTATTTGGGGATCTTTCATGAGTATCTCTTAGGTCAAAGCAAAATCAAGTAGCCTTTATGACACTACCGGTGTTTGGTCTGGATGATAGAAAATTGAACACTTCCAGAGATTTAGTATTCTAGTAATCAAAGCCCTTTATAATAAAAAGGACAAGTTCAAACTCATTTATTGATTTACATCTCATTACAGTTTCCTGGTGCAAACGGTGGGGAGGAAGACCCTCTATGTAGTAGTTCTAGTACCATCTGGATGGTTTCATGTAGAAACTTGCCTGTCGAAGCATAGTTCTGTTTTTCATTTTTGGGCCAGTGTACATGGCATTGGTAATGACTTACTCGGTAGAACTTTCCTTTGGACTCAATTTGTATTTTACAGGACAACAGGAAATCTTACCTTTAGAAATAGCATATTTCTACCACAACGTATAGCGTCTTACATAGAAATGTACCTTAGTAATGCTGATAGTCTGATTGGGATTTAAAACAAGTTCTTCTTGTATGAAGCTGGATATTCTCATAAATCTTTTTTTGGGTCCATGATTTTGGGAGTATGCTTATATACTAGCATTGAAATAGAAGATAATGACAGTTTAATGTGAAAGTTACATTTATTCCACAGACCAACATCACTTACTTCCTCAATAGAAAACATCATGATTTTAACTGCATTTAGTGAGAGAAAATCAGTATGGTTTGTGTTTTTATGCTTGGACAAAGGCTGAATTAAAAATAACAGGTATGATTTATCATTTTTCTTTACAATTTTCCCAGTCTGTTGCAATAGCATGGGGAAGGTTAATAAGATAGACCAAAATCAAAACAAAAACCAGTAGACTAGACTATATATAGTTTTCATTGTTTCCTTTCCATTATCATTGGTCAGGAATCTTGCCTCTAAATAAAAATCACCAAGTTTGGTCCATTATGACTGGCATTTTTTCAGGTCTCAGTGGAAGAATATTAACCTTTACTTTTAAAAAGCTTTAAATGGTATCTTCACAAACCTCTATCAGCAAATGACTGTATTCTTGTAAAATTTTAAAGTTTCTCTGTGTAAGTTGTGTTGGAATTATATTGGAAGCACTAACTCACTGAACTTGTGTGAGCAGTGAGGAAACAGGGACAGAATATCTAAGAGTAACTTATGTAAAATGAAGGATCCATTAATTTATGATGTAGTGTTGTTATGAAAAATGTCCCTTTTTCCTCACATATCCCTAACTGAACAGCAAGGGTTATGGGGCTTTGCAAACACTCACCTGTTAGAAATAAAGGAAAGTGTTGTTATCCTCCGTATAGGAGTTTTGATGGCAAGCCTGTCCTCCGAGAGAGAAAGTAATGTTTTTTTCAGAGATGTATCCATGGGACTCACCTGTCATCTCTCAAACTAATGAGCCCTTTTTTGTTTGGAGTCCCAGATTTTAAGGGTTAAACAGTGATTCTCATACATAGCTAAACATCAGGATTACTTGGGAAGCTTTTCAAATATACTGAATTAGAATCTTTAAATATATGGTAAAAGTTCCATATATTATTCTGTTGTACACAGAGACAAGAACTGAGAGATATAGTAGTACAAACCTACATTGAACAGAGCTTAGAAAATCTGGGTAAAAATCCATCCAACTCTTCTTAATAACACGTACCCTGGCAGCATGGCTATTGCCCTGTTGTGGAGTTTGGTAAAGGGCGGGCCATTTTTTTCATACCTCGGTAAACTTATCTGTTCCCTTTGAGTGTTCTAATTTTTACATGAAATGATTTCATAAAAGAAAGAGACATCAAGAAGCTTCGAGAAGACCCTGTCAGAAATAGGCAAGAAAGGAAGAGAAGGTTTCAGAAGACCTCGTGAAGATGTAAAGGCGTTGGTCGGTGTGGAGCATTGGAAGGTGAGGAGAAAAAGCAACTCAGCCTGCGGCTGTCTAAATACCTGAACTGAGAGCTGCAGGTAATAACCAACCAGGTATGAATGTTTCTTTGGTAGATAAAACAGCAAATCTATAAAATAATGAAAACAAAAGGTATATATGGCTAACTTAAATAACAAGTAACTGAATAAGACTATATAATTCCAATAACAGAATTCTGATTAAGAACTAGACGTCAAGGCCACTTTGCTTCTACAGATAAGGTCTGCAGAAATAGATAAACAAAAAGAAATTAAGGATTCAAAAGTGATGTCACCAATAAAGTGTAGTCACAGGCAATAATATGAACAGTAATTATGTCATTTATTTAGATGCTATTTATGTTTTAGGGTGGGCTTTGCTATGATGTTATCTGAGTAACTGCTTCCAAAAAGAAGCTTAATCAAATCTCTTAAATCTAAGAGATATAAGGTTGATATAATTTTGCTGCTTATTAGGGATTTAAAAAAACACATTTGTTCTGTTATCTACAAATAAGCACTTTATTATCAAATAGTTCAGCATCAGAACAAGGTTTCTAATTCCAAAAGAGTTTTCTTTACATAATACATATTGTGAAATATATACCATATTGTGAAACACATATTAGAGGAATCTGACACTACACCCTACATCCCATTTCAGTTTTTCTTTTGCAGTTGGGTAACTTGTTTTCACTGAAAATGTATAAATCTATCTCATTCTTCTTAGTGCTGCCCATGAAATGTAAGTATGAGTTCCTTTTCGGCTAGTACTTTATAATTATTCTGTGCCAGCTTAAGAGAACTGTTTTACACTGACATAAAACTCCACTACAAGAAAAACACATTATCCTTTTTACATACACAGGCAAATCTCTCAACACAAAAGGAAAAGACAGTATGCAATTATGTAAGGCAGATAAGCCCAGAAATAACATTCATTCAAAGACAGTACTTCATATTCAGTAATCCCATGTGAGATATTAATGACTCATAGTACATAGAAAATTAAAATTAGCCCTTGGGACTTTGACACTTAAATTGTCAAGGCTGTTTGTGAATTCTAATTAATGCTCTAAGTTAGCCACTATTACTTAGAACCAGATACCAGAAGAATATGAACCTTAATAGCTATGGGCTGTTTCAAATTTGTTTTTGAACAAGTTATTCCTTCAGCCAGTATCCCACAAATAAAGCTGTTTTCAGGGCATACTTAAGATTTATAATAAGTGAACTGAGTGCCTAGGTATGCAAGGCACCGTTCTGGATGCTGACAATGAAGGCCCAGCTCTCTATGTGATACCAGCCTGTTGAAGAACAGAAATTTGGCCAGGATAGCGTATACTTGGACCAATGTACCAAAAGTGACCAACTAAAGTGACTTGAAAGAGGAAACAATAAATAAGACATTTTAATTTTTTTTCCCTTGAGCTTAGTCACATCTGCTCAGAGCACGGAATGCCTTCTACGGTAAACTTCAGACTTCAGCACAGGGCAGACCGACCACCACCTTCTTTTGACAGAACGTAAGTATTCAGCCAATTAAGGAGAAGTCATTCTCTGGCGTTTTCAGGGAAAATGGAAATGCTAAAAATTCTTTCTTGCAGATGAGGATCAATTTTTAAAGGCTCCAACTCTGCTTGCTTTGCTGATAAAGTTCTTCAGAAGATCATGGTCCATTTCTGCAAAGCCTGAAGTTTGTGTTACTACAGTCAAATGATTTATGCAAAACCTGAAGCAGAATTCTTCTAAGTCCTAGGAACAACAACAAAAAATGCATTAATAATTGTATATCCCGATGCAATGCAAAACAGCATGAAAATCCTAAGACACAGAGGAAGGACCAAGGATTTGAGAGCCAATAGGAAGAAGTGTTGGTCCAGCAATATCTAAGGAATAGTTATAAAACTGTACAGCTAATGTGAATCTATGCTTGTAAACATTTAAAGAACAGAGTAAAATATTCAAGTTCCTCCATATCGGTCAACGCAAAGAATCTGACTTTTTATTCTCCGAAATAGGCACTTTTCCTCTACTGACAGTATTTGTATTGTTCATTCCACTCTCCGTATTTGTTAAAATACTCCACTTTTATATTCCTCTAGGAGCTGAAATGCTTCTAGCTGAGAGTTTCTCCTATATGTTAGGTACTATCCTAGGCATTAGGTATATGGTTGTGAGCAAAACAAAGTCCCTGCCATTGCTCAAGGAGCTTACTTTCTAGAAAACAGAAGGCTGGAAGGGAACCATACAAATAACTCACATAAATGAATATGAAACAGTCCTGAAAATCACACCTCGTTCAGGCAGAAACACGGCGTGCCCTCAGCCTCCTCACTGGAGAGAGGCAGCAGCCTCCAGGGTTACACTGTGACTTTAACAAACCAGGGAAGAATCTGGCCTAGCCATGAAGTGTTCTGCATGTTGTTAAGTGCCCAATATATTATTATGTTAATGAAAGATATTCACTATGCTTTTAATATCAATGTTTCAAGGTGGGGAAGATACTTTTAAATGTTAAGTGAAAAAAAATCCAGTGTTTAGAGAAATATACATCATGTAACATAGAAAAAAAAACAGAAGGAGCTGTATGAAAATGTTCTCTGGTCGATGAGTCATCTCCTTCCTCATACTTTTTTCTATTTTCCTAATTTTCTTTAATAAGCATATTTATTTATGTAAGCAGAAAAGGAGTTAGAAACTTTTTTCTGCCCACCACTTAAATGTTCCTGTTTTTTTGACCAGAGAGGATATCCTTATAACAAAAGGAAATCGACTGCAAGAAGAATGGGCTGCTTCCTAAAGATTTAGCTCTAAGACAGGTTTTCTTTATTATCAAAACAATACAGTCACTGTAGAAAGTTCAGAAAAAACAAGCAAAAATAGGAAATAAAAACCATCCATAATCCCACCATTCAAAGATGACCTCTGACTATATTTTTCAGTCTTTTTTTTCTATGTAGATAATGAATTTCAGTCTTTTTAAAAACTGCTTAAAATTTTTAATTTATGCTTTTAAAAATGTTCATTTTTTCAACTAATATATTTTGAGTAGCTGCATAATTTCATAGTATTAACATTCTACAGTTTAAGGAAACCTCTACTGTTCGTGTGGGCTTTTTCTAATTTTTCAAAATTAGAAGCAGTGCTGCAATAAACTTAGCCTCTGAAGCTAAATCTCTGTCCAAATCCACGATTACTTCCTTAGGACAAGTTCCTACAAGTAGATTCCTTAAAGAATTACACCTTTAAAGTTTTCAGTACATTCAGTACCAAATGCCCCCACAGTGCTGCCCCAATTCACACACCCTCAGGAGAACACCCAATATTCTGAGCCTGCGTTATCTCTAAGAATATATTCCCCAGTTTCACAAGTGAAAAATTATACCTTATTTTCCATTCATTCATAAATCCATTTTGTTCTTTGGTCCATGTTAGTTCCATCAAACTGCTAATATTTTCTTTTTGTTTCTAGAACTATATGCTAACTATGGTAAATGTACTTCGTATATGCTGCAAATATTTTCCCCACTATATCAACTTTTTACGTTTCTTCGTGGTATTTTTTTGATGTCTAGATATTTTTTTATTTCTGAAATCAAACCTATCAGTCCTTACCTTTATGGCTTCTTCTTTGGAGCTCCACCCTAACATTATATAAATGTTCATTTTTCTGGTACTTTTAGTTGCTTTACTTGTTTAGTTTTAGTTTAACGTATGAACTAAACACCTAACCTTCTCTCCAGGTCAGCTAGCTAAAAGGATGCTTTTCTTACCTGAGCATCATACTTCACAGCAGCCGAAAGCAGGGCGATGGCATTCTCCTCACAGATTCCTTGCTTGATAGTTTGTTGGCAGAGCTTTTTCAAACGATTTTCTCTATAAAATGTAGCCAAATCAAGCAATCCTGGCGGGAAGAGATGTTTATCAGGGGGAGTGATTTCCAGCATCCTGATTACACTCACTCAACCCTTCAAGAGATGACTGGGACGTTATGTGGGATATAACCCTCGGGGAAGAGCTGTGTAAAATAAAGACTTGTGCTGACTCACGTCCCGAGTGTGTGGTTCTACCTGTGCACGCAGCTGACCTAGGCAAATACGGTACACAAACGAGTAGCTGTGGAAAAGCAGGCGCACAGTGAAAATGGCTTTCGTATTTCCCCTGTGAAGGCTGCCCCTGCACAGTCACTTGTTCTTCCGGGTCATTTCCATCAGCTCATGCACACGCTGGAATAGTGCCCATATTTTCACAAAAGAAAAAAGGAAAACCTTTCATGGACATGTGTCTGTCTCCCGTCATTCTCCCCGGTTTCTCTGCAAATCTGGGGAACATCCTCTGTTTGCTGCCTCCATTTCCTCACTTCCCATTCTCCCCCTAAGCCATTCCAGCAGAATCCCACCTCCCCCCGCCCCCCCACCACCACTCCCTGACTGCAGAAATGCTTCCATGGAGCCAAATCCAAGGGGCTCTTGTCTGGTTTACACAGAATTTGATGTGGCTGGTAATGCTTCTCTTCTTCAAACTCTGTGTTACCTGCGTGTGTTTTTCTTATCCAGAATTCTCTTCTGTCTCTTGGCTGGGCCATTTTTCCTAACTTCCAAAAAGTTGAGTGCCCCAGGGTTCAATCCTCAGATTCCGATTTCACTTATTTCCCTAAGTGACTTCCAGCACCAACCCCCCTCCCCCAGTTTAAAATACCATCTATAAATATTGATTCCCGTTATATTATCTGTCACCTACTTTCACATAATTCACGATGGAGTGAACATATACAAGTTAAGGATATGGCTATCTAAATCTCCATCAGGGGATTTGTTAATTAGCACACAGAATGCTAGAAATACTTTTTGAAAACACTTATGAAAGGAGCTGTGTTTGGATACGAAGCTTGGCTAGAAACACTTGTGAGGGCCCTCCTGCCCTGGCATGAAGCACCCCAAGAGCAGCAGGCCCTACGCCCAGAGAAGTATACTCACTAGCTCTACATCCAGTGTGGGCTGTCGCCTGATCAAACGGTTAGCTGAATCCCCTACTAGAAAATCATCACATCTACATCAAGCTAACCTTCCCTGCAGGGTGCTTCCCATGGACCTAAGGGACAAAGAGCTGGGATTTCATCAATCTTAAAATATCAACTGTTTTTGCATCCATCTGCCACTGTGTCTTGAGTATGTGGGAGGGCTGGGATGCAAACATGTTTTCATTGTAATGTGACCAATAGTATCAGAATTATAGAGGCAAGCCCAATGGAGGATACTGAAATCTGAAATCTTGAGACATGTGATGGCTCCTTCGTTTTTGGTTAGTTCTCGCCAACTCCCAAAATCCTCTCTCTGCCCCCACACCCTCCTGAGCTGCAGAATCACATAAGTGTACTCCTGAGGTGCCCTCAGAGAAGATCCTGCCCGGAGCCCCTGCTCAAGACAGCCCAGATCTGCACCTCCTCCAGGCACAGCTCTCACCACAGTGGCCAAGGAGCCGGGTATCCACTCCTAGACCACACTTGGGTTACCGGGGACTCTGGGATTCCCTACCCAGTGCCCCTGAGGCCCCTTACATGGACATTTGCTCCCCTCCCAGGCACACCACCAATGTGCAGATGCCCAGCCCCAGCGTTGGCCCAGGTGGATGGAGCTCAGCCGTGCAGGCTGGGGTGCTCACACCCTCTGGTAATGCAGGGTGCACCTGGTGATGGGTAAAGAAAGATGGCAGGCCATAAGCTGGAGGCTCGGGTCTTGCCCTTCCTGTGCAGATATCTAATAAGCAACTCAAACTCCTTAGACTTCTCAAACTCAAGGGTAAAACCTGTCACTTTCCCTCTTCATCTTATTGAATGATACTTCCATTAACCCAGCGACTCAGACCAAACAGCTGAGAGCAGTGGTTACTTCTGTTTTCCTCACACCCCATGTGCCACCCGTGGAAAAGTCCCATCAGCCCCATCTTTCAAACAGATCCAGGATATGATCTCTTTTCAACACCTCGGCCGCTCCGCCACCCTTATCCGGGGTATCATCATCGCCTTACACCTGAACCGTCATAATTACTGATCTTTTCAAACATCTCTCCTGTAGAAGCTGCTCTGCCTCGTCCCTGCCAACACACAGACCCATCTCGCTTTCTTCCTCAACCACTTCCCCCGGCCTCTCATGCAGCTGGGGTATGGCCTTAGTCATCTCTGGTCCATGGTTTGGAATAAGTGGAACCTCCAGGACCCTTCCTTAAGAGACACTGGATTTGCCCTTTGCCCCTTCGTCATCGTCCCCTCCTCCATCCTGCTGGTAATGCGGACGCAGTCCTGGACTATGAGCACAGGGCCTACACGCCAGATGCCCTCCCATCTCCTTGTGTGAAAGAGAAACTATCCTGTTTAAACCACATTTGAAAAAATGTTGCTGTGAAAGCAAATCCTAAATAACACGAGCCTCATGCTCAAAACCTTCCAAAGCTTTCCACCACAGCAAGAATAAAACTCAGCCTCTTGACCACGGCCCCCGAGGGTAGTCACGCTCCTGCCCACATCCCATTGCCTGACCCAATTCTTACCGCACCGAGTCTCACTTCACTCCACCCGTGCTGGCGGCCTTCCTCTTCCTCCACAAACCTGTGCCTGTCTCAGACCTCTGTACTGTTTCCCAGAAGGCTCTCCCCTCGGTGTCTGCGTGGCTGCTCCCTCTTGCCTCCCCCAGCCCTCTGCTCCCTGCGCTTCCTCACGGAGGCCCTCCATGTATTTGCTTGTTTAGGGCTGGTCTCCCTCCTCTGAATACAAGCCCCCAGGGGCAGGGCTCTGGTCTGTCTCCGGCACAGACACTGAGCGGAGCTGTGGCACAGCACGGGCATGGACACGCAATCATTTGTGGGAGAAAGGAAGGAAAACTGCCAAACTTCAGAAATCAGATTTCTGTTTACCTGAGGAAAACTAAATGCTGATCTGGTAAAAAGTGATACTAGATTTATACATGTGAAATGAATATTTCATTTAAAAATCTGAGGGCTGAGTGTTTCTTTACTTATAGCAGTAATTCCTTCTCTGTGCCACTAGCCAACAATTCGCTGACAGCTGTGAACTGAAATGTAGTATGTCTGTTACTCTGCACCTGTTTGATGATCTGTGTGGCTTTTTTACTGTCCATACCCCTGGGGTGCGGTGAACACCCCGCACTACCTCAGAAGGCCCACAGCGTTCTGTCCCAGAGCTTCTATAGGGCAATTCCCGGTTATGGAGACGAGCAGGCCTTATTACTACCACGTGCATTTCATCTTTCTAATACAGACATCTCAGGGGCAGCAGGTGTGGCGGCCAAACGGTCATGTGCATTCCTTACATACGGCAGTTAAGGAAGAACCACCCACTCCACAGTGCTGACAGCTTGAGGTCCACCCAGTCACCCTCTGTATGAAGCAATAACCAGGGAAAAGAGTGTGGGTCTGACCACAAAGAGAGAACTATGTGTGTGATCGCCCTCACGGCCACTTCCGCCCCGCCAGTTACTCAACATCGTGCCCCTCTCTTGGGAGAGTGTGGTAGCCATTACCTACTGCCTCCTCAGGGGAAAGGCTGATGCTGTCTGTATACAGGTATTCCAGGAAGGCTCGGTAAACAGGATACGAAAACTCACTCATTTCTACGATATCATCCTCGTTGTCTTCCAGTGAGGTACGAAAATGCTCACACCTGAAGGAAGAAAGGAGCAGGTGAGGCCCTGGCTCCGGGCCAGAGCAGCCGACCCTCCTGAGGGACACATCCTCCTGGGGCGTCAAGGGGAACTGACCAGGAGAAAGGAAACACAGAGCACAGGATTCTCCTCACGTTGCACACCTCCGTGTCCCCATCCGGGTCCCTCACTTCCTTTGTGGCTGGAAGTTTACTGACCACCACTTACTGGAAGAGGCTGCAGATGCAAACCAGCTGTAGCGGAGCGGACTCCGAGGTGTCGCTCCCGCACCACGTGCGTGGAGCAGCATTTATGGAAATCAGGTGGGTTTCTTTTCATAAACACGGAGTCGTTTTGTTTCTTTACCTCCTGCTATAGGTTGAACTGTGTCCCACCACCGTCCCCAAATTCGTATGCTGGTGCCCTAACCTTAGAATACAACAATAGTTGGAGAAAGGATCTTTACAGAGGTAATCAAGTTAAAATGAGGTCATCAGGGTGTGTCCTAATCCAAGATGACTGGAGTGATCGATCACGTCCCAAGCTACAGAAGCCACCAGAAGTTGGGAGCGAGGCACGAATTCTTCCTTAGAAGGAATGCATCCCGCCAACACCTTGATCTTGGACTTCTGCCTCCAGAAGTTAACACTGAGATCCAGAGCGGTCGTTGAAGCCACTCGGCATGTGGCACTCCGTTACGGCAGCCCGAGCAAACTAATAGCCCGCCTCGTTTATGATGGTTTAGGGGCTACGGGAGGAGTAAGGAATGTTGGACAGCACGACCGAAGAGGTGAACCCGAGACTAAAATGCCAATGAGTTTGTGATTCGTTGTCGCAGGATTTAAATATCTGTTACACAACCACACAATGATTTTTAAAATCATTATGCTAAGAGAAAGAAGCCAGGCACAAAACAATACTGACTATGTGATTCCATTAACATAAACTTCTAGAAAATGCTAACGCATCTATAGGGACTGAAAGAAGATCAGAGCTTGCCCCAGGGCTGGCATAGGAGGGACCTTGGAGGGATGACAGCAGTGTTGTGTCTTCATTTAGGGCTGGGGTTTCACAGCATAAACATACACGTCACAGCTCCTCCGACTGCACGCTTCAAATGGATGCAGCTCATTGCTCAAAAATGATACATCAATAAATCTGAATTTTAAAATCTCGGGGGCGCCTGGGTGGCTGAGTCAGTTGAGTGTCTGACTTCGGCTCAGGTCACGATGTCACAGTCTGTGAGTTCGAGCCCCGCGTCGGGCTCTGTGCTGACGGCTCAGAGCCTAGAGCCTGCTTCAGATTCTGAGTCTCCCTCTCTCTCTCTGACCCTCCCCCACTCATGCTTTGTCTCTCCTGCTCTCAAAAATAAATGAAAACATAAAAAAAAAATATTTTAAATCTCAGTGTTAACTTTACCCTGGACCTTGCTGCTCTACCAAAGCCTTACCTTCTCTTTTTCCCAAGTGTCTAAAAGTTCACTGTTCCCCAACTGATGAGGAGAGTGACGAAGCTCAGGTCCTGGGCAGGAAGCTCAGAACACACTCACCGGGTGGCAGCCGGCCGCTCCGACACGGGGCTGCACAGACCACGGGGAAGGTGTCTGAGGAAGCCCTCAGCCCTTACTCCCGACCCCACAGGCCCCTGCTGGTTCTCGTTTCCCGTGTACTGTGTTACCCTGGCCACACTGCTTGCTCGCAAGGGCAAAATCAGCCTTACTTTTTTTGTAATTACCGAAGTGTCTTCTGTAGTTGTGTGAACACTTAGGAAATAATATATATATTTATTTCAATTCTCAAACGACTCCTTACCTGATTTTGAGAAGGACTTTATGTGCATAAATGTACTTTCCATCCACCAGGAATTTCAGGTCTGCAGTATTGGGGTTGTCAAATTCCCTCTTGAGCGACTCCGCCACTGTCAGGTGGTCATCGGGTTCTACAGAGGAACACCAATGTTTCTGTACTTAATGATAGACATAGTAGAAACGCGGCCAAAATACAGCATTGTTCTTGAGACACTCATGAAAATACCCAAATAATTGGCCAACCGAGCGATGCTTTTTTCCTCTAACTGCGGATTTTCACATCTCTGTAATCATTAAGGATAAGAGCTGCACACACATCTCCTCGTAAACCTGGCAGAACAACAACTAAAAAGTCCCACACTGCCCCCCTCAATGAAATTTTTGAATGTTTGAGTAAACGGACTAGCTAAAAATAAAAGATAATAGTTTTCCAGGAACATTAAAAAGCAGTCAGGGGGCGCCTGGGTGGCTCAGTCGGTTAAGCGGCCAACTTCAGCTCAGGTCATGATCTCACGGTCTGTGAGTTCGAGCCCCGCGTCGGGCTCTGTGCTGACAGCTCAGAGCCTGGAGCCTGCTTCAGATTCTGTGTTTCTCTCTCTCTCTGCCCCTCCCCCACTCATGCTCTGTCTCTGTCTCAAAAATAAATAAACATTTAAAAAAAAAAAAAGCAGTCAAATAAAATAGCTTTTAATTTAGTATGTGATGTTGGTTTCTGATACTTTCAAAGAAAAATTAATCCAAATCAGTTTCCTTTCACAGGACCCCGTTAGAAATTATATGATGCTGCACCTAAAAAGTCCTTACTATCACGATAAAAGCACCAGGGTTGTCTCGCTAGTTTTCAAGCTGGCACCCAAATGGGCAGAGACCGCTCACCCACAGACAGGAGGCGCCACGTGACGGCAGGAGTGGCGAAGCAGGCGAACACGTCGTCGGTGCAGGAGAAGTGGGTGAGGTGAGGCAGGACCACGGACTGGCCCCGGCACTGGCCCCACATGTACACGTGCCCGCCCTGGGTCTTGGCAGCCGACGTGTGGGCAGAGTGGCAGGCCGCAATCTCTATAATTCTAGGTTCACAAACAAATACCAAGTGAACGTGGCACACAGGAGAAGAAACAAGTTGATTTCTCCTTCCCTTAACAGATTTAAAAGACAAAACAAGATTTAATCTAGATTTTCAGGCACCAAACATTTATTTAGCCTTAAGCTATCCTTCAATGGCACAACTCATGAAGATCTACTTGTTAACCACCTCTAGCCTGTAGGCCTACAAAAATATGTACTGTCCCGTTGTAAAATGCAAGAACAACTCAGGAGTAGAGGCCAAAACAAACAAATAAACAAAACAGTGATCTAATTTTTCTCTTAAAACATGACCTAATGAAGTGCATAATAAGACTTGGGCTACTTAACCCAGGTCTTGACCCAAGATCAAGAAATATTTTCATCAAAACTTTACCAGTTTTAGTGTTAGATGGAGCATGCTGTGGGCCACCCCAACTCACATTGCAAAGAGTAAGGTCAGTAGTTCTAACTCACTGGACTCTATCTTCAAGAGCCCAAGAGAACAGTTTTCTGATAAGTTCACAATTGCCAGGGAGGTAGTTCTCAGAATACTTCCATATAGAAAGCCCTGTTTTTGTTGATTTAGAAATAATTAACTTTCTCTAAGAATAAGCCACTGTACAGATTCACAAAAGATAGTAAACTATTTTACCCTAAGCGAGGTTGCCATCTTGATTTTGCCCACAGCAGGCAATGGTACCAACATCCTCAGTGACTTAGGCTCAGAGCTTCAGAGTCATCTTTGACTTCTCCCTCCTCACTTTTTTCAGAATATCCAGTTGACAAATAACACAGATTCTCTCTTTGTAACTTCTCCCATCTGCCACCACCCTAGGTGAAGCACACCCTGTATCTGAACCAAAGCAACAGCTTCTGTGGTCTCCCTGCCTTGGCCTCTCTCTCTTTCCTGACCCAGATCACACAAGGCTGGCAGGTTAACAATCCTCTGAAAACACCATTCTCGTCTGTACTTTCAAATCTTCAGTGGCTTCCCACAAGATAAAATCCAGATGTGTGACGTCAAGACCTTCCATAATTTGTCTTGCACCTCTATCCAACCCTCTTTCAAATCACATTTATCTACATCTCCTATGTTCCAACAAACAGATATACTCACTGCCCCTCGACATTTTTATTCACAAAGTCCTTGTGCAGGAATGCTCTTTCCTCTCTGTCCTAGAAACCCTGCCCATCCTCCAAGGGCAGGAAGAGGTCTCCCGCTCACCCACACCCTTGCCATTCATCCCTTCCACACCACTCCAGCCTAGCCCTTATCGTCTCAGAGACGTAGGTCTTACCTACTCAGCTAGATTACAAGCTCCTGGCAGCTGAATCACTGGCTTATTTCTCTCTCCCTAAGTGTCTCTCTCCCCAGTATGGTGTCTTATTAAGCACAATTTTTAGGTTATTGACTAACTGGGAAAGATACAACACAGAGCAACTGAAGGATGCGTAAGACCCCACTGACAGCCTAGCAACTGGAGGGTGGAGACATCCCTCCACCGCCTGTTTTAATTGGACATTTCCCAGACGAGGGAAGGTGGCCACGATTCAAGCTGAACTGCGTGGTGGCCTGCCTCAGGAGGCTGAGGTGAGCTGTTTCACGTGTGGTCCAGGTCATTTCGCTGATTCACTCAAGGGCAGCTCTCAGCTCTTGAAGACAGGAGTACTGCACAAGAAGCTATGATGTACCGCAGTGGAGAGCCTGGATGCCAGGGTCAAACACACCAAGGAATGCATCCTAGCTCTACCACTAGGCCGTGTGACTCTGGGAATGTTCCCGAGCCTCAGTTTCATCACAATGCAAGCTAGTACACACAAATTAAACAATACAATGTTAAACACCAAGCACAGTGTCTGGTGTACAAATAGTAGCCAGCAGTGGAGGTTTCTTAACAGATTTCCTACTTCTTGGCATTTTAAGTGACAAAGCCTCCTTCACGTAGAGACTACATTTTCAATGATCAATTCAGACAGTAAGACCTTTCCTATTTGCATGGTCAAGTCTGTGAATGGGCCCCAACCTCTAATATGTGCTTTACAAAAGAACCTTCCTTGCCCACACAGGGAAAATGGTCAATCCTATTTGGTTTCTCAATAAGCATATCCTTCTCACTAAAGAAAAAAGGGCAAGGAAATGGAATAAAGCCATTTGTTCAAAGAAAAGGCATCGCTTTTACCATCTACTCTTACATGTTATACCAAATGTGAGGACAGCAACACACTTCATTTTGCATGGCTTGGTGCAAGGGGCAGGGCATGGGGCTGGGGGCCAAACAGCAGCCTATGGAGGCCACAGTGCTTAAACTCTTATCTATTTTATCATCTTAAAAAACAAAAAATGAAAAATGAAAAACAAAAAACAAGTGTGGAGAGCAGGATCCGGGTGGCAATCCTTTCACAGCCTTGTGAAGGGTAAATGAAATCAGCTACCCAGCACACTGCACACTCAAAACCAGTTTCTTCTGGTGACTAAAGTGTTTACCAGTGGCTGTAGGAACTCTGGGAAACCACTTAAAATCACAGATAGCCTCTCTCTTCCCTGATGATGTTCTATGAAAAATGTAACTGACGGGAACACAACAGTGTCCTTCTAGGCTCAACTACCCAACATCAGAAAACCAAAATAACTTAATTCCTGCGTTCACTTCTGAAATATCTTTCCTAGCCTCTGTGGAAAGGAAGTAGCCTTTGCCCTTACAGGAGGAGGGGACACTGCTTGGTGGAGAAAGGCTGGAACAGACACAGCACAAGGGTCAAGATGCAGACAGCTGTGGAGTAGTGGCCTTCTCTGAACATGGCCTCTGAAGTTTACCTGGAACACCTAGCGGCACACGGGAAGTCAGGGGTGGGGCACGGGCTGGGCTGACGGCAGCAGCTGCTACAGGAACAAGAGTGGAGAAAATTTAGAGGGAACCTTCAAGTCTAAGCTTGGGACCCAACCAACTGCCAACACGTCCTGCCGTTGCCTAAGGTCATCTGTTCTTAAATCTGATTCATATCAAGAAGCAAAATTCTGAAGCTCAGATTTTCCAGTCTAATATGCACACGACGATGACTATAAACTAAACTAACCTTTACTGTCAGGATGTCTGCCATATTTCACATTTTATTTTGTAGCCATGCTTAATGAAAAAAAAAAGGTACTAGACATTCATAATAAATGAGTTTTGTGTCACCTCAATGGAACGATCCCCAACGACTGCAGCTTAATGGCTGTGAAGTACTAGAAATGAAAAAGCAGAGAGTGAGGAAGAATATAAAACAAGAAACAATGAGGAGAGGAAAAAGGTAATCTGTGAGAGAGAAGAAGAATGGAGAAGAAACAGCGATAACAAAAAGATCCAGAGCAGTGATTCCCAAGCCTGGTTTTGTAAAAGACCAACATTTTACCAATTATCTCAGGTGTCACAAAATTGACAAAAATTCAAGCAAAGTTAGCTTTAAATCAATTTAACTTTAAATATGCTTTTATGGAACTCTAAGAACAAAGACAAATGCTGGTAAATCAAAGTACTGAGACTTCAGAAAGATTGGGAATGACTGGGTTAAAGAGAAGAGAATCACTTTAGTCATTACTTTTATGTGAACATAAATTGCTAACAAATGTTATTAGCATTCTTCATCATAAGTAGACCTCTGTGGGAAAGAATTTAAAAGGTTTTCCTTGGGTTGTCATTTAAGCAAAGGATCCAATGTACACAGATTTTCACTTTCCACTTCTGTGAACAGGTAACCAGGACCTGATGATCCACCCCACCCTACATTCAATCCTTTTGTTTCTAATTAGTCAAACTTTCCTGAAATGGGCCCCAATAGTCAGAAGTGAGTTCTTGAGAGATAAGTCATAACTGCAAGTTATGTCACTGAAAAGGGTGGGTACGTGCAAAACAAGTCCCAGCAGACTTACAAATTCCTCCCTGGCAATACTG
Source organism: Paguma larvata (assembly GCA_030068075.1). Classification (NCBI taxonomy): domain Eukaryota; kingdom Metazoa; phylum Chordata; class Mammalia; order Carnivora; family Viverridae; genus Paguma; species Paguma larvata. The sequence goes on from CM057839.1 coordinate 56,913,934, forward strand.
GTGGGGTGGAGAGCCTGCGAGCTCAGGGATTACCACAGCAAATTCAGGCATGGAAAACAGAAAAGCAGGAGTTATCTCATTCAAAACATTCATCCATGACATCTGGAGCCAAAATAGTGATTACACGGACAACGGCGGCGAGTATGTAAGTGTGTAGCTATTTCCTTTTTTTTTTTTTTTGCATTTTTAATTTAAAATTTGAAAAAAGTCTAAGTTTTTTTAAAACCTTAAGTTTTTAAAATAGACAAGCAATACTCTCGAGTACCAGGTAAGGAGTTGGCACTCGACATAACTCCCTGGTCCTGCTTTTCTACCTCTTTTTCCTTCTCCCCCAAGCTGTCCTACAATCTATCTGGCCAGCGTGATGGGAGTCGGAAGACCTGGTGCTCATCCTGGGACGAGCAGGGACCAGCAGAGCAATGTGGGGCAAGCTGGTGGTAGGCACATAGCAGTGGATTTGGCAGGTCTGGGACAGAGGAGTTAAAATTTATGGAAAGTGTGACAGCACCATAAAAATGGTAAAGTGCCATACAAATGTGTTGTTTTTATTTCCATGACACCTTTATTTGATCCTTTAATGCTTCTTTATTGTTCGTCTAAATACTAAATGTCCCCAGTGGCCAGATTTGCTAAACTGAGGCGTTTTCGTGATTGCTCAGAGCCTCAAGATTGTCCCTTCTCTTTTCATTGAGGAGCTCTGAACTACCTTTAAGGGGCATGCCAACGGCAGGGCTGACGCATTTAGTACATTCCCACCAGTTCGTGACCTCCATTCCCTCTCCTCCCCATCCTCAAGAGGTCCAGGGCCTTATTCTAAGATTGGCGGGGGGGACAAAAATACGGATTTTTTTAACCTGTTTAACATAGGTTAAACAAAATTAGGTTTATAAAACTCATGTGAAAATCAAGGGGTTGAAAATGACAATGTGGCTCTTCACGTCTATTGTTAAATATTCCAGCGGGAGAATATGAAAGCATTGCGTACAAATGCAAGATAATCCATATATCCATATACTTACTTTAAATCAGATATAACAAATTTAGTGTGTACAATAAAAATTAAAATAGAATTAATTTCTACAAGATTACAAACCTGGTTTAACAGATACAATAATGAAATATTTTTGTCCCATAGTACTGTGTCAAGAAATGAGTGAAAAGGCAGTACTATGGCCATGATTGAGACATTCAAAATGCTTTCAAAATAGTAGGATAACTTGGGAGAAAATTCGGGATATATTATTTATTTGACACAAGCTTGCAAAGGAGCAGGCAAAACTAAGTCTTAATTTTCTAACCACTGTATTCCGCCTCATAGTGATAGCTTGGGAGCTAAAACCATGAGGTAGTCTTATCCTTTCAACTGGCACATTTTACACATAGCAGAGTGAATGCTTTATACCCCATCTGAGGTACTTTCGTTTTTCTAAGCCACAGAAAAACTACCTCAAGCATCATCAGCTTCCTTTTAAGAATGTAAAACAGAAAACAAGGAGGAAAAGGTAATTTGTGAGGGAGAAGAAAAATTGAGAACAGCTGTTGGAGATTTAGTCCTTGTTGTTTGTGTAGAGTAGCTGAAATAGGGGTAAATGAAAGAGTATTTAACATACAAACGCCCCAACAGTTCAAAAGCAAATTTTAAAAAGGAATGAATGCTCTGGTGAAAGAATATTCTAATATTAGCAGTAAGTTTCCCCATAATTCTGTATCGCGTCCAAATTCGGTTTAATCACTAAACAACACGCAAGTTGTTTTGAAAATGCATATATTACCTGTCCTTTTCCACGACGACAGGCGCAGGATAGGCCTGGTTACTTTTATTGCCAGTGCCCAACTGGCCATAAGAATTTGCACCCCAAGCATACACTTGGCCTTCATCTGTTAACACTAATGTGTGCGCATAGCCACAGGCAACCTGGAAAGAGAAAAACCAAATCCACTTACGCCTGCAAATATGCTTTCACGACACAAGTTAAGAATCAAAGATGTACTCGAGACTCGCCAACAAGGGGGAGAAGTAAGGGGATCTGTACTTCCCACGTCTCTCAAAAAAGGAAAGGCTGAAGCCAAAGGACTTTAAACTCCAAGAGTCTGAGAGGAAAAGAGACTGAATCTAGCAGGGAGACACTGGGACAACTTAAGGACCCATAGGTGGGCGACTGCAAACTGGGGAGAGAGAAAACTGGCTCCGTAGGCACGGAGGGGAAGGATCCTCTTCTGCAGAGACACCAAGGGAAGAGAAAAAGCAGCTGGGAAAGTATAAGACTGTACCTGGGCAAGAGAAAAAACCTCAGACCAGGATGGAGAAGGCCCCCATCTCTAACTGCGGGGCTTTCTTCGGACTAGGGCCTGCAGCACTGTTAGCGCACCTGAGGAAGAGAGTAGCCACTTCCGGGTTCGGTAGTAGGTCAGCGGAGCAGTCCGCAGCAGGAGAAACTAGTCCGCTCCACTGAAGTGCTACGGCCCAGGACAAAACCAGCAGGGACCACATTATTCGGCAGCATAGCGAGGCGCTTTCCCAGTGCCAGGGCACCATGAAGCAGGAGTTTAAATCCCAGCCAAGCGCCGGGGCACAGGAGTTGGTGGACGGAGAAAGGCCGCCCCATCTGCACCCACGGCACAGGGAAGACGGCTTGCATGGAGTCCACTAGTCCGTGGAGAAAGGACTGGGGATCGCCATTTTTCTTCCCACTACCACTAAAAGGTGGGGCCTCAGGGATCACTCCGCGGGGCCCACAGTGGAGGCGGGTCCCACAGTGGAGGCGGGTCCCACAGTGGAGGCGGAACCCGCCTATACCAAGCCAGCCCTCCCTGCCAGGTAACTGCGCTGGAGCAGGACAGACTGTGGAACCTGACGGCCCCCTCTTCTAGTCTAGCGCTGCGGCATTGCCTTAATTAATTCTAGGACAATTCTTATTATTTAGATATATTCTCCCTTCTATTTTTCCTTCTTAGCTCTTCCTCCTCCAGGCTGGTTACTTTGGTTATTGGTTTGTTTATACAAACATATTTAATCCATTCTCTTGATCCGAGTTCTACACCTCCTTCTTTATTTTCCATTCTCTCTCTCTCTCTCTCTCTCTCTCTCTCTCTCTCTGGAGTAATCAAGCTGTATAGTTCTCTGTCTGGGTGACTTTACCTTCGTTTCTTTTTCCACGCCTCTTTCCTTATTTTCTTTTCGCTCTCTCTCTGGATTAAGCCTTTTAGTCTCTCTGCCTGTTCAATGTTTATTTTTTCTTTTTCCCTGCCCCTGTCATTTCTTTCTTTGTATATGCTCTTCCATCAGCACCGCCTTCACCCTGTTCTTTACTTGTAGCTGGTGTTTCTGGTTTTTTGCTTTTGGATTGTTTTTTGTTTCTGTTTGTTTATTTGTTTGCTTTTGTTTCCTGTCTGTTTTCCTTTCCAGGGCTACTTCAAGGGACAAATCAAACCACACCTGGTGGAGGGTCCAAAACATCACTATGAGTAGGGAAATAAAATAACCAAAGTCACAACAATAACCAAAGTAACACTCTCCAAAAAACACCTCCTGAAAGGCCAGGCCCTGTAAAGTGTATGAACCCCCTTTAATATAGCAGTGCTCACAGGTGCAGAGCACATAACAAGCTTTTAAAACTCATAAGGGGCAAAAAAAACTAGCCAAAATGATGAAACAGAAGAATTCTCCTCAAAAGAAATTCCGGGAAGACGTGACAAGTAAAGAATTGATTAAAACAGATATAAGCAACATAACTGAACAAGATTTTAGAATAATGGTCATAAAATTAATCGCTGAGCTTGAAAAAAGCATAGAAGACAGCAGAGACTCCACTGCTGCAGAGATCAAGGATCTTAAAAATAGTCATGATTAATTAGAAATGCTACAAATGAGGTACAAAATAAAATGGAGGCAGCCACAGTGCAGACTGAAGAGGCAGAAGAGAGAATAGGTGAATTAGAAGATAAAATTATGGAAAAAGAGGAAGCCAAGAAAAAGAGAGATAAATTGATGCAGGAGCACTAAAGGAGAATTCGAGAACGCAGTGATGCCATCAAATGGAACAATATCATATCATAGGAATTCCAGAAGAGGAAGAAGAGAGAGAAAGGGACTGAAGAAGTACTTGAACAAATCATAGCTGAGAACTTCCCCAGCCTGGAGAAGGAAATAGACATTGAAATCCAAGAGGCACAGAAATCTCCCCTCAGACATAACTTGAATCGATCTTCTGCACGACATATCATAGTGAAACTGGCAAAATACAAGGATAAAGGGAGAATTCTGGAAGCAGCTAGGGATAAACAGGCCTTAACATACAAAGGTAGACACATACAGGTAGTAGCAGACCTATCTACTGAAAATAGGCAGGCCAGAAAGGAATGGCAGGAAATATTCAATGTGATGAACAAGAAAAATATGCAGCCAAGAATCCTTTATCCAGCAAGCCTATCATTCAGAATAGAAGGAGAGATAAAGGTTTTCCCAAACAAAAACTGAAGGAATTCATCACCACTAAACCAGACTTACAAATGATCCGAAGGGGGACTCTATGAGGGAAATGTTGCAAGGAACACAAAGTACCAGAGACATCACTACAAGCATGAAGCCTACAGATAACACAATGACTCTAAACCCATACCTTTCAATAATAACACTGAATATAAATGGACTAAAAGCTCCCATCGAAAGACACAGGGTTTCAGAATGGATAAAAAAACAAGACCCATGTATTTGCTGTCTACAAGAGACTCCTTTTAGACCTGAGGACACCTTTGGATTGAAAGTGAGGGGATGGAGAACTATCTACCATGGTACTGGAAGTCAAAAGAAAGCTGGAATAGCCATACTTATATCAGACAAACCAGATTTTAAATTAAAGACTGTAACAGGAGATGAACAAGGGCATTATATAATTACAGGGTCTATCTATCAGGAAGAACTAACAATTATAGATGTCTATGCACCGAATTTGGAAGCACCCAAATATATAAAACAATTAATCACAAACATAAGCAATCATACTGATAACAATGTGATAATTGCAGGGGACTTTAATACTCCACTTACAGCAATGGATAGATCATCTAGACAGAGAATCAGTAAAGAAATAATGGCCCTGAACAATACATTGGACCAGATGGACTGTTACACTGGACAGATATATTTAGAATTCTACATCCCAAAACAGTGGAGGGGCGCCTGGGTGGCTAAGTTGGTTGGGCGGCTGACTTTGGCTCAGGTCATGATCTCACAGTCTGTGGGTTCGAGCCCCGCCTCGGGCTCTGTGCTGATGGCTCGGAGCCTGGAGCCTGCTTCGGATTCTGCGTCTGCCTCTCTCTCTCTGCCCTTCCTCTGCTCATGCTCTGTCTCTCTGCCCTTCCTCTGCTCATGCTCTGTCTCTCTGCCCTTCCTCTGCTCATGCCCTGTCTCTCAAAAATAAATAAACGTTAAAAAAACAAAACAAAACAGTGGAATACACTTTCTTCTCGAGTGCACATGGTACATTCTCCAAGACAGATCATATACTGGGTCACAAAACAGCAGTCAATATATATAAAAGAACTGAGATCATACCATGCACACTTTCAGATCACCATGCAATGAAACTTTAAATCAACCAGAGGAAAAAGTCTGGAAAACCTCCTAAAGTATGGAGGTTAAAGAACATCCTACTAAAGAATGAATGGGTCAAACAGGCAATTAGAGAAGAAATAAAAAATATATGGAAACAAATGAAAATGAAAATACAACAATCCCAATCCTTTGGGATGCAGCAAAGGCAGTCCTAAGAGGAAAATACATTGCAATCCAAGCCTATGTCAAGAAACAAGAAAAAGTACAAATACAAAATATAACAGCACACGTAAAGGAACTAGAAACAGAACAACAAAGACACCCCAAACCCAGCAGAAGAAGAGAAATAATAAAGATCGGGGCAGAAATAAACAATATAGAATCCAAAAAAACAGTGGAACAGATCAATGAAACCAAGAGTTGGTTTTTTGAAAAAACAAACAAAATTGATAAACCTATAGCCAGGCTTCTCAAAAAGAAAAGAGAGAGGACCCAAATAGATAAAATCATGAATGAAAATGAATTTATTACAACAATCCCTCAGAAATACAAGCAATTATCAGAAAATACTATGAAAAAATATATGCCAACAAACTTGACAACCTGGAAGAAATGGACACATTCCTAAACACCCACACACTTCCAAAACTCAAATGGGAAGAAATTAATATTTGAACAGACCCATAACCAGTGAAGAAACTGAATCAGTTATCAAAAATCTCTCAACAAGTAAGAGTCCTGGACCAGATGGCTTCCCTGAGGAATTCTACCAGACATTTAAAGCAGAGTTAACACCTATCCTTCTCAAGCTGTTCCATAAAATAGAAATGGAAGGAAAACTTCCAGACTCATTCTATGAAGCCAGCATCACTTTGATTCCCAAACCAGACAGAGGCCGAGGGAAAAAAAGAGAACTACAGGCCAATATCCCTGATGAATATGGATGCAAAAATTCTCAACAAAATACCAGCGAATCGATTTCAACAGCATATAAAAAGAATTTTTCACCATGATCAAGTGGGACTCATTCCTGGTCTGCAGGACTGGTTCAATATTTGCAAATCAATCAATGTGATACATCGCATTAATAAAAGAAAGAATAAGAATCATATAACTCTGTCAATAGATGCAGAAAAAGCATTTGACAAAATACAGCATGGGTTCTTAATAAAAACCCTCGAGAAATTCAGATAGAAGGAACAAACTTAAACATCATAAAAGTCATTTATGAAAAGCCCACAGCTAATATCATCTTCAATAGGGAAAAACTAAGAGCTTTCCCCCTGAGATCAGGAACACGACAGGGGTGTCCACTCTCATCTCACCACTGTTGTTTACCATAGTGTTGGAAGTCCTAGCATCATAAGTGAGACAACAAAATGAAATAAAAGGCATCAAAATTGGCAAAGATGAAATCAAATTGTCAATTTTCACAGACTGATACTCTATATGGAAAACCGACAGACTCCACCAAAAGACTCCTAGAACTGATACATGAATTCAGCAAAGTTGCAGGGTTCAAAATCAATGTACAGAAATAGGTTGCATTATTATACCCCAAAAATGAAGCAAAAGAAAGCGAAATAAACTGATCGCATTCACAATTGCACCAAGAACCATAAAATACCTACAAATAAACCTAAGCAAAGATGTAAAAGATCGGCACGCTAAAAGCTATAGAAAGCTTATGAAGGAAATTGAAGAAGACACAAAGAAATGAAAAAACATTCCATGCTCATGGATTAGAAGAATAAATATTGTTACAATGTCAATACTACCCAAAGCAATCTACACATTCAATGCAATCCCAATCAAAATTGCACCAGGATTCCTCTCAAAGCTAGAACAAACAATCCTAAAATGTGTATGGAACCACAAAAGACCCCAAATAGCCAAAGTAATATTGAAGAAGAAAACCAAGGCGGGAGGCATCACAATCCCAGACTTTAACCTCTACTACAAAGTGGTAATAATCAAGACAGTATGTTATTGGCACAAGAACAGACACACAGACCAATGGAATAGAATAGAGAACCCAGAAATGGACCAACAAGCATATGGCCAACTAATCTTTAACAAAGCAGGAAAGAGTATCCAATGGAAAAAAGACAGCCTCTTTAATAAATAGTGCTGGGAGAACTGGACAGCAACATGTAGAAGAACGAAACTAGACCACTTCCTTACACCACTCACAAAAATAAACTCAAAATGGATGAAGGACCTAAATGTGAGATAGGAAACCATCAAAATCCTAGAGGAGAAAGCAGGAAAAAGCCTTTTTGACCTGAGCCGCAACAATTTCCTACGTGACACATCTCCAAAGGCGAGGGGATTAAAAGCAAAAAATGAACTACTGGGACCTCATCAAGATAAAAAGCTTCTGCATGGCAAAGGAAACAACCAACAAAACTAATAGACAACCGACAGAATGGGAAAGGATAATTGCAAATGACATATCGGATAAAGGACTAGTATCTAAAATCTATAAAGAACTTACCAAACTTCACACCCGAAAAACGAATAACCCAGTGAAGAAATGGGTGGAAGATAGGAATAGACACTTCTCCAATGATGACATCCAGATGGCCAACAGACACATGAAACGATGCTCAATGTCACTTATCATCAGGGAAATACAAATCAAAACCATACTGAGATACCACCTCATGCGGGTCAGAGGGGCTAAAAATGAACAAATGAGGAGACTATAGATGCTGGAGAGGATGTGGAGAAATGGGAACCCTCTTGCACTGTTGATGGGAATGCAAACTGGTGCAACCACTCTAGAAAACAGTGTGGAGGTTCCTCAAAAAATTAGAAATAGAACTACCGTATGACCTAGCAATAGCACTGCTGGGAATTCACCCGAGAGATACAGGAGTGCTGATGCATAGGGGCACGTGTACCCCAATGTTTATAGAACCATTTTCAACAACAGTCAATTATGGAAGGGGCCTAAATGTCCATCAACTGACGGATGGATAAAGAAGATGTGGTTTATATATACAATGGAATACTACATGGCAATGAGAAAGAATGAAATCATGCCATTTGCAGCAACATAGTTGTTGGAAATGGAGGATATTATGCCGAGTGAAATAAATCAGTCAGAGAAAGACAGATACCATATGTTTTCACTCATATGTGGATCTTGAGACACTTAACAGAAGACCATGAGGGAAGGGAAGCGGGAAAAAAAAAAGTTACAGAGAGGGAGGGAAGCAAATAAGAGATTCTTAAATACTGAGCACATACTGAGGGTTGATGGGGGGTGAAAGTGGGTGATGGGCATTGAGGGGGGCACTTGTTGGGATGAGCGCTGGGTGTTGTATGGAAACCAATTTGACAATAAATTATATATAAAAAAAAAAAGAATCAAAGATGTTAAAAAAAAAAAAGAAGAAGAGGCAGCCTGCCCAGAGAGACCAACACTGAGGTAACCTGTATTCCTCCATACCTAGCTCAGCCCACGTGTGGTCAAAATGGCCATAAGACCAACAGGAGTCCTTCAGTGATATGAGTCTGGTTCATTTAGCTTTCATATGGCATTCATTATGCTCACAGAGATCAAGTGATGTTAAGTGAATATGAAACACACTTTTATTTTTTAATAATTATTTTCCTTTTTATTGTAAAAGATGTTTAATGCGGGATAATGTAAAAAAGTATAAGTAATCTCAAGATCAGGAATTTTTCCTACTTATATATATAGATACAGAAACATGTACCATGTTTCCATGCACCATGTCTGTATCTTCATTTTTATGTAACATCACATAGCACTATTTACATATCATTAAAAATTCTTTGTAAGCATCATTTCTATTCATGTAGATTTCATATAATTTATTTAATCATTAACTTATTATCTGACTAGATAACTTAGGCTACATCTATTGTTTATGTTATTAATTAAAGTTAATAATTTTTTCTTTACCTTTTTTTCCCTCCCTCCCTTCCTTCCTTTCTTCCTTCCTTCTTTCCTCCCTCCCTCCCTCCCTCGCTTCCTTCCTTCCTTCCTTTTTTTTCTTTCCTTCTTTCTTCTTTTGCTATATCTTCTCCACTAATTCTGTGTCTTTCTTTTTGGTTCCTTAAATATCCCAGGAAGAAAATTACAGAACAAAGATACGAATATTTTCAAGGCTCCTGATATATACTGCCAAAATTTCCTTGGAAAAGATTGTAACAATTTACATTCGAACAGCTATGTATGAGAGTGGCCTAGAAATACAATTTCCTGATGAACATCTACAACTTTATTCAGAGAAATAGAGCTTTAGCCTTTACTTCAATAAAGAAAACATCAAGCAGCTAAACTTTTCATCTGCCAAGGAAACTGTGTACATTGGTATGTCTGCCACCAAAGATTTAAAAATAGGCACACACAAACCAACTGTGGACATACCCGCTGGACACGAATGCCTTGCAAAGCCGATATTCTACAGGGAGTTGGCTGGTTGCCACTACTTCCAAGTCCAAGCTGCCCGTTTCCATTGTAACCCCAGACATAGACCTGAGAGAAAACCAGAGACTCAGTGCCCATGAAAGACATAAGTAAGCAAGCTCTCTGTTGAGAAACATGCCATGTTAGTACACCACCGATAAGGCAAATGGTTTTTTTTTAAACGACATATGAAGTAAATCTCTTACCTCCCCAGTGTTCACCACTGCCATTGAACACATCTGCCCACATGCTATGTTCACAACTACTTTATTCTGTAAGCAGCCGGTGACTCTTCGAGGGATCGGTTGATTGCCTGTTGATCCAGATCCTACCTGCCCGGAGTTATTATAACCCCAGGCAAATACCTGGGGATCAATAAATGAAACACTCTAATTTATACAGTCTCTCAATTAGAAACTGACATGTGCTCATAATGCCTCATCTTTGTTCTCAAAGTGCTTGATACCCATAAATTCTCACAACACAGGCAGAGAAGTTTTTGTAAAATTCATTTTTACAAACTACATTACTTTATAAAATCAGGTTATTGGTATTATCTGTACAAATAACAGTGATTATCAAATATTGTATAATATTTATTAAAATATCCACTTGGCTTCAGTCATATTTTCCAGCATTTTGGGGTTTTTCTTTTTGCAAATAAAACCCTTGAGTATAGCAATATAGAAAGAACATTACAACCTTTTAAATTTTGCAGTTATAGAAATCCTTCCTACATAAAGGCACACTTCATGATGTAACCACCATGACTACAAATTGCTAACAAGAATTATGTGAATTTGAGGGAAGTGGTTATTTTAATCAAATGATCATGTTTCCAAGACGGCTATAACAATCCAAATAATCTTACTGAAAAAAATCAATGAGATGTATGCTAACTATTCTCACCTCTCCATCAGATGTTAGCACCAAAGAATGGTAAGACCCACAGGCAACTTCAGTGACTTGTTTGTTTGACAGATTAGTAGAAATATGACAGGGCATTAAACCATGATTAGTTGTCCCATTGCCCAGCTGGCTGTAAGCATTATGACCCCAGGTAAAGACTTCTCCTTCTGAAAATAATAAAAAAAAAAAAATACAACCAGCTTTCAAAACATCTACTTTATTATAAGAACATATATATTGTACCCTTCTACAAATGAAAACTAAAAATTCAGGTGCAAAGGCTAATTGACTTCCCTATCCCACCAAACTCATTCTGCAGAAGAATACATTTGGAAAATATAAACTATATTCTATCTCAAAGCAACAAGATGAAATTTAAATGGATGCAATTACAATAGCTGGAAGATAGGTTTTTAATCAATGGCAGAGAAATGCCACTAAGAATAATAGGAAAAAAGAGATTCAAAGTCAAGAGACTATAATATCATTTAATTCCTCTGGGCCTATTTTCTTGTCTATAAAATGATCATCAAGTTAATTTTTAAAATCCTTGTTATATATTATTTCTTGTGTAGTATAATACATATTCAGAAAAGTTCATAAAATATATATGCAGTTTTATAAACAATTATAAAGCACATACCCATGTACTACCACTCAGACAAGAAATACGACCTTATAATCACTCCGAAAGCTCCCCATATATAATCCTGAATAAGACAATTTTTCCTGCTTCTGAACTATGAATAAATGGAACCATACAGTATATACTCCATGTGCTTGTATTTTCTACCATATTGACTCTGTGTGCCACATGCCAGATAATTTCTTCTGATCTTCCAGCTTATTAATTTTCTCTCCTGATATGTTCAAACTGCTATTAAACTTGCCCACTGAAATTATATTGTTTCTTTCATTCTTTTTCAAATCCTCTTTGATCTCTGCAGGTCTTCAAGCTCACTTTTTATCTTTTTGAACATAATAAATATACTTTTATCTGGAATAGCTGATATTCAGTAGTCAATTTTTGCTATCTTTTTTGCTGGTTCTCATTCATGTGCCTTGTTTCCTTGTGTACCTGGTTATCTTTGACTATGTGCTGCTCTAACTGCCACTGAAAGCTCATTTTTCAGTGGCGTATTTCCTCAGGCCTAAGATGAAGCGAAGGTGCCTTCCTCTAGAAAGGATCTGCATGAACTTGTCATGCCACTAAGGCACTTAAAGGTACTTTTTTAATAAATTCAAGGCTTGAGATTTCTTGGGACTACCAGTCTGATGCGAACTGGAATACAAATCCATGATTACAACTCTTCAGGGAGAGGTTTTCTTTCTTTTTTCCTCTTTGCTTCACTCACAGCCAAGGAGTCTTCTCTTCAGCGCCTTAGAGATGGAAGAGCTGGACCATTCTTGCCCCCAGAGCCTAGCACTTGGTGTTCCTAGCCTAACGGGTTAGGTCTCTGACTCATGACTCCTTTCACTTTGTGAGTACATCAAACCACAACTTCATTTAAGTGGAGACACAGCTGCCCTTAAGGCAAAACTAGCTTTAAATTCCCCTTTAACCTTTGTTCATACTTTCTCTTGAATCTGATCCAATAATTCCTCTCTGCCTTGTTAGTGCTTTGATGCCTCTATGGGAAAAAATTAAATATTTTATCTAGAATTTTTAGTTGTTTCCACTGAAGATGTGGTCCAAATAATATAGCCTATTACTGGCAATCAAAATTCCCTAAAATTTATCTGAAATAAGTATACAGAGAGAGTATTTATAAACTTTATTTTCAGTTCAAAGAATACTAATAAATGAAGAATAAGTCTAAGATATGATTTAATTATAACATCTAATTAGTCTGAATTCATGAAATAGCCATGAGAGTATTTAATTTCTTATGGTACTACTATCAACTTCAGCCATCAGTCACTACTCATGGTAAGAATCCCAGGGTGCTAGGAGTCAAAGAACATCTTGGACTTAGCTTCAGTGTCTTAGTTCATGGATCAGGGATCTCAAGTTCAAAAAGTTCAGAGCGAGTTCAGCATTTTAATGCAAAATAATTAAACTTGTAAAATGTAAACAAAAGGGATTTACTGGGCTTACAGCACTGTCATTCTTACACGGAAAGTGCCAATAATTGCTGGATTCCATGTGCTCCATTATCTTACTCTGATATTCAGATACGTTCATATTTCATGTTGTCCAAAGCACAGTCACATTCACGAAGCAGAGCCGGAAACTCTGCCCAATTCAAGAAGTATGTTCTCCATTTAAGGAGTGGTCCTAAGATTGGTTTCTCAACAAATAAGGCAATGGCTAAACCTCTACCCTGTGATCCTAGGTTACCTGTTGTGGCAAGGACAATATGGGGGCCACTCCCATAGCTGAGGCAGGCTATTTTTTTGCCACTTAAAGAATCCAGTCTTCGAGGTTCAATGGTGCTCTGGACATCACCTAAGCCCAAACAGCCACAGCAGTTTGTGCCAAGCACAAAAATCTGTGGGAAAACAACCGTTAGTTCAAATTCTGACAAACCTGTAATTACTGCTTCATGGTATAACATGATGTAACAAATAAGAATCTACTCTCAGGCTTTCTTTTTAACCTTAATTCCTCAGTTTCCACCCCACCCCAACAAATCTATTACTGTTAGTGGCTGAATTTTTTCTTCAAAATTTACCTCATCATTTACTGTAGTATATAAAACTTCATTGCCAGCGCTGCCAAAGACACAGGCCTGACGAATTAACTGCAGTTCTTCCTCAGAACAAAGGGAAAAAATTGGCCACTTTCCCACATCTAACATCTTCAAAGATGACAGAGTAGCCTGTACTGGCTGAAAAGAAAACACACACACACACACACACACATATTAAGACTATTAATTAAAAAATACTTTTTTTTTCCCTCCTCTTTTACTTCTGTGGAAGAGTCAGCACCAGTTCAAGGAGGGATAGCTCTATTTTTGAGAAGCCCTTTATAGCTACAGGAAATGCCTCTACAAGCCCACTGCTTCAGTCCTGCTCTCACAGCCAAGAGCCAGAGACCCCAGGTGGGATCCGATCTCACCTACTAATTTTCCTCAAGGCCACAGGAATCCTTCAAGGTTGACCTCTGTGGAGCCGAATGCTAGCAAGTATTTTTTCAATGTTGGCTAGATCTTAAATGTAGCTCTGGAAACTAGGCTGGTTGTAAAGGCAGGAAAAACACAGAGAGAGACAGCATTGCTATTTCATCAGCTGCCTAAGTCTTGACAAAACGTGTCCTTGGAAAAGGACAATGCTGAAGGTGACACCAAGGAAAAGATCCAGAAGTTCCGGTTCATGGGTCTGTTCTGACCATCAGTTGAGCAGTTAGCAGTTTCCCTCATCCCCCCACTCAGGTTTGGGGATTGGTAGGAAGATACACCCAGAAAGTGTGCTTTCATTTGCTAGGGCTGCCTTAACAAAGTACCACAGACTGAGTGCCTTACACAAAAATTTATTTTCTCCCTGTATCTTTACATCATCTTCCCTCTACGCATATCTGCCTCTGGGCCCAAATTTCCCCTTACCAGTCAGACTGGGTTAGGGCTCACCATAATGACCTCATCTTAACTAAACTAATTACATCTGCAATGACCTCATTTCCAAATAAGGTCCCTTCTGAGTTACTGGAGAGTCTTAGTGCATGTCAGACTGGGGGGCTAATAAAAAGCAAAAGTTTACTTCTCACAGTTCTGCAGGCTGGAAGTCTAAGATCACGGCACCAATATGCTCATGTTCTGATGAGGGCCTCCTTCCTGCTTCATAGCCACTGCCTTCTCACTGTGTCTCCATGGGTTGGGAGTGGTTAGGGATCTCTCTGAAGCCCCTTTTACAAAGCACCAACCCCATTCATGAGGGTTCCACCCTCATGACTTAATCACTTCCCCAAAGCCCCACCTTCTAATACCATCTGCTTTGGGGGTTAGGATTTCAACATAAAAATTTGGGTTGGGGGAATACAATTAAACTCATAACAGCATACATTAAGACCATAAGCATCTGTGCTCTCATAAGAGCATGCAATGTGGACATTGTAAAGCTGTTTTAAAGAGAGCTTTTATTTATTTGCTATATTGGAAACATTTTTACATATGTGCTTTTCAGCTTTCAAAAATCTAAGGATTATGGTAAGATGCATAAACAGCCAACATGCCTATCAAATGGCATGTTTGGCCAATTCTCTTAATAATCACCATTCCTTGCTTAATTTAAAGGAGCAAAGTATTTTCCAAGGCCTTTCTTTCCAGCTATTAGGTCAATCTTACCAGGAAAGAGTTCTGGTAGAAAGCAGATTGGACTAGCTACTTATTTCCTACAGACCTGAAAGGATATTTTTCCCTCCACCTTAGGAGCCAGCTGAGTATATGTGTGTATATATGTGTATATGTATGTGTGTATATATGTATATATGTATGTATGTGTGTGTGAGTGTATATATATGTAAATATATACACATACACATATATGTGTGTATATATATATATATACGTATATAATGACGACTTGGCTCACAAGACAATGGAGACTCAGAAGTCCCATGATCTACATCTACGAGCCGGAGACCCAGGAGAGCTGGGAGCATAATTTAGTATTCCAAAGGCCTGAGAACCAGGGGGAAAAAGTGATGTACACCCCAGTCTGCGAAAAGGAAAAAATGAAATGAAATGACTCAGATCAATCAGTGAAACAGGAAAAGAGGGATGAATTCCTCCTTCCTCTACCTTTTTATCTCCTCAGCGCCTTAACAGACTGGATGACGCCCACCCACATCAGGGAGAGCAAACCATTTACTGAGCTCACCACTTCAAATGCTATTCTCTTCTGATAACACCCTCACAGACACATTCAGGAACAATGTTTAATCTGGGCACCCGTGGCCCACTCAAGTTGACACATAAAATTAAGCATCACACCATGTGAAGAAGACACACAGTGAAGAAGCCTTTGCGACCATGAAGACAGAGACTGGAGCAATCCAGCTACAGATCTAGGAACACCAAGGATTGCCAGGAGCCACCAGAAGCTGGGAAGAAGGAAGGCAGGCTTCTTCCCGAGCCTTCAGAAAGTATGGCCCTGCTGACACCTTAATTTCAGATTTGTAGACTCCAGAGCTATAAAAGAATAAACTTCTATTGCTTCAAGCCACCCGGTTTGTGGTACGTTTTGAAGGCAGCCCTAAGAAACTAACACAGAGGGTAAGCAGCTTGCAACTGCTCACAGCACCATCCTGGGTTAATGGCAGAACCTGACCAGGATGAGCTCCCCTGATGCCAAATCCAGACACTTTCCCTCACCATGCCATCAAGTTCTAAAACCCTGCTGGAGAGTGATGTCTGCTATTATCTTTTAGGCAGCACCCAAGGCCACTACAGAGCTAGGGAGAGACTCTTGTTAAGTTAGCTTTTACTCTAAGCTTCTACTGTAATCACCCACCTCCTTTTCAATGGGGCCTTCATTTTATTTATTTTTTCCTACTTAAGTCTATAAATTTCAAAAAGAACATTTGGAATGTGGCATCAAATATTTATAGATGAACTAATGTGCTAGTTAAAAGAATTCTTATATATTATTTCTAAGCTTCACAATTGTAGGGCATAAATATTGCTATCCTCATTTTAAATGCAAGGAAACCGAAGCTTAGAAGGACTAAGTGATCCTCCAAGATCACTCGCTTCTAAAGATTGCTTTCCACACACCACATGTTGCAGAGAAAACAGGTTACATGAAGTTATACTACTGGTAGACCCAGTGCTTGTGATCACAGGGCTCTGGCTGTTCTTACAAAGTCCTTACTGAAGGCAGTAATCCACACTGCGGGTTACCTTCCATAAACAGGGCAGATGGCAATATACAACGAGAAAATAAGCATTCTTACCTCATTTTTTCCTTTCAAGCAGGTTTTTGGATTTCAAACTGCCCTGCTACAAAACTCAAGTGGTTTCTTAGATGCCCAGAATCAGGTGGTAAATCCAACAAGCTCCTAAACACTTGTCTACAAATCATTAGTTCTGAACTTTCTTTCACAGAAGAAAAATACACTTTTCTCTCCAACACATTCATGAGTATATATAGCTGTACACATCATACATATTGTAAACATGTACATAATATTAAATGTATATGTATACTTTGTATACATAATAAGAGTGTACGTAGCATAGGGTTTGTATACAGCACCATGTAGGAGCTGCAGCCACCCTGCCTGACAGCAGCCATCTCTACAAAAGGCACCCAACCACCTCTGTGCCCACCTGCTAAATAAGGGACTAGCTGAGCAAGAGCCAAGGCAGGCAGCAGACAAATCTGAATGGGGAAAAAGCACTGCCAGGGAACGACAGCTTAGCAGTAGACAAGTCATCTCGATTGTGTCCCTAGAATTCAGTCCTAATTTGGCCCAGGCAACCCTCCTTCCTGCACATAACATTATTATAGGCAATAACTATTTCCTGGCCAGATTTCCTTTACTACTTTGCTCCCATCCAGCCTCCCACCTCCTTATCTTTCACTGGCATCTATTTGGGAAATACAAAGTAGTGAAATTTTAACATTAGCTCAAGGAAAATATAATTAAAGAAACACAGCTCCATAAAATTAGAGACCAAGAAGCATTTTATTACTCTTTTGAGTATGTGCTACCTATATAACTCTGCTTCTCTAACAATATGAAGAATCAAACGGATAATGATACTTCACCTGACTCCAGACAATTACTAAGTTGTCACAATTAAATTTAAAATACAGCATATAGCTATAGAAACAAAATTACCCGTTGGACGTGCCTAACAAAAAAAGTTATTTTAAAAAACCCACCAACACCTTGCCTTTTGAGGACTTCCTGGCAATGTAACACTTTATATGTAATAAAGTTACTTCATCACTAATTCTGTGAGTCTGTTCTTTTATTTTACAAAATCTGTTGCTCCCAGGAAAAACTAGGAATTTTTCTATTAGCATTTTCTAAGATTCTCAAGTTCTATACATTACTTTTGTAAGCTACTTTTGCATTTTCCTGCAAGGAAAACAAACATTTCCATGGTAATCCTATGGTTCGGTTTCAGAAGTTTTGCCATCTCTGTACACTATGCTGGCTTTGTATAATTATTTACATCTTTTGTTGTGTTTTGACCATATAATTATTACATCTTTTATTGTGTTTGTGTTTTAACCATAGTTATTTAAAAAGAAGAGAAAACAGAAAAATGAAAGTTAATAGTGGCAGTGAATATTAAGTTGTTACTAATGAAGAACAGACATTATGTCAATTTAATAAATTAACACAAGATGGAAAGTGATGTGCACGCTGAAAGGTGTGAAACTTCTAACATCAGTTGGACACTGACTAGACTAAGCTGGTTGACGGTAATGTTGAGCTGTGGTGGAAAATAAATAAGTTAAAGAGTATCTGGGATGAATTAAGAATATGGCACCTAAGATTTGGTACTTTATAGTTTTCTGAAATCTCTGGAAATGGAGCAAACATTGCTTAACTAAGGCCCTTTTGCAGGGCGGTATTATCTGCAAAAGCAGGGATGGATGTGCTCCTCACCCAGTTCAAAAGGCACCATCTTCGGGCACCCTACTCTACCCCTCAGACAACACCTACAGTTTTCTGCCGACCCCTCTGGCATTCTATGTGCCCACAGTACTTATGTCTGCATCTGAGTCACTACACTGTGAACCCCTCAGAGACAAATCCTATCTCACGGATCTTCCTACTGGATGACCAATAGATGTTTGATACAGGTTTCATGCGACAGAAAATACATGCTCCAAAGGCATGATTTTTTCTAACCTTGCCACTTTCTCCATAGGAAAGGGAAAGCTCTTCTTCCATATGGACTCTGTCCTGTGCAGTCCCTAAGGAAAAAGTATGTGGTAAAATCAGGATCCTATATGTAGAATGAAACTAGGCAGGTTAAAATTATTTTACTTCCAATTAACAGAGAAAATAAGCTTAGCTCAAATATGGTGAGGGGAAGATAAGGGAGTTAAGATTTAGGCACGAACATTAACAGCTATAAAACCCAAAAGGTGTTTTAACTGTTCTGGAACTGTCATATGGTCTCTGATGGAAATCCTCCTGCTGAGGCCTGGAAAAGTAATCCCAGTATAAAAGAAGATTCTTAAACCTATAAGGAAGTAAGTAGAAAAATTTCATTTTACAGTTGACCTCCTCTAGATAAGGAAAAATAAATTTTAGACCTTGGCCAAATTTTCCCAGGGATTGGAAAGTTCCAAATCACTGTGTAGAGGAGACTTATCAGTTCTCAGCTCCACTGAAGAGTATATGATTTGCTAAGCTGGGGAAAAAAAAAAGGAGGAATGAATGAAAAAAATGAGAGGATGGATGAATGCATATGGCTTTGCTAGCCTAGACTTTAACAAAAATTTGCAACAACAGCCACCAAGTAAGTAGCAATAACACTCAATGTTCTTGCCTTAATTAACCATCTCCACCATGACCACTTTCTACCACACAGAAGTAACAGCAGAAGCAGCTCTAACAAAAGATATGCAGTATGTCAAGACTGTGGTTCAATCATTACACAGTTAACTATCCCATCATTAAAAATAAATATCGGGGCGCCTGAGTGGCTCAGTCGGTTAAGCCGCCAACTTCGGCTCGGGCCGTGATCTCGCCGTCTGTGAGTTTGAGCCCCGCGTCGGGCTCTGTGCTGCCAGCTCGGAGCCTGGAGCCTGCTTCAGATTCTGTGTCTCCCTCTCTCTCTGCCCTTCCCCTGCTCATACTCTGTCTCTATGCCTCTCAAAAATAAATAAATGCTAATAAATAAATAAATAAATAAAGAAATATAAAGAAATATTCTCTCCCCCCACCAAAGCAACTGAATTAAATCATATTTAATAATGTTAATATTTCTGATTTATTAGCTTGGGTTCTAGTTACTCAAACTAATACAATCCACATTTCAAGGGGACTAATATCAGAACATTTTATCTGATATTATTTATAAGCAATTAGACCCTATAACAGAGAATGCTGGTAAAATTTTGTTCTCATCAGCTGTAAAAAGGTCTCTTAGAATGTAAGGAATAATCGCATATTCAGAATACTTGTAACTCAAACTATGAAAATTGATACAAATCACTGTCTTTAATGTTTGGAAAAGATACGCTTGTTTTTAAAAGAATCACTTAGACTTTTCTCACTTACAAATTTATAAAACTTGATCTAGCTGCCAATATTGAAAGATAATTTCATGTGACAGTTACTCCTACTTGATCTGTCCTGTTAATTTGCAAGCTTTGTAAGAGAGGTGACCCTGACTCATTCATTGCTATAACCACCGCAGGACATGGTTCACAGTAGACCACAACAATACCACACATTGGTTGAAAGCATCCTTAGAATATAGCTTTTTGTGTATGGGAGACTGCCTGCATCGAAGATTCTTTCCACTTTGTTTCACCCTAACTGGATCTACATGTTGCCCCAAGTTTACTAGAATAAAAAACAAAAAGACAGGAGAGGGAAAAAAGAAAGAGGAATAGAAGAGAAAAAAAGAACAGAAGTCAAAGGCAAGAAAAAAGAGGAAATGAATGAGAGAAAAGGGGACAAAAGGAGAGATGTGGCGTTCTCTCATTGTACTGTAGGTTACCTTCGTGCCTAGTAGAAGGGAAATCTTCCCAGCAAGCTAAGATCCTAGGACAATGATCCTGGTTTGTTGTTTCCCACCCTATTCCTCCCTCTACCATTGTTAAGTAACCAATTTCATCAGTTTCTGGTTTATTTTTCTTGTTTCATTTTGCAAAATAAGCATTTTTTATTTCCCAATTTCCTCCTTACACAAAAAAATAGCATATTTTATATACTCTTTGGCAATTTGCTTTTTTTTTAAATTCAGTTAACAATATATCCTGGAAATCACTCTATATCAGCTAACAGAGTTTTTTTTGTTTTGTTTGTTTAATCAACTGAGTATCCTAGTTTTATAAGAAGGAAAATAAATAGCTCTTTTTGGTGTCTTTGATCAATTTGAATTATAGTACCTCTTTAAAAATTAGAATGGTGGAGGAGCACCTGGGTGGCTCAGTCGGTTGAGCATTCGACTTCGGCTCAGGTCATGATCTCATAGTTCTTGAGTTCGAGCCCCACATCGGGCTCTGTGCTGACAGCTCAGAGCCTGAAGCCTGCTTCGGATTCTGTGTCTACCCTCTCTCTCTGCCCCTCCCCCGCTCACACTCTCTCTCTCTCAAAAATAAATAAACATTAAAAAAACTTAGAATGGTGGAACACAGCCCACTCTCTTTGGCAATCAAGACAGAATTGCATGGGTGGTATATTGAAATTACCATAGTCAAAGAAATAACATTTGTAAGATTCAATTAACATTAACCATAAGATTAACGTAATTTCATCTTTATTGGTCAGAACGTTCTTGAAGACTTAAAAATGATTCAAGGATAAGTACTATTGTACAGTTCTTTGAAAAAATTTGTTGAATTCTCTAGCATTGTGGGAAGTAGCTAGATGT
Organism: Paguma larvata; assembly: GCA_030068075.1. Lineage (NCBI taxonomy): Eukaryota > Metazoa > Chordata > Mammalia > Carnivora > Viverridae > Paguma > Paguma larvata. Next base: position 56,935,355 of record CM057839.1, read on the forward strand.
TTTTCTAACATTATTACAGTATGAAACAAACATAGTAGAGAAAACTAGCTTCTCCAATTTGCACCATGTGAGGAATATAGTTTATGGAATAAGTGAGGATTATAGTTATCTTATCTATTTTCTACATGATTTCTTCAGGTTATTATTACTATCAATGTTATAGCAATATATCAATATATACTTCTTAAAAATTGACAATATACAGAATACCATAGCAATGAATTATAAATAACAGCAACAATAATAATGGTTAAAATAAACAGTAACCCTGTGCCAAGTATTAGTGCCTTATATTATCTCATTAAACTTTATAATAGCCAAAAGAAACAGATACGATCATTGCCTCCATTTTAAGGACATGTTTCCAAAACTTGACCAACCGTCACCAACAAGTGAAGGATAGAGCCGGTATTTGAACACGGGATGGATCTCAAAACTCTTCTCTTGGACCCTCTCTTGTACTGCAGGGATATTTTAAGTTTTCCTATTTATGTTCCCATATTATTTTGTACTGACTGGTTGGAATGTTTCCTCCAAAAATTTTTGTACCTGATTGTTTTAAATTTCTGGAGCTCAGTATTCAGTCATCTTTAATCCTGTTCCATCTAGATCCTTGTAAAGTTGTCTTCTAGGATACAGTTAATGTGACTGAAAAACATAAATACATAAATTCTATTAGAGAAAAACAGAGAAGGAAAAGAATATACCAACTTGCAACTTTAACAAGCTATTATTTATCTGAGAAGTATACAGTTTAAAAATTATATTAGCTCTGTTATTAAAAAAATAAATAAACATTTAAAAAAATTAGCAGTAGAGATGCTCAATTATTAAAAATCAATACTGTAAACTATAATTTTTAGATATTATACTCCGTAAGTTTTGGGACCACGTTTCACCAATTTGAATACTGTAACAAAAGAAAAAAACCCTCTAAAAACATTTTAATTTGTAATATGTCAACATAAAAAATGCAAGGGAAGCCATTTGGATGTAAAAAAAAGAAAAACTTTCAAATTTTTAGAAGGTATAGAAAACATCTTTGTGACCTTAGGGCAGGGAAAGATTTCTTAAATAAGACATAGAAGCATAAATCACAAAGACTGGCAAAGTTTACTACATTAAAACTTAAAAAAATATGGCATACTAAAAACCAAAATGAACAAAGGAAAACACATGCCATAGAATGGGAGAAGATATTTGCAAAATATATAACTGGTGGCTTGCAAAGGATTTGTATCTAGAATAAAGAAAATCTAATATTCAGCAAGAAAAAAACAATCCAATTTGAAAATGGGCAAAAGACAAGACAATTCACAGAAACAATTAATAAACATATTAAAAGATGCTAGGGGCGCCTGGGTGGCTCAGTTGGTTAAGCGGCCGACTTCGGCTCAGGTCATGATCTCGCGGTCTGTGAGTTCGAGCCCCGCGTCGGGCTCTGTGCTGACAGCTCAGAGCCTGGAGCCTGCTTCTTCAGATTCTGTGTCTCCCTCTCTCTCTCTGCCCTTCCCCTGCTCATACTCTGTCTCTATGTCTCTCAAAAATAAATAAACGTTAAAAAAATTTTTTTGAAAAAAGAAAAAAAAAGATGCTAAAATCCACCATGGAAATACACTCACAATGAGACAGATCTCACCCATCTGCAAAATTAAAGGGGGACAATACCTAGTGTTGGTGAGGATACAGATCAAAAAGCACACTCATACTGCTGTAAGAAATGCAAACTGATGTAATCACTTTAGAGAGCAACTCAACAATATTTAGGCCAGAGCAGTGTCTTTCGATCTCTCTCTCTTTTTTTTTTTTTGATACATATATGTACCTGAAACAAAAGTTCCACAAAATAATTCTTACCCTTATCATATGACGTGCTTAAGGACATCCTTTTTTTCTATTTTTTCTGTCTTACTCTATTCTGTTGTACCCTACTCTGTCCTATTTTATCCTTTCCTATTTCATTTTGTAAAAGAAAATGCTGGTCTCAACTCACTAAAATAACTTCGTGATCACTAATAAGTCACACCTTTTTGGCTTGGAGAATGCTGGCCTAGATAAACTCTAGAGCATATACACAATCATTTGCAATAGCAGAACACTAGAAATAGCAAACAGAATTGATCGAGAGGATCCCTCAACAGAATTTATAAACTGTGGCATGGGCATACCATACAGAAATTAAAATAAATTAGCTAGAATCCACCCAGACAAAACTCCAAAATAATTTTAGCCAAAAATCGCCAAGTCACAGAATGATACATATGGTACTCTATTCGATAAATTACTTGATCAAATTTAATAAAGTTTAAAACATGCAGGAAAATACTATTTTACTATGTCGTGGGCGGACACATTATATATGGGTGGACTCTGACGGAATTTTTTTTTATAAGAAAGTTTTGATAAGGGTAATGCCAAAGATAAATTTTTTCATGTAATTCTTTCAATGAATTGGTATGATTGACTTTTCCATCTGACAAGACAGTTTTCAAGATGTTATGCTTAAATTATGTTAATAATCTGAGTGTAGGAGAATAAGGTTACTCACTGTTAAAGAAAACACAATTTTGGAATCATAATACATCCATTCTAATATTGCCTCTACCATCGACATAAGAATTCAATAAAGGTTTAATAATCACAATTCATAAACCACAATCCCTTTTGCCATCAGACAACTAAAATTTTATCAATACCAAAAGAAGATAACAAATAAATAACATAGACAAACTCTACTATCTTAAATGCCATGGAAGAAATTCCAAAATATACAAAATGTTTACTATTAGCATATTGGAATGGCAAAAATGTATTTTCTACTTCTGGTCCAAAACTGCTTACAATGATCCGACAATTGCTCTACTGGGTATTTACCCAAACGAAACAAAAAAAAACTGATTCAAGGGGATATGTGCACCCCAATATTTATAGCAGCATTATCAACAATAGCAAAATTATGGAAAGAGCCCAAATATCCACTGTCTGATGAATGGATAAAGAAGAGGTGGTGCGTGTATATATATATATCTTGCCATTTACAATGATGTGGTGGAGCTATAGACTATCACACTAAGCAAAATAAGTTGGTCAGAGAAAGACAAATACCATATGATTTCACTCATGTGGAATTTAAGAAACAAAACAGATGAACATGGGGAAGGGGGGAGAGGCAAACCAGAAAACAGACTCTTAACTAAACAAACTGATGGTTGCTGGAGGAGAGGATGGCAGCGGAATAGGTAATGGGTATTAAGGAGGGCACTAGTTGTAATGAGCAAGGGTGTTGTATGTAAGTGATGAATCACTAAATTCTACACCTGAAACTAATATTACACTGTTAGGTTAGCTAACTGCAATTTAGATAAAAATTTGAAAGAGAAAAAAAATTTTTTAATAAAACTGTTGAGACGCCTGGGTGGCTCAGTCAGTTAAGCAACTAACTCTTGGTTTCAGCTCAGGTCATGATCTCACAGTTCGTGGGACTGAGCCCTGAGTCAGGCTCCTCACTGACAGGACGGAGCCTGCTTGGGATTCTCTCTCCCTTTCTCTCTGCCCCTCCCCCAATCATGCACTTGCACGTGCTCTCGTTCAAAATAAACTTAAAAAACAAAATAAGATTAAAATAAAATAAAATAAAACTGTGTACAAATTTCCCCCTTTTCTGCACAGGAGGGCAATGTTTCTTACAGACCCAGAGAAGAGGCTGGCCTCTATATCAGGAAGATCTTCTTCACAGTGATAGTGTCACAGATTAAGATCATTCCATACAATTCTTACTATGTGTTATTTACTGTTTTTCTCCTTACATGTGTTTTCAGACTTACAACTTGACTCATATATGTAGTTAATTATTCATATTAAAAAGTACCTATGCTTTGCAAAATAGTTTCTTATGCATTATCTCGTTTTTTGAAATGTAATAAAAAGAAAACTATGTTATTATAGAATCATACTATACTCACGTTTGCCTTGCAATAGAAAAAGAAAATGAGAGAATACCTTTTCAAAGAAGAAACTTCTGCCACTGCTCTTTGCCATTAGATGACCTAAACTGGACACTCACAGGGCCAATGTTTCAAGTTTTTGCAAGAGTAGTTTTCGAAAGCAAATATACAATAACAAAAGTAATTTTTTGTATGACATTTCTTTTTCTTTTTTTGCTTTTGTGCAAGTTTCATTCCAATGTGGGAAGCCAACAATCATAATAGGTACACTATACAGTATATTGGAAAGTGATGGTGCCATAAAAATGAAAATGGAGCAAGATAAGAGGGATTAGGAGCCTTCAGGTTGATGGTAAGGTTTTCAGTTTTGAACAGGGTGGTGAGATAGCTTCCCTGAGTATATAATATCTGAGGAAAGACTTGCAGAAAGGAAGACATGAGCTCTGGGTACATCTAGAGCAGAAGTGATCCACACACAAAATCTATCCACTGCTAAAGCTCTGCAGTAAGAAGGTTTGAGCAGAAAAGTGACAAGATCTGATTTGTTTTGAGTCACACTAGTTCTATGCTGCTATTTCTATTATTCTTTTTTTTTAATTGAGGTGTAATTGACATGCAACGTTTGTTTCGGGTGTATAGTGTAATGAATCAGCATCTGTATACACTGTGAAATGATCATCACAATAAATCTATTCACCACCATAAGTTACAAAAAAAAAAAAAGTTTTTTGTGATGAGATTTTCAAGATCTACTCTTCTGGCAACACTCAAATATGCAGCTACAATATTATTGACTATAGTCACCATGCTGCGCATCACACTCCATGTCTTATTCATTTCATACACTGAAGTCTATACCTCCGAACCCCCTTCATCCATTTCATCCCTCCACCAACTCCCTTACCCTGGCAACCACCACCCTGTTCTCCATACCTATGACTTTTTTCTGTTTTATTAGATTCCACATATAAGGGAGATCACACAGTATTTGCTTTTCTCTGACTTATTTCACTTAGCATAGTGACTTCTAGGTCCATCCATGTTGTTTCAAATGGCAAGATCTCACTCTTTTCTATGACTGAGTAGTATTCCGTTGTGTATATATACCACACCTTCTTTATCCATTCATCTATCTGTGGGCACTTAGGTTGTTTCTATAAGTTGTCTATTGTAAATAATGCTGCAATGAACACAGTGGTGAATATATCTTTTCAAATTAGTATTTTCATTTCCTTTCAGTAAAAAACCCAGAAATAGAATTGCTGGATCATATGCAACTTTAATGTTTTGCGGAATTTCTATTTTCCATAGTGGCTGCACCAGCTGACATTCCCACCCACAATGCACAAGGGTTCCCTTTTCTTCACAACCTTGCCAACACCTGTTATTTCTTGGCATACTAATAAGAGCTATTCTAACAGGTGTGAGGTGACATCTCATTGTAGTTTTGACTTGCATTTCCCTGATGATTAGTGATGTTGAGTGTCTTTTCCTGTGCCTGTTGGCCATCAGTATGTCTCCTTTGGAAAAATGTCTGTTCAGATCCTCTGCCCATTTTTAATTGGATTGTTTATTTGGTATTGAGTTATATGAGTTCCTCATATTTTTTTAATATTAACTCCTTATCAGATATATGATTTGCAAATTTTTTTTCCCATTTTGTAGGTTGCCTTTTCATTTTGTTGATAGTTTCCTTTGCTGTGCAGAAACTTTTTAGTTTGATGTAGTCCCACTTGTTTGTTTTTGGTTTTGGAATCAGATCCAAAAAACATTGCCAAGACCAAAACCAAGAGGCTTACTGCCTATGTTTTCTTCTAGTTGTATGGTTTCAAGTCTTACATTCTAGCCTTTAATCCATTTTGAGTTAATTTTTGTGTATGGTTTAAGTAGTCTAGTTTCATTCTTTGGCATGTAGCTATCCATTTTTCCCAACACCACTTATTAAAGAGGCTGTCCTTATCCCCACTGTATATTCTTGCATCTTGGGGTAGAAATTAACTGAATGTACATGCATAGGTTATTTCTGGGCTCTCTATTCTGTTCCATTGGTCTAAATGTCTGTTATTTATGTCAAGATCATCCTATTTTGATTACTGTGGTTCATAATGTAATGAATCAGCATCGGTATACACTGTGAAATGATCACTACAATAAATCTATTCACCATAAGTTACAAAAAAAATTGTTTCTTATGATGAGAATTTTCAAGATCTACTCTTCTGGTTGAAATCAGGAAACATGACACCTCCAGCTTTGCCCTTTTCTCAAGATTGCTTTGGCTATACAGGGTCTTTTGTGCTTCCATACAAATTTTAGGACTATTTGTTCTACTTCTGTGAAAAATGCCCTTGGGGCTTTGATAGGAATTGCACTGAATCTATATATTGCTTTGGGTAATAGGGACATTTTAACAATACTGATTCTTCCAATTCATGAGCATGGGATATCTTTGCAATTATTTGTGTCTTCTTCAATTTCTTCCATCAATGTCTTATAATTTTCAGTGTGCAAGCCTTTCACCTCCTTGCTTTAATTTATTCCTAAGTATTTTCAATGTAATTGTAAGTGGGATTTTCTTAATTTCTCTTTCTCATAGTTTGTTAGTGTACAGAAATGCAACAGATAGGGGCACCTGGGTGGCTCAGTCAGTTGAGTGTTCAATTTCAGCCCAGGTCATGATCTCGTGGTTCATGAGCTTGAGCCCCACATAGAGCTCACTACTGCCAGCCTGTCAGTGCAGAGTCTGCTTCAGATCCTGTCTCCCTCTCTCTGCCCCTCCCCCACTTGCGCTCTCCCCAAAATAAAATAAATGTTTTTAAAAATGGAACAGATTGTATGGTGATTTTATATCCTGCAACTTTACAATTCATTTATTTTTTACTGAATTAAAAGATCTAACAGTTTTTTGGTGGTATCCTTAGGGTTTTCCATATGTAAAATCAGGCCACAAATAGTGAAAGGCTTACTTCTTTCTTTCCAATTTGGATGCTTTTTATTTCTTTTTTTGCCCAATTGCTCTAGGACTTCTAATACTATGTTGTATTAAAATGGCAAGAGTAGGCATCCTTGTCTTATACCTAATCTTAAAAAAAAAACTTTCAGCTTTTCACCATTGACTATGATGTGAGCTGTGGGTTTGTCATATATGGCCTTTATTATGTTGAGGTATGTTCCCTCTCTATCTACTCTGTTAAGAGGTTTTTTTTAAAGATTTTTTTAACATCTTTTTAATATTTATTTTTGAGAGGGAGAGACAGACAGACAGAGCGTGAGTGGGGAAAGGGTAGAGAGAGAGAGACGGAGACCCAGAATCTGAAGCAGGCTCCAGGCTCCAAGGGGCTCAAATCCACAAACTGTGAGATCATGACCTGAGGTGAAGTCAGAAGTTTAACTGACTGAACGAGCCAGGCACCCTGAGAGTTTTTTTCTTGAACAGATGTTGAACTTTGTCAAATGCTTTTCTGCATCTGTTGAAATGATCATATATTTTTTATCCTTTATTTTGTTAATGTGGTATATCATGTTGATTAATGTATGAATGTTGAAACATCCTTGATCCTTGGAATAAATCCCGATTCTGGTATATGATCTTTTTAATGTATTGGTGAATTCATGTTATATTTGCTAATAATCTGTGTGCAATATTTGCAAATATTTTGATGAGAATTTTTGCATCTATGTTCATCAGGGATACTAGCCTGTAATTTTGTGTGTGTGTGTGTGATATCCTTGTCTGTTTTGTGTGTCAAGGTAATGCTGGCCTTGTAAACTAAGTTTGGTTTGGAAGCATTCTCTCCTCCTTAATATCTTGAAGAGGTTAAGAAGGACAGATGTTAAATCTTCTTTAAATGTTTGATAGAATTCACCAGCATAGGCCTGAAATAAATCAAAATCAGTCTATTAAGATTTTCTATTCCTTCATGATTCAGTCATGGAAAATTTCTCGGAATGTATCCATTTCTTCTCATTGTCCAATTTGATGAGCTATAATTCTTCATAGTAGTCTCTCATGGTCCACTGTACTTGTGGTATCGGTTGTAACTGCTCTTATTTGAACTCTCTCTTTTCATTGATTTTTTCTATTATCTTTTTAGTTCCTGTTTCATTTCCATTCTGATCTTTGTTATTGCCTTCCTTCTACTACGTTTGGCTTCATTTTTTTTTCTAGCTTCTTTAAGTGTAAAGTTAACTTGTTTGAGATTTTTCATTTTTATTCAGCTAGGCCTGAATCCCTATGAACTTTCCTCTTAGAACTACTTTTGAAAAATCACATAGATGTTTAAGTTATATTTCCATTTTCATTTGCCTTAAGGTTTTTTTGTTTTGCTTTGTTTTGTTTTGTTTTTCTCTTTTGAGTTTTTTGATTGATCCACTGGTCAGTAAAATGCTGTTTAATCTCCACCTGATTTTCTGATCCTTTCTCTCTCTTTTCTCCTTCTGGGACCCTCTATAATGCTAATGCTATTCCACTTTATGTTGTCCCATAGATTCCTTAAGCTATCTCATTTTTTAATTTTTTTTTCCTTTTTGCTCTTCTGTTTAAGTAAGTTCCACTCCCCCGTTTTCTTGATTACAGATCATTTCTTCTGCTTCATCCAACCTGCTGCTGAACCCCCTCTAGTGTATTTTTCAGTTCAGTATTCTTCTGTGACTTCAGTTGGTAGTTTCTTATCTTTTCTCTTTGTTGAAGTTCTCACTATGTTCATTCATTCTTCTCCCAAGTGAGGTGAAAAACTTTGGACCATTACTTTGAATTCTTTATCAGGCAAATTACTTTTGTCCACTTTAAGGTTTTTCAGGGTGTCTTTTTCCCCCCTGAGGTTTTACCTTTTTGCTTCATTTGCAACATATTCCTGTTTCTTCATTTTGCTTGATTTTCTGTGTTGGTTTCTATCTAATGGGAGAAACAACTGCCTCTACCAGTCTTAAAGTGGCTTTGTACAGATGAACTTGATCTTTATACTTTGCCCTAGTTCTTGGCTGTCTCTTGACCCATTATGACTGTCGAAGGAGTCAGTTTTATTCTTGACAGGACCCAGTTTTTGAAAGTGTGCCAAGAGCTGTCCATGTTCAAAGGGGGGGAAGATCTCAGTCCTTGTTTTAGACTGATTTGAAGCCAAATCCTCAGGTAGCAGCTTTTGTAAGTATGCAAATACATACAATCCTGTAAAACAAGCATAGACTCTCTTAATGTCTAGACCAGGAAATCTGACAGTGTCATCTGAGTGACAGTTGCAAAAACTGGAGCTTCAGACCACCGTATATGGGAGGCCCTGGCAAACTGTAGTGAGGCTAAGGGAATGCACAAAGATGGCATTCCCTGGCCTATATTCCCTGAGAGCACCCTTGTAGCCTCTACCTATGTGGCAGACCTGAAGTCTGCCCCTCCGGCTGAAGTACCAGGACAAGTAAATAGGCCTTTTTCACAAAGAGATTGGGGGTGTGTTTCAGTCTGCTGTCTGTGCAGTGCCCTGGGAGTGACAGCCTATCAAGAACTGTCTCTCCATTTATTACAGTCCCATGGAAACCAAGAACACCAACCATACCTGCCCATGGTATCCAGGTAGAGGGAGAGTGCAAAATGGTACCCATCAGCACCTCTGTCCTCAGAAAGGGTCCCAAAAGGTCCCTGCCCCTCCAGCAAATGCCTTAAGATTAGAAAATAAGTCTTCAGGAGAACTATAGACCAATTTCTCTGATGAACATGGATCCAAATATACTCAACAAGTTATTAGCCAACAGGATCCAACAATATATTAAAGAAATTATTCACCATGTTCGAGTGGGATTTATACCTGTGAGGCAGGGCTGGTTCAATTTCTGTAAAACAATCAATGTGAGTCATCACATCAATAAAAGAAAGGACAGGAACCACATGATCCTCTCAATAGATGCAAAGAAGGCATTTGACAAAATACAGCATCCTTTCTTGATAAAAACCCTCAAGAAAGTACACATAGAAGGACCATACCTTAAGATCATAAAAGCCATATATCAAAGACCCAATGCTAATATCATCCTCAATGGGGAAAAACTGAGAGCTTTCCCACTAAGGTTAGGAACAAGACAGGGATGTCCACTCTCACCGCTGTTATTCAACATAGTATTGGAAGTCTTAGCCTCAGCAATCAGACAACACAAAGAAATAAAAGGCAACCAAATTGGCCAGGAGGAGGCCAAACTTTCACTCTTTGCAGATGACATGATACCCAAAATATTCCACCAAAAAACTGCTAGAACTGATTCAGCAAAGTGGCAGGATATAAAATCAATGCACAGAAATCGGTTGCATTCCTATACATCAACAATGAAGCAACAGAATTAGAAATCACGGAATCAATCTCATTTATGATTGCACCAAAAACCATAAAATACCTAGGAATAAATCTAACCAAATGAGGTGAAAAATCTATACACTGAAAACTATAGAAAGCTTATGAAAGAAATTAAAGAAGACATCAAAAAATGGAAAAATATTCCATGCTCATGGATAGGAAGAACAAATATCGTTAAAATGTAATAGTAGCAAAAGCAATCTACATATTCAATGCAATGCCTATCAAAATAACACCAGCATTCTTCACAAACAATCCTAAAAATTTGTATGGAACCAGAAAAGACCCTGAATAGCCAAAGCAATCTTGAAAAAGAAAACCAAAGCAGGAGGCATCACAATCTTAGACTTCAAGCTGTATTACATACAAAGCTGTAATCATCAAGACAGTATGGTACTGGCACAAAAACAGACACTCAGATCAATGGAGCCGAAGAGAGAACCCAGAAATGGACCCATAAACGTATGGCCAACTCATCTTTGACAAAGCAGGAAAGAATATCCAATGGAATAAAGACAGTCTCTTCAGCAAGTAGTGCTGGGAAAACTGGACAGCGACATGCAGAAAAATGAACCTGGACCACTTTCTTACACCACACCCAACAATAAACTCAAAATGGATGAAAGACCTAGATGTAAGACAGAAAGCCATCAAAATCCTAGAGAAGAAAGCAGGCAAAAACTACTTTGACCTTGGCTGCAGCAACTTCTTACTCAACACGTCTCCAGAGGCAAGGGAAACAAAAGCAAACACAAACTATTGGGACCTGATCAAAATAAAAGCTTCTGCACAGCAAAGGAAACAATCAGCAAGACTAAAAGGAAACCAACTGAATGGGAGAAGATATTTGCAAACGACATATCAGATAAAGGGTTAGTATCCAAAATCTATAGAGAATTTATCAAACTCAACACCCAAAAAACAAATAATCTGGTGAAGAAATGGGCAAAAGACACAAATAGAGACTTTTCCAAAGAAGACATCAAGATGGCCAACCGACACATGAAAAAATGCTCAACATCACTCATCATCAGAGAAATACAAATCAAAATCACAATGAGATACTACCTCACACCAGTCAGAATGGCTAACATTAACAACTCAGGCAACAACAGATGTTGGCGAGGATGTGGAGAAGGAGGATCTCTTTTGCACTGCTGGTGGGAGTGCAAACTGGTGCAGCCACTCTGGAAAACAGTATGGAGGTTCCTCAAAAAATTAAAACTACAACTACCCTATGACCCAGCAATTGTACTACTAGGTATATGTTCAAGTGATACAGGTATGACGTTTTGAAGGGGCACCCCAATGTTTAATAGCAGCACTATCGACAATAGCCAGGGTATGGAAAGAGCCCAGATGTCCATCAGTGGATGAATGGAAAAGAAGATGTGGTATATCTATACAATGGAGTATTACTCGGCAATCAAAAAGAATGAATTCTTGCCATTTGCAACTACGTGGATGGAACTAGAGGGTATTATGCTAAGCAAAATGAGTCAGTCAGAAAAAGATAAATATCATATGACTTCACTCATATGAGGAATTTAAGATACAGAACAGATGACCATTAGGGAAGGGAAGCAAAAATAATATAAAAACAGGGAGGGGAACAAAACATAAGAGATTCTTAAATATGGAAAACAAACAAAGGGTTGCTGGAGGGGTTGTGGGAGGGGGGATGGGCCAAATGGGTAAGGGGCATTAAGGAATCTGCTCCTGAAATCATTGTTGCACCATGTGCTAACTAACTTGGATGTAAATTAAAAAAAAAAGAAAGAAAAGAAATCTTCACATATAGTCTAGGCGCTTTTCAAACTGCTGCTTTTGTGCTGGTTCCTGAGTGAGTGTGCATGCAAGCCCCTTACAAGAAGTATCTCACTTCTCTATAGCCTTTTGGGTGTCCTGGATGTGAGATCCATTATCCATCTGGTTTTCAAGGCCAGATGTTTGGGGGGCTCATCTCTTCACTGCAAGTCCCAGGGGCTGGGGTGCCTGATGTGGGGCATACACCCCTCACTCATCAAGGAGAAGCTCCAGATTTGTGAGATTCCTCCCAACTGTGGGTCACCACTCTGGCAGTGGAGCTTTTGGTGAGACTGTCTCACATGCGGCCCTTTTACTCATTTGTTGTGAAGAAGCTCTTCAGCTAGTTCTCGGGTCTTTTTCAGAGGGAATTTTTCTATATGTAGCTGTAGGTTTGTTATGTCCATGGGTGGAGCTGAGCACACCCACCATCTTGGACCACCCCCCTAACATTTCCTATTAGATCTGTTTTCTTCAACTTGTATAGTTCAGCAATTTATTTCCAAATTATCCATGTTTGGAACAGATAACTCTTTTCTTAGAGACTGCAGTTTGAGAGCTTTCCCTACACTCTAAATAACTACACAGTTGAACTCTGGTGGGTAAGACAGTCTTTTGATAACTGAACACGATAAACATATCAACTCTAAACCCTCTCAAAGAACAGGTCAAATAATTCAGTTCCCTGCAACAAAGGGTATAACAGGAAGCCGCTACATATTATTGTTGGTAATCAGTGTTAATCACTGTGTTTGCTAGTAGGACAATGTGTCATATTACCTGGTAATACCTCTGACCCAAATAAAGAGTTAAGCTGATTATAGGACGTACATTCATTTGCCTAATTTATTCAACAAATGTTGATTCGGTGCCAAAGGCGGCACTAAGCTGAAAGTAAATACATAAAGGAAAAAACGAAAAGCAGCAAAAGGATATCTACCTCCCAGGTGCTTGTGTCAACATTACCCCAACACAAGGGTCCTTGTGGGCCTTAAGATCTAATAACCTAGACACATTCTATCTATGAGAGCAAAGCATTTTCCATGGAAACTGATATTTCGCAAGTGACCAGGAGCTTCTATATACTGATAACCATTCTTTAGAAGTAATCCTTGAAAAAAATGAAAAAAATAGTAATATAACATTGGGCTTTATTTCTGCAAATAAAGCCCAATGTTATATATTTTTTAATCCAATTTAATAATATGAGGTAAGCTCAAAGCTATGCTTAAAAAAAATTTTCTTGCAATATAGAATTCACTTCCTTTAACAAATTCTCCCATCCGGGCAACACAGTTGACGATGCTTTTATAGTCAAAGAAACAGGACATTAAAGAAAACTAATGTCTTTTAGAATACCAGCACACAGTTTACAGACCGTGTTAATGAACTCCAAACTAAGTAAATGTCAATGGGGTACTGATGATGTCCAGCTCTATGCTAGCTGAATCACTAAATGGATGTCATCTGTGAGTTATGAATGATAAAAAATATAATATAAAATAAGAAATGATGATCCCAATTATCATTTGCAGTGAAGGATGATGGCTATAATTTACCTCCACTTGAATGAGGGTCATAAGCCTGTGACAAATAACAGTAAAACGCCTACACAGCTGCTAACTAATGTAAGGCAATTAAAAATAGGATGGACAAAACTGAAAAACTAAAATCACAACCAAAAGTAAGTTTCAACCTCACAGGAAATAGTATTGCCATATTTATGATGAGCCTCAAACCGACTTATAGAACACAGAAACACCACTGCTATTTTAATTAGGTTTGTAAAAAGGAAGGGTTCCAAATTTCATCAAGAGAGATGAGGCAAATCTTCAGTCCCAAGCAAAGTTGTATTTAGTTTGAAGAGATTACTGAGCTGGTCAAAGTGAGCCTTTTCAACTACACAGAGCAAAAGCATCCCTTTCAAATATGAAAAATTATCAAGGTATGTTGATGTTTTCATGTTGTTATACTAGCTAAAATGAGTTGATACTTGAGACATTTGTAAATCCACTTGAAATTTAGGTCCTTATAGATACAGTCCAATTAAAAAAAAAATTCTAACATGCCTATGAAGTAGAATCCTAATTGTGAAAGATCCTTGTCCCACAATGTAAACATTCCTTCAGCATGACGGGCTCTCTTAGCATTGGCTCGCTTCCATTTGGGATTCGTTTTGTTCAGTATCATATACATTCAACACAATACAGAACATATAACATGACCACTATTTATGATTTACTTACTGTCCGTCATCCACCAGTACTTGTTAGCTCAAAATGTCTTCCATGGAGAGATATACATAATAGATAACAGCTCAGGTTAGATTAGCAAGGCTGAAAACACATAAGATACACACTCCAGGGTCAGATAAATGCTGGAAAAAAAAACTATTATGCCTTAAATTTCCTTGTTAAGATGGGATCACCATGTGAACTAGACATATACTCCTTTTGGATAATGAAAGTGAGAAGGGTATCTGCCTTTCACTGAAGGAGACTATGAATATCGCTTTCAGAGAGGCAAGAGTGATCTGCTCCTTTGAAGTAAATATCTCCACGCAGTCCTGTATTTTCAGCATCAAACAGGAGTCTTTGATGTCATTCTGCAATCCTGATAATTCCACTCCTGGTCTCAAATCTCTCTTGTCTGGTCTATTTTGATTTATACTAATTCAACTCCAATAAACCTCAAAAGCAGTGGTATCTTAATTTCACTTTAACCAAGTGATAAAACCAAAATTAAACATGACAAACTCCTAAAGACTCAGGCAAACCCCGTAAGTACCCTATATTTATAGCTCCAGATTAATAGTTTTTGGTATTTAAACATAGGTTTGTAATCTACTGAAGTAAAGGACCCAAAGGAAAACACATCTTACTATCTATCTGCCTCTTTCTCTAAGTCTTGCCTGGTTCATTCAGAAATCTCTTAGAGCAATAATTTAATACCTTAAAGCATGACATCGCACCAGGTAAATCTTCGACACAGTTTCAAATAAAAAAGCAACTGACCACTCGTAGAACAACTTCACATTCAGAGAAACATTAAGAAGCAATTGCAAAGTGTAATAATACATACAGGAAATATACACTTTTTCTCAACACATCTGTAGCATTCATGTGGCTGGTCTCCTCCACTTAAGAGCCCAGTTTCTTCATTTGCTGTGCTGAGTTAAACTGTAAAATTTTGAATAATTTAAACCCAATTTTTAAAAAAAGTTTTTTACCTGTATACTATAAAATATGGTTACACTTGTCACAATGGTCATGCTATGGGCCCCCATGAAAGATACAGTAGAGAATGGCAAGGCACATTTTCTCCCAGAAAAATACTTAATTCTAATAACTAGTTCTCTGTCTTGAGTATCACCGTCATTTTATCCTTCAGACCAACCATAACCTTCCTATATGAAACTGCAACCGACACCTGTATAGCACGAGTTTCTAACATGATAAATAATCAAATATGTTTACCATCAATCATTCTTTTCTACAACATAAGCTCCAGGAGAAAGGGATGTCTATTTTGTTCGTGGACATATCCAAAACACCTGGATGGACCTGATGAAAAGTAGCCACTCAGTATTTGTTGAATGAATGAGTGAATCCACATTGAGAATTCAGTACAAAATATGCTCTGAATCTAGGGGAGACAGAGCATACACATACAAATACATAGTATCAGACAGTGGTAAGTGCTACAGAGCCAAAGAGAACAGGGTAAGACGTTGGAGAGACAGCCAGCAGTGGCTTTTTTAAATGAGGAAGCCACCTCTCTAAAGTGAAGGCAACTGAGACTTGAATTAAGGTGGGTGCCATACAAATGTGGGTGGAGGGGGAAAGTGGGCTGTGAGGATGGCAGAATTAGCAAACGCCTAGGCCCTAGGCTGGAAGCCCACTTGGTAAGCCGAGCAAGCTCAAGGAGGCCTGCATGGCGGGGTGGGGGGCGGGTTGCAAGAATGTATCATTCCAATTGCCTTTACTTACTACTAACATGTATACACTGCCTAACGCCCTGGGAAAGAGAGATTACCTTTCACCTAGAGTACTCGGATTCCCTGATAGTAAGTGCTTCCTCTATTTACCAGCCCCCAAAGGTCTGTATCAGCACATCATATAAGATTACAAGGCACAGTAATGACATTGTCAAAACCCGTCCCATGTAGCCTCAGGAGTCACGAAACTGACTTAACTAAGTCAGGAGGTTGTAAAGCCAAGCCGGAACTCGGTACTAGAAGTGGGCAAAGCCAGGAGGCTCAGTAAACCTGAAACAGTGCGGGTCGTTCCCAGTCTGAGGGAAAGCGTAGTCCGAAAGCAGTTTGTGAACTCTACCACTTCCATTTACCTCTAAGAAAAACTAAGTCGCCAAGCGTGGTACGAGGCAGCTCTGTGACATGCATTTTGTGCCAGTCTGGATTCGAACTGCTCCGACATTTTATGTAACTTCCCAAAGAACGAAAACAAAAAGTTCGCTCTGAACTCGCCTTCCAACTCAGGCAGGAAGTTCCTCCTCGGCCAGGCGGAGCGCTTGGAAAGTTTTCAGCGTCTGAAAACCTCTATTTCCGGGCTGAGCGGAGCAATACCTTCCGGCTTAAAATAAAGGTTTTCGGCGATTCCTCCCATGCCTCCACAGCAGCATCGCCTAGCTTAGCCAAACTTTCTGCGCTGTCCCTCGACATCAGGACCAAATGTCGGAGGCACAACACAGTTAGCGAGCTGGTTCGGGGCCGGGAGCTAGGGGAACGGGTTTTCGGGACGCCAGCCGCGGGTCGAAGCAACAGAAATGAAAACCGCAGCAGCCTACGCGGGGCGAAGAGTGGGGTGGGAAGGCGAATCTCTGAGGCAGGAGCCACAGCCTGCCTCACCGGTCTGAGGCGAGGAAGCCTCCCGGCAGGCGTCACCATACGAGACCCTCGCCCAGCGCACCACGTCCGCCCGCAGGCTCGCACATGCGCAGCGCTGCCTGGGCCCCGCGGCTTGGGTGGGGGGACAACCCCATAGTCGCGCGCCCAGCCCCCGCCAGCGGGTGTGCGCACGCGCGGCGACGCCTAGGTCCTAGGCCTGGGCGTGGGTGTAACCCCGGGGGCTACTCTCTAGCTGTCGCTGCGTTCTGGAACTTGGACAGCGGGGGCGGGGAGGAGCGGCTCGCCGCGGGGGGAATCTAAGAGCCGCCCGCTGCAAGCCCCACGTCCCCTCTTGACTTCCTACACCACCCTGTCCCCTTACCTCAGCGCAGGCCCGAACCACATCCGCTCCGCCTTCTGGGTCGCCGTTACTGCTCCGTCGGGGGCCCGGCGCGGCGACGAGTTGGCGCCTCCCCCTGAAGCAGCCTGGCCTCGGCGGGTTGCGTTCGGGTGCCAGGTCGGGGAGGGAAGGGAGGAGAGCGCGCTTGAGGGGAGGGGGCCGGCGACGGCGTCTCGCCTCGCCCCTCCTCTCCTCTCCCGACTGCCCACTACCGCCCCCACCCCTTCCTTGCCGACTCCCCCTCCTCTCAGAGCGGACCCCATGACTGCAGCCCGCCTCCCCTGCTGTGTCCATCTCCGCCCTGTGGGACTCCGCCCCCCCCCCACCTTCACTAGGGTTCTGGTCCCAAAGTCTTGGGAATTTGGAGATGCTTGACTCGGAAGGGTGAGGCGTGCAAATTGTGCTGTGGGCAACCTTTTCCACAATCCGTGTCCCGCAGCCAGTCCCACCATCAGAGAGCTCAAATCACGTCTTCACATGGTTTCCCCGTTTGCCCCTCAGTGCTGTGGGGCTGAAGTCCTGTACTCTTCTAATGCGAATGCTGAAATAATGACTGATTTGTCTTGAGGGGGTGACCTTAGTTACCTTGGGACTGAGGTCTTCTGGAACGACTGCACTTTCCCTTTATTAATTTAGTAATTTCTTGTATTAAACTGCACCTCTATTGGCCTTAGTAGACTTTAGTAAAATGCACCACATGTAATATAATGTGCAATAATTTCTCCCACTTTACATTGACCTGAGTGGGTTTTGGTAAAATACTCCACCACTAATGTTATTAGCTGTTTCTAGGAGGTAAGCTATATGAATGCCTTTACACTGGCTTTTAAGGAAGGACACAGGTTCAACGTTTAAATAATTTGCCAAAAAGTAGCACAGCCAGATAGAGAAGTCACCCCACCGTGATCATGTCCGTCTTGTTTGATCTGGCATTCGTCATTCATCGGAAAAACCTCATTCTAGAATGTCTAGCTGTTTTTATTGCAGCTGCTGTAGTTGGCCGACATTTATGTCTATTATCGCAGCAGGAGACCTGCGTTTATTTACCTGATTTTATAGGTTATGAGCAGGGCAGGAGGAGTCATACCTGCATGACACTGCCTACGATTAAACTTTCCCCTGAAACAATCTGTTACCTTTTATCCTTTCCTTATAAATGGTAACATAATCATAATTGAAAGGACAACGTGGATTTTTTACTTGAAAAGGATATTTAGAAGGAACTCCTTCCATGGTATTTATCTAAGAGAGAGGGTTGCCAGACTAAGTAAACTAGTGAGATAAGGTTATCACTAAACATACCCTCCTTTTCTTATTTGTGATGTTTATATCTCATTAGATTGTGAAACTCTTGAGAGCACAGATCCATAAAATGCTTAATTAATGTTTGTGGATCAAATTACATTGATTACATGCCCTTTAGTTCCTCAAATATGCATCCATACTCCATTAAGAGACATAAACGTAAGCATGAATCCATGGTTTACTCTCATTTTAGGTAGTTTGTGCCAATTCTCCTGGGCCGGACTGCCTGGATAAGCTGACCTCTTAAAAGTGGTTGATATCTAATCCAAAAAGGCTTTAAGTCGTCTTTTCTTATACCCTTGTCAGCTGTCTCCTTCCTCTCCTTGCGGCAAATCTGTATAACACTAAGTCTGCATTAAAAATCCCCTGACTTATTTTTCTGTTCAGGAAAAGGCTTTTCCTCTGGTCACCACCAAAGCTAAGATTCATCATTAAACAAGTTTAGAGTTGGTTCATTAAACAGGAATTGTTTCTAATTCAAATGCTCAAGTTCTCCTTCCACCTTTTTCCTTTTTCCAGACTGGTTTGTATTTCAGGCATTTTAAGGAATTTGAGTCACCATTTAGAGAGCAAAATTACAGAAAACCACTTTCATACAGAATGTAGCGCATAATTTACAAGTCGACCTATATAATATTTCTTTCCCTAGGTATGATACTCCTTTACAAATTAGTATTTTAAAATTTAGGTATTTTAGAAATATAGGACTTTTTAAAGGTTTTAAAGTTCTTAGGACTTCTTAAAGGTTCTAAAATTATTCCTAAATAAAAATGAAAAAAAAATAAGATTTTATAACATAGGCTTTCTCCAATTTCTACCATGAAACATATTGTTAAGATGTGATTACAGCAAAAATTATCAGAGCAGAGGATTCAGTAGTAAATGTTTACTTACTGTCCCAAAATACAGAAGGGGAAATTTCCTATAACAAATCTAATACCTAGAGCAGTTGGAATGTGGGGAGAAACTTTAAAAAAAAATTTTCAAATGTTTATTTTTAAGAAAGAGAGAGAGAAAGAGACAGAGTGAGAGCAAGCGGAGGGGCAGAGAGAGGAAGACACAGAATACGAAGCAGGATCCAGGCTCCCAGCCGTCAGCACAGAGCCCCACATGGGGCTCAAACTCATGAACCATGAGATCACGATCTGACCCGAAGTCAGATGCTTAACCAACTAAACCACCTAGGTGCCCAAGAAACTTTTAGAATATCTGTTTTTATCTAAATTAAGAAAACAAACTTCACTAATATTTAACATGTAGATTGACAATAGTGCATATTTCTTATAATCAAAGTACAAGACCCAAAATGTTTAGAGACCACTCACTTCTCTAGAGTACCATCAGGCAGGCATCTGATTTCACTACATGTTTTGACTCTGTAATATTTAAAATACAATAATTTGGATTTATACAACATTTGAAGTATAATAATCATGAAATGTATGCAATATTTAAAATTTTACTTTATTATGCAATGCAGTAAGTAAATGTTTATTCTTTAATCACTTTTAGCATGAGATATTTATTTAACAAATCTTGGTAACTTTGCATGATCATAGAACTGAGAGATTAAATATAAATCCTCATTTTATCGATGCCCAGATTATGAAGTAAATTATCTCAAGTCTTTGGATTCCTAGTTTCATTGTTTTTTCTAATCCATCATCCCCCTCATAGGATAAATAGCAGGATCTCATTATCCGTCGAACGAATGATAACAATGCCGTTGCACAAGATGGCAAGGTACAGATTTTTCTCACAAAACTTTAAGGGGAAGAAATTCTTTTTAACTTCTTTAAAATAATTATAGATTCATATCAAGTTACGAAAATAGTACAAAGACGTCCCATACACCTGCCCCCACTTTCCCCCCAGTATGTTTAAGATAATAATATATTGTACACACTAAGACAGAGCAAAGACTTGGATTGAATCAGCTGACCAAACTCTGAGAAAACTAACTGGCCAGAAGCTAAAGGTTGAAAAGGTATCTGGTTTGCAGCAAGGCATCTGAATGATGGGAGCTGTTCCAGCGAAAAGAAGGGGGGATGCGGAGAGGGGAAGAAGAGCATTAAACACAACACATTCCTTAGTCAGAAGAGAAGTGGTAGCTTCTATACTAGATAGACATTTTTTATGCTTTTCTTGGTTTATTCTTTCATAATTTCTCATTTCTCTTAAATATTCCAGATGATGTCATTGCCACTATAACCTACATCCCTACAGGTCATAGCTTAGAAATACAGCTAAGTTGCAATAAAAAAGAGTAACTTTCTGACTCTATCATGTAAGGGCAACCTTGTAGGAATATTAGCCCTCCTTAAAGCTTGTGGGGGCTGGGAAGATGGGGCGTTTGAGTATAATTCTATAGACATCGTGTAGCATCCTCCTCTCTGCCCCTTCTGAGTGAGGACAGGTGACCATCCTGGGGTCCTGGTTCCTCCTAGTTGTGTGGGAGAGAGTAAGTGCCCAGTCCACTGTGATGTGGAAGGCACAGACAGCACTGCCCAGCTCTCTGTATTTTAGAGAGATGTCAGTTACATGGTGCCTTTACAGACAGTTCCTCTTAACCATGTCTGTGACATGGTCTATCCCAGCACGGTGCTAGAATACAAAGCAAAGATGATAGGATACATGTACATGTTACTGTGGCAGCAATGAGTGAGCGACAACTACCAGGAAGATGGCAATTAAGGCTTCCCAAAAGAAAAACAACTTTTGGCATTAAGTTTTAAGGATGTTTACAAGTTAGCTGAGAGAACAAACGTTAGAGATGGGGACATTAGGGAAGGGAAACATTCTAAGTAGAGTAAGAAAGAGTATGATGTATTTGAGAATTGTAAGCTTCTTGGCAAAGCTGGAAGGAAGGCTATATGGAGGGGATAGAGTAATGAGAGAAGATTAAAGTAGCCATAATTTCCTGAGTGCTTTCTTGGGCTGTGCTCTTTATAGTACATTATCTTAATCTTTACAATAAACTGCAACTTATTTTTGGCCTTTTTTTTACAGATGAAACAGTAGAGACTTAACTAACTTGCCTAAGGTCACATAACTAGTAAGAGGTGGGGCTTGCACTCAAATCCATTTCTGATTCCTTTCTGGAGCTCTTCCCACTTGACCATGTGGGCTCTTTTCAAATGAACTGGAAAAGTAAAGGGGCCAAATAATAAAAGCCCTTGGCAATGCAACAGCAAAACGTATCACAGGATCCAAAAAACATTTTAAGGAAATGGATGACACATCACTCTTTGTGTTGAGAAGGCCCCTATTTTGTAGTGGGGAAGATGGTGAGCTTGGGGCCAGGGGACCATGTTAAGACTCTTGTCCAGTCCAGGCAAGACATCAAGAGTCCTTGAACTGAATGCAACAGCAGAGTGGGCGTAAAGAGAAAAGAGAAAATGAATCTGAGGAAAAAAAAAATTTCTAAATTTTTTTTTTGAAAAAGAGAGAGAGAGAGAGAGGGAGAGAGCAAGCAAGGGAAGTGCAGAGAGAGAGAGAGAGGGAGAGAGACAATCCCAAGCCCAATGTGGGGTTCCATGTCACTGCAAGATCACAGCATGAGCCGATATCAAGAGTCAGATGCTTAACTGAGCCAACCAGGTGCTCTGAATCTGAGAAAACTTTGATTAAATTTTGAGGAAATATTAATAATATACTTCTCCATAATAATAGGTCAAAGAAAAAGGAACATTTTAATTGATGCCGAGAGCATGCTGGATAAAATTCAATAGTCAAAATAATCATTTTTGATAAAGGAAATTTTATTAAATGACTATATATACACACTGAAAGCTAGTTTCATGTTTAATAGTGGAATTCTAACAGCATACCCATTAAATACAGGAATAAATATATTCTTAATGCTCAAATGCTATTCTGGAAGTACTAGCTAATGCACTTAGGTAAGAAAATAAAGTAAGGAATATAAAGACTGAAAAGGATGCAGAAAATACCATTATTTATAAATGATGCAATTAGATTTGGTGGCTAATGGATCCATACAACTCCTTTTCCCTACCGTCTTGCTCCATTCCAATTTTGGATTGATCAAGTTCAAAGGCATTTCATGGGTGCCCTCCTGAGTGAATGGAGCTGTTACTGCGTCATGGTAGCACACTGTCCAGTGGACCCACTGGGAATGGCTCTTGTGAATCTTTTTATAAGACTCGAGGAAAAAATGTCAGAGCCTCTTCTTGGAGATAGCCTACATATGAATTACATTTGTGGCTTTTCATTCCTTATACCTGAAAGGCAAGACAAGCCCAGTGATATAGTCTAACTGCCCCAAGCTTTGAAGCAAATACTTCTTCGCTCTTGCACAGCCTTCTCCTGGCCAGGTGGTCTGTTCTGGCTTGGCCATTCCCTGCATTGCAAGGGCAAGCGCCAAGATTGAGGATGGGATTCTAGGGAAGAAATAAACAGGCTGGATTTTATAGCCTGCTTTGGTTCTAAACCATGTAAGCATTCAGTGTGATGGTGTGGCCTAATTTGCTGATTTCAGCATGAGAGCTCAGGGCAAATCATCAGATGATAATACTGATCTCTGCTTTGCCCAGGTTTTTTGTTGGATTTGGTTTTAGTTTGTTCAGTGTGTGTGTGTGTGTGTGTGTGTGTGTGTGTGTGTGTGTACTTTTCTCGGGGACTTCAGAAAAAGGAAGGTCAAGAACAAGGATTTGGGTTTTTCTGGATCTCCTTGTCAAATACCACTTTAGTTTTCCCCACTTTGGCCATGACCAATGTAGACCTTGAAAACCCAAGAAAATACACTGACGAACTTTTAGAAATAAAGAATTTAGTGATGCAGCCAGTTACAAAATCAATATACAAAAATCATTATGAAGAAAACTATAAAGCTACTGAGACAAAGAAAGGCAAAATGGAGAAATATGCTGTATTTAGGTAGGAAGACTCTATAATATAATATAGGGATGTCAATTTTCCTAAAACTAATTTAAATGTGTAACATTATCTCAATAAAAGTGTCAATCATTTTATTTAAAGAATTCTTAAATCCGTTTGAAGGTGTAGTTTGGTAGAACCCTTTAAAAGACAGTTTGATTTTAGGTATTAAATTTGTCCTTTGACTCAATAATCCCACCTTTAGGAGGTTACTAGTATGAAAAGATATAAGCAGGAAAATGTATAGCATTTTTATAATTTGGAAAAATAGAAAATAACCTCTATCCTATAACAAACTGGTTAGATAAATTAAAGTAATACTGTCAATTGTCCACCTAAAAAGCTGCCTGTCCACCCCCTTTTCTTCTTT
Organism: Paguma larvata; assembly: GCA_030068075.1. Classification (NCBI taxonomy): domain Eukaryota; kingdom Metazoa; phylum Chordata; class Mammalia; order Carnivora; family Viverridae; genus Paguma; species Paguma larvata. The sequence goes on from CM057839.1 coordinate 56,959,260, forward strand.
CTTTCTTCTTTTCTCTTTCTTTCTTTCTTTCTTTCTTTCTTTCTTTCTTTCTTTCTTTCTTTCTTTCTTTTTGTTTCTTCCTTCCTTCCTTCCTTCCTTCCTTCCTTCTTTCCTTCCTTCCCTCCTTCCTTTTTTACTTTTTATTAGGGAAAATTTCAAACATATACAAAAATAGAATGATTTAAAACCCCATACAGCTATCATTCAGCTTCATCAATTAGCAATTCACAGTCAACCTTGTTTTATCAATACTTCTGTCTACCACCACATTATTTTGAAGCATCTTATCATTTCATCTGTAAATATTTCAATGGATGTTTCCTAAAAACAAGAAGTCTTTTTTGAAAAACAACCAAAGCACTATTATCATACTTTTAGGGAAAACTAACACTAATTCCTTGATCATGAAAGATCCTCTCAGAGCTCAGTTTTTTTTAATTACAAGTACTATATATATGTATATATATATGTATTTATATACATACATGCCAACTATATATTTTTATATTATTTTATTATATTTATATTATATAATATATTGTTTAACAGTTTGAGTGACTTGGGATTCAAATAAAGTATACACATTGCAATTGGCTGCTATGTCTTTTAAGTTTTTTTTAACCCATGGGTTCCCCCTCCAGCACCTTTCCTTTCCTTGCTGTTTATTTGTTGAAGAACCAGGTTATTTTTCCCCTAAATTTTCCCAAATCTGGATTTTCCTGAAGGCGGTCTCCATATTTTGCATCAATCAGTAATCTAAAGCTTTACTTATATTCAGGCCTTATTTTCATTTTTTTTGGCAAGATGACTTCTTAGATGGTGTTGTGTCCTTCCATTGGGAAGATATAAAGTTGGATTGTTTCTGTGACATGAATAGTTGTTGATATTCAATGCCTATATTCATATTATATTGAGTATGGTATTACTGAATTAGATATAATGTAATTCAGTAGATGTTTTAAATGGTGAAATCCTAACTCTATCATCTCTTTTTCATTCACTAGCTGGAATACTTCTGTAGAGGGGAAATACTTTCCTCAATGATTTGATTTCCCAGTGATATAGGGAGAGCATGATTCTTTCTTTTACTTTGCCGGTTTTCCAAATAATGAGTTTTTTCCACTAGCATTTCCCAGTGGTGACCAAATGAGTTTGTTTGTTGGTTTCACTGTGAATCTGTGGATTTAAACTTGCTTCTTGTGTTTCATCTCCTTTTACTTTCTCACAGAACCCTGTTTTTACGCAGATAGTAATGCTTTCAGTCCCAGAGAAGAAATCCTGGCTTGACTGAGCCTGTCTTATCAATTCGTTCTCATTTGGCAGTGTCTGGGGTGTGTATATAGTTGGTCCTGACTGTAGACACAAACAAGGAAGTTCGCTGCTAAGAAAGACCCCTCCACCCACTCAAGTACCCTCTTCCCACCACACTGCCCAGCTTTTTTCACATTGTCGCATGGAGACTTGATATTTGGGGAGCTGCTCCTCAAGCTTGGAACATCCCAGTAGATACATGTGATACATAAGCACAATTATGAACATTAATACTGCAGATCTAGATTTATAGACAGGAAAAGATACCTATGATATGTTGCTGATACAGTACCTATCATGAACACTATTTACATAAAACTGAAGACAAGCACATATATTTACACTAAGACCTGCCTGGAATTCTGTTCATTGAAATATTAAGAGGGGTCATCTCTGACTGGTGAGAGATTAGTGAATTTTTACTTTATTCCTAGTATTTTTCTACAAGGTACAAGGGTTAAATTTTTATGTAAATAATAAACTTTTTGGAAAGTGTGTTTCTGGACAATTTGCACTTATCTCATGTTACTTATAATGAATTTTTTTTCAAATAAATATATCCCATGATAAAAATTCTTTTTTTATAAGACCCCATCACTGGCATCGCATGACATGATTTTTCTCCATGGTATAATCAATCACTAGGCAGGAAATGTTTTGATTCTGGAATAACATTTCCTGATAAACATTTTTTTGGAAACATTTTAAGCATTTCCTGATCTGAAAATTTTTGTGATTTTTTTTCCCCTTTGTGTATCTTATTGTTATAATTAACAATACTCCTAGCCCAGTGGGACATAATCATCCTGTTGAAGAAAAACTTCCAGAAAAAACACGAGTTGTATTAGAGACAATTTCCAGTCACCAAGAAAATATAATTGGCATAACTTTCACTTAGTGGTAAGAATAATAAGTAGTCTCCCTTTAGCTTATAGTTAAGAAATTTCAATTTCTTTGGTACATTCTATTCCCCCAAGAAACTGCATATTCTTAAACCCAAAGAGATATTTTTTAAGAAATCTATGCCTCCAGCATAAAATTGGAAAAAGGCCTTTCTTCCTATTATTAATTACCCTTTTTTAAAATGTTTTTATTTATTATTGAGAGACAGAGAGAGACAGAGCATGAGCATGGGAGGGGCAGAGAGAGGGGGAGACACAGAATCTGAAGCAGGCTCCAGGCTCTGAGCCGTCAGCACAGAGCCCAGTGCAAGGCTCGAACTCACAAACTGTGAGATCATGACCTGAGCTGATGTCCAACGCTCAATCGACTAAGCCACCCAGATGGAATTATCCTTTATGTGGCTGGTTCTGCCAGGCCATCAGCACAGAAAGCCAGGGCTATGCCAACCATGACAGTAATCACAGGAAACTGAACCAACAACTCTCTATGGCTCGCATGCTGTGGGCCCTGTGTTACCATAGTTGCTGGGGCAACTTTGACAAAGGAGATAACCTTGCTCTCCTGGACCTCATAATCTACGGTGCGGAAATGCGCTGAAGACCATGCGGGGATGAGTCTAGAAAGGCAGTTCCTTGAGGGCATTGATGATGAATTTTAAACAGAGATCCCGTACATTCCCCAGGATGGCAAGCGGAGGACAGAGGGATATAGGGAAACAAATGAAGAAGTGACTGCAAGAGTCCTGGTGAGAGACAAAGTAAGCTTGAATTTGAGCAGTGATTTTGGGGAGGAGAGGAGAAATGAGGAAGTAAGCAAATACTTACTTTATATAGCCTCTCTCTTGTCCTCTCTTAATATTACTGGAGTCTTCAGCAGGATTTAATTTATCTTAGCTGGAGTAAGGGAAACTGAGAACCAGGTTTTTTCCATCCACCTTTGGGTCAGAGCTCTGAAGGAGAAACAGCTTGCCCCTGGCAGCCAGCATGGAAGTGGTGAAACTCTGTGCCAACTCTGTGCCACGTTGTTGTGTGGTGTGATAGATTGAGCTCCTCCCCTGATGACTGACAGTAGGACTTTCCTCCGGCTACAGATAGGGATGCAGCCTTGACCCGAGTGTAAATATAGAAGGCCATAAATCCCAAGGCCATATTATAACCTTGGTATCTTCTCCCTGTTCTTGTCTCAGAGGCTTCAGTGAGGTGATATTCCTCACACCCTCACCTGGGAGTGTTCTTATAACTTCTGGAGTGGACCTGATCATTTACAGCCTTCCTATGTAGTTAGATCTTCACCCAAATTGCCTTTTAGGAGATAGACTGTCTTGGAGCCTAGTCAAAAGTCAGATAAGGCCTCCCTAAGACTTCCCTGCAACAACAGGAACTCAAAACTTAGGCCACTCCAGCCTGAACCATTGTTGGTCTGGAAAAAATATTGTAGCATATCTGCAACCTGAAGGAAGGGCTGGGACTGTCTCCCTGCCAAGACATTCAAGAATCAGGATCTTGGATCTGCTTTGGGTCACTGCATGGGTCAGTGAGAAAGTATAAGAGCCCCACCTAGAAGACACATTCTTGAGACTCTACTATTTAGGACTGGTGTCTAATTAATCTTGCTCCCTTCTGAGATTCCTATCTGGTGTGCCTGATCCTAGGTAGGGCTTCATGTTTCAGACCCAAGTCACTAGAGAACACTTGGGAAACAATACATTGTCTCATTTTGCAAGACTTGGTGTAATGTTTCTAAAGCTCGGTAGTACAATCTGAACTGCTGATCTCGTGTATATCACAAAGAAATGAGGAACGAAATGAAATTTCTTACTCTTTTTATACATTGAAATAAACGCCTGAATAATGAGTTGAGGTAAGGCCAACTTAAGGTTCCTAAAATTAAAATTAGGAGAGAGGGCTGTAGAAAAGTTCTGGCCCCATCCCCTAGAACCACCTAACCTGGTGTATGGACTATGTACTGAACATTCATCTCAGCATCACCACCCAACAATCTTCCCAGAGGACTTCCCAAGTAATATACAGAAGGAGAAATAAAGAGTAAGACCTTTGACAAACTAGGAATCAATTATTAGTCAATGGTTTACAACAGGGATACAAAATAGGCAGAACATACACCATCAAGAAGCCAGGAAGATGTGACAAAATACTGCCCAACTGTGGCCATACTCTGTTCTTTTATACTCACCTCTTACCTCAACTCACTTCCATTTCCAATCTCTTTCCACAGGACTTGACAGGGATTTGTTTTGGACTTCAATATGAATAGGATTTGACAATAGTTCTTCTTTGGCTCTGCTCTGGGCTTCAGTGTCCTTCTTGCCACTCCCGCCCCCAAACCCTTATTTCCAACCTTTCTACCTCTTGTGATCTCCATTTATGACCCAAGACTTCTTCCTACTTCATACGTCAGAATGTCCAGGCCCTAGTTTAACCAGTCTTTCTGGTTCTCATGGTCTCAACTCCTTCTTTTCCTTTTCCACATGGGGCCACTCAAACTAGCTCATGGTCAGATGTGTCTCGATCATCTCCCTGAAAGATCAAAGAGATCCCTACCACAAATAGACAATCCTCAGGAAGCTCACTGGTTCCCTATTTTCTCTTTAGTGCTTGGGACTTGAAGGTGACTATTTTGACTCCAGAGATAACTCTTTCCAGCCCTCCTTGGAGGATATTGGGGATCCCCATACTTTATAATGGAGAATTGTGTCTTGGCAATAATTCCAGAAAGCCAACACCTCTGAATCATGCATTTCTCTACTCTTCACACAAAGACTGTGGAATCTCATTTCAAAACTATTTTCAAACATTGATGTTTTTTCATCACTGTCCCCCAGATTACTGTATTATCCCATCTCATTTGCCTGAGCAGACTTACCTTTAGAAATAAATTAGTGATAAGTCATCAACAATGGAAAATGATTTGATGTGTAGAACCATGACAACAAGGAGAAAAGGATCTACCATTTATTGAGTCCTTGCAATGTACCAGGTACCAGGAACAATTAATCACAATCATAACAATAATATTTACTGTATGCATATTGTGTGTGAGGCATTGTGCAAAGTACATATGACCTAATTTAATCCTTACAACATCCCATGAGATAAGCACCTTGTCACTGTCCTCATTTTATGAATGAGAAACTTAAGCTTAAAGAGGTCAAGTAACTTGCTCAAAATAAACTGGGTTTCAAGTCAAGGGGTGCCTGAATCTAACATCTAACAGGTTTTCTCTCTCTGTTTCTCTCTCAGCTTTCTTTTTATTAGACTTCTCATAGGTTTGTCTGTTTTATTGCTCTTTTTAAATAATCAGCTTTTGGTATTGTTGATCAATTCTACTTTTCTTCCTGTTTTATCATTTTCTGCTTTTATTTTTATTGATCTGTTCCTTCAACTGTCCATGAATTTATGCTGTTGTTCTTTACCTAGCTTCGTGGGTCAATGCTTAGATCATTTGTGTTCTCAGGGATATGTATTTAAGGCTATGAGTTCTCTTCTGGGTATTACTTTGACTGCATCCTTCAGGATGTCCTCATTTTTATCATTTCTGAAGTACAAAATTTCAATTCTCATTTCCTCTTTAGCCCAGAAGGTATTTAGAAGTCAGTTTAGATAAACACATTTTTTGGAGGAAAAATTATTAACCTTTGGTTAATAGTTTGTACTTGAGAACCTTAACAATTAAAGTAGCAGTCTGTTTCTAATATTATGAAAAAAATGAGTATCTTGTTGCTACACTGAATTTTGCCATTTTCATTTATGCTGTTCTTCATTGGAAGAGAAGAGCCATAAAGAAAAATTATTGGTGGCTCATTTCTTTATTATTTATATAGTTATTTGCTTTTTGGGGAGACGGTGACTAATGTCTTTCTGCTATAAAGAAAGTTCCATTGAGGCCAGGGACTTCGATTGACACTACTGAATTTTCAACATCCAGAACAGTGCCTAGCATATGGTAAGCACTTGATTTATCAATCTATCCATCACTATATATACATCTTTACTGAGGAATAATATTATACATATATATGTACAATATATGTCTACATGTATATGTACATGTGTAAATATACATACATGGCTTTATTGAGGTATAGTTGACAAACATTAAACTGCACATATTTAAAGGGTACGATTTGATAAATTTTAACTTATCACACCCATTCTACCTTGTGGTCAGAAAGACATTCTTCTACATGATCTCCAAGCCTTGAAGTTTTGCTTTTCACATTTGAGCCTTTATCCATCTGGAGTTGAGCATATATATGGTCTAAAAGGTCTAACCTTTTCCCTCCATATGGTAACATATTGTTCCTGCATCATTTATTGAATGGACATCTTATTTCACTGGGTCGTAATGCCACCTCTGTCGTGTACCAAATTTCCACACTTGCAAGCTCTTTTTCTGGACATTTTCTTCGTGGTTAATTGGTCTATTTTTCTGTCTCTTTGCCAGTGCCACATTATTTTACTTTATTTCGTTTTATAATAAGTTTTGAAATCTGGAAAGACATCTTTTTATGTATTTTTTCCCACGTTTCTTGTATTTTTTCTCTCATAATATTCTTAACTATTCTTACCCCTTTACTATCCACTTGAAATTTAGGCTCAGCTTGTCAAAGCCCAGAGTAAAGTCTCCTGAAAATTCGTTTGGATTTACGTTGAATTTGTAGATTAATTTGAGAGAAATGCTGACATTTGTGTGATACTGGGTCTTCCCAACCGCGAGAATGGTCTATTTCCTCACTTACTTAGGTCTTCTTTTATGTTACTATATAATACTTTATAATGTTTTCATAAATGTCTTTCATATCTGTCATGTTAGTTGTATTCTTAGGTTGTTTTGTAAATGGAATAATTGTTTAAATTACATTCTAATTGGTTGTCACTAGTGTAAAAAAATTGTGATCATATCAATTCATACAGAAAAATCACTTGACAAAATCCAACATCCATTAATTCTAAAACAAACAAATAAACAAAAAATGACTCTCAGTGAGTTAAGAATAAATGGGAGTAACCTCAACTTGGAAAGAGCATCTGTAAAAAACTACATCACATCATAAAACTCTCAAAACTCAACTCTAAAAAACAAACAAACAAACAAAAATGGACGAAGTTGTGAAGAAACATTTTACTGAAGAGGTCATACAGTTGGCAAGTGCATACCTGAGAAGGTGTTTGCCATCAATTGCCATTTGGGAAATTCAAATTAAGACCATAATGAGATATCACTGGACACAATGAGAATGACTAAAATAAAAAATAGTGACAAAACCAGGTGCTAGAAAGGATAGAGAAGAGAATACAGATCACTCCTACATTGTTGGTGGGAATATAAAATGGTACAGCTACTCTGAAAACAATGGTATTTTCTTATAAGGCTAAATAGCACAATTACCATATGATCTAGCAATTACACTCTTGGGCAAATGAAATGAAAACCTGTACAAAGTTCATAGCCATGTTCTGTAATAGTTAAATTCTGGAAACAGCCCAGATATCCTTCTTCACGTAAATGATTAAATAAACTGTGATTCATATAGACCATGGAGTACTACTTAGCAATGAAAAAGGATGAACTATTGACATACACGATAACTTGGATGAATAGCCAGGGAATTATGCTAAGTGAAAGGAACCAATTTTAAAAGGTTACATAGTGTATGACTCCTTTATGAACTACTTTTGAAATGACAAAATTTTAGAAATGGAAAACAGATTAGTGGTTGCCAAGAGTTAAGGATGGGGGGAGAGGGTTATTGGATGTCGTTATAAAAGGGCACCGAGGGAGGGGCACCTGGGTGGCTCAGTTGGTTGAGTGCTGGACTTCAGCTCAGTCATGAGTGAGTTCCAGCCCCATGTCGGCTCTGTGCTGAGAGCTCAGAGCCTGGAGCTTGCTTCAGATTCTGGGTCTCCCTTTCTCTCTGCCCTGCCCCCGCTCATGCTCTCTCTGTCTCTCTCAAAAATAAATAAACATTAAAAAAATAATAAAGTAAAATAAAATGGCAACAGGAGAGATCGTGTGGTAGCGCAATGTTCTATGTACTGACTGGGCTGAATGGTATGTGAACCTACATACATGATAAAATTGTATAGATCTTAATACTGACAAATATGTACATATTAAGCTGGGGTAATATGAATAAGATAGGTGTAGAGTCTTACCCTTGGAGGAAATGGGTAGAAGATACAAAAAATTCAGTTAAAAAATGCCTTACTAAAAAATCTAAATTTCTTTAATTTTTCTACTAAAGTTTCATTCTTATCCTTTACCTTATTAATTGGACACAATTATAAGATAAACTTATTTCGTAGATTATTTCTTCAACATGAAAGAAAATAGGATGGATAAACACGCTCCCAACTAACAGTCAGCAGATCATTCCGGGTTCTAGTGTTTTTGCAGCTGAGTCAGTCCTATTAAGAATCATCTTCTTTAATTAAAGGAACAGAGCTGTAAAGAAGTCACTTGCCTTGGATGTGGTCAGGCAGTACTTTCTTTGATAATGAAAGGGCTAAGACCTTCTGTTCTTAGAGTTCATAATATGCACTGTATTACAGAATTGAAAAGACTTATCTCTTCCAGTCTATCAGTTCTATCTTCCTACCACTGCAGAATTGTTCTCTATGCTGCACTCATAATAAATGATGATTACTATTATTAATACTAATAGCCCCAACAACATTATATTAGTATAATGGCTCCAGTGATTATACTGAGAAGTTTGATAGGAGTATTTTCCTGAGCTCATCCTAAAATTTCTTCTTGCTCAATATTATCTTGTGATTTCTATTTATTTATGCCTTAAAATACCCTACCCATTATTTCTCCTATAATTATAAGATCACTGGAATGAGGCTCTTTCATTTTGGTTTTCTCTTCACCGCCTGCAGCATTGTGGGCACTCAGTAAATGCTGCTCCACTTTTGATGTTGACGTCTTCAAATGGAGACAGGTGTCTTTGCAAGTTAGGACAGTTGCATCAACCAGGATTAATTTGATAATTTGCTTCAAGCTCATTACAATTTTGGCTCTTCTCCAAGCACTTTGATTTTTGAAAGATGACTGCTGATAACCCAGGCTGCTTCATTCCTTTAAGACTTTACGGTCCAAGCCTAAATGCTCAGGAATTTTTATGATTTGACTGTTTACAGTGATATTTAGTTTTTAAAATATATAAAGTCGGGACAAGATTGACACTGTCAATGAAATGTGGGCAAATATCGATATTACTTTTTTCTGGTTAATTTTTTACTATATAACACAAATCCATGACAGATTAGCATCCGATTTGGTGAATTTACAAGCTCTTAAGCAGAAGACCAAGTGCGTGAACAACGTAAGCAGTAATTGCACTGTTTGCTGCTATGATGTTTTTAAGAAAGGAAGTGACTGAGAGACACAAAACCACCCAAGAAACTTACAGGAAACACATGTAAACTACAATAACATGACAGATTACTGTTACCCGAAAGGGCCGTATTTTCTACGGGGTTTGTCGGAACAGTGAGCTTAATGAAGGTGTTTAGTGAGCGTTCTTTGAAATGGATTTACTGACACACCTATACACATATACTTGTACACGCAAATCTGTTGTTGAAAGCAAATCTATAATGTTCTTGCTGCTGCCGATAAATCAGACAACAAATCTAATGCAAATAGAATTTATGCTGACCAGGGTCTTCCTCCCTGAATGTTACCTTACAGAAAAGTGATGGACTCTGCCTCGAGATGTTTAGTACCGTATCTGCAGGAAGGACCACTGACCTCAGAGGAAGAGAAAGAGAAAATTCGCACAAGAGAGGTTCAGTAAGAGGCAGTGAGAATGGGGTCTGAGCCACAGAAGTAGGTATTCACAAGAAGTGTGGCCTCATTTGGACAACCTGGGAGGTTCCAGGCATGGGTTTCTGTTCCACCATGTAGTTAACTTCATGGCCCCATGTTGCAGACCCAAACTTGGTACAATCTCTCCAACTAAATAATCCGTACTAAACTTAAGGCCATGATAAACAAATTAAGGTTTTACATTATATGCCCAGACTTGTACAAAATATGAGAGAACAAATTTTTAAGTGGTTTTGTTATCTGGAGTAATGGGAAAGGAACCTAATGATAATTAAGTTAATGAAAGATACAAACGAGGGCTCTTGACCACTAATTCTGCCCTCTAATGTAACTTAGATATTAAGAAATGCCATTTTCCATCTCTATCTAGAACGATAGATAGGCTCGTTAACCACAATGGTCTCTTTGACTTGAATTCTTCCCATCGGATCTCCTTCTCAGTGGTATCTCAACTCAGGATTGCTAACGCCAACTTGTACAGCTCAACAGCAAAAACAAACAATCCAACTGAAAAATGACATCCTTCCAAAGAAGACAATAGGTACATTAAAAGGTGCTCAACGTCACTAATCACCATGTAAATGCAAGTCAAAACCACAATGAAAAATCGCCTCACACCTGCTAGCATGGCTGTTATCAAAAAGACAAGAAATAACAAGTATTGGCAAGGACCTAAAGAAAAGGGAACCCTTATACACTATTGGTGGGAATGTAAATTTTCTGTAGCCACTACAGAAAAAGTGTGGAAATTACCCAAACAATTAGAACTAACATACTATCCAGCAATGCCACTTCTGGGTATTTATCCAAAGGAAACGAAATTACTACCTGAAAAGATACCTGCACTCTCATGTTCCTTACAGCATTATTTACAACAGCCAAGACATGGAAACAACCTTAATCCATTGACAGATGAATGGGCAAAGAAAACATGGTGTGCATGCACACACACAGACACACAAATGGACTATCATGCAGTTGGAAAAGGAGGAAATTCTGCTGTTGACAACACATTATGCTAAGAGAAGTAAGTCAGACAAAGAAAGACAAATACTACCTGATAAGTGAAATATTTGGAATCTAATATTTGGAATCTAATAAAACTGAACTTAAAGATACAAAGAACGGATTGGTGGTTACCAGAAGCGAGCGAAATGGGATGGGCAAAATGGGTACAGATAGTAAAATGGTGCAAACCTTCAGTCACAAGATAAATCCTGGGAATGTCATATACAGCTTGGTATTAACAATACCATACTGTATATTTGAGAGTTGCTGCATGGCAGAATCTTAAAAGTTCTCATCATAAGAAAAAACATTTGTAACTATGTGAGGTGATTGATGTTAACTAAACCTATGGTGGTTATAGTTTTGCCATATACACATACATCAAATCATGTTGTACACCTTGAACTAATGCAATATTATATATAAATTATATTGCAATGAAAGGAGGGAAAAAAGGTTGCTAAAACCAAGAGCAACTGGCAGAAAATATTTTATCCCCAACAATACGTGATTTCACTCTCTGTTGGACAAACTGCTACCTATTCAATGAAATCAGAAAACGCGGAACTCGATTCTCTTTTTCTGAGTCCCTCACTGAACTGACATGTAACTAATAGCTAAATGTTCTCAGAATTTATTATGTAAATCCTACAGTTGGGGCGCCTGGATGGCTGTCATTTGTGCTTCCAACTTTGGCTCTGGTTGTGATCTCAAGGTTTGTGAGTTAGAGCCCCACGTCAGGCTTGCTGCTGTCAGAGCAGAGCCTACTTCAGATCCTCCATCCACCTCTCTCTTTGCCCCTCCCCTGCTTACACTGTCTTAAAAAATAAACATTAAAAAATAAATAAATAAACCCTAGAGTCATATGCTCTTTGCTTCTATCTCTGTATTATACACTTCTTTCTACAAGATGTATATATTTAGTGCTACAACTATAATAAGGATGCAACTTAGTTTATAAATATATTTTTATTGTCCAAATGTCCAAAGATAATCTAAATCAATGATTTAATGATTTGATGGAATAACACTGGACCATATCTGTACTGTCCTGCAGTCAGAACTTAGATGTCACCAGGACTCCCTGGCTCCCAACTTCCTTGTCCATAAAACAAAAGGATTCAGTTAGATAAATTCCCAATGTCCCTCCATGCTCCAACACTTCTAGTCCTGCAGAGTATGGAGACAATTATCTTTTCTTTTATTATTCTATAAAGTTTCCAATGATCAAACCCATTTTCTGGTTGCTCTGTATGCAAACCTGGGTTGCTTCAATTGTTTAAAGCTAAGTATCACATTTAACTGTAAAAAGTTGAACTATAAGAAACAATGGCCAAAGGAACCTTAACATAAAGCTATGTGAGCCTTCATTTAGTTAGAAAAACTTCCTGTCTCTGTTTCATCCACTATCAACACATTCAAGCTTGCACTAGCTTTGATACACTTTTAAGTACACTGTTTGAGTCACCAGGAAAACAAAGCAATAGATCTTGTTAGTGTTTTAAACTGTTTAATTTAGTTTGGTGGTAAAAGAAGTGCCCAAGCGGAGACATGATACACAGTCGCCAACCAACATCTTAGAAAGAGATGGAAAATGAACTTGGGACCAGAAAGGCAAAAAGGGCCCTTAATATCCTCACATTTCTTTTTTAAGGATATCCTCACATATCCTTTTATTTCTTTAATGTAGAAATAAAGAGTGATAAATACATGCTATCTCTTCTCTGGGGTAATTGGCAGTAACAGCTCACACAAACAAAAATATTTTTATTATTATAGCAGAGAAAAAGTGATGATAATGAGAAGCCATGACAAATAAAGGATGTTTACACCCGTTTAAAAAGAGCGTCTTTCCTTGCCTGTGATTTACTTCCTCTTTGGTCTGCTGACCTATCTAATACGACAGCGATAAGAGGCACTTAGAGGGCTTTTACAAATACTGACTCTGCATAAGTTTGCAGTTATCAGCACGCTTGGTCCCATGCTCCTTATTTAGGCAAAAAAAAAAAAAAAAGAAAAAGAGAGAGAAAGAAAAATACGAATCTTGCTTGCAATGCAGAGTTTATCTTATGCACTTATCTTATTATGGGAAGGAAAGGGGGAAATAAGTGTGTGTATATGTGGGTGTCAGTGTGAGTGTGTGCTCATACCCCATAAGTCACCAGGCTTTCACTTCTGTAGACTTCAGGTGATAGTCCATCTTACTGCTATATTTTACAGGTATCCTCACAACGGGAAACATGAAGTGTGGTTTTTTTTAGAGTTTTGTTTTTTTCAAGTAGGCTTCACACCCAGCACAACCCTGAAATCAAGACCTGAGCCAAGATAAGAGTCAAGTGCTTAATCAACTGAGCCACCCAGTCACCCCCGAAGGGTGGCTTCTTAAGGTTTAATGTCACCTATTTGACGCCGTCACATTAAATCTAAATGTCCTCCTTCTCAGAGGCACTACAGGTGGGTTCCCCAGATTTCTGAGTAGGTGCTAGCACAGTGGTAGCCTCATCAATGATATTGTGGCCTTTTGGGCCTCAGGTTCTGTGACACATAGGCCCTTTAGGTGTTATGAGGCTTTAAGTCTTTTGTGGCTTTACCGCAGCGTGTGATGGAAAGAGAAATGCTACATGTTAATCAAAACAAAATAACAATATGTATTGGAACTTTATTATACTCTTTTCATCAAAGTGATTACCTATATGCACTTAAAGACTTCATACATCAGCACATACAATTTTCATTTCTTCTTATATGCTATAATACATATACATACAGGTATAATGTGTGTTCTTTCCTTTTAAAAATTCCAGGACAATAAAATCTGAAGTCGAAAAACAGATAGCCCTCAAAGTGACTTTTCATATTATCAATGATTCTTCACTTTCCGGAGTAGTTTCCCCACCCTAAAAATCCCCTGAGCTTCACCTGTTCCATCCTCTCCCCAACCACAAATGCCTGGCAGACATTGTTCCGTTTACCATCTCCATTGTCTTGCCTTTTCCAGAATGTCACAGAAATGGAATCGCACAGTGATTCCTGGCTTCTTTCCATTAGCAATATGCACTTAAGACTCAGCCATGTCTTTGCACGATCATTCTCCCATAAGCCTATAAGCCTTTGAGTGTTTTCTGCTTTTTCGGTAAAGTACAGGCTCACTTTGAACTTTCCCTCCCCTGGCTCTGAAACTGTTCCTTTTCTCAAAGAGACTTGGAATGATTTAGAAACCAATATCTAGACAAAGGTGTATCTTTCGCTGTGAGGTATCGTTGCTCCTAGGCCCCTTCAATAGAGAGAGGTAGAATATACATTTATTTACATCATGGCTGAATCACACTGAATCCTCTGTTCCTCATCCAAAACCGCACACGTGCAAATCAGTGTCCCCCAGTCAGGTGTGTTTCTTGTTTTGCCTTGGAGTTTGGAAGCGTTCATGACTCAGCGAGGGGAAAGCTGCTGATCCGAAGGCTGGTTCGCATTTATGGAGACCACTTTTCCCAAATAGCGTAGGAGAGTTTCCATCCCTTTTGCCTGGCTCTGAAGAAGCGACCTGTCAGTTCTTTTAGTGCCAATTAAACAAAACAAAACAAAACAAAACAAAACACACTTTCCCCAAATCCTAAATCCTCCGCATGTCTCTAAGGTCTCTAATTTTTACAACTTCCTCCAGGGAGAACAGCAGAGGGGGGACAGGAAGGACGGGGCTGACTGTCTCATGATCTCTTACAGCCTCTACCTTCCTTTCTTGATGTTTGGAGTCCGAGACTCAGAGAGCTTCTTTCTGTGACCAGATAAATAAGATAAGGAATGGAACTATCCTTCCATTTCTTTCTGGGTCAAGTGCAACTGCGAACAATGTTGCTGAACTTTGTATCTTCATTGGCTCCAAAAGGCTGCTGCGTTTCATCAAAAGACAATTGTTTTTCGTAACAAAGCTGGCTCCATTTTCAAGTGGCATTGCGTAGTTCAAATGACTGTAACAAAGACAGAAACACAGGTTTCCTGCTTCTTTCTTTCTGTGAAGCCAAAGAGGGAACCAAAATGAACCTCCAGCCCCCAGCGGAAGATCTCTTTGTCTTCCTCCTACTGTGCTTTGTTTGCCGGTCAAATTCAACATGCAGCTAATGCCAGGAGGCCGCAGCAAATTGTCTGGCAGCTGCTGCCAGAATTAAGTGTCCTATCCTGTTCTTTTGTGAAATCCATTCCTGAAACAAAAACGAAGCAGGCCCTGAACCTTCTTCGTAATCTCTGGAAGCGAGGCTGAACACCGGGATAGAGAGTGCTGTGCTAGAGAAAACCTCTGTTTGTGGCTGGTCTTGCTGCTTTGGGCCTTGTGGCCCTGGGCAAGGCGCTGGCCTTCTCTGCACCTGCTTCCTTCTCTGCACGAGGAGAATAAAAGTCACCGCCTTGCTTACCTCATAAGGGCGTTTGAGGCTCAAATTAAACGTGATAATGTCAGAGAGCTTTGTGAACTCTAAAGACCTGTAAATATAGGGTGTTATTAGGTGCCGTTGAAAGCAAATGATGAGACAGCTTAATTTCAGTAATTTCAAATGCCTCAGGGTCAAGCAGAGCTGTGTGAGAGTGTTAGATATTTTTATTGCTCTGTGGTGAGGGGAGAGGGGGCGGGGCTGGAGCGGGGAAGATGGTGGTTTTCCTCTCCTCCACATCAATGTGGGGCAGAGTTGAAGCACTTTGTGGAGAAGGTGAGTAACATCACGGGGTTTTGAGAACTGTGATTATGAAACAGGATTTAACTGGCAAGAGACAGACAGGTAGTGGGAGAGGCCAACTGCGGTCTTGAAAAACTGCAAGTGGACCAAAACATGTGGCCCAAAAGTGGAAGGGAATGGGGTAAGCTGAGACTGATAAAGGGAAGAGGAAAGATGTGCGCTTGTGGCACGCGCTGGGACCCGCACGTGAGGGCGAGGCAAGGCGTTTCCAAGCTTGGGACTCACGAGGCCAAATGTGGAGCATCAGCTGTAAAGGGCTTGATAATCCTCCTAGACCAGCGGCTTTCAGACACTTGGAGATCTACTTATTTATGAGTGTCCACTACGTGCCAGGTGCTGGGAAGTGGACCTTGGTTTTAAACAAAATCTTACACAGAACCCCAATATGTAAGACAGAAAAGCTGAAGCTGTCCTTCTGAATCAAGGCTTGGAGGCCCCAGGGCCAGTCAGCCTCCCTCTGAATGTTACTGGCGGGTCCCAAAGCACCTCTGCAGGGAGATAGGGCTCTGCTGAGAGATGGAGATAGGACCACTCACCAGGTGCCTAGCACTTGAGAGCTGTTCAATATTTCCTAAATGAGTGAATGCCACAGAGGGTAGGGTCTGCAGGAGAGAATTCAGATAAATGGGTTCAGTGGATTCTGTAACTACACCATGAGGCCGTAAGGCATGTATAGTTTATACATAAAGGTTTCTCAAGCTTTCGACGTGGAAGGATGGATGGGGATCACTGTGGCGGCTTGCCAGGGGTGAGGGAGCTTCCTAACCAAGGGTGTGTGTCCAGCCACAGGTGGTAGAGGGTAAGACAAGCCAAAACAAGATGATACTTCTGTAGAACATGTCTTGGGCAGGCCAACACAAAATACAGCCAGCCCACTGCTCTGCTCCTACAGAGTAGGGCGGGCTGTCTTCAGAATCACAGACCACCATAAAAATAGCAAATATTTATTGGGGGCTACCTACTTGCCAGGCACAGTAATAACCCCTTATGCCATGTAGTGGGCAGAATCATCCCCCGCTCCAAAGACATCTGTGTCCCAGTCCCTGGAGCCTGTGACCATGTCATGTTGTATGGCAATGGAGGAATTAAGGTTGCAGATAGAGTTGAGGTTATAAGCAGCTGACCGTGAGGTGGAGGGCTTATGCTGGGCTACCTGGCGGGCCCAGTGTGATCACAGGGGTTGTTTATAAGCAGGAAGACAGGAGTCAGTGTCAGAGAAGGTGTGAGGACAGAAGCAGAGGTTGGAGTGGTATGATAGGAGGGCTCCAATCATTGTTGCTGTTATGAAGAAGGAAGCAGACCACAAGACAAGGAACGTGGGCAGCTTCTAGAAGCTGGAAAAGCAAGGAAACGGATTCTTATCTAGAGGCTCCTGGCCTTGCTGACACCTTGATTTTAGCCTGGTGAAACCTGTTTCACACTTCCGACCTCCAGAACAGTAAGATAGAAAATGTGCGTTGCTTTACACCACTGAATTTAGGGTCACTTGTCACAGCAGCAGTAGGGTACTAATACAGGCGTTCTCACTGCACTCTCACAGCAGCCGTATCACGGGGGTGCTGAATACTGCTACTTGGCAGATGAGACTTAGAGAAATTGACTCCTTTGGGGCAGAGGTGAGCTGACAGCCTGACTCTGGAGCCAGCTCTATCACAGTGTGATCTGGAGATGGCTTTATGTTTTCATTTCATAAACGAGAAAACTGAGGCCCAGAGAGGTGTCTTCATCTGCTCCAGGTCACCTGCAACTTGATGACCAAGCGCAACTGTACCCCGACAAGAATGTGTAGGCCAATGCCTTACAAATGTAAATGTGCCCACGAGTCACCAAGAATCTTGCTAGGATACGGGCTCTGATTCAGAGGGTCTGGGCTGGGATCCAAGACTCTGCATTTCTGACCGGCTCCCAGGGACTGGGCTTGGAATAGCAAGGCTGTAGATGGCCTTGTGCCCTGCATTGGGATGCTGAGCAATCCAGAGCCACCAGAGAGCCTTGGGCATCTAGTGAATTGAGGGGACACTAGGGAGGGAGAGAGGGAGCTTAAAAAGACAGAGACAGGAGCGGATACCTCACAATTCTGTGGAAAATGACATTTAGGGTCTCGGAGGGAAAGGTCTAAAGCTATGGGCTCCCCTTGGGAAAAATGTTACCCAAATGTGACGATTATCGTCATTTGAAAAGTCATTCAAAGCTTCCAGGCATAGGTCTAGCATTATGATGGCCTCTGCTCTTTCATGGGACAACACAGGTCGAAGACATTCTTACGACAGACACTAAAATATCTATGCTTGGAGAAAAAGCAAGTGTCTATTCCTTGCCATACATTTTATGTAATTTTTTTAAGGGAAAAAGGAGGCAGTCTGCTTATTCTTCAAGACACATCTCTAAAGATTTGACAGAATCAAAGGGCTGGTGCTGTCAACCCCTTCCTCTGTCCTTAGCCCCGACTGCCTACCCAGTCTCAGATTCTGACTGCAAACTCGGGATCCGGATGGCAGTTCAGTCTGGCACTGTGGCTGTGGTTCTCTGAGTCTTCATTTTGTGCTTCATAATATATATATATATAATGAAGCACATATATATTATATTTATGTATATTTATACATAAAATGTATATATATATATATATACACACACACACACACCCGTGTTTGTGTGGGAGCTGCTGGGAGATTCTCCCTAACCTAATTTATTGCAATTGCAGAATTTCCAGCTGTCTGTGGCTACCAGAGCTGCCTGAAGGCTAGGAATATTCTGGTTTCATTTTGAAACTAAGCACGCAAGCAAGAAATATCAGCTTTCATTTCAGATACACGAACTCAGAGGAAGCAAATGTTTGGTTGGCTGTTTCCTTGGGGTATAGTGTGAAAAATATGCCTCTATATGTTCGCAAAGGCTCAAAAAATGAAAAAAGTAAAATTTTTTTTTTACTCATCCAACTTAGCACGATTAACCTTCGGGGCTTCCTAATGTACGGTTTGAAAATGGAGTTTTAAGGTATTTATAGAATAAGCTTTTCTGCATTTTTTCTTAGCTCTAGGATTTGCCTCTAAAGGTAATGGCAAATCTGAAAATAATAAAATATGTTGACTAGTTGTCTAGATCACTCAGCAAGCACCGAGGAGCCCTATTTAGTACAAGGAAGATATCGTGCTAGGCTCTTTGCACTCATAAGTGTCCAGATGCCTGAAGGGTGACAATTCTGGACACCAAGGCCTTCAGCGGGGAGGACTCTGGCCATTTGGGGAACTTGATGCCATGGGTGGTTTTTGGTTATCAGTGCGGGGTGGTGAAAAAAAACGTGACTTAGAAACTCTTGTTAGCATGTTGTCTTGGACAGGCCCCCATTTTTCTCCTTGGGTTATTTCCCCACGATGGGTTCGTGTCCTTATCTGTGAATTAGGAATAATCATACCTCCTCTCAGGATTATTGTGAGCATTCCAGGAGATAATATGAGAGGCACATGACAGGCCCCTAAAAATGTTTGTTTTTAAGCAACAGTAAACAGACTTTCAAGAATAATTTGTGTTGTCTATGGAATGTATTATTATCTTTCCGCCTTAAATCATCTTTATCATTATAGTTTGCTTGGTCTACCAGCAAATATCAACCTTTACTCCTTTTGCAAATATAACTGATGATGGGAGAGACAATTTGGGGCAGGCCATGATAGTTATAATCCACAGAATGCATAAATACCTGCAAATAAAAGAGAGATGACTGTTTTTAGAAAAAATGGTAAGAAATCAATTTTAATCGATTATCCCAGTGAGGCGAAAACAAGATTTCAAAGAAGAAGAGACCTTCTCTGGTGCCTACTAGTAAGTGCTGGAGCCCAGAAGAGTTGGGCTGGTTTTCCTTTCTTTCCTGCCTCCTGTCAGTAAATACCAGAGGCCACACCCCCTCCCTTGCCAGTTGGCAGAGAAAGCACTTCCTGGGAAATGCTCCTTCCCTTGCCCTTTGCTCACAGCCCTTAAGCCACACAGCTAACTAAGGCGGCTCTGGGGAGACAGGTGCAAGCCCTACCCCCCTCCTCCTCCTCCCCCTCCCTTGGCTGCTTCCTCCCCTCTGGCTCTGGGCAGAGGTTGTCAGATGGCATGTCGGGGCAGAAGCACTGGAGCACAGTTTCTTGCCAGAGCCTAGTCAGAGAAATGCAATTAAGCTGCAGGGTGCCCCACTTGCACTGGCCCTTCTGAGGCTCTTGACATGTTGTCATGGTCATATGGTTTTTTATAAAATTTGCAAGACATATTTTAACCACAGTCTCTGGAGATACTATTACTTCTACTCCGATTTCTCTTCCAGCATGCTTCCCCATCTGTTAGTGGCCTTGTGGGTTTCCATGGTGTTTTGGGGGAGGTCAAACTGGAGATGCATCTAGCCTGGGCTTTGTGAGATACACTTAATGCATGCAGTTAAGCTATTGCTAGGAATAGTCCTGTTGCACACTCACTGGGAGTCATGACAGGCAGATGCAGGGGACAGAGGTCACTTCATGACATGGATGGCATCTGGCACTGGAAGTATGAGGTGAGTGGAGGAAAAACAAGGCTTAAAATGTTTGGAGCCAGAAGGCAGTGATTCTGCCAATCATCACTAAATGGAAGATTCAGTTCCCAAAGAAGCAAAGTCAAAATGCAAGTTCTTTCCTGTCAGGCATACACTTGAAAATGCGGTATAGACAACTATAACACACCATAGAATTTTTTTCCATGTTTTTTGACAGAAATTACATGCAACGACATTTATCAAAATTCCTGAGTTTGCAGTCAACAAGTCTGAAGCAGTACTACAAAAGTAAGGTATCTGTAGCAGTTCATAATTAAAAAAAAAGAGAGAGAAAGAAGTTTTCAAAATTTAGTACAGTCTTAAAAATAAACATGACTTATCAAAACTAAGTTGTAAACCGGAGAGAAATTTTTCTAAACAACTAATTGTGGAAAATAGATTTTAATTAACCCTGCTAGAGGGAAAACTGAATCATATTTCTATTCTCTCTATAGAAAATAGGATAGGATTTTGTCATATTGAAAAGTAATCAAAGATTATACCTCCAAAACAGTAAGGGAAAAAGCATAGAGATGCGCCAGGTAGGTTAATTAGTAAAATGTTTTGTCACTTTTCTGGATTTTTATATTTTTGGTATTTAACAGCTTTTAAAATTTTGTAATTTATTGTGATACATTTTCTTATTCTAAATAAATATTCACTTTCGTACCTAATTTTGGATGCATTCTTTTGTATTGTTTTTCTTAGAGAAGGTCTCCCAAATCATTTAGGTTTTAGGTCTCATAAAATCTGGATCTGCCCCTAGTGCTAAGGTATGACTGACTGAAAGCATTTTCCAAACCCCCAAGAAGTCAAAATCAGAGATGCAGAGAGCACAGAAGCAGAGACCAAAAACAAGACTGCTGATGCACCAAAATGACCTATGCAGCTACCCCAGACACAACCTGGGCTCTGCGTCTCACAGGGAAAGAGAGGGATTTGGGATGGGCCACCTGCTCACAGCCTCTACGTCCCCAACAGAGCAGACAGGCAGCACCACAAAGACCCGCTTGCATGCCTCCAGAGTTACTATCACACCCGCTCCTTCCTCCTTCCCCTTCTTCCCTTGTTAGCCTGAATTTGTATTTATGCAAAATTGTACATGTGCTAGCTCCAAAAGGCAAGTAGCACGTGAGGTTTCTAGTAAGGACCAGCAGCCTTCTGCTCCTGTTCCCCACCCTGAGGCCTTCTCCCTGTGGGAAACTCCTGATTCTTTTTTTCCAGGCATTTACCTTCATACTTTCACCAAATACTTTATATTTCAATTTATTAACTTTTTTTAAAAGTAAGCATCATCTGTTGACTTTTGATTATAGAACAAGAGACTATAGTTCTCTTCTATATCTTCCCCTCCACTCTCTACCTTCCATTATGGACATTTCTTAAATTGGGGTTAAACCAATATTTGGTGTTTACATTATTTTGAATATATGTACACTTTTTTTTTCTTTTTGAGAAGAGACCTCTCTGTTCTCTTGCTCCAATCTGGACTGGTTGCTGACTGGGTCTGTGACTGATCTGTGATTCCACACCTCCCTCACTACCACCCTGTACTCCCCTCTGCCCACACTCTGTGTCAGAGCCCCTGTGTCTTCCTGTTTCATGGTTTAATCTCTTAGTCAGAACATATCCTTCAGGAACTTCCTGAGAAAGAATTGGTGGAGGGAAATCTTAAAGCCTTGACTTGCCTGAAAATGACTTTATTTTACCTCCAGTTTGATTGATTGTTTAGCAAGACCCAGAATTCTAGGTTGGAAAAAATTTCCCTGAGAATTCTGAAGACATTTTCCCATTATCTTCTGGCTTTTGGTGTTGTTGAGAAATGCAAGGCTATTCTTTCTTAGTTCTCTCTGTAAACTTTTAGGATCTTTTCCTTACTGCTGGTATTCTGAACTTCTACAGTGGCAAGTCTTGCCGGGCCTTTTCTCTTTCATTTTTCTTTATCTGGAGATATTTCAGTTCTGGAAAATATTCTTGTATTATTTCCTTGATAAACTCATCCTTTCCACTTAGTCTGCCTTTTCTTTCTGAAACACCTAATATTGTTTTATATTTTATAGAACTCTATTTTATGCCAACAATAATTCTAGGCTCTTGGGACATATCAGAGGACTAAAGAGATCGAAATCTCTGCCTCCTGGGATTTGTTTCCTTACAGGGATGGGTTCCAATCTTAGCTCTGCCTCTGACTGGCCGTGATACCTTGGATAAGACATTTAAACCTTTTGTGTCACAGTTTCCTTGTCTCTAAAGTAGAGGTTTTTTCCTAAAGTAGAAATTGTTTTCTAAGGTCCTTTGAGGATTAAATGACTTATTTCATAGAATGGGACCGGAACAATATTTAGCACCCAGGAAGAGCTGTAAACATGTTGGCTATTATCATTATTGCCTAACTAAGCAGGTGAGTCTACAAATCAAAATCAAAGCTTCAATTCCCTTGTGCAACTTGCCATTGTTCGCTGAAGACAAGCTGGGGCTGGGATCGTAGGAGTAGCTGAGCCAGTCCAACTCTTCCAATCCTGACCAGGTTTCACATTTCGACACTAATGTGAAATGAAGTGGTACCTTCATCAAAAAGTGAAGAGGCCTCTACTGGCCTGGCAAACAATTCCATTTTCATGGTTTCCCTCAAGTATCAAGACTCTAGTTAAACTCGTGCTGGGGACTAGACGTGCTTAGAATAGTCCCCATTTGATTTTACCATCCTTGGTCTTAGATCCGGAACACTAAATCTGCATACCAGGGAAACCGAACCTACCCGCTTGGCTCTGCTTTTATCACCTCATGGCCCACACTACCTCCGGTCCCACCCCTACTTTCAAAAGCAGAATGTCACCGAAAGCCCTTCAATCTCCCGAGGAGGACTCCAGTTTTTGAGTCAGAATTTGAACTGCTGTTGAGTTTAGAAGCTCTCAAGGATATGGGATCAGCCCAGAGTACTGAGTTGAAAAAAAATAACTCTCCTCTTTATAATTTCATCTAGCAAGCAGAAAAGGTCAATTTATTTAGCCAGACATTCTGGGAGAAAAAATTATTTTCTCCCAGATTTCTGAGATTTTTAAAAAAGTTTCCCTGAAAACATTCCCTTCCTTCTGTTGCTGATGGATCCCTTTTATTCTGGATTTAGTGTATAGTTGAAATGTCTAGGCTTGATTGTTGGGAGAAGGGTACTGTCAAGTTAGAGTGTGTGAAACATGAGTCTCTAAGAAGTTATGACTAGCTCCCACTTTCTCAGTCTTGACAAGAATGCCAAGAAGAAGGGGAAAGTGGATTAGTCCTTCAAAAAGGTATAGAGGAAGAGGTTAGAAAAGTTAGAAAGGTCAAGTGTCTTGGACACTTTGAGTGGGAAGTCCACCACTTTATCTTTAGGACACAAGGTAATGATGGTGACGATGACAATGGCGATGATGAGGATGAGGATGATGCACTGTGCTCACATAAAAGCCTTTCATCTGTAGGCTCAAAGTGCAACACAA
Organism: Paguma larvata; assembly: GCA_030068075.1. NCBI lineage: Eukaryota > Metazoa > Chordata > Mammalia > Carnivora > Viverridae > Paguma > Paguma larvata. The sequence goes on from CM057839.1 coordinate 56,983,088, forward strand.
CCACTAATTAATCCTGAAGGCAAGGTAGGCAAATACCATTACCTCCAATTTGCAAACTAGGAATCTAGGCAGGAGGAAATTAAACCCTTAACCAAGGTCATCTCAGAGTGAAGACTAGAAATGAAATGAAGAGTCCTTGCCTCCTTACTTTCCATGGGCCACCTCAAAGGAGACTACTGAAGGGCTTGCTTTTATTCCCCAGACAGAGCCAGCTCTTTGCTGCCTCTGACCCTTTTCTTTACAGAGGTCAGCGAGGGCAGGGGAGAGACCTGGTAGAAAGATATCTCCACCACAGACTGGTTTTGAGAGCTGACACATCTCCAATCAGGGAAGCAGAAGTGTGGAAGGTGTGTGTGAAACCCTATAATCAACTTGAAGGCAAGAACTATAACTCATGCTTTGGGCCACCTCTAATACCCAGCATAGTCTCACCATAGATTTTCCCAGATTGGGTTATTTCTTGATTGATAATCCTGTTCTTTGGCAAGGAGAAGAGAGATTTCCTTTTTCTCTAAAGTCTATTGAGTTTGTTCAATTTTCTTATTTCTAGAGAGAATTTAGAAAGTGTGGCAGAAACAGTAGCTGACCACCAAGGATTTGTGTTCCTTCCCATGTAGAGTTGTTTCGGGAAAGTGGCTGCCCAACTGGGAAAAATATTTCCAGTGCTTTGTGTCTGAGTGACTAGCTCTGGCCAATGGAACCTTAGAGGAAATGGTGTGTGTCATTTCCAGGCTGAAGGAGTTAAGTGCCTGGTGTGCTTCCCATCTTTCTACCTCTGGCAGTCACTGTAGGGCTACATGCTGAAGACGGCAGAGCTAAAGAACTTAGGTTCCTGTGTTCCCCACTTGGAGGGGGAATCACCAAGTAACATCCACATTAGACTTCAGGTAAGTGAAAGTCAACCTTTTTTTTACTGTATTGAGGTTTGGAGTCATTTTTGATTGCAGTTAGCCTGGTCTACTATAAGGAACCTTTAGAATACATCCCCTGTGATGAACAACAACTTAAAGATGAAGCAATTAGGGCAAAAGGAAAGCAAGGGTCGGGACATAAGATGAACACAAGTGCAAAGCATGTACAGAAAATGCATGCTACAAGGTGCTACACAAGTTGTTGGAAATAGGCAAAATATTTGTCTTTGAGTTTCCCAGCATACAAAGCAGAGAGGGGAATTCTATGAGCTACAGGATTCACAATGTCCGGGAGAGAATCACATGTTAACACTCAGGAGAAATATACATTTTTCTGGTTCTCTAAACTGAGAAACATTTCTCCTATGAGGTCTGAAAAGGGGGATCAGTGTGTCCGGTGCATTGGGCCACATCCTCAATAGCATCTGTACAGTGGTTATCACAGAAACAGTCTTGTGGTTGATATAACATCCCTTAATACAAAAAGTGGCAGAATATGAAACAGCGCTTTAAGAGAAGCCAAGACCGTATGTAGTGCACAAAGGCAGCTCTTCAATGGTCTGGCTTAATCTGATGCCCAATGACACTAAATGGGTGGCTTCCTTGCTCTGACACAGGCTCTGGAGTTATCGCTTAAGAATCAAATCCATACATGTGGGTGAGTCATGAGATGTAAGCCCAACCACACCATGCTATGAGAACACGGCCTGATGCACTGGATGGATGATCCTTCCTCTGACCAGATGTGACAGGAGGTAACCCAACAGCTGACTTGCTGACTAAAGTGAGGAAGCTTCCCTCCCTGATCTGGTTGTTTGAGTGGATGGTCTTGGTGTGGATGTTCATTCAATTTCTACATCTCAAGGGCAGTGATGGGAAGGAAATCAAGGCCGCGCCTACTGAGGTCACCCTTGGTTTCCTAAGATCTACAGGTGTGGATGAGAAACATCTGGCCAGGAAACCAGGCTGCCAGAATCCCCGGAGTGAGGGCACTCAGTCACGCCATCAGGAAAGAGGAAGCTCCTCAGTGGTATTCTGGCCAGCGCTCAAATTTTCAAGTTTGCAAACCAGCGAACTGCTTCATGGGTCTTCACAATGAGGCAGATTACATCTCTGATTTTCTAATCCTTTGTGAGACCAGGTGCTTAACCCTGCCTGCAGGGATAAAGCGTCTCCGTCTGAAAGAAGTAACTGTTCTAAGGGGAAGAGATAAGTCATGGGGGAATGGCTTGACTTTTCTCCCAGAAAACATGTTGTCCATTTACCTAGCGGGAAAGAAAGGTGCCCACATGTCCAAGGGCTCAAAACCATTTTTGTTCCTGTCCTTTCCCCTCTCCCCTTTCCTCCTCCTTCCCTTCCTCTCTTGAAGACACAGATGGAAATATTATGTTAACTATAACCACAGATAGTGTATTTGTCAGTGATCTTTATTTATAGAGGCTGACGACAGTGAGATGCAACGTCCTTTTCTTCTCTTTGAAGCTCTCCATGAGATTTTATTTTGCTCAACAAACATTTAATGAGTGAGTCCAGGGAACTGGGGTAGCAGAGTCAGTTAAAAACATGGGCTTCTGCCTCAACAGATCTAGGTTTATCTCACCTGATCTTATTACTTTGGCAAACCCATAACCTCTTTAAGCTTTGTTTTCCTTACATGATTTTCTGTGAGGTTTAGGTTTAGGGGAGATAATGATGCAAAATGCCCCACAGGAGTAACTGAGGGTGCTGCTCCCTGCTCATTAACATCCCTTCTCTTCAGGTATATGTATGAGATATATACGAAAATATATTTTCTATATTTACTCCTCACTATCTCACTATATATATAGTGAGATATATATAGTTATATATATATATAGTATATATATAGTATATATATATAGTATAGTGAGATATATATAGTTATATATATATATAGTTATATATATATCTCACTATATATATAGTGAGATAGTGAGTAGAGAAAGAAATTATATATATAGTTATATAGTATATATATAGTCATATAGTATATATAGTTATATAGTATATATATTGTTATATAGTATATATATAGTTACATATATCTCACTATATATATAGTGAGATAGTGAGGAGTAGAGAAAGAAATTCCTGGTCTTTGGTGAATTCCATCACTTTATTATTTGGGGGGTAAGAAAGAGCCTTCCCTCTCTTCTTCTGAGAATATTGTAAGACATACATTAATTTTTCTAAATATGATAGAATTAAATTGGTTTTATTTTAAGAATTTATGTGAATTTCAGACTTCCTTTGGGAGTCTGCTCTGAGGAAACCATAGACTTCCTAAAAAAGCAAAGCAAGACTCAAACGCTAAGGTCAAGGTCTTACCATGTCTTTGACACTTATATTCTTTAGAGCCCCTTAGATTTTAATTCTTCTGGGGAGATGGTGTATGGGGATGACATTTTTCCTCTTCAACTAATTTCTCACCCCTACACCTTCAAAACCAGTATCACACCCAAGGGTCATCAAACCTCCTTGAGTCTGACCCACCCTGGAAGTATCTGGAACCTCCTGGTCTCGGGGGCAGGCGGTGCCCCTTCCTAGAGACACAGGTTATTCTGGGCAGTCCCTGGCAGATGCTGAGGCATAGGATGTGGGTTTTTAACCTTCAGAGTTTCCTCTTGAGACCTTAAATACCATCCATCTGGTATTTCTCGGGCTAACCCTCTGCTTATAGGGGTGAAGCAAAGCAAATAGGAAACTCACTGAACACAGATGGTGGCCCTTTCTGCCCCTCCTCCCCCTCCCCCTCCTGACTTACAGAACACTCAGGCAATGCTGCCATTTTAAGGTGGGCTAAGGCTGAGTTTTCGAGTCAACAATAAACTGGAAACAACTTTTTTGTAAACTTGCATTTCATCGGTTTCATGGTCACTTTCTTCAGTACCCGAGTGACAGCATTGGTTTCTGGGACCCTGAACACTGCCTTTATCTGTGTCTTAGACCATTCGGGCTGCTATAACAAAATTACCAGAGACTGCTATAACAAAAACACTCAGAAATTTATTTCTCACAGTTCTGGAGGCTGGCAAGTGCAAGATCAAGATGCTATAGGTATAATGTCAGGTGAGAGCCTCCTTCCTAGCTCATAGATGGCCCTCTTCTCACTGGCAGAAGGGGCGATGAGCTTCACTGGGGTCTCTTTTATAAAAGGGCATGAATCTGATCCATAAGGGCTTCACCATCAGGACCATATAAGAAAAATGACATCTCCCAAAGACCCCACCTTCTAATACCATTGCACCAAGGGCTAGAATTTCAACAAATGAATGGGGGGCGGCACACAAGTATTCAGCCCGTTGCACCTTGGTACCAGGGTCCTGGTGTTAGCATCTGGAAATAGGAAGCCAAGGGTTTAGTTTGGAATAAGCCAATGCCTAAATAAGCCAGCTTGCCGATGGGTCAAGATCACAACTAGTCTATGTCCTTGAGGAGGTGAAGAGAAAGGGCACTGCTAAGTCTGTGATGTCATGCAGTGTGGACACTTGCATCCTGTAGATTCAACCAAAGAGTATGTCTTTATTGATTTAGTCAGCTGCCTGGCCCTGCTGTTCATTTCTCAGTCTGCCTTTCCCTCTGTGGAGGGCTCACGCTGGTGTTTACTACACATGGTAAACTCAGCGAAAGCTGCCAGCTGTTTTGTTTGCTCAGGGAAATGTCATGTGAATATGAGCATTTAATCAATAACTCTTTGCCTTTGGTGGTAGTGATGATAGATCCTTTCTGGCAGGTTATACAGTTCCTGATATAGTGAGCCTTGTATTTTTGCAGTTAACTGTATGTTCACATAGTATATACACATATATACAGACACACATACATACACATATGTACATAGGTACTTTGATATGCTCTTGATTTTAGAAAAAACAAGAGGACTGGTTGGTAGTAGAAAGTAAACTGTGGTTTTTATTGTTGTATGTTTTGTTTGTAACTTTCAATCCCTTGTAATTAACAGAGGCCATGGTGGGGAAGGGCAGCTGGAAGAAGGGCTCCTTTTACCCCTGCCCCAGGGAGGGGGGGGGCAAGGGAGGTGCGGGGTGGGGGTGGGCAGGGCAGGGGAGTGGCTGGTGGGGGTTGGTTCAGTAACAGCTGCAGAGCCCACCGTGTGGAAAAGCTACCTCCCTCTCTTGTCCCTGATGCTGGAATTCCTTCTTCAGGAGCATAACCTTTTATTTCAATTCTAGTTAAACAAATATTCCAATGCCCTAGTGAAGGCAACAAACGCCCACATATTAAAAACTTGCCTGAAGGCAGTTTTTACCTCCAGAAAAAGAGGAAGGGGCAGGAAGGAGGGGGTATCGCCGCAGGGAGTGGGTGTGTTGTTGGAAAGAGGAACTGAGAGCCTCAGAGTCGGAACTCATTAAGTCATGTTTTTTCTTTCAACCTGATCTCCCTTCCCTGTCTCATCTTTGAAAGAAGCTTCCAATTGCTGACGCAGCAATGTACAAGGTGAATCATGGATTATTTGTCCACATGTTTTATCTGTGCTTTAAATTTAAAATTTCGGCCATTTATTCAAGGCCTGCTAATAATTAACTCTCAATAAGGAAATGACATGATTTTCTTAGAGGAATGCATCAGAAAATAATTTCCTGGAGTCACTGAGAGAACTGTAAACAGCTGTAGTCTCATTTTGTGTCACCCAGTGCAAAGTCCTTTTAAATTAGAGATGGTGCCCGCCCTTTCTAAGGACTGTGGGACTGTAGCACTCTGAGCAAGGCGGGTTTCAGGGACCTGGTGAGCCCCGCCACTGAGTCTTCTAGACCTTCAGTTATCCTGCGTGTTCAACCAAAAGCTTCCCTGGAGATGAAACTATCAAACACTTTTTAGCATCCACTTGGTGCTGGGAACTATTAGACTCAGGAAATTAAAAAAAAAAATTAGTAAAAAAGAAAAGCAAAAATAAGACTCTGTCAGCCCTGGAAACAGGCACTTGATACACAGGCCATTCGTATTTCCTTATTTCCGTTCTGGTCAAACAGCTACTCTTCTCAAGGCCACAAACACTGACGCTCATTCTTACTCTAATTACAACTGCCTGAAGGCAAAAGAGGAAAGTTTGCCTAGAAACAATGGGTTAGAAAAAAACAATTTTTTTTACAGCCTCATAACATTTTACCAATGCTGCCCCCTGCAGAGCAAACCTGGAATCTCAATTCAGCAGTGTCTGCAAGCTTGTCAACATTGGTTCCTTTGGAGAGAGCTTGAAGGTCCAGGGGCCCTCAGACTTCGCTCATAAACCCCCTAAAATAATTGCGAAAAATCATGTGCCCTCTTGCACATTTTTGAAAACCCTGACATATGAATTTGTGTCATCGATTTCACAGCTGTGAAGGTTGAACATTCTCACATATGTTACGTGATTTACATAGTTGTGGACTGGGGCACCTGGGTGGCTCACTCCATCATTAAGCATCCGACTTCGGCGCAGGTCATGATCTCCGCAGCTTGTGTGTTCAAGCCTCCTGTCGAGCTCTGTGCTGACAGCTCAGAGCCTGGAGCCTGCTTCAGGTTCTGTGTCTTCCTCTCTGTCCCTCCCCTACTCATGCTGTCTCTATCTCTCAAAAATACATAAACGTTAAAAAAATTTAAATAGTTGCAGACTGAGCTCATCAAATTTACGAAAAATGCCCTCTGTATCACCTCGTGGTAAAAACAGGCCTCATTGCCAAACTAATCAATAAAATTAGAATTGCTTTTTGACAGAAAAGAAGGTTGATCATTCTCCATTCAATGTAACTTGTTTGGGGTAGCATTTTTTTTGGCTATTTATCCACCAGATGGGAAACCTCTTGACTTGTCCATATGAGCAGAGAGCTGCTGTAAGGTGGATGTACCTTTTGCTCAGTAGCTCCTGGGGACCAAAACTTATCTTCAAGACTTCAAGGGAGAAAGAGAAGGAAGAATTCTCTTCCAGGAGGCCTAATCTTTAGAAAACATGACAGAAGCACATCACGGTCCTGCACTCTCGGAAGCCCTGAAGGAAAGCTGTGGTCTGGTAAAGGCCAGAGCAAAAGTGGAGGGGAAAACAGAGCCCCCTGAATAAATGACCCCTTGGACCCTGAATTGGACAGAATGGGGCTCTCAGGTTCCTGGCTTCCTCTGGTGAATTGAGTCAGCTGTCTGAGCACTGGAGGACTTTACCCCTTAGGGTACTCTACGGAAATCATTTTCTACATCTTCGACTTCTGTGTTCCTAAAACCAATTGCCCGAGAAAGTGCCTGTGGTGGTTCCATCCCTGGGCTGCCCGCTCACCTCTTGTCTACACCCCTCTTTCACAATCCCCTTCTCCCACCTAACAAAAGAAAGACATGCACCTTCTATGTTGCATTTGACTAAATACACCGTCCTGATATGAGAACATGCACCAGACAACAGCGCCACAGATAATTCAGATCTAAGAGCAAGAGTAGCAGAAGAGCAAAGCAAAGGGAGCTGTCTTCTTTCCTCCTTGAAGGAAATCCTAATGGGATTGGGATGGAGGATGTGAAGATGATCTCCTGTCTTGCCATGGAGCCCCTCGAGTGGCAGACTAAGACACTCTAGGTTTTGCACCAACTTTCCAGGCTCAGGGCCTGCTGTACCCTGCATCCTACTGATGGGAATAAAATGGGCTTCCCCACGCACCCTATGCCCTTCCCTCTGTCTGACTTGCTTTGACCATCATCTTGCTCAGTCAAAGCGTCTTTCAAGGCGAAAGTACTCTTTCCTGATTATTCCCCGATATAAGCCTCTCTCCTATCCTATAACATTCTGTACTATTTTAGGGCATGTATTGTGTTTTGTCTTGTGCTATAATTATTTAACTTCACATCTCACGGCCCTTTGAGGTGAAAGGCAAATTCATCCTTCTATTTCCCAGTTGTCTACTTCAAGATCTGGTATAGAGCAGGTAACCAGAAAGTGTTTCAGGTCCCAGGTCCACCCCACGCTGCTGTGCTGTGAGTTTATAAAATATTTTCCAAGTAAATACAGATTCTGTATTCTCCAATCAAAGAATGCACTTTTTCTCATCACGCACCTGAAGAATGACAGCCATAAGTTCTAAAACTTAATAGCTTCTGGAGTTCCAGCAGAAAGCATCTGTGAGGGTAAGGTAACTATTAATGTGATTGGGAGTTTTGTCATGGATGATGACACACATTGGGTGGCATTTCTAAAACACCGCATGGTGCTTCTAGGTCATTAGACTGTGTTCAGCGATGACATATTGTGCATACAAGAAAAATAGGAAGTTCAGTCCGGGCTCATGCATTTCCTCCCCCTCTCTTGTAAGAGTTATTCTGCTCATGACCCACATTCATTTCTTGATTGAGATAGTTTGTAAAACAAGCCAAGTATCAAAGATCTTTGGGAATGTTTCCAAATTTTATCAAAGACATACAAATATCATAAGATAAACAGACATCAAGCTTCATGGTAACTCACTCAGCATATTTGAATCCCCAATTAAATGTGTGTCTTATATTTAAATGATGGTCACATACCAACGCTTCATGGAGACTGGATAAATGAAGAATAAAACAAGGGATGAAAAATTTCTACCTAAGTCATATGTAAGTTGGCAAGGGCCAAGCTCATTTAGGTATTCATAAGTCTGTAAAGAAATGGAGTGGCTAGGGGCGCCTGGGTGGCTCAGTCGGTTGGGCGGCCGACTTCGGCTCAGGTCATGATCTCACGGTCTGTGGGTTCGAGCCCCGCGTCGGGCTCTGTGCAGATGGCTCAGAGCCAGGAGCCTGCTTCGGATTCTGCGTCTGCCTCTCTCTCGCTGCCCTTCCTCTGCTCATGTTCTGTCTCTCAAAAATAAATAAACGTTAAAAAAAAAAAAAAAAAGAAATGGAGTGGCTAGAATGGTTCTGCAGGGTAGCGGCTTTCCAAAACCAAATCAACTCAGACAAATCATTCAGAAAATGGGGGCCATGTAAATCGTCTTACATACAATGCATAAGGAAATATGCCTCTGGAGAAATGTGGTTTTATTTCATTTTGCAAGAAGGAAAGTCTTAGCTCTTGAGTGGGAGAGCAAATTCTGGAATGGGTATGTGTGCCCAGCGATGGTACACAGTAAGTTTCTTGCCTGGGGGCTTCTTGTTGCTCTGCTGTTAACCAGCTGAGTGACTTTGCACAAAGCTCTGTCCATTTTTATTCTTAAAAAATTGAACATTGGTCAATGAGTGCATCTAGATAGGGAACCTTTGGATTGCTAATTAGTCTTATTGAAGAGTCATCGATTCTTTAGATGCTAGAGTTTAGAGAATTCATCTGCCAGGTCTCTTACCCAACCTGCCCTTCTTCACTGATCACCTACTACAAGCTCTGTTCGGCCGGCACCTGAGTATTTGGCAGGCAGTGTGTTCCCATGGAGACCAGTTCTACTCTGGGAGAGGGTTTCAGTCTCTCTGTAAATTGGGGTTAGTGAGGGCAGCCTCCATCCTGCTAAGAAACAAAGCCAGCCTTTCATAGGAACCAGAAGCTGGTGCTTTACCACATGTTTTTCCAACATCCTCTATAAAAACCCTTTGTGGTGTTCGCTGGCTGACCTCTCACGGACCTTTCTCTTATGTTCTAAATGCCTTTCTCATGTCAAGCGTGGTGAGAGTTTTTATTCTTTCTGGAATAGTAGGGACGTCAGATTTAGCAAATAAAGATATAGAACATCCGGTTAAATTTGAAGTTCAGATAAAAAACAAAGGATTTTTGAATATACAACACATGGGGCATACTTATACTAAAAATCATTCTTTATCTAGCTGAGACTGAAAATAATGGGATACCTCATTGGCAACTTTATACAGGATTCAAATGTCCTAAGTTTCACATCCATTGTTTCTGCTGTTTATCCCTCATATGAGGAAATAATGCTGCACAACTTGGAACTACTGTAGTTACCTAAAAAGAACACGCACTCTCCTACCTGAAAAAGGTAACGAATAACACACTTTTCATTCACGAAGCTTGACTGAGGCTTGACTATTCTCTTTTCTGACATGATAATTATTTCTTTGTAGGCTTTACCTCTTCTTTTCTGTCTCTATCACCACTTGTCTTACCTTCTTAATTAAAAAAGGGAAAAATCCTTTATTTCAACCCTGGAATGTGAACGACAGTTTCTCAGATCCTCTAGCTATGTGGTTTTTCGTAGGCCCCTGCGTTCTGAACCCAACAATAGAACTCTGTACCTATTACTCTTCCTGTTGCTGAGTGGTGATTGCATGAAGTAAAGATGACCTTCACAGTTTAGTTTAAACATTTGGAAGAGACATTTTCTTTTCCTTTTTTTAGTTTTTGGCTTTAAATTAGCATGGTAATCTGCGGGGTGGTTTAAGAATCAGCAGCAACCCAAGTCTTTACCACTCAGCTTCAGATGCTTCTATCTTAACTATTGTCACGACCAGATGCTTGCTTCTTCTCCTCTTCTCACCTGTGCTGGGTAACTCGTTGGGGCTGGTGGCCTCACACTGCTTAGGACACAGCCTGAAGGCAAGCCTCTTGGCAAATTGTGTTTGGAGATATAGCACTTAGGCTTCCAAGACTGCATAAAGTTAGGGAGTTTAGGGATGAGGGGCTAAGTGTGGGGGGGGGAACCTCTACTTTTTTGTTTTTTTTACTCATCTCATTTAATCCTCCTGGGTTGACCACGGAAGATACATATTATAATTTCATCCATTTTTCACACGAAGAATATGAGGCAGAGAAAGCTGAGTTGGGGATAAAAATCTTTTGATTTTGGCTTCTCTGCTCTCATCATTTTTTTTTCCTCCTGAAGGTTTCCCCTGGCTATAATTTAATTTCCTTTATGCAGCAGCTGAAAACAATAATGTATTTTCTATAATCCTCTGTGTGTCTGTGTGTGTGTGTGTGTGTGTGTGTGTGTTAAAACAAATACATCCTCTTGGTTTAGCAAATATTAAGAACCTTCAGAAGAATCCAAAGTGGAGACATCTGCATGTCTGACGGCCTCTCTATTTCCCTGAGGTCACTACTTGTGAACAGTTTGGGGCCCAATCTCAGTATTTATTGTGGATATTAATTCACTTTCTGCCACCGGCCTACCTTTCCTTCACTCAGTGATTTACAGCTTTCCAGTGTGTCACAGGAGCCCAAAGAGTGTGGGCACTGGAGTCTTGCCAGCTTGGATGTCCAACCCATCCTTGCATGGGTTCTCATTTCCTTCAGCGGAAGTCTCTCTTCTATTAAGGATTTATTTTATTTTTTAATCAAGTAGTGTGTTTTGGCTCAGGGAGGGAGTGGGTGTAGTGGGGGGATAGGAGTGTAGGAAAAGTGGAAAGGAAAATCACCTTGTTGGAATAAATGAGTGGGTCTTCCTACAGAGAATCATTTCCTCAGGTGATAGGTCATGAGGTTTAGGAGGCTTGTTGCAAGATTTTGCCACAGGCTAAATAAATTATTTCAAACAAGGTGACCAGGGTTTAGCTTTCTGGCTTTCACTGAAGGATTTGCTGGGGTAGCTTAATGTTTTGGTTAATTAACTTAAAGCTGGGATTCTATACAAATACAGATAGTCACCTCCCCCATCTGCTGAGTCCTTCTTAGGCAAAGAAATGGGTAATAGTTGAGGAACATGAGGTGAGTTGTAATTACTGGCTGGCCATGACTTCACCTGAATCTCGTCTCTCAGAGGGTAACCATCCGAGATGCAGGCTCAGGCTTCACCACTCAGGCCGCCTCACAATACTAAAGACATAGGAACATGGGGCCCTAACGAAGCAAAAGTGTTACCAACATTCTGATCTTCGTAGACACACAGGAGCGTGTACTTACCGAGTTCTACAGTATATCGGTCTCTGACTTCACACTCACCGGTCACTGACGCTTATTCTCCAGGCAACGCAGAGTGAGATGGGAAGGGAGGACTCAGAGAGTGCTAGGAGATGCAGACTGCCCGCTCCTGAAGCGGCTGATGGACAGGCGCAAAGAGCCAAGCTTTGTGGTCACATGGCCCTGCCACTGATGGCTGCGCGAACTTGGGCACGAACCTAACCTCTGGGGCCACGGGATGTTGGCGGGCCTGAGGCGCGCCCCCCCAGGATGTGTCTGCAACTTCCTCAGCACACTCCACGTATAAAAACTGCCTAACAAAGACCAGCTAATACGTGGGCGTCACTTCGTCCCATCCGGGTTCCGGCATTCCTTTGTTTTTGACACTTTTCTCTCAGAACCTGCAGAGGGCGGCAGAGCACTTCGGTAGGCTCTCCCTTCTTGCTGTCTCAGGTTCTCAAGGGCCTACCACCGCCTCCACAATCACAACAGACACAGTGCCAAAAGCCCGTGAGACTTCTAGGGACTCATGCTAATATTCTAATTTCCCTTAAAATCAGAGGAAAAAAAAAACCTCACCTATTAATGAATACGTAACAATGAATCCAGCCTGCATTATAGTAATCTTTACACTGGTGCAGTCGTCAGAAAAATGTTTGAGACTTCTTTTTTTTTTTTTTTTTTTGAGAAAGGAACTCTGAGGGCAAAAGAGTCTTGAGCCTGAAAATTCATGATGCAAACAGAAGTTCTGGAACTCACTTCGGAGAGTGAGTCAGCAGCCTCAGCTGCCTTTTGGCAAAGGCCAGAAGGGCTGAGCTACCAAAATCCCTTGTCCACGGGCATTTAGGAGACACCCTTTTTCAGCTACAGAAAAGCATCTTTTTCTGGAGAAAAACTTTCAGTGCCTGGATAGGCAGAGTAAACAGTCTCTTTTTGCCCAGGTGACTTGCCAGGTGGGAGTCTGAAGGGAGGCCTGAGGGTAGGATGAACTGTGTTGACTTGAGGGTTTGGGGCGAAGGGGACCACATGAGGACACCTTTCAAGAACACCTATGTAGGTGCTTATTGACACCAGGAGTTTTTAAAGACCACATTCCATAGTCTTTTCTTTGCATTAAAATTTTTTTTAATGTTTATTTATTTTTGAGAGAGAGAGAGAACAAGTGGGGGAAGGGCAGAGAGAGAGGAGGACAGAAGATTCGAAGCAGGCTCTGGGAGGACAGCAGAGAGCCCCATGCTGGGTCTCAAACCCACAAACCAGGACATCATGACCTGAGCCAAAGTCAGACACTTAACCGTATGAGCCACCCAGGTGCTCTTCTTAGCATTTTTAACTTTTATCAGTGGAATGTACGTACACAGACACACACACAGACACACACACACACACACACACACACACACACACACACACACACAGCCTAATAGTGCTAAAAGGTTAAAAGATAAATACCAAAGGTGACTTGTTTCATATTTCTGTCTTTCTTCCTCCTTGTTCCTGCTCCTTCATGGCAATCACCTTCGACCCTTCTAAACCCCTGTCATTTTTCTGGTATTTAACTCCATATTTCTAAGGAATGTAAACATACTGCGGTTTCCTGACTCATCAGTTTCAGATAGTAGCTATTGTCGTCCTGTTCTGATAGACGAAGATTCAGCTGCCGTATATTCCCAACCTCATTTCTCCTCTCTCCCACAGCTACCAATAAAGCGATATCACAATTTTTATTCAATCTACATTCAGGATTTTCATTATAGCACTATGGAAATGTCCACTGCTGAGCCAACGATTACATCCCCTTTCTAATATAATACTTAGATTGTCTAGAAGTTAATATTTGCCTCACTTTTAATATTGGTTTAGTTATCATTTTGTACCACTCTTTAATTCTTCCTCAGGAGTCCAAATAATGTGTAAAACATGATCAAAAGCATTACCTAATTTATTGGTTGGCTCCATTCCTCTGGAGCCCAGCTAGAAAATGGAGTGGCCTCACTATCTCCACTGCTGGCCTCCTGGTATTCCTCCTGTGTGGGATGGCTGGTTTTCCAGAACTACTATCTCACACACACTCCTTTTCTCTGTTTTCTCTGTACTCTTTCCCTTTCTTCTCATACTCACTGTCTATTGGAGACATAAATATTTTCGAGTCGTTGTGCATCTGAAAATGTCTTAATTCTGCATATTTACTTGGCAGATCGGCTTCCTGGAATTTTGAAAGGTTTCTCTATCATATTAGAGCTTCCAGTGTTGTTGAGAAGTCCGAAGTCATTCTGATGTTTAGTCCTTCTATCTGATTATATTTCCTTTCTGGAAACGTTTAGGATATTCTCTCTGTCCCAGGAATTCCAACACCTCATGATAATGTGGGGGGATGTGGGGCTCTCTTTCACTCATGTGTTGGGCATTTGGTGGGCTCCTTTCAGCTTGGAGACTTCTTTCCTTCAGCCCTGTAAAATGCTCTCAGGCTCTTGTCTTAAAAGTTTCTTCCTTCCTTTTTTTCAATTCTCCTTTCTGGATGTCTAAACGTTTAGTCAGATATTGTTCCACCTGGCAGCGTTCCTCTAATTTTCTGTCTCATTGTGCTACTTCTGTGTTGTGTGACCTTTATCTTCCCAGTGTTCTGTATACAGAAAAGTCTCTGAATCTCAAAAATATTTTATCATCTTCTAAAACTATATTGACAGGGCTGCCTGGGTGGCTCAGTCAGTTGAGACTTCAGCTCAAGTCATGATCTTACCATTTGGAAGTTTGAGCCCTGCATCAGGCTCTGTGCTGACAGCTCAGAGCCTGGAGCCTGCTTCGTATTCTGTGTCTCCCTCTTTCTCTGCCCCTCCCCTGCTCGTACTCTGTCTCTCCATCTCTCTCAAAATAAATAAACAATAAAAAAAATTTTTTTAATATATTGACATTTCTTGTCCATCATTGTTTCCTCTTGTGTTTTCTTAATCCTTGTGGATTTATACCTTTTAATTCCTTGATTGTCACTCTGGTGGTGGTTTGCAGAAGGATGATTTTGGGGAGCGGTGCTCATGGGGACAGGACAGAGAGGACGTTTCAGTACTGGGGCCCCTGGTGATTTTGTTCCTATTTCACTGCTGTTCTGCTTACCCCATAGGACCTGGACACGCCACTGAGTTCAGTCACTACCCTCCCCTTCAAGCTGACCCTTAATGACATCCTCAGTATATATAGAGACAAAGAGCAAAATGGGAGACATTTGGATTGGACTCCTACGAAGTCAGCTCAAACCCCAGCTCTGTGCTGTATTAGCAGTGTCAACTTAGTGAATCCACCATCTGTCGCCATGTCCTTCTCTGTGAAATGACTCTATCATATCTGCTGTACCTCTGACAAGTGGTTATTATGAGCTTCAAATCAAGAGATAGGATGCATAAGAGTGCTGGTAAACTATAAGGCATTACAAACGTGTTAATTAGAATTGACAGTGAGTGGTATCGACAGCTAGTTTCTCAGGAGGATCCCATGTTTGAAGACAGAGCGCAGGGTTTTTTACTTCCCAGCTGCCTGCCCATTTTATGACTCCTTCTGAATGCTTGCTACAGACTACGGTTAGACTCCTAGGAGACTTGGAAACTCAATTGCCCTTTGTGGAGGAAACAGAGATGAGTCAGCATGTGCTGAATAGGCTGAATAGGACTCCTCCCAAGAAACACAAATGAGTATCCGGGGAGACATCTGGGGAGACTTCAGCTCACCCACTTTCAAGCAAGGTGACCAGGGTGCCAAGGTATAGTTATCAGGACGAGTGATGAGTAGGTGAGTATAACTAAGCAACTGGCTTGTACCTTGTCTGAAGAGAGAGCGTGCCAACCCAAGGGCAAATCTTCAAAGTAAAAGGGAGGTTAGGGAACAAACTGTTATCAGCATCTTCAGTACCATCCAGTGAAGATATCAGTGGGCACAGGCCCATTACTTCTGCTTGGCACCTGCATTTTCTTAGCATAGACAGCTGTGTCAGTCCATGTGAACTTATCAACACGAATAGGACAATAAAACACATTTTTTTGTCCTAATGTTATGTTAATTAAAAAACTCTTCGATCATTCCACAAATATTTATTGAGTGCTTGGAATACAGCAGTGAACGAGAAAGGCAATATGCTTGCCCTCCTAGAGCTTATCATCTATGACGAGATAACTTCTTGAGTGGTTATTCATTCTGCTGGGGGTTGGAGTGGTGGTGATAAAGGCCTCCAGGGACTCACAGTTAATAGACATGGCTTCCCAATTAGATTTTTCCATAGGGCAAGACTGATTGATTAGCTAATTCAAATACCCAGTCCCTTTGGCACAATAAAAATTAATCGCATTCTGGTCTCAAGATTTTAGTTAGCTTGAAGTAGTCCTCAACACTTAACTATGAGTGTGCCGTGAATGAAGTTGGGTTTCCTGACTCAGACAACTAATGACTAGACCCTGGAAAGTGCTGACCCCATGAAGTTAATTTTCCATAGCCACACCAGGCCTAAATCTCCTTTTATCATTTCCCTGTCATATCCTTTCTTTCTCTGACCTCAACAGAGATATTCCTATGTCATGCATAATCATATTACCTCTTGCAGAGCACATGTAGGGACAGATAAAAGTGCGTTATTCACATATTCATTGCTGAGGTGTTTCTGGAGGCCTTTTATACAGCAGACACTGTTCCTGCCCAGGAGATGAACGCTGCAGTCTCTCTTCACAGGGTGATGCAGGGTGTGTAGCAGAAAGCTCTCTTGATGGATAGGGTTGAATTTGAGTCCTGGATCTGCTATTGACTTGCATGAGTGATCTCTGCTTCCTGGGCTGTAATTACCCTCATCTGCAATCAAGCAGCTGGACTAGCTGATCTTCCGGGTTTTCCGGTGTAACATTTCTATGTCAGAAAGGTGTGTGGTGGGACCTTTCGGACAGTGTGAGGAAAAACAGTATGTAGTTTGGCAGAGAAGGGGAGAAGAGGAAGGATGCTCCCCTGTGTGTGTGTATTTTTTTTTTAACCACCCGAAAGGTCCATCTTTTCTCAGCAGCACCGAGGAGTCACCCCGCAGGCAGTTCACCAGCACACACTGGACTCGGAGGAGATAAACTGAGCCTGCGTTCCATCCAGGTGCCCACTGAACACCGCTCAGTGTGGGCCCAGCCCGCGGCCCTGGCGGAGGCAAACCTGAGTCTGCGCGTTAGTGCGCGCTCATGCAGGCTTCTAGCCCGTCCTGAGGCTGGACCTGCGCTCTTAGCGTCTGCACCAAGAAGAGAAAGAGCACTTCCTGCCACTCACTGTGCTCCTCAAGTTCTGTTTTCTTAAACGAGGTGAAGGCAGGAGGATTCTGCCTTCCTCCCCAACAATTAGCTTTCCTGTGCTCTGATCCTCTCTACCCACCCCCCCACACTACATACACACTACACACAAACATACACCCCATGCACACACATGCCCTACCCATGCACACACGCCCTACCTTATACACATGTCCTACACATGCAAACACACATGCTCTACACACACACATGCCCTACACACACATACATATGCCCCATACACAATACATACACACACATGCCCTATATACACGCACCCTACACACACACAATCATATATACACATAACACAATGCCCTACACACACGCACACACACAATACATATATACACCACATACACACATACACACAGAGGCACACACACACCCTTCCTTTTAACCAGCATTATAGCAAAACAATATTTTTTTATTTGCTCATTCGATAGATGTTTATTTATTTATTTTTATAATAGTTTATTTTCAAATTGGTTTACATATAACACCCAGTGTTCATCCCAACACGTGCCCTCTTTAGTGTCCGTCACCCCCTCTCCCCCTCCCTCACCTCCCTCACCTCCCTCACCCTCAGATTGTTCTTAGTCTTTGAGAGTCTCTTATGTTTTATCTCCCTCCCTCTCTGTGTCTTTTTTTCCTTTCCCCTCTTCCCCTCCCCCTGGTTTTTGCTTAGTCTCACAAAGTCCACCTATTCGTGGAAACATATGGTATCTGTCTTTTTCTGACTGACTTATTTCACTTAACATAATACCCTCCAGTTCCATCCATCTGGCTACACATGGCCAGATTTCATTTTTTCTCATTGCCACGTAGTAGTCCATTGTACATATGTGCCACAACTTCTTTATCCGCTTGTCAGTTGATGGGCACTTGGTCTGCTTCCATGATTTGGCTATTGTCGAAAGTGCTGCTATGAACATTGGGGTACACGTGCCCCTATGCATCAGCATTCCTGTGTCTCTTGGGTAGATTCCTAGCAGTGCTATTGCTGGGTCATAGGGTAGCTCTATTTTCATTTTTTTGAGGAACCTCCACACCGTTTTCCAGAGTGGCTGCACCAGTTTGCATTCCCACCAACAGTGTAGGAGGGTGCCTGCTTCTCCACATCCCCGCCAGCATCTATAGTTTCTGATTTATTCATTTTAGCCACTCGAACCGGTGTAAGGTGGTATCTCAGTGTGGTTTTGATTTGTGTTTCCCTGATGATGAGTGACTTTGAGCATTGTTTCATGTGTCTGCTGGCCATTTGAATGTCCTCTTTGGAGAAGTGTCTATTCATATCTTCCGCCCACTTTTTCACTGGATTATTTGTTTTTCGGGTGTGGAGTTTGGTAAGTTCTTTATAGATCATTCAAGATAGATGTTTATTAAGACCCTGTAAGTGCCAGGCCTGTTCCAGATTCTGGGCATTCATGGTGAACAAAAGACTATCACAACAAGGAGCTTACTTTTTGTGAGGAGCAAGACAGTGAAGGTAAAAACAAATACATTTCTTAAAAAGAATCTTTTTTTAAAAAAAAGATTCAATTATTGGGAATACTTGGTAGCACCCTGGGCTCGCATATAAGCCAGTGGTTCTCAAAGTGTGTTACCTGGAGCAGCAGCGTCAGCAGCCCCAGAACTTGTTAGAAATGCACATTCTCAGGCCCCACCCCAGCCCCACTGAATCTAGAACCCTGGAACTCTGGAAGTGGAGTCCGGCAAATCTGTTCTAATAAGCCCTTCAGGTGATTGTGGTGCCCACCACTGGGGACTGAGGGAGAGACACCTCCGCGGGCTGCGGGGTGGGCACATCTTTGTGCCGTCCCCCAGGGGTGCTTCGCTCTCTGCAGGAGGCCTTTCTGCCTTCTCTTTGCGGGTTCTGTCTCACCGAGGATTGTCAGTGTTTGTTCCTCATGGCTGGCATCAGAATGTCTCTAATTTGTATTCCCTTCACATTTGCTGCTTCTAATCAGCTCTGTGCTGAGAAACCAGATCACCAACCATAACTTCATTATGCAGAAGCTAGGAATAAATTCTAGGACTGCTGGAGCCTGTTGTTAGTAATTTGATCTTTTACCCTCATAGCACTGGCATGGTGGAGAGAACCCAGGCCTCTGGAGACAGATAGACCTGGATTTCAGTCCAGAACTCTACCCATGCGGGGATTTTGCCAGCTGCTGTGTATGCCAATTCCACGTATGGAATGGAAATGGGAAGTGACCACAGGATGGGTTCTGGCCCCCGCTGGCCCCGCGGTGAGATAAATCTGAACTAAAATGCCATTGATCACCTGACCACCATAAGCCTCCACTCTGACTGGCTCAGGAATGTTTGGAGCCTATTAGAATTAGTGTCAGTTCAGAGTTAGCGTCCAGGGGGCCCCCAAAAGTCTGATGATTTCCTCTTCTCCGGTGCACAGTCACCCTGATAAACGGCCAAAGGTCCCCTCGGGGTAGGCTGGGACAAAGATTAATGCTACAGATTTTTAGCAGTGTAGCAGGGTACTTTCATAAGGGGAGATAGCTCCCCATTTTCCTGGTTGTGTCATCTTACCAGAGTTAGAACACGAATTGCCTGACACCAATGACATGCTCAGTAATGGCTGGGACATATGAGGGGGAGACTGACATATGTGTGATTTTTTTCATACAAGCCAATGTCCTTCAGGAAAATTTGCTCGATCTTTATCCTTTTTTAAAAAACAGCCTGAAAAATATTTTTGTGATATAATCACACACCCTATAATTCAGCCGTTTAAAGTGCACCATTCAATGACTTTTAGTGTAATCACAAAATTGTATCTCATCACCAAAATCAATTTTAGCAATTTTTTATTACCCTCAAAAAGAAAGGATGCATCCCTTAGCCCTTGCCCTCCTCACAATCTCCTCGTTGCCCCCAGCCCTAGGCAACCACTGGTCTATTTTCTATCTCTATAGATTTCCCTATTCTGGAAATTTCATAGAAATGATATCATACTGTATGTGGTCCTTTGTGACTGGCTTTTTTTTTTTCATTTAGCATAATGTTTTTGAAATGTGGCCACATTGTATAGCATATATTAGTATTTCATTTTTTATTGCCAAATAATACTCCATTGTATGGATATATCACATTTTATTTATCAATTGATGAATTTGGGTTTTTTTGTTTTTTGATTTTTGTTTTAATTCTTGCCATTATGTATTACGCTGCTATGAACATTTGTGTCCAAATTTTTGTGCAGGTGTATGTTGTCACGGACCGAAGGTTTTGTGTTCCCCTAAATTCATATGTTGAAGCCCTAACTCTCAATGTAATGGTGTTAAGAGTGGGGCCTATGGGAGGTAATTAGGTCATGATGATGGATGAGAGTGGGCCCTCATGAGTGTGATTAGTGCCCTCACAAGAGGAGAAAGAAACCCCCATGCTCTCTCTCTTCTCTCCCTATCTCTATCTCTATCTCTCTCCCTCTCTTTTTCTTTCTCTTTCTCTTTCTCTTCCACACGAAGACACAAGAAGATGCCAACTATAAACAAGGAAGAGGGCTCTCACCAGAACCTGCCATGCTGGTGTCCTGTTCTCAGACTTCCAGCCTCCAGAACTGTCAGAAACAATCACGTTTGTTGTTTAAGCCACTCAGCCTATGGTATTTTTGTTCTCGCAGCCTGAACTGACTCTATCTTAGATAGAAACCCAGAAATGGAATTGTTGGATCGTATTGGTAACTCTATGTTTAAACACATGAGGAGTTACCACACGGTTTTCCAAAGCAGCCATGTCATTTTACATCCCCATCGGCAGTGTATGAGGATTCCGACTTCTCCACATGCTTACCAGCACTCTATTATCTATCTGACTTGTTGAATTCAGCCATCCTAGTGCATGTGGAATGCTGTCTTTTTTAGTTTTTTTAATCTTTAAAATGTTTATTCAGTTTTGAGAGAGAGAGAGAGAGAGAGAGAGAAAGAGTACGAGTCAGGGAGGGCAGAGGGAGAGAGAGATACAGAATCTGAAGCAGGCTCCAGACTCTGAGCTGTTAGCACAGAGCGGGACTCGAACCCACAAACTGTGAGATCATGACCTGAGCTGAGGTTGGAGGCCCAACCGACTGAGCCATCAGGTGCCCCTGGAGTGCTGTCTTATTGTGGTTTTGATTTGTATTTCCCTGATGGTCAATATGTTAAAAAAATTTTCATGTGTTTACTGGCCATTTTTATATCTTTGGAGAAATGCCTATTCAAGCCCTTTTCCTATTTTACAATTGTCTTATGTATTTTTATTATTTTTATAAGAGAGATATATTTTATTATTTATTTCATTATCTATTATTGTACTATATATTTTATTTTTATATTACACATGCAAGTCTCTTATCAGATATATGATTTGTGGGTATTTTTTCCCATTCTGTAGGCTTTCTTTTTACTTCAAAAAAATTTTTTTGTTATGTTTATTCATTTTTTTGTGGGAGAGAGATAGAGCGTGAGCAGGAGAAGGGCAAAGAGAGAGGGAGACACAGACTCCAAAGCAGGGTCCAGGCTCTGAGCTGTCAGCACAGAGCCTGACATGGAGCTCAATTCCATGAACCGTGAGATCGTGACCTGAGCCAAAGTTGGACACTTAACCGATTGAGCCACCCAGGCGCCCAGGGTGTCTTTTTACTTTTACTCGGTGACCGATGCACAAAAGTTTTAGTGTTGATGATATCTTATTTTGTAATCTATTTTTGTCACTTGTGTTTTGGTATCATATTTATTATAATTTTTTTAACGTTTATTTATTTTTGAGAGACAGAGACAGAGTATGAGCAGGGGAAGGGCAGAGAGAGAGGCAGGCACAGAATCCGAAGCAGGATCCAGGCTCTGAGCTGTCAGCACAGAGCCTGATACGGGGCTCGAACTCACAGACTGTAAGATCATGACCTAGGCTGAAGTCAGCCGCCTAACCGACTGAGCCACCCAGGCGCCCCTAGTATCATATTTAACAAACAGTTGCCTAATCCAAGATCACAACGGTTAATCCTATGTTTCCCCCTAAGACTTACAGTTTCGATCACTTGAGTTAGTTTTGTCAGTGACGGTGTGAAGTGAAGATCCGCCTCCAGTGTTCTGCGAGGAGCCTCCTCCAATCTTCTGCAGACGGTTACCCAGTTGCCCCAGCACCATTCGTTGGAAAGGTTTTTCTTTTCCCATTTAACCGTCTTGGCATCCTTATCAAAACATCAGTTGGTCTACCCATTTTGTTTCATTTCAAATTTTTACCCAAAAAACTCTGCTGGTGTAGATATTAATATGGCAAAAAAAACCCCAAACACACGAACAAACAGATGCACTGAACAAAAGCAAGCGGTGCTGAGTCTTTAACTATCTCTGGATGGTGGTGGAGTATGGCCTCCATTCTGCATTGAATGCGTCTGCCTCTGTCTGCTTTAGTGCATGCTGGCCAGTCTGTCTGTTCATTTGCTGCTTGACACCATGTGCTGAAAAGATTTTATTCTATCTCAAAGCAAACAAAACAGAGACCCCTGAAAAGATGCTGGCTCCTGATGATTTGGTAGACCTTGACATATGCCACAACTCAGCCAGCTTTATTTCCTCTTAGACTAAGATTTTGACCAACCTGGGAGCCCACTAAAATTTTAGTAGTGAAATAAACCTATTGAGGACGTTGCTGCTTTTCTTATGGCATCATGACCCCTTTCTCAAGGCTGCTATTGAAGAAGTTGCTCAATCCCAGGATTGCCTTCTTACTAAAGGTCTGAATTCAGGGAGACTGGCCATTTATAATAATGACATAGCAGTGTTAAAAGTGTCATAAAATCCAGAAGGCGAAATTCAAATACTGTCCTTGCAAACAGTCAGATCTCTTGTTGGAAAGGAAGGGAAGAGGGAGTGTGTATTCCCTAATAACTCGGGATCAGTTCAAATATACTGGGCTTGTCTATGGCTCAAGCACTGTCTGCCTAGCCACAGAGGCAGGGAACAGAGGCTTCAAAGAGAAAAGCCATCTTAGGAGAGTTTATCATTCAAACTCCATCAAATGGAGGCTTACATCACTCAACCTTGGGTGATCTTCATTGTGTGAGTTCAACTTACCACAGTGCTTACCCAGGGGCTGCAACAAGTCAGCTCCGATTATAGGAAATTCTTCAGTCTGGTCTCAGATTTCAATGTCGTTTCCCTTTGTTCCACTGAATACCTAGTACACACCAGGCTCCACAGGAGTATTGTGGGGGCTGGGGGTAAAGAGGTAAAGATGAATATAGAAAGACACAATCCTCACTGTGATGGAGTTTATAATTCAGCAGGACTTTGCCAGAACTGAATGTTGAAGGAACCATGCGTTGTTTAAAAAATTATGGAGTTTTATTAGCCAATAGTTCCTGTGTTTTGTGTTTCCCCAAACCACTCTCAGATTCAATGATTCAATAAGATTAGAATCACCAAAACTGTTACAATAATGGTTATGGTTTATAGCAGTGAAAGGATACAGATTAAAATCAACAACAGAAAAAGGTATATGGGGTACAGTCTAGGAGAGGCTGGGCACAAGTTTCCAGTTGTCCTCTCCCACTGGGGTCATGTGGACAATGCTTAATTCTTCAGGCAGCAGTATATGGCAATGCACATGAAGTGTTGCCAACAAGGGAAGCTCACTGAACCTTGCAGTCCAGGACTTTTACTGGGGTTCTATTACATGTGCATGGGTGACTGCTGGTGAGGTTGACCTAACTCCAGACCTTCCCGAGATCAAGGTAATACCATGTGGCCCAAAGCCCTTAATAAGTCACTTTGTTAGCATAAACTATCTGGTATAGCCCAAGAAACTTGGGCAAACAAAGATACTTTTATCAGGCAGGATATTCGAATGACCCAGAGGTTATGTCCTAAGAGTTGAGTAAGGGCCAAACTTTCCCAGGAAATGTACATGTTTGAACAACACAGACTTGCTGAAATAATCCCTCACTACACAGAACCCAAATGAATTCTTATTGTTAAAAAGAAAAAATTTAGACAGGGGCACCTGGGTAGCTCAGTCAGTTAAATATCTGACTTCGGCTCCGGTCATGATCTCGCAGTTTGTGAAGTTGAGCCCCTGTGTCCGGCTCTGTGCTGACAGCTCGGAGCCTAGAGCCTGCTTCAGAGTCTGTGTCTCCTCTCCCCTGCTCATGCTCGTTCTCTCTCTCTCTCTCTCTCTCTCTCTCAAAAATAAATAAACATTAAAAAAAATCAGACATTACATTCAAGTCTAAATCACCCCGTGTAGGAGCATGTCTACAAATGTAATGTTTGCCTAGGCACCGTTGCTAGAAGTTCTCTGTTGTAGTGTGTGCTGGGACTCTGTCTCAGAGCAGCGTTAACATCTAGTAGGAAGACAGATGGTACGAAGCATGCTTAGCATTAGAATAACTTTTCACATACTTCCCAGGGAATTCTGACAAGGACTTCGAGATTACATTCCATCTGAAGCCAAATAAATTGTGGGAAAGTTAAAACTTTTCTCTCAGGAAAAGAAGACAACTGAAGAGGTATTTGTTTTTAAGACAACTGTTAAGTCTAGAGTGGCTTCTGCTAGATCCCTTGGGATTCTTAGGGAATTGGAATGCTAACATCAGAATTGAGCCTGGTCCTGGCTTTGTCACTTCGTGGTGACTGGAGCATGGTGGTTTGTGTCATCTCCCAAAGGATATGTCCAAGTTCTAAACCCTGGTACCTGTGAATGTGACCTTATTTGGAAATACGGTCTTTGCAGATGTAATTAGATTCAAGATCTAGAGATGACATCATCCTGGACTTAAGGCAGGCCACAAGTCCATCCTTTTAAGAGAGGAGATTCAACACACAAAGAGACACACACACACACACACACACACACACAGGGGAAGGCTGTGTGGACGTGGAGGCAGAGATTGGATCACTGCAGCGTCAAGCCAGACAATGCCGGCACAGATGCCATCACCAGGAGCTAAGAAGTAGCAAGAAGAATTCTTTCCCAGACACTTCAGAAGAAGCCGCTAGGTCTGCAAACAACTTGATTTCAGATTTCTGGTTCAAAACTGTGAGAGGATGCATTTTTGTTGTTTTCAACCACCAAGTTCGTAGCAATGTTTTATTGCAGGGCCAGGAAACTAATACAGTGACTTCACGCCACTTTCTGAACTTCTCTAGTCTATCTCATCTATACGACAGTGATAGACCCCTCTTGAGAGGATTAAACAAGGTAATGTATAAATAACAGCCAGAAGTCTTTCTAATTTGAAATTTTTATTTTCCTAGAAATTCTATATGCTTCACGAAGATACAGGTTTCAGGGATTCTGGAAAATAGTTTTATATATTTTTTTGGCATGACAACTATGAACTCAATGGAAGATGAACTTCAGAGAAAAATTCTATGAAGTCTTGTGTGATTTCAGTGCAAAAGAATAAGGAAAGGGAAACATGAGTTAGAACAAGGGTCAGCTCCTAGGCTCTCCTTTAAGAGCTCTCCTTCCCCTTATGACAGGCATTGCTACATGACTTTGTTACTTGGAAAGCTAAGTCCCAAGGTCTGGGGGTCCCAGACTGGGAGGCTGCGTTAAGCTCTGCTCACTATATCAGGGCAGGTGGGGGAACACAGCCCCTGCTTCTTTCCTCTGGGTCCTCTGTGTCGATGCTGTGCTTTAGCACAAAGTGCCAGAGGGCACTGAGTGGCAAGAATTACAGCCTTAATAGTAAAAATTATTCCCCAATGGACTGAAAAGTCATATTGCTATAGAAGTCCAGAATTGCCATAACTTACTTCCGTGCTTTTGCCTCTCTGACATGTTGGCATGTTGGCATGTCATTGCTTACCCACAAGTCTGGAAGAGCAGTCTCTGGTGTAGGTACCACAGTGGTCCCAGATCATTTGTTCCTGTCACTAGAAGGACTTATGTTAAAGAAGCCCCTGGCCAACTCCTTCAGGAAAATCAAATCATATACTCCTTGTCATGGATTGAGGTTGGGGGATGGATCGAAACTTAATTTATTACGCACTTATTCTGTGCCAGGAACAAAGTCAGCTGCATTTACATACATTTTTTCTCATATACTTAATCCTCATTTGATTAAGTTGGAAAGATCTTAGCTTAAATTAAATATAGGAGATGTGGCCTGCAGATAAATTGAACAAAGAACTCAGTCTTCCCAAACTGAGGGAGAAGGATTATCTGCCTTGAAAAGATACTTTTTGTTAAAGAACCACAGTTTTGTCCCTACGGAATCATTCATTCATTTTCATTCGTTATTTCAACAAATATTTACTAAGTGCCTTTTATGTGTTAGTCAGAAATCTCTACCCTGTGAAGCTGAGATCCTAGCTTGGGGAGAAGACATAATAGATTGGCAAAATATATATGCTATGTGAAAAGGTAATTTGCAAGACGTAAAAAATAAAGATGAGATGTCCTTATCATGAGAGTGATAAGGTTTGGGGGTGCGGAGGTAAACAGGGTGGTCAAGGTATACCTCACCGAGAAGGTGACACCTGCGCAAAAACTTGCAGCAGGTGAGGGAGGAGCCATGTGATTTTCTGGGGAAGAGTCTTCCAGGCAGAGGTCCTACTGTGGGAGCATGCTTGTAGGGAACAGCAGGAACAGCATCTAGGATAGAATAAACAAGGGGAGATCACCAATGGGGAGGTAGAAGAAGAAAGGTAAGAAGAGATCATAGTGGATCTTATCAGCTACCGTAAGGATGGACATGGAGGGTTTTGGAGGGTTTCTACTGGAGGATTGATCAGATTAGAACCATCCTTTAAAGGGATCACTCTTGGGTCTATGTTGATAAAGACTGTAGATGGGCATGTCGGTTTCCTTGAAGTGCTATAACAATGTGCCACAAACTGAGTGGCTTAAAACAACAAACATCTATTCTCTAACCATTCTGGAGGCTAGAAGTCTGATATCCAGGTGTTGTCATCAGAGCTATGTTCCCTCTAAAGGCTCTAGGGAAAATTCTTCCTGGCTCCTTCCAGTTTCTAATAGTTGAGGGCATTTCTTGATGTTCCTTGGCTTGTTGTAGCATAATTTCAATCTCTGCCTTCATCTCCACATGACAGGAACTTCTTTTTTTTTTTTTTGAGGGTGCAAATGAGTAAGGGGCAGAGAGAGAGAGAGGAGAGAGAGGAGCGGGACTCATCTGAGGTGAGGCTAGTGTTTTTACCCACAATGGGACTCATACTCACTCCAAGGGGGACTCGAACTCACGAACCATGAGATCATGGCCTAAGCCAAAGTCAGATGCTTAACTGACTGAGCTACTCGGGTGCCCTGCACATGGCCTTCTTCCTTGTATCTCTTTGTCTCTAAATCTCTCACTCATAAGGACACCAGTCATTAGATTAGGGCCCATCCTAATCTAACCTCATCTTTACTTGATTATGTTTGCAAAGACCTCATATCCAAATAAGGTCATATTCACAGATACTGATGTTAGGACTTCAACATATCTTTTCCTCAGACACAGTTCAACCCACAGAACGAATCGGGGGTGGAAGCAAGAAGCACAGCTAAGAAGCAGGGTCAGCAACTCAGGTACGGGAGAGATTGTTAGCTTGGATCTAAGTTGTAGTAGAAGAGTAATGAGAAGTAGTCTGACTTTGGATATATTTTGAAATCTGAGTGAAAAGTATTTCCTGACATATTGGAAGTCAAAAAGGGAGGCATCGAGGACATCTCAAGGTTTTTCATGTGAGTACTTGGAAGATTAGATATGTCATTGAAATGAGGAAGACTGTGGTGAGAGCAGACTTGGGGTGTGAAGATCAGGTGTTTGATTTTCAATATGTTTCATTTAAGATGTCTTTCAGACATCCAGGAAAAATGTTGAATAGGAAATTAAGTAATTAAATCTGTAATAGTTCATGGAGAGGCCCGAGCTAGGGATGTAATTGGGAATTGTGGGCATATAGACAGTGAGCTCCCTATCTTGGCTCTTCTACGGACACCATATCAGAAGAATATTTGCATGAAATCTATAGCTGAATATCCGGAAGTTATTCTGATGTCAAAAAGGACTGTGAGATTGGGGTGCCTGGGTGGTTCAGTTGATTAAGTGTCTGGCTCTTGATTTCAGCACAGGTCATAATCCCAGGGTTGTGGGATTGAGCCCCATGTCAGGCTTTGTGCTGAGCATGGGGTCTTCTTGGGATTCTTTCTCTCTCTCTCTCTCTCTCTCTCTCTCTCTCTGTCTCTCTCTGTCTCTCTTTGTGTCAAAAATAAATAAACAAACATAAAAAAGAAAAAGGCTGTGAAAGAGTAAAGCATTTGCCAGGCTTCTTAACAAAACCCTCAAAGTCATTTATCCTTTGTAGGAAAGGAATGTGACAAAGAAACATGGTTACTTAAGACAATAGGTAACATTTATTGAGCTTCTATTATATGCTGAATTTACTTTGTAAGCTCTTTCATTCAATACTTACAATAACCCTTTGAGATGAATTGGTATTGTCAATAGCATCAATTACAAACGAGAAAATCTAATTTTAAGGTGGTTAGGTAACTCAGTCAGAGATATCCATCTTCTGAGTGGCACAGTGGAGATTCAAACACACGTTTGTCTGAGAGTGGAGCTGGAGATGTTGATGCTGTTATTTAACCTTACAAGTATTTGTATGCATTTTGTAGAGCTCTCTAAGGAAAGCACTTCTCTATTTCTCAAATTACCTCCAATTTCCTATTCCTAACTTTTGATGACCCTTAATGCTTAATTTCTATTTTTTTTAAAGTAGGCTTCATGCCCAACATGGGGCTTGAACTCATGATTCTGAGATTGAGACTTGCATGCTCTATTGACTGAGTCAGCGTGGTACCTTCAATCCCTCATTTCTGAGACTGTGTCTGAATTTCCCATGGGCAAAGTTAAATACCTTTGTGTTTGGAAAGGAATGCTTACTAAGCTGTTGCATCCAGACCCGTCACCTTTCAGCTAATGATGACTATGGCTGCTAGGACCCAAATAGCCATTTATTAAGTGTTTATGATGTACTGGACACTGTCTTTAGGGCTTCACATTTAATAACTTTTCTAAGCCTCACAATATTCAGTGGAGGTACAAATGAGCTTTTATGATAAGGAAATTGAAGTATAGAAAGCTAAGATAATTTTTCCATTGTCATAATGCTCATGGATGGGACTGCTGATGTTTGAACCCAGGCACTCTCCCTCCATCCCCTGTCCCATGCAATGTCTTCTTTGGAAACAATAGGTATAATGGTAATTAGAATTGCAATCAGAAAATATGTCAATACTTGTGTCAACATCCCACTCAAATTTAGATAAAGAGGCCTAAGGCAAATAAAATCATATTCTGACTGTTGCTAGAGTCAGTTTACCTTTCCTTCCTTCCTTCCTTTTCCCCCAAAAATAGACTTGGAACAAGATGGCAGCCCCATGAAAGTGAAGTCACAGGGATCATGTCACATGGGGGACAGAAGGCCAGCTTTGGCTTCAGCTCACTGACCAACTACTGATCAGGGTGACTTGGCAGTGGCAGATCCTGGAGAACACACCCTCAGAAGCTACTTGATGTTGATATTCTGACTTCACTCCCTTGAAATTTCCTAGGAAAAGTTGGCTCTCTTTCTGTCGCCATAGCAGCTGGAAGGGTTCCTTGGCATTCCTCTGCTGATTGGTCAACCACAAGGACAGGGCTGATAAGAGGGAGGAGTGTGAAGTACATCTGGATGGATTATGACTCAAGACCGATGCTTTATCTTTTTAGTTTCCATAAATAACTAGTTTATTTAAGAGTCTACCCTCATTTGTTTAAAACATAAAGTGTTGAGGGGTGCCTGTGTGGCTTTGTTGCTTGAGTGCCTGACTCTTGCTTTTGGCTCAGGTCATGATCTTGCAGTTCATGAGTTCCAGCCCCTGCATGGGCTCCACACTGATGGTAAGGAACCTTCTTGGGATTCTTTCTCTCTCCTTCTCTCTCTGTCTCTCCCCTGCTTGTGCACTCTCTCTCACTCTCTCTCTCTCAAAATAAATAAATGAACTTTGAAAATAGAAAAATAAAATGTTTAACATTTTTTTCTAATAATTTTGCCCAACTAGGCTTGTCAAAATTTACCAATGGGTATGTCATTCTTTATTAATATCTTTTTCAAATTTTATAATTCTTTAGGCATTCTTGCTTCAGAACAGTCTCATTTTGATATTTAAGGCTCATTCCGGTTCATTTCCAGACTTTTACCTCAAAAGTCATTCCAAGCTATTTTTCCTTGTCTTCCCAGTACTAACTAGACCTGTCTTAGTTATTGGAGTTTACTAGGTTAAATGTGGCTTGTACAAGTGTAATCGAGAGCAGGTTTGATTCTCTTGACAAGATCATATTTGATTTAATAGGCAACATTCTAGACCACATGGCTCTGTAATTGTACTGGCTTCTCTTTTTCCCCTTCCTTCCCGTACCTCTTGATCCTGGGATTATCCTTTCCTTCAGGTTAACTGTTTTTGATCTGTTATCCACAATGTGACCTAAACCTAGTTATTTTCACTGGAGTCTGTTTGACATATTGGAAAAAGAGGCATCTGTGTCAAATGCTGAGTGTACAAGCTGTTCCATCGCAGAGACCTCTCTCCATTTAGTAATCATCCTGAAGTTTCTCTTCCTCTTGCTCAACTAACAGGGACAGATTTGACCTCTACTAGATAGACTGATGTTCAACCAAGGAATAAAATCCAATTCTCCCCTTCTTGTAGTCTTCCCAAACCTTTATAGCTGATTCTCTTGGGGTCTTACCCTGGATTTTAGAGAATGGAAGGAAATAGGTTCTTTTCATAAACGCTATATTAGTCAAAAATCTGAGGACATCTTTACCTCTTAAACTTTTCCCTACAGTCACTGAGTATGGGGTGGAGTGGGAAAGTAGGATTGGCTCTGAACCTGAGGTAAATAGATATTCTCAAATGATAGGAGCTCTCTGAATGTGGGGCGTTTAATACATCTGGTTAATTCTAAGAATATGCATAGGAAAAATTTCACTTGATATTCTGTTATATATAATTGCATGTTTTAATAGTTTAACGTAGAATTTACCCAAGTTGTTTTTCAGCAATAAAAACCACCTTATTAAGATTTGCGTGCTTCTTGTGAGATACAACATCCATTCTTCCCTTCCTCCTTGCTAGCAGATTCATGATTTTGCTCACAAAGAAAGTCTCCTCTTTCTTCTCTCTCATTATTTTTCTGGATCATTTAAGAGCAAGACAGACATGGTGTCTGTTCATTCTTTTTTTTTTTTATAATAGTTTATTTTCAAATTGGTTTACATATAACACCCAGTGTTCATCCCAACATGTGCCCTTTTTAATGCCCATCACCCCCTCTCCCCCCTCCCTCATCCCCCTTACCCTCAGTTTTTTTCTTAGTATTTGAGAGTCTCTTATGTTTTATCTCCCTCCCTCTCTGTGTGTTTTTCCTTTCCCCTCTTCCCCTCCCCCTGGTTTTTGCTTAGTCTCACAAAGTCCACCTATTCGTGGAAACATATGGTATCTGTCTTTTTCTGACTGACTTATTTCACTTAACATAATACCCTCCAGTTCCATCCATCTGGCTACACATGGCCAGATTTCATTTTTTCTCATTGCCACGTAGTAGTCCATTGTATATAAGTACCATAACTTCTTTATCCATTCGTCAGTTGATGGGCACTTGGTCTCTTTCCATGATTTGGCTATTGTCGAAAGTGCTGCTATGAACATTGGGGTACACGTGCTCCTATGCATCAGC
Source organism: Paguma larvata (assembly GCA_030068075.1). Lineage (NCBI taxonomy): Eukaryota > Metazoa > Chordata > Mammalia > Carnivora > Viverridae > Paguma > Paguma larvata. Next base: position 57,014,837 of record CM057839.1, read on the forward strand.
ATTTCTGTGTCTCTTGGGTAGATTCCTAGCAGGGCAATTGCTGGATCATAGGGTAGCTCTATTTTGTATATTTTCTTTTCTTTTTAAGTCTTTTTTTTTTTTTTTGAGAGAGAGAGCAAATGGGGGAGAGGCAGAGGGAGATGGAGAAAGAGAATCCCAAGCAGGCTCCACCCCTAGCACAGAGCCTGGACCCATGGCTCGATCTCACAACCTCGATCGAGATCATGACCTGAGCTGAAATCAAGAGTCAGATGCTTACCCGACTGAGCCACCCAGGCGCCCCTCAAAATGAGATTTTAGTGCCGATTTATCATTTTTAGGGAGTGAAAAATCTGCAGAGCTGATTGGTTGATTTTTATTTTTAAAGAACAGAGTTTTCTGGTCAGGTGCTCTTTGTCCTAGATCTGGCAAAAACAGACTTTATGAATGTGTGTTCAGAAGTCGGCTGCAGTCTTCCCAGGTGATATCCTTTGCTTTTCTTCAGATGAAATTTTCCTAATACTTTCTGTGCACTTGGTTTTCCCAGGGGAGAAAGGGGCTCCAATGTGCTCCACTGCACTTTCTTCTGAAATTCTGTGACAGGAGGAGACACGCCAAGCGCTTGAGGCCTTCTGTGTAGATGGGAGATGTGATCTAGCACATTCTCTGCAGAGTTACCCTCTCTCCCTTCACCAGGCTCTCCCCGAGACTAGACAAGTGACTCTGGGGTGTGAGATGCAGATGGCTTCTTTTGTGGGTCACCACAGCGCCCGGGAGAGTGCCTCCCGCTCAGTGTATCCTCAACAACAGACATGCTACCATGGAGCCGATGTCAGTAACAGGAAGTGAAACCAGAAGTAGTCAGAGCACATGGCCAAGAGGGTGGTGACAAGAAGGGGATCTGGCTTTTGTGGTTGAGGTTGGACTTGTGAGGAATGACCGTCTACAGTCCTCCTCCAGGAAGCTGACATGTGGGAGTTTTATTGTTTGTGGTAGCCAGAAGTATCATTTCATACTAGCCATGTTTGACACTGTATGTATTTAACCAGTGTTTTTGACACATGGTTTTGAAGGGGGCTATGCCTCCAGGTTCTTAAATAATGGCTAAATGAGTTTTAAGAATGATAAATAACCTACAAGCATATTTATATGCCAAAAAGAAAAATAGAGAACAGTATTAATATCATTATCCTCATGGTTATAAATATAACCCTCATTTAGAGATGTCCTTGCTCACACATGCAGGTTTTTCAAGGGAGTGGTTGAGATGCTGTGTGTTCTTCTCAGCTTGAGGCTGCATTCCTCACCATTGCTAGCCCATGACAGCTCATTTCTTGAGAGCATTTTTTTTTGCATTAAAAACAATAAATATATATAATTTACATACCCTAAAACTCACCACTTCAAAGTGTACAATTCAGTGACCTTTAGTATGTGTGCAAGGTTGTGCCACTATCACTGATTCCACAACACTTATATTACCCCCAAAGAACTTCCATACTCATTAGCAGTCACTCCCCAGTTCCCCCAGCCCCCAAGCCCCTGGTAACCACTAATTTACTTCCTGTCACTATGAATTTACCTGCTATGGGTGTTTCATATAAACAGAGCGTACGATAAGTGGCCTTGTGTGTTTGGCTTCCTTCACTAGTACAGTATTTTCAAGGTTCATCATTGCAGCATGTATTAGTACTTCATTCTTATCCCTTTTAGTTGCCAGATAATATTCTGTTGTATGGACATACTACATCTTGCTTGTCCATTCATCAACTGATGGACATTTGGGTGATTTCCAGCTTTTGACTATTAAGAACAATGATTCTATGGCAGTGCTTGGGTCACTCAGTCAGTTGAGCACCCGACTTCGGCTCAGATCATGATCTCACAGTTCACAGGTTTGAGCCTTCCGCCGACTCTGTGCTGACAGCTCAGAGCCTGGATCATGCTTCGGATTCTGCGTCTCCCTCTCTCTCTACCCCCACCCCACTCATGCTCTGTCTCTCTTTCTCTCAAAAATAAACATTATAAAATAAAAATAAAAAAGAACAATGTTGCTATGAAGATGTGTGCGAAAGTTTTAGTGGGGACATGTTTTCATTTCTCTTGGGTATATGTCTAAAAGCGGAGTTCTGGAGTCCTAGAGTAATCCCACATTTAATTCTCCGAGGAACTAAAATAATTTTTCACAGTAGTTGCACCATTCCTGCCAGCAAAGTATGGGACTTGTTTTTTCCACATACTTGCCAAATCTTGTTATTGTCCTTTTTGTGTGCGTGTGTCTAGCCCTCCTAAGTGGGTGTGAAGTGTAGCTTATTGTGGCTGTGAGCATCTTCTACACAATATTCTCACACACATTAGAACTGTGGTTTGCACACAGGAGTTCCCCTAGCCCATAGTTTATTGGAGAACCTTAGCCATCCTGTCATTTAACCAAGATCTGCTAGCATCCTCCATGTGCCAAGCACTTCTCAAAGTACTGAGAAGACGACACAGAGAGAGCAAGGATCTGCCTGGCCATCATGGAATTTATGTTCAGTAAAGCCATTACAGAAGTAGGTGAAACAATAAATAAAATAGCTGCATGTTGGAACGAGCCTCTGAAGGACATGAGCAAAGACTGAGGAAAAGGATAATGATGTGTACGTGCATGGTGTATTAGGGTTCTCCAGAGAAAGAGATTTATTTTAAGGAATTGGCTCAAATGTTGTGAAGGCTTGGTGAGTCCAAAATCTGATGGGGAAGCCAGCAGGCTGGACACTCAAGTAAGAACTACAGTTTGAGTTCAAAGGCAGTCCGCTGTAGAACCATAAAAGCTGATATTGTAGGTGAAGTCAAGGCTGTCTGCTGGCAGATTTCTCTCTTGCTCAAGGGAAGTTTCTTTTTTGTTCTATTTAGGCCTTTACCTGACTGGATGAGGTCCACCCACATTAGGGAGGGCGAGGTGCTTTACTCAAAGCCTACTGATTTAAATGTAAATCTCATTCAAAACACCCTCACAAGAACATCCAGAATAGCATTTGTCCACATCTGGGGACCGTGGCCTAGTCATTAACTGTCATGGAGGGTGTCCACAGTAGATAGGTGATTGGGAAGACACACTGCTAAGGTTCCAGAGAAGAGGATTGAGACCTTGCGTATTCACTTAATCATCTCTTTGGGAGTCTGTAATTACAAATTATACTGGATATGTAAGGACCAACCTATTTTTAAAACGACAGCGCCTATTCTCACAGTGAGGAGTCCCCAGATGCAGACCCATGCTTGCCAGGAAAGAATAAGCCTGCTCACCCTAGTCTTTGCTGCCGCCTTCGCAATTCCCAGAGCCTTCGGCTTGGGATATCCTTGGCCATGGATTGGTCTTAGTCCATTTTATCGGGGTCTCAGAGTTCAGGGAAACACAAAACCAAACCAACCCCCTACTAAACACATTTTTCCTGCGCCATGCGGTTCAGACTTGAATGTGAACAGTTCTTTCTGCCGTGTGGTGGATACGAGGGTGCCAAGGCTTGCTGGCTTCTCCTCAGCAAACTCTCTAGGCTGTAGGCAGGGTGTGCATGTCTCTCCTGGACCGATTTTGTATTTGGTAGTCTTCAGGTTTGTTTCTTTCTCAGGGAAGGGCTGACTGGAGGCTTCCATGCCAGCAAATGTGGGCTAATTATTTGCCGTTGGTATGTTGATGTAGCCAAAATGTGTGTCTTTTTCCTTTGGCTTCCTGCTCTAGGGTCTCTCATTCCTGTCTGTCTTCTGTTAAGGAAGACACAAAACATCTCTTTGCAAGGGAAGTATAAAATGATCTGCATTGTTTTTCCCTGTTCAGAGTGGACTCCTTTTATGTTCTCTGCAGAAGGAATAAGGCTCTGTGTCTCCTTTTCCTCAGGCTAGAAGTTGACTATTTGATTCCAATAATTCAACTTTTCTTTTTTTACATGTAAATTTATTCACCAGCCAAATTGTAACAGCTTCAGAAACTGGCCCTAAAGCCAGAGAAGCGTGTATAGTTTGAAAATACTACTGTGAATAATTTAAATTCTAGCAAAAATTTTAGGTATGCAAATGGAGAATAGGGAAAGAATTTTATGATTGGATGTTAACTCCTTCTAAAGACCTCTTTTACCTTTCCTGAATTAATATTAATAGTAACAGCTAACTGACTTTGCACCTGCCATTGTTCTCACACTCTGTGAAGATCGACGCATCCAATCTTCACATGACCTCAGAAGACATATTATCATCCCTACCTTCAGGAGAGAAAACGGAGCCAGAAAAGCTTGAACCACCTCCTCATCCCACCCCCACCCCTCTGAATCCCCTACACAAATTTTAAACTTAAGTGTCAAAATATTATTAAGTTTACCCTCTCAAGTCAGGAAACAGACTTGAGAGTGTCCCTGCTACCTTTGTGATGGTGACCCTGAGGGAGGGCTTCCTCAGAGCCTGCCCCAGCATCAATGGCCAGGCCCTAAGTCAGGAGACCTATTGCCACTCGTTCCCTTTTCTGCATCAGAATGCGGGCAGAGCACAAGGCACTGTGGACCCACCATCTCTCATCTGCAGCAAGCAGAACTTCTTCTTAAAGGAGTGCCTTCCTGGCCTGTGTTATGGCTGCCTAGCAAACTAACACAGATTTCGCTTCTTAACTCCAAATCCATTCTTCATTGCAGTGTTTTGGCACTGGAGCTGGACTCTGCAAATATTTTTCCTTTGCTGGTTGGCATGATGTTAGCTTTGTCAATAGATGGTATTATATGGATATGGCACAAAGAAGGAACTTCTCTTCTTGGTTATAGCTCTCTTTCTCTTCCTCTCGCTCCTATGAGGTGGAGCAATAAGTTTGCTCCAATAAGGTTCCAGTGGCATCCCATAGATCACTCTCCAGCTTTGGCCCAGTTTCCCACCCACCAGCTAGTCCGCTGGCTGTGAATCTCCTCTAAGTTAATGCAGCAAACTTCTCCACCTCTAGTGGGCTGCAGCCATACCCTTTTCAACAAGTTCTGAGTCTCTCCCTGCTTTCAAATTTGTTCCTTCCTTGGCTACTCTTTCTCAGCCCTCAGGTATTCTCTAGAGTCTTCTTTTATCCCCTTTTAGTACCCAATCCCCTATAAACAGTAATTCTTAATATTAATCTTTGTTCAAGTTCTATCTCCAGACTAGACCCTGAATCATATATGTACTAACGGCTCACTATTAGGGCATCTTAGGGTGTGACTCTCATCCTCGTGGTCCAAGGCAGCCTCTGCATTCAAGATGTCAAGATAGAGAAAGTGATAAGGGAGAGACAAAAAGTGGTCCTTTGATATTTCCATTTATACCCAACTGGCCAGAACCAAGTCATAGGGCCACAACTAGGTACAAGGAAAGCTGAGAAGTGCCATCTTTATTCTGGGTGCACATGTGCCTGGGAAAAGTTCTCTTACTATGAAGAAGAGAAAACACTGGAGCCAAATAGCAGTCCCTACTACATGAGTTAGAGGTAAAATTAAGGAATCAAGGATAACTGCCAGATTTTTGACTGAGCAAATTATAGATGGTAGTGCCACTTATTAGGTTGGGTAAAGCTAGAAGTCGAGAAGGTTTGGGGCTGGGGTGGATAGAGAAAGAATCAAAGATCCTCTTTTGTCACACTAAAATTGATGTTCTCATTAGAAATTTAAGTTAATCCATTGACCACAGAAAACTGGTACTCAAGGGAGTCATAAACATATAGATGACATTCAAAGCTCTATGATTGGAAGAGATTGCCTGGGGAAGCAGAATAAAAAGAGAAGAGAATGAGGGACATAGACTGAGACTCCAACATTTAGAGGTCAGGTACAGAAGAGAAGCCAGTAAAGGAACCTAAAAGGAAGCGGCCATTGATATTTGTTGATGTCAAGGATGGTTAATTTTTTTAGGTGTGACAATGATGGAATGGTTATGTTTTTTTATAGAGCCCTTATTTAGAAAAACATACAGAAATATTTTACAGGTAAAATAATATGTCTGGGCCTTGCAAATAATTTGGGAGTGGGAAGTAGGTAGGAGATAAATGAAACAAGACTGGTCATGAGTTGATGCTGAGTGATAAGAACATGGGAGTTCATTATATTATCTTGTTGACTTTTGTACATATTTAAAACTTTTGCTATTAGAAAAGAAAAGAAAAGGAGTGGCCACTCAAGTAGGATGACAACCAGGATATTGTGGTGTCTGGAAAACCTAGGAAAAAAAAGCATGCTTCATGAAAATAGTGAGCAATGGTCCGTGCTTCTGAGGACAGAGAAGATGTGGACAGAGAGCTGACCCTTGGAGCTGACAAAATAGTTGCCACTGGGGGTCTCATTAAGAGGGGCACCTGGGTGGCTCAGTCCGTTAAGCGTCCGACTTCGGCTCAGGTCACGATCTCGTCGTTCCCGAGTTCGAGCCCCGTATCGGGCTCTGTGCTGACAGCTCAGAGCCTTGAGCCTGTTTCAGATTCTGTGTCTCCCTCTCTGTGCACCTCCTCCGCTCATGCTCTGTCTCTCTCTCTCTCTCTCTCTCTCTCTCTCAAAAATAAACATTAAAAAAAATTAAAAACAAACAAAAAAAGAATCATTCAGTGAGTTGGGTTTCTGGGTGGCTCAGTTGGTTAACTGTCCAGCTCTTGATTTCAGCTCAAGTCATGATCTCATGATTCATGAGTTTGAGCCCTGCATCGGGCTCCGCCCTGGCAGCATGAAGCCTGCTTGGGATTCCCCCCCACTCTCTCTCTGCCTCCCCTCCCACTTGCTCTCACTCTCTCTCTAAAAGAAATAAACTTAAAAACAAAGAGTCATTCAACAGGTCGTTGAAGACAAAAGCCTGACTGGGAGGAAAAGTTGTGTAGAGAATGGAGGATGAGGAAATAGAATGAAAAAGACAATTTCTTTGCTCTAAAGGAAAACAAAGAAATGGAAAAATAGCTAGAGGGACATGGAACTGAGGAAAGTATTTAAACGGGTCATATTGAGGCAAACTAATATGCTGATTGGAATGATCCAGCAAGGAAGAAATTTATGCTATAGGAACCAAAGCTTGAGTAGGGAGAGATGGTTGGCTGGAGAGCACAGGAGAGAGCCTGGCTTTGGAGAAGAGCAGGCTGAGAAGGCAAACTATCAGCTGTGGGTCTCCACACGGGTTCTGAGTTCAGTGGTGTGAAGATGAGGTAGTTCTCATCTAATTGTACGTATTCTCTCAGTGAAATATAAAATGAGGTCGCAAGCTGAAAGTGAAGAAAAATGGTTCCTGTACGTTTGAGGAGGGAGGAGAAGTTGCCACATCATCTCCTCGAGGAGAGGGGACTTGATTTACCAGGGAAATGTGACCATTTAAAAGCTATGCTATCCATTTTTAAGGAAAAAAAAACCCCATGCAGCAGGATTGTTTGATTTTCTTCTCCCAGTTTCTGCTGCTGGAATGCAGCCATGTAGCAGGCAGATAGTTGGGTTTAGTGAGGGTTGGGGTTTTGCCAGGTGAATTCAATGGTGGGAGAGGTAGCGGGCCAAGCATGTTTGTAGCAATGAGGTTGGGGTGCTGGACCACGGTCTCTGAGCCCAGGGAAGTGTATGGTGTGTGTATGTGTGCATGCATGAGTGTATGTACGCATGTCCTGGTGATTAGAGGGCCATGTGGTTTTGAAGCATAGCTGGAGTAGGGAAACTCAAATGAGTGAGTCAGGAGGTGAGAAGGTGGTGGCCAAGAATGAGCAGGGTGTTGAAATAGAGAATTTGGAGATAGTGTGCTTAATGGTGAAGACAAAGTGGAGGCTATGCCAGAGGGGACAGATGGTGGAGGTGGGGTAGAGAGTTAGAGGCCAAGAAACCAGAGACTAGAGTTCTCCCCTCCTTTCCCACCAGGCATCAAGCATGGGCTCTGCATCCCATTGGTCCATGGTAATTGTTGACTGAAAGTTGGGCATGAGGCCAGGTACAGGTGAAAAAAGAGCAGGAATTGTGTGTGCAGGATGGAGGGAGGGGAAGTAAGAGAGGTAAGACTAGTCTCTACATGATCACCTATTCCCTTGGGTCTGCCTAGAATGCCGCCATTTATAGGAGTTTAATATATTCTAATGGAGTAATCTGAGGTCCATGGGAAGACATATTTGACTCAGTTCAATCCAAGCAATGTTTATTGAGAATCTTGTATGTTTAGAATGGCCGGCTCCATGCCAAGAGCACCTAGGAAAGGTTATAATTGAGTTGGAGATAGGGCATAAACCATTCATTAAAATGTCAGGCAGCTTCTGCTAAGTGCCAAACAGTGAATGAATACATTGCTTTGCCTTCTTTTTCAGGGAAGTGAATTCCTTAAGAGGTCTGTTTGAAATTGTAGAGTCTCAAGAAGGCCTGCTTTAACACAATGTGGAGCTGAGACTGAGAGGGCCCCCAAACAGAAACGTGCAAAATGGGACAGATGGTTTGTTTGGTAGTTTTCACCTTCCTCCAAATGCCGTCAATGTGTATTCCCCAAATAGAACTGTTACTAACAGGGTCTTTTCCCTTGTGTATAATCCTACTGTTTCCTCATAAAATTGTGTCATATTTCCCTCTATATCAGGGTTTTCCAGAGAAACAGAACCAATAGGATACACACATGCATACACGCACGCAAATTTATTTTAAGCAATTGGTTTGTCAAACTAACCCCATGGGACAGACTGGTAGGCTGGAAATCCTCTTAAGAGGTGATTGATGTTTGGATTCCAAGTTCCACAAGGCAGCAGGCCAGAGACTCAGGCAGGGTTTCTATTTTCCAGTTTTGAGAATTTCTTCTACTTTGGGAAACCTTAGTCTTTCTCTTAAGTCCTTCATCTGACTGGATGAGGCACACCAACATGACAGAGGACCCTCTACTTTATGGAAAGTCTAGTGATTTAGGTGCAAATCTCATCTAAAAATTACTTCACAGCAACCTCTAGACAGGTGTTTGACCAAACCACCATAGCCTAGCCAAGGTAACACATAAAACTGACCACTGACCTAGAAGATAATCAACACTAAAGGAATTTAATTCATCTGTTTTTTTCTGTGTAATGTTTATATATATATATATATACACACATATATATATATATACACACATGTATATATGTGTATATGTGTGTGTATATATATATATAATGTATATAATATTTGTGAAAATGTCTAATCTGAACTATTGTTCTTTCAGCTCCTGCTAGTAGGGTCTATATTCTATTCCTCTTTCCATCCTCTCCCCAGACTTAGCCAGTATTGTATACTGGTGTATTATCAGGTCCTGTGCTGAGCACTTCACATGCAGTAACTTAGTTATCCCGCAGAACAACCCCACTGGGTGGCTATATTGTTGTTATCATTTCACAGGGAGCAATGGGGCTCAGAGAGGGTAAGTCACATACAGGCACGCGCGCGCGCGCACACACACACACACACACACACACGCAGCTGGCAATGGCGAGGCACATGGAGCTCAGGCTGGCTGTTGTTCCCTGCAGAGTACCTGGTGTTTCTCTGAGATTCCCTCTGCCACAAAGGCCCTGCCTTCCACCTCCACTGGGGGCAGCCGCTTCTCTCCAGAGCCAGCTCCTGTCCCACAGCCTCTGAAAGGCCTTTTCTGCTGTGCTCTTCCTTAGGAAGAAGAGCTGACCAGAGCCAGTCGGATGTGCCAGGAATGTGCTCTGGATGAGGGGGGTCTCTACTTCACCAGGACACCAGGGGGAACACCAGGAAGTTCCCAGTGCAGGGAGCTGATGAAGTCACACATTATCATAATCCTCATATCCAGAAGGGCTGTCATTCACACTAGAGATACCTGTAGTGGAGGGGCGCCTGGGTGACTCAGTCGGTTAAGTGTCTGACTTCGGCTTAGGTCATGATCTCACTGTTCATGAGTCTGAACCCTGCTTCAGGCTCTATGCTGACAGCTCAGAGCCTGGAGCCTGCTTCAGATTCTGTGTCTCCTTCTCTCTCTCTGCCCTTCCCCTCCCCCCATCTTGTGCTCTCTCTTTCTCTCTCTCAAAAATAAATAAATAACCTTATTTAAAAAAAAAAGAAAAAGAGGTATCTGTAGTGTTACCTGGGCCCTAGGACTGGCCCCTGGTGGCACAAGTACTCAGGAATGTTTGTTTTCTGGCAGTGACCCTCTTGAGGCCAGCACCCATGTCTTAGCTGTTATTGTACACCTTCATCCAGCACAGAGACTGACACAGCTCTGCTTAATGTCTGTTGGACAAATAGATTAAAAACAAAGAGTAAATAAAGATGTACTTTTGAAAGTCGGCAAGATTATTTCATTTCTTTTTCATCCATACGCATATATTTACTAAGCATATATTTTATGTGTCAGTATAGACAGTGGTGCTACAAAGACATGTGAGATTTTTCTAATTCTGGCTCATAGGAGAAACTCATTTATTCTTTTCTACCCTTTTATACAGAGAGGAAAAACCACAGCCGTACAGCAAGCTGGCTCCTTAATGTATCCTACTAGGTTTCCTGGGGTTTCATCCTTCCAGGCTCCTAATTACCTAACATATTCAAAACAGAAGAGTCTTTTTATGTACGTAGGGGGAAGGAATTTATAAACACTGGCATTCCTGGAGTGTGGAAAATTCAGACGTCAGAATGTCTTCTTCACCGCATGTTTCCCATCTGTTTGTTTTTCTATGGCATCTACTCCTTTGCCAAACCCACCTCCCTCTACTCCACCAGGACAGAGCCCAGACTAGATGGCCAGGCAAAGCTCCTTTCCTTCTGGGGCATCTCTCCCTCCCCACTGGAGCAGAGGGTAGTGCTAATTGGGCCCTGGGAAGTAATCAACAGGAGTCTCATGGCCCATCCGTGAAAAGCAAAGTGAATTGGTTTGTCTGGAAGGTTCCTAAGTGGCTTGGTGCGTGGGACCTCCCTAATGAGTCAGATGCAATAATACTATTTCCTGGGCTCTGTGGAATTCTGAGGTCTCCAGCTATTAAAGCAATTGTAATGTACTCTTTATGTACTTTAGATACTTGAATACATGATGCATTTTGTGTTACTGTTTTCTTGGGCCATTAGCTTGTGCTCATTCTACTGAGCATGCCCATTGAAGAAGAACATTCTGCCCTTGTTTTCAGGGCTGTGGAGATGGAGAGAAGCCTGATAAGCTAAGAAAATCCAGTGCCAAATAATGTGAGTGCCATGGAAAAGCTCAGCAATAGTAAGAGGAGCCCATCATTTCTGTTAGTAAGTAGAAATCACTTAATATGGATAGATGGGTTTATCATGTTAAAGGAACCTATGATTTGTATCCCAGACATTGTTAATGGTAGGAAGAAGCATAATTACTTAGCATCTCTGAAATGTGGCCACCTTATTATTTAGGTTATGTCTCACCTGACAATATCTCAAAGGGTCATTGCAATGACTACATGAGATATGTGTGTGGCAGTGCCTGGATGGGCCAGGCACACAGAGGATGCCCAGTAGCTGATTGTGGGAGCATCTGAGTGTGGTCGACACATGCCCCTCATAGAGTGGGAAGCTCATCAGAGAATCCCATCCATCAGCTCACATGGGCTGGGGTGGTGTAGTTACCAGAGACCAATCAGGAACACAGAGCCCACTCTGAGTATTTAGAACAGGGGAGGTCTACATTGTGATGGAGGAGCTGACTGAGAGAGGCATGAGGTAACAAAGAGACGAGCACAATGGGAGGTGATTACCATGGTGGCTGCAGGGACAAAGGGAGGACATGGCCTTCTCCAAGCTCAGGGGTCACCTTACAGAAGCTGGGGCCATGGTGGGCCAGGAGGGCAGGAGCTGGAGCCACAGAGGAGACACAGCTGCCAACAGAATGAAGAGCAAATGAGACGAAGTAACCTGCCTCCTCACTCCCTTCTTCCACGCTCCAAATCCAGCCAGAATCTGGGCTGACCTGGGGTCTGAAATATGTAGCCTTCAGGGGTGAACCTGCCGCCCCGCCCCAGAGAGAGCAGAGAAGAAGGCAGGGTGGCGGCGAGGAATAGAACTGAGGGTAAGCAACTCCAAACCCCTGGTGGGCCACAGATCCTGCCTCAGTGGTAAAGGGACCAGATAAATGGTCTAGCTCGGAGGTGACATCTGGGGTGACAGTCCATTTCCAACTACCTCCCTCTGTCTTGTCCTTGTCCCAGTCTTCCCCATGCCTCTCTATTTCCCAAATGCCCCTGAGGTTTTCTGCTCAAGATGGCTCATCCTTCTGTGTACAGACTGAAAGGAGGAGACACAGGCCTTCACCCTGCTGCCATTGTGACTGCCATTGAAGTGCCTGCGCACAAGCAGTGCCTGGGCTGGCCAAGCACAGAGGGAAATGAGGGTAACACCACCACTCCTGCTGCTCTGCCTGGAACTAGGTGAATGCCTGGAACTCGGTGAAAACTGCTCACAGGGCCTCTCGGGGAGCCCAGGTGCTCTGGCATAGAGCTTGGCCATGAAGTTGGAAATCAGGAGAGTCCCCTAACTCTTAGTCCCCTATATTAATTCTTTTTTTTTTTAATTTTTTTAATGTTTATTTGTTTTTGAGAGAGAGAGAGATAGAGAGAGAGGAGAGAGGGGGCATAAGTGGGTGAGGGGCAGAGAGAGAGGGAGACACAGAATTTGAAGCAGGCTCCAGGCTCTGAGCTGACAGCACAAAATCCAACGCGGGGCTCGAACTCAGGACCTGAGCCGAAGTCCGATGCTTAACTTACTGAGCCACCCAGGCGGCCCGTTAAAGCTCCAGCTTCAAACTCAGACTCGACCCAGGGAAAGCAGAGAATAGAACATTCCTTAGGGTTTGCTGGTAGCTCATTTGTTATTTTTCTCAAGAGTCCTTTTCCATCATCTGCCATGTTAAACTTCATGTTTACAAACTTCCCCTTATATTCTGTTACTGAAACTAACCCAGAGCATCCACAGTGGTCTATTACCCTGAATTTATGCATCAGGGAAACAAAAATAACTCTGAAAGCGGTTGGTTCTTTCAACTGCAGTGGATCCTGTTGACAGAATAGAGTTCAATCATTAAAATATTTATTCTGGGGGCACCTGGGTGGCTCAGTTGATTAAGCATCAGACTCTTTTTTTTTTTTTAAGTTTATTTATTTTTGAGAGACATAGGGACAGAGTATGAGCAGGGGAAGAGCACAGAGAGAGGGAGACACAGAATCCGAAGCAGGCTCCAGGCTCCGAGCTGTCAGCACAGAGCCCGACGCGGGGCTCGAACTCACAGACTGTGAGATCATGACCTGAGCCAAAGTCGGCTGCTTAACCAACTGAGCCACCCAGGCGCCCCTAAGCATCAGACTCTTAATTTCTGCTCAGGTCATGATCTTGCGATCATGGAAACTAGCCCTACATCAAACTCTGCGCCGAATGTGGAGCCTGCTTGGGAATCTCCCTTTCCTTCCTTCTCTCTCTCAAAATAAATGAACATTTACAAATAAAAACAATGTATTCTGAAGTGGGAAAATGTTTGTTTTAAGGTGTTCGTGGGAAAAGGCAGGATGCAAATTAATGTCAAAACAAGGAAACAACAAATGAGCAAATAACATCACAGAAAAATGTCCAGGAGGAAATGCATTACAATGTTGTCTTTTAGGAGATAGCACTATGACTGATTTTTGTTCCAAGGAACTAAGTGTATCCCAGAAATTCCTTGTATTACTTTACTTATCTTTGTGTCCTCCTTCCTTCCTCTCCATCAAGGTAAGGGTCCCAGTGTGTTCCTAAGACGGTACAACTAGCCTGCCAAGATCGGAGCAGACCATGTCTTGACTTTGTATACGATTCTTACCTGGCCACTTGCCACCCAGGGCAGAGGTGGGAGATAGAAAGAACTCACTGCCTGAACTGAGGTCATGGAGAGTAGGGAGTGACCATTGAGATCCAGCCAAGGGGGGCTCATGACACCAGGGCTGGGATTTGGAAGAATCCAGAGAGGCTGATGAGCAATTATAGACTTAAAACTAACAAGTTTAAATTCTCTTTGTACCATGCATTTTGTTCAGGCTCTAATTCCATTTGTTTGTTTGTTTGTTTGTTTTTCCGGGATGTCACATTATTAGGCACTAATATATCCTAAGTGACTAGACTATTTGTTTCCTCTAGTTGTATCCTAGGCCTAGGATAGGCAGCAAGAGATTTTAGGGGTCTCAGTGAGGGCTGGCTGAAAGAGAGAAGGGGTCTGATAGGGGGAATGAAGAGTGTAAAGATAACTTTGGCCCCTTCTCCATGTGTAAGCCCTCCACAAAGAAAACTCAGCCTAAACCCAATTGTAAAAGTCCTACCATGGGACATGGGGCCTGCTCCTTTCCTAAGGCTATTGACTGGGTCTCTTAAAGTCTAGACCTGAAGTCTATTGACTCTCATTCTCATGCAAATTTTGGGAGAGAAGCTCGCTCCTGTTGAATTCCTAACTTGGCAACTCATTACCAACTTGTTCAACTATTAAAAAAGCACTTTGCCAAGGGGTAAGTGTGAGTGTTGGAAGGTGTGTGTCACGTGACCAAACATACAGCACACTTCTCTCTATCTCCTCCTTGCCCCTCTGATAAAACTGGACTGGAATGGCCATTAATGCGCTCTCCAGCCCCACTGCCTCTCCAGGGAGCTGATCCTGCTTGGGAAACTAAGTTGTTCCTTTGAAGGGAGAACTAAACATGAGAGGCTGAAAATTAAAACATTACAAGAGGATTTTTATTTTAGCAAAAATAAATAAATAAATAAATAAATTAGTTAAGTCAACAACCTACACTTTCTCCCTGAATTTCAGGTCTTCCTGGTTGGAGAAGGTAGGTGTAGGAGTTCCCCGGAGCTGCTGTAACAAATTACTGTAAACTCGGTGGATTAAAACAACAGAAGTTCAGTCTCTCACAGCTGTGGAGACCAGAAGTGTGAAATCAAGGAGCACTGTATGGAGACTCTGGGGAAATTCTTCCTTGCCTTTTCCGGCTTCGGTGGCTTCAGGTATTCCTTGGTTTGTGGCTGCATCTCTGCAACCACTTTACCTGGCCTTCTCCACTGCATAGCTCTGTCAAAAGTCCTTCGGCCTCTCTCTTACAAGCATGTCTGTGACTGCATTTTGCAGCCACGTGGGTAATCCGTGATAGACTCTTCTTAAGATTCTTAACTTAGTCACAGTTTTTGCCATATAAGGCAATATTTGGCAATCTTTCCAAACAACAGAGAGTCCACACTGAGGAGGGGAAGTACTTTAACTGTCAAGTGTGCTTTGTGGGTGCATGTGGGCGTTTTCGGGGGGCGGGGGTGCTGGATTAACTTTGAAACATGAATGCTAGGGAGAAGCCCAGTAATTGCAATAGTAAACTCCAGGGTGTTATTGTTGTTGTTGTTTCTTCACTCAACATCCTAGGAATGCCTGAGCAGTGAGTGCTCACATGATGGCTCAGAAGGAAGGAGCTCCTAGAGGGTGTAGGTGATTCACTTCTTGCTAGCTGTCTGGGGCAGAATCCCCTCACCACACTTCCGGTCCCAGTAAACCAGGCTGGCTTTGCCTTTTGTATAGTTCAATTGCTGTGTATCCAGTATAAGTAAGGAATAAACATTAAAACTGCTTAACTGCATTAACATTTATCCAAGGATTATGATTTGTAGCGAATTGAGTCACAGTGAACACGATTTACTCTGATTCAGAATAGATTCACAACATCTTTAAAATTTTAGACTCTGGGATTAGGATGTGGATATACGTTTGGTACCACCATTCAGCCCACTACACTGGGTAATTCTTTTATTTGTTTGTCTTATCACAGAATGAGACCTCCCACGCATAAACTTTGTCACTTTCTAAATTCCTTGAGTTTTCAAGTTTTGCTTCCATTCCTTTCCTTTGTTAAGGACCTAAATAGAAACATGACTCATACTGACTTCTTCCTTGGTGTTTAATCTTGCATGACAAAACTAAGCACTTTCCCTGATGCCCTTAACAGTAATTCTGACTTTTTAAGAATCCCAGATTTGTGTTTACAAGAATATACCTGCTAGATTCAAGTCAGCGTCTCTAAAAGTCTGAGAAAAAGATTTCATGACTGGTGCATCAATAAAATCAGCAAGAAATTGGCCCTGATTTTTCCTAATTCACTTTGTTTTCCAGGACCAACTGAAATCTCCTTCAAATCAGAGCTGATTCTCATCTTTCAAGGAATTCTTCAGGCCTTTAAGAGTTTCAGAGAAGTTCTTGGGGTACCTGGGTGGCTCAGTCAGTTAAGCATCTGACTCTTGATTTTGGCTCAGGTCATGATCTCATTCATGGCGCTCTGAGCTGACAGCACAGAGCCTGCTTGGGATTTCTCTCTCTCTCCTCCTCCTCCCCTACTCATGATCCCCCCACCTTCAAAATAAATAAATAAACTTAAAAAGAAAATTTACGAGTTCCAGAGAAGTTCTCTGTGCCCTCAAACACGCTACACATAGAACAGGCTGACGTTACTTTTGTTTTTTCCCAAGGTTGTCAGGAAAAACAAATTAGAAAAATATGTTGATTTATTTCTCTGCTCTTTTAGGGTTATTTTATCATTTAAAGTCATGGACGCTTTCCATTTCTACACTAAACGAATGCCTTCATTTTCCATCCTGGAAAGCTGGATTACAGTAAGACTTCATCTCTTTATGTTATTGGGCCTAGTTGTACAAAAAAAGACTTTTTAATGGGTCCTTCTCAGAGTAGTGACTGCCTGACTCTGGAATGCTTAGAAATTCCAGACTGTTCTAAAAATAAAAGAAAGTCTTGAAAGATTTCCCCTCCTTGAGGTTTACAGATGCAGAGGTAGAGAGGGAAAAAAGGAGTTTTTCCTTCCTCACTCATCTTTCTAACTATTGAAAGGAATCTTATTCTGGTCCTTGAAAATCTGACATGACAAGAGTTAGTTCTGGGTGTGTAGGGTGAAATTTTTTCCCGCTGCTTTTATTTTAATGAGTTGGACATTACTCAATTTGCTGGACATTTTGGGGAGGAGAATGAAAACCTATAATAATTGCTTATAGGCTTTGTTTCTCAAGCTCTTTTTTTTTTTTTTCTGTTTTCTGAAGGTGAGAATAGTAATGTTGTGATATTTGTCCACTGTTAATTTCCACTTGGGTCAGTCCAATATTAGAAACAGAGTTCCAACCCAGGAAGAACCTTGTTCCCTGAGCAGCAGCCTTGGCTCCAGCCCCTTCTCCACAGCCCCATGAAGAACCGGTACATCTACGCACCCGCTGCACTCCCGGTTCTGCGGTGTGCACTGCACTGTCCTGGCCACTGTTTGCGGGAGAGCTGTGGGACATTTGTACAGAGGTTCCCGGAGTCTCTTTCCTTTTCATTTGCATAGCGGCAGCAGCCCGGAACTTTTGAGGAAGACCTACTTACCTTTTCCTCCAAGTTTCAAGATTTTTGTCACTTGTAGAACCTACAGACGGGATGAGGGAGGATTTGCGGTTCTGGCTCCTATCACCTGGCCAGGTTCAAGGCTGGGACGGGATGGGGCAGAGTGCTAGAATCAGTGGTTTCCAAGGTTGTAGAGTCCTAGGGTGAGGGTGTGCCCAGAGCCAGCTTTCTTTCCGGTGGCCTTTGCACTGGCAGAGGATGCTAGAGGAGTGGAGTCAGGTGCGCAGGCCCTGGAGACTGTTAGCAGCGTTTCAGACCCCTGCCCAGGGTTCTAGGCCTGGTGTGGCACTAGCCATGTAGCCGCCTGCCAGGCCCGAGAGCCTGAGCAGGTCTGAGCCTGCACTTCTTCAGAAGAGTCGTAATGATTTTTAAGGTCTGTTTCAGGTCCAGCAAACAAATTATAAACAAGCAAAACAAACAAAGCCTTTCTTGTTTATCTTCAAAGAAGCAATTGTGGTTTTCTATCCAATACAACTTACCGTTTCGTGCTACTCTTAGGTCCTAAAATAGTGCCTTTTATTTTGGGAGATGAACAAACAGTTCAGTTTTAC
Organism: Paguma larvata; assembly: GCA_030068075.1. NCBI lineage: Eukaryota > Metazoa > Chordata > Mammalia > Carnivora > Viverridae > Paguma > Paguma larvata. The sequence goes on from CM057839.1 coordinate 57,032,719, forward strand.
TGGAGCATGGGAAGGGAGCAAGAGAGCTACGAACAGGAAATGTGACCTAAAAGGGAGGCTGAAATGGGTCCATGAAGGCAGATGGCTTATAGATGTGCGCATGAGGAACCACTGGCTTTGGTGCCATGCTTCGGAGGATCCCTCTCTGGTCCTCCGCCAGTACTTCTTGTTCCAAGGACACAGGGAGTCTCTGGAGCTAACCTCCTCCAACTTCACTGTCTATAGCCTGCACAGGATACTTGAGAGTTCACCACCCAAATGTCCCCAGGGGCTCCTCTGTGGCCACCTCCTCAGATGTGTCAGAGTGTACAATTTGTAGAGCTGTCTGTCCTAGTGGTGGTCAAGGGCAGCTGTTTTCAGAGCCTGGGTATGGACAAAAACGCTGGAGTATCCACAAGCCTACGTGTGGGGCTTCTGATAACGTGTGAGGGAGCAAAGGCTGGGACGAGAACACGGGCAGCTGCAGACGTCTGAGGTGACCAGAACCCCAAGGAGTCAGAGAAGTCTACACAACATACTATAAAAGTCCAATGATTTATAAACAAAATATATGATGTTATAAGAAGTAGTGATGCTGACCAACACTGTAAAACAAAATAAAGCAGGTTAAGGCAGTAGAGTGTGTGTGGGGGAGCCTTTTTAGAAAGAGGAGGTCGAGATAGTCATCTCTGGGGTGGTGGCATTTCAGCAGAGACCCAAATGAAGTGAGGAAATAAGGGGACAAGGACATTCTGGCACAGGTGCCTTGAATAGCAGTAGGAAAGTCCTCAGGTATAGAGGTGAAGTATAGATATGTAGGACGGGCTGATAAGTTAGGCCTTTGTGGACTATAAGAATTTTTTGTGTTCATTTTGGGTTTTTTTTTTTTGACTATAAAGATATTCTGAGAATGTTAAGAAGCCATTGCAGAGTTCTGAGCAGGAGATAGACATGATTTGATTTACTCTTGAAAAACTTGACTGTAGAATAACAAAGGTAGAAACAGGCAGGCAAGTAGGTAGGATATTATACAGCATTCTTTTTTTTTTTTTAGACTTTTTCTAATTTATGTTAAAAATTATTTATCTTTAAAAATTGTGGTAAAATCTATATAACATAAAATTGACCATTTTAAAGCTACAGTTCAGTGGTATCAAGTACATTCACACTGTTGTGCAATCACTATCCATCTCCAAAACTTTTCTCATCTTATAAGAATGAAACGATACGTATTAAACAATAGCTCCTCATTTTCCCCTTTCTTCAGCCTCTGGCAACCACCCTTGTACTTACTGTATTTACGAATTTGACTTATTTTATTTTATTTAAGAATACAGAAGTGTTTTTATTTTTTCACTTAATGATGCAAAACACAAATGCTGATTTGACATATAGTCACATATGACCTTTTCTCTCATATTTACAACTCAACAGATTGGTGAATCCAACGAAACTGGTATAATCACTATATAGAGCATGCTGTATTAGTATTTCAAAAGTTTATTCCAACTCATTTCTTCTTTGATACTCTAAAACATCTCCATTTTGTTGTTTGATGAGATAGATCCACAAGGAGATGGAGGTGCCCAAGATCCGTCCAACTTGCAGCCAATCAGGTCTGTCATGTGGTGGCTCCCAAAAGTAGAACTTTGATTGCACTGCAGAGCTGCTTGGGAGACTGGCTGGAGCCAGCAGCTTGGAGAAGGGGCACAAATATGTAGCTGGTGCTATCTTGTTGGGCCAGGCTCCTGAATTTGACTACTTTAGATACCTAATAAGTGTAATCATATAGTATTTGACTTTTTGTGACTAGCTGAGTTCACTTAGCATGATGTCTTCAAGGTTCATCCATGTTGTAGCATGTGTCAGAATTTCCTCCCTTTTGAAGGCTGAATAATATTCCATTGTATGTATATATTATATTTTGCGTATCCTTTCATCCATCAATGGATACTTGGGTTGCTTCGACCTTTTGGTTATTGTGAATAATGCTGCTATGAACATGAGTGTACAAATGGCTCTTCAAATGTACCTAGTTATACAATAACTGCTTTCAATTCTTTGGGGCATATACTCAGAAGTGGAATTGCCAGATCATGTGGAGTGTAACTCTATTCTTAATTTTTTGAAAACCCACACACATCCTACCAATAATGCACAAGTGTCCATTTTCTTCACATCCTTTTCAACACCTGTTATTTTCTTTTTTCTTTTTTTGGTAATGGTCATCTTAATGGGTATGAAGTGACATTTCATTGTGGATTTGAGTTTCATTTCTATAATTGTTATTGATGTTGAGTATCTTTTCATGTGCTTATTGGTCATTTCTATATTTTCTTTGGAGAAGTATCTATTCAAGTCCTTTGCCCATTTTTAAATTGGGTTGTTTTTGTTGCTGTTGAGTTGTAGTTCTATTTTTATTCTGGATATTAATCCTTTATTGGATATGTGATTTGCAAATATTTTCTCCCATTTTGTGGATTGAATTATTACCCTTTGATGTGTCATTTGATGCACAAAAGTTCTTAGTTTTGATAAAGTCAATTCATCTATTTTCTTTTAAAACCTGTATTATATTCAAGAAATCATTGTAAAATCCATGAAGCTTTCCTCTATGTTTTCTTCGAAGAGTTTTATAGTTTTAGCTCTTATGCTTAGATCTTTGAACCATTTTGAGTTAATTTTTTGTATATGGTGTTAGGTAAGGGTCCACCTTCATTCTTTTACATGTGAATATCCAATTTTCTCAGAACTATTTGTTGAAAATACTGTCTTTTCCTATAAATGGTCTTGGCACCATTATCAAAACTTATTAGACCCTATATGTGAATTTGTTTGTAAGATCTCTATTCTACTTCATTAGGCTATTATCTATCTTTATGCCAAGACTATACTGTTTTCATTACTGTAATGTTATAGTAAGTTTTGAAATCAGGAAGTATCAGTCAGTCCTCCAACTTTGTTGTTTTTCAAGATTGTTTTGGTTATTTGGGAGTCCCTTCAGATTCCATATGAATTTTAGAATAGATTCTATGTCTGAGAAAAATATCAATGAATTTTAATAGGGATTATATCGAAACTGTAGCTTTATTTGGATAGTGTTGATGTCTTAATAATATTGTCTTTTAATGTATGATCATGGGATGTCTTTCCATTTATTTATGTTTTCTTTAATTTCTTTCAGCACTGTTTTTGTAGTTTTCAGTGTATAAGTCTTTCTCCCTAGTTAATTCCTAAACATTTATTTATTCTTTTTTTTAAAGTTTATTTTTTTAAAGTTTATACACTTATTTGTTATTTATTTATAATCCCAAGCAGGTTCTGCACCACCAGTGCAGAGCCCAAGGCAGGGCTTGAACGCATGAGCTATGAGATCATGACCTGAGCCAAGGACGCTTAAGTCAGTCACTTAACCAACGGAGTCACCCAGGCACCCCTATTTATTCTTTTTGATGCTATTGTAATTGGAATTGTTCTTTAATTTCCTTTTGGATTATTCATTGTTAACATATAGAGATACAACTGATTTTTGCGTTTTAACTCTGTATCCTGCAACTTTGCATCCTGCACCTTTGCTGAATTTAATTATTAGTTCTAACAGATTTTATTTTGTGTGTAGAATCTTTAGGGTTCTTTACATATAATTTTATATCATCTGCAAACAGACATAGTTTTACTTCTTTCTTTCCAATTTGTATGTCTTTTATTTCTTCCCTAATGTTACTGCAACATTCTATCCAAAAAGTGATGAGGAGTTTAATGGGGGCTGGGAAAGGCTAGATTTGGGACACATTTTGCAGCTAGAACAAAGAGAATTGTTTGGATATGGTTGTGGGAGAAAGAGAGGAGTTACGAATGACTCCTAGCTTACAGATGGAAATCCTGGCTGAACCACTGTGGTGCCATTTATTAGATGGGGTAGTTGGGGGAGTGTGTGCTTGGGAAAGGCCATATTAAATGTGGCTGTGGGTGTGGACAACGTAGATAAAAAGCAAGAGAAAATGATAGGAAGAAGTCAGGAAACAGACTTTTGGGGCAAGTTCACATTTAGAAAAGGGGTAGAAGAAAAGGCACCAGAAAGGAAGGCAATGAACAAGCAACCCAAGGGGTAGAAAAAGAACAAGGAGAGTCAGAGACACAAAAAGGAGAAAGTTTCAAGAAAGCGGCCTTGGTTAACTGTGCAACAAATTGGAGAAGGAAGATGAGGACTGAACAAGGACCTGCTACATGAGCGATAAGGTCATTGGTGACCTCTAACACAGCATTTGTGGCAGAATGGGGAAGGCCTCTGCCCATATGCAAATAAACTGGAAAAGCAAGTGGTGATGGGAAATGCTCTAAATAACTCTAAAGTGCTATACCTATAAGGCATATGAGGTGGCATTGATGTTAGTGTTGTCATGGAAACACAACCCGTTTAGGAGAACCAGTAGCCACCTAATACTTGTGACTCCAACTCATCATATTCCCAGGATCTGTTGGGAAAGATGCTAATAAAAACAGTGTTAGAGGGACAGGGCTAATCCCTAATAGGTTTCTTCCTTTTAGAGGTAGTCCTCTCATGGAAATATTTCCCCCTTCTTGAGAAGGAAGCCAGACCAACACCCACACGAGCTTCTATAAAGCACAGATAGACAGCTGACCAACGTTCCTTATCCTCTTGCTGTGAGCTGAAACTGTTTATAAACTAAATTTGCTCTTTCACTTTTCCTTTAAACAAGCTGGATTACTTGAGGTTGGAGGAGGAAGGCGAGAGGAATAGAGAAGACAGAAGCAAAGCCAGCTGAAACACAGAAACCTTTGGGTGAGCATTCTTATCTTTGCTTTCTTAATTTGTTAATGAGAATTAGACTTTGCTTATCACTTCATAGTCAGAAGAATGACTTTTGAAAAGTATGTTAATTTTTTTCTAGTGTAAATTTTTTCCCTACAATATTCATGGCAGTTTAAAAGATGTTGGGAAAGTACAGAAAAGTAGAAGGAAGCAAAAACCACCACTGAGCTAATCTCTATTGACATTTTGGAGGGCATTTCTTTTCATTCTTGTTTTGCATGTCTGCATATAGTTTTAGTTTGATCTGCACAGTTGTGCCCATACAGCATGGATTACTTGATGATCATTTTTTCCATTAGAGCATAAATTGTTTCTACATTGCTGTAAATTCCTTATAGTGGTAATTTTAAATTGCTGGATATTGTTGTCTTAAGGAGATTTACCTTAAGCATTCCCCTGCGTTTGGCCATAGAGCATCTTTCTTATTTTTCATAGCTCAGGACATTTTTTTTAATGTTTATTTTTTGAGAGAGAGAGAGGCGGAAAGAGAGGGAGACACAGGATCTGAAGTCGGCTCTGTGCTGACAGCAGAGAGCACATGTGAGGCTTGAACTTACAAAGCATAAGATCATGACCTGAGCTGAAGCCGGACACTTAACTGACTGAGCCACCCAGGCGCCCTGCGACCGGGTCATTTTATTATGTAAAGTGTATTTTTTTTCCTACTCAGGAGAGAGGCAATATATTGGGGGAGATGAAGTTAAATTTGAGAATGTATGTGTTAGTGGTTTTACTTTGAGAATGTATGTGTTAGTGGTTAGTATTGGAAGTAGAAGGAGACATAGAGAGAGAGAGAGAGAAAGAAAGATGGAGAAAGAGAGAGAGACAGAGAGAGAGAGAGAGAGCATATGTGTATAATATGTTTATTATCTCTTTGGGACCTGAATCAGTGTTTTAGCTGCACATTCAGCCAGAATCACCTGATTCTGAAGAAATCAAAAAGTGTCCCTAGAATAACTGAATCTTAGCTTGTAGAGATAAACCATTCATCCGTAGTAGTCTTTTGTTTTGTTTTGTTTTGTTTTTCAAAAATTTCCCAGGTTGTTCTAATGGGTGGCCAGCATAATAATAGCTGACATAGATCATTTGAAATATTTTCCTATCTCTGACCCATGTCTGAGATCAATATGTATTAAAGGAAGGAGAGGTACAATTTCAGGCAAGCCACCCAGATCTTTCTTTTAATACTATATTAATAATGCAGAAGTAATTTGTGGGAAACATAAAATGAGCAAAACCTCTAGAAATTTCTATCATCCACCTCACCCACATAAATTCTTGAGATGAGAATCTCTTTACGAATTTCAATTTACTAATGCTTTAAAGAGATAGATTTGTTTCCAGTGCATTGGTTAAAAGTTAGAGAGGTTGGGTCTCCAGAATGTTCCAAGTGAATCAAAATTAAACCCAGCATCTGTTAGTATTCTGCCTTCCTACTCTCCTGGGGTCATAAGAGGTACAAGGTAACATAAATAACACCTGTTCTGGAAGAAAATAACATATTTTTGCAATGTACTTATTGCTCTGTGTCAGGATCACCCTGGGCATTTTTAGTATCTCATGTGTATTCCAGACTCAGGGACTCCCATTTTTCAAGTTTGTCTTACACACTAGACTTGGGAGACACACTAGTCCTCCAAGGCTAAGCCTGGAAGATAAAAGCCTAACAAGAGCTTGTACAGTTACCCAGTGGGCTCTCCTTAATGCAGCAGCTAAAGAGAGAAAGGCAAACATTTGGATTGCTCAGCTTTGCTTTTGCACCTTACAGAATTTATGTCAGAACCTCCAGCACCATGTCTGTGATTATCTAGGGGCGCTGACCACTGCCTTCTTTGTATTGGAGTGACTTATGTGCAGGTCTCAACCCTTCTACTGACCAAGAATGCCTGGGGATGGAGTCCTTGCAGAAAACCTAGTACATGGGCTCCATTAAGAATAGATGGAAATGGGGCGCCTGGGTGGCTCAGTCGGTTGGGCGGCCGACTTCAGCTCAGGTCATGATCTCGCAGTCTGTGAGTTCGAGCCCCGCGTCGGGCTCTGTGCTGACGGCTCAGAGCCTGGAGCCTGCTTCCGATTCTGTGTCTCCCTCTCTCTCTGCCCTTCCCCTGTTCATGCTGTGCCTCTGTCTCTCAAAAATAAATAAACATTAAAAAAAAAAAAAAAAGAATAGATGGAAAGGTAGGGCACCTGGGTGGCTCAGTCGGTTGAGCATTTGACTTTGGCCCAGGTCATGATCTCAGAGTTGGTGAGTTCGAGCCCCAACTTTGCGCTAACAGTCCCAGGCCTGCTTCTGATTCTGTCTCCTCTCTGCCCCTCTCCACCTCAGGCTCTCTATCTCTCTCAAAAATAAATGAACATTTAAAAAAATTAAAGAGTAGATGAGAAGGCAAAAATAAATTAATTCATCAATGAAGGTGGAGTTTAGCTAACAGCTTATGTTTATCTCTGTTGAACCTATTAACCTCTTTATATTAACTGACCTATGGAGCAAACAGTGCAATGTCTGAGAGTATTTAAAGGAGAACTTCTCCTATCAGATAGATGGCTTGGTGGCAGTGTGGGCTGATGCCTTTGACAAGGGAAGGAATAGAAGCTGGAGCAGTGAGTGGGAACCACAGCATCCAAAAGTTGGAAGGGTCCTTGAGAAGAGCCAGGGTCAGGAAAGAAAGCTTTTTGTATCTCTGGTGTTTCAAAGAGAAGTTTCAAGGAAGAGGGGAAGGGAGGGAAGACAGGCCAGGGATGGGGATGGGGGAGAGACAGAAGAATCGAGTGGAGGGCAAGGGGGGACACAGCCTCTTTGCTCTAGGGATTTAAAGATTAATTAAGCTGGAAGAATTTAAAAGGATCCAGTACACATATCTTCATTGTACATTATAAAAACAAGATTTTTTTTATCATAAAAGAAAAACAATATCCCATGTAAGTGTCCTCCTGTGAGGCTGTAGAGACAGCATTTTACCCTGTTTGCACATCTAGTACAGAACACATGATGGGCTACAGAGTATGTGGGGGCATCGCAGATTCTTTAAAGAATGTTGGTTTTGTTGTATTTTGAGTTTTACCTTAACGATAACTTTGTTCTCTTATAAATTCTCTGAGAGAATTAAAGGCACTTTTCCTGGAAGACACAAATCCCTACCAGGAACTTGGCACAAAGTGAGAAAAACAACTGTCAATCCTCAGAGATATAGTGTCTCTTTCTACAATGTTTAGAACAGACCACTATTTGGGTCCTTTCTGTCAATACTCTCCCTACCCCCATGCCACTGACTCTGTATTCCTGTCCCTAGAGCCTAGATTTGAATTTCAGAAGCAGAAAGTTGATGAGGAAAAATGCACAAATGTCATTTTGTTGCAAAAGACCATTGGGAATTCTTTTTCCTTAGAAGGTATTTATTGTGAGACATAAAACGAGGGAGGTGAATAATACCTTCATTAGCTCATTCAATGGTCATTTATTTGAGCATGTTTATGTGCCACAAGCCGTGCTAGGGCCTGAGGATACAGCCAGTAGACAAGTGAGGCTTCCTCCTGCCATTAGTGGTGACCAGACCAGTCTGGTGGGTGGGGATAGACAGGAGCTATGGTTGCCCCATGGGGTAGGTGCTGGGACAGGAAGCCCATGGGGCAGCAGGGCCATGTGGGGCACCAGCCAGCCAAGACCTGGAGGGGGCAGAGAAGGCTTTTTCTGGAAGAAATGATGTCATAAAGAAACCCGAGGTTGGGTAAAAGATGGCCAGGTGATGAGCTGGAGCTCAGAGTGAATAGGCAAGAGAGAGCCAGGTGTGTTGGGGGCATTGAAATAAGTTCCATGAGTCTGGGATGCATTTTACTGAGGGCACTGGAGTGGAGAGAATATGCTAGATGACAAGATCCATATTGTGATGTGAGGGAGTTGAAATTCATTCCGATGGGATGGTGGCAAACAGAAGAGTAATGTGGTCAGATATGCCTTTTAGAAAGGTCACTCTGGCCACTGTGTGAAGAATGAACTGAGAATAGCAAGAGTGGAGGCAGGGAGCTATTCAGGAGACTGTGTCCTTTGTGCAGGCGAGAGAGGACAACCTGTTCTGAGTCTGCCATTAGCTCCGCTGTAATGGAAAGAGGCACTGGTGGAGACAGGGGGTTAGTGAGGCCAGGCCTGCCGTGGAGAAGACACTGGACAGCAGGACAGGCTCGGGAAGGAGGAAAGCCTGTGGTCTGCTTTTGTTCCATGCCTTCTCCTCGTTAGGTTATAGATATCCACTGCCTCCATGCTACAGGCAGCTTCCTAGGACACTTTCCTGGGCAATTACCTTGGTTTTCCACTTTTCCACACATATCAAAACACACTATCCTTATCTATCTGTTTGTTACTAACCTATGCAAGTATCCTACCCCTCGCATACTAAAAAGTTCTCAGACTTTTCTTCCCTTGACAACAGACAGAGTTGCATTAGACATGATACTGCATTGACTGCGTACAAGTGCCAGGCTTAGTGAAGCTTTTTGTTGAAGGCTTTCACCTGTGTTGCCTCCTTTGGTCTTCTGAATAACTCCAAGAGGTTGAGTACTTGCTAATGCTCACACAGTTAGCAGGGGGTAGAGCTAGGACTTGGATCCTGTTATAAGTTACAGCTTTTCTATGATATCACAATGCCTCTATATCATTCCAGGAAACAAAGGACATTTAACAAGCTCCCTTTGTAGATAATTTCTTGGCTCTAAAAAGTGAATTTAATGGTGGAATATGAGATGCTTCAGTAGGAGGGAAGAGAAAGAGAGGGAGTTTTAATTTTGAATGAGTGGGCTTTGAAGGAGCCTCTGAGTCATGGCCCTTAGTCACTTTCATCATATGTGAGGGAGCCCCTAATGCTGACATAGTCCTGAGGAAATTATTGGACGGAGTTGGGCAATGGCTTCTGAGATGACACTTGCTGACCTTCTCTCCTTCTTCTGTCTTTGCAATTCAAAGACTGGAGAATCAGAGACAGATGCAAAGTGGCCCTGCGGCCTTCTTGAGGTCAGGAACTGGGCGACTCATGGAGACCACTCATCCTCCTGCATACACGGGTGAAGGGCATTTGGGGACAAAAATCTGTCGAGGTATTTTTATAAAATTAAATTCATAATCAGTGTCATAGGATTATTATATCATTAACATTATTATGAACAAAGAAGAGCTGATAAAAGTTACAAGAACCAGAAAAAAGACAGTACTTAGTAAAAATAAACCTTAAAAAACTGAAGTTACATCTTCAAGAAGCTCAGAGTCACCCCTACATGTTCGGTTTTCTTTGTGTTCAATTTGTCTTTGTTTGTCGTAGCAGCAGAGTGTTACTGGTTAGGAAGAACATGGAAGAAAAGCTAGCTTTGGGAGAATAGTAGAGAGTGAAACAAGGAAATTAAGCAAAGACAGAGGTGGGAAGGAGGACGTCAGAGATAATGCCAAGCATCTCACTCTTACGGGCCGAGAGAGAGGCCCCTTCACGTGCTCAGATGCCAACCTTCTGCTAGACTTCAGCTCCTGCTATGCCCCTGGGGATAAATTGTTCTCTGGAAGCATTTATACCCTCCAAATACACAAGAAAGAATGAAATTGTGAAGAGAGTCCAATTTTAAGGGGCGATTATCCCCAAATGTGTCCAAAATTCATAGGCACATTTTTGCACAGGGAAATTATCCAGAATGGAACTTGATAGGAGAATGTATAAACAAGAGGAGAAAAGCAACCAAGCAAACAGAGGAGAAAAGCTTATCAGCAGAGGGTAGAAAAAAAGGCAACTATTGCTCACTTGTAAGTCTGATGCTGATATCTGACATCTGACATCTTGGCCACACGAGCACTTTCCAAATAGTCACTATTCATCTATACAGATCTTTGCCCTAATGGCAGCTCTGGCAATACACATTTTCTTTTATCTGGTTTAATGTTTATTTATTTTTGAGAGAGAGAGAGCAAGCAGGGGAGAGGCAGAGAGAGAGGGAGACACAGAATTGGAAGCAGGCTCCAGGCTCTGAGCTGTCAGCACAGAGCCCAACGTGGGGCTTGAACCCACAACCCGTGAGATCATGACCTGAGTCTAAGTTGGATGCTTACTCGACTGAGCCACCCAAGTGCCCCGCAATACACATTTTCTTACGGTGCCTCTTCCATCTGTCCCTGTGCAATTGTGGTGGTGGATGTCATTTTACCATACATTCTGTGGTCTGAGCAAAGTTCCCCTTTCAGTGGAAGAGGTCCCAGCCAGTGTGTGCTGCATGCCCAGCCCCACTCCCAAACTGGGCCTAACAGTCAATATTTCAAGAAGGCCCAGCAGCTTTAGGAAGAGGCCAGGCCAGGAAGGCTCTGGCGGCTCTCTTGAGCTCACAGGAGTCAGGGAAGGTGCTCAAAGGAGAGAAACGCAGATGCAAACTGAAGGGCCCATGTGGATCAGCAACTGAGCGAAGTCACTGAAAAGTTGACAGTCCAACTGCTATGATTTTAAGAAAATATGCTAATTAGAAAACGATATCATAAGGTGTCTAGTCTTTAGAGCTAATATAGGAAATCAAATTAACGAAATTCAGAATTTATTTTGGGGGTTTCTGAACTTTCTCTGAACGTTCTGGAATTTAGTCAGCAGGCAGGTCAGGGAGACTGACCAATTGGCAGTATCCTCCTTGAGTATCCCGGTGGGCTCCTGAAGAATCTGAGAGATGGTGATGGGAGTCTGGAAAGTTTGGTTATAAAAGAAGTCACTTATGAGGCGCCTGGGTGGCTCAGTTGGGTAAGTGACTGACCCTTGATTTTGGCTCAGATCATGACCCCATGGTCATGGGATGGAGCCTTGCATCAGGCTCCATGATGGTGTGGAGCCTACTTGGGATTCTTTCTCTCTTTCTCTCTCCCCCTCTCCCCTGCTCATGTGCGTGCTCGCTCTCTCTCTCTCTCTCTCTCTCTCTCTCAAATAAAAAAAATTAATAAATAAAAATAAGCCGCTTAGTTTAGGCAATTACAAGGGAGAAAGTGTTCAGTGCACTTGATCCCCAAGCTTGTAAGTGATAGATTTGGCTCCATGATCTTACAGAGATCCTCTGCCTGTTTTGACAATTGCTTGTGAAAGCCTCCCCACCCTTGCTGCAAGGGCTCACTCAGGTCTTCTACAGCTGGCAAACAGACGAAAGCCAAAGACCCTTCCTCAGAGGTTTCAAGCTATTCCAGAAACCCACAGAATTCCTATGAACAACACATTGAATTTTCTGCCTGCTGAGTTCCAGGGTGAATCAGGCACAGGTTGGTGGGATCTGGGAGCACAGGGCTCTGTGGCTTTGCAACTTCCAAATGTGGAGTCCTAACCAGAGGACAAGAATTAGACAATAAAACTCTGCGCAGGCCATGAAGCAGGAACTCCAATTAGCCTTCGGGGTGAATTATCAGGCCCCAGGACCCTGGCTGAAAAGTCCCTCTGGCTCTAGAGCTGTTAAGGAGAATCTCTATAGTACAGAGAAAGTGAATTAGAGAATTTCTTCCTCAGGGAACTTCCCAAGCCATAAATACTATTCAACATTTACTGCTTTACAGCAGATCTGGGTCAAGGTGCTGACTTGTCGGCTATGAGGCATGGGGAAGTAAATGCCATTTGGAAGGCAAAAGGGCATTAGCCTGGTGGTACGTGAAGTGACTTGCACTTTGGGGCACTTTGAGGCACTTTGCAGGGAGACAGGGAAGAGGAGGGATTGGAGCAGTAGAATGCTCCAAAGTGCTGACTCCAAGGAAAAGGGGCCTTCCTGCCCCCGTTTATTCTGGAAACCTGGGGACCAGCTCAGTTCCTCATTCAGAAGATGTTGTTATCTCCATTCTTTTTGTCTGTGTTTCTGTTTTGGTCTCTGAGACCTTAATTTACTTTATCCCTTTGGAAAAAATCTGAAAGTACAAGACTGTTCCCAGGAGGTCAGAAAGTATATGAAGATTTACATGTACTGCCATGGCTTTTGGGCCCAGTTTCAAATAAGTAATTAAGTTAGCAGTCTTGGATTTCAAATATCAGGCACTCAATGCTACTTCTCTATTTGGGAGTCAGGGAGACATATCTGGCCAACAGTCTGGGGCCTCTGGGATTTCGAGGGACAAACATGTTGAAGAATCTTCTGATCCAGAGGGTTGCATCCTCTCTGCACAACTTCAGGGGCTCAGTCTGTGATCCTTTGCAGTAACAACAGCTCCCACACTGTGCTTTCTCTCCTCCCAGCCTTGGCCTGTGTCCATTCAGGCATCATCCCACTCCATCCCACAGCAGCTCTGGATAAGAATGGCTAGCATTTTCACTGCCCCCATTTTACTGAGGAGGAGCTGAGGCATAGGGAGATAAAGTTGCTTGTCTAGGGTCACAAAGCCAGCTCTCTGCCACTGCTTCCTCCCTGCACAGGCACCGTTTCTTTTTATCATTAAATCATCTCTCAGCCTTGCTTTTCCAGTTTGACTCATGGCCCAAGGGCCTTTTCACCTTTTAAATCATTTCTCTGGGCCCCAAACTCAAAGTTTAATCATAATAGTTAACATTGTTGAGTACTTACACTGTGTGAGATCCTTCACACTCACTGTGCCATTTATGGATGAGGAAACCGAGGCCCAGAGAAGATAATCACTTGCACAAGATCCCTGAGCTTGTAAGTGGCAGATTTGGCTCCATGATCTTACACCAATTCCCTCCTCTAAACATTTCCATGAACTATAAAAAGAATGTCTTATTTGTGATTCCACAGTATGCAGTAGCTCTGGGAGCTAAAACCCAAATTATACTCTAAAGTTGGCACAGAAAACAAAGGGCATTATTGTGGGGGTAGTGGTGAACAGCAGGGTGGCTACTAAAGTAGAAGCTTCATGCTGTGGAGAACTACAAACCCATGGTGATGGGGACGTAGTGCAAGGACGTAGATGTATGTGAGGAGGAGAAGGAGGGGTCTGATGGGGCTGTGAATTCACCTGGACCATCAACTCCCATGGTTCTGCAAGGTTTAATGTCGTAATGGTATACAGGTCATGAGGTGCTAACAGTTTCTAAACATCGGCTGACAAAATCCAAGGTTACCGTGGTGACTTTGTACATGGAGATTAAGGATAGAATTCAAGGCACATCACGCAAAAACAGTAGAGATAACTCTGTCAACTTATTGCATGTGAGATATACAAGAAAGAAAAATCAAAGAAAACATCCCCCAAATGGCCACCAGTTATATTGGTCTGCTCAAGCTGCCGTAACAAAATACCACACACTGGGTGGCTTAAATAACAGAGATTTATTTCTTGCAGTTCTAGGGGCTAGAAGTCCAACATCAAGGTGTTGACAGGGTAGGTTTTCTTCTGAGGCCTTTCCTCTTGGCTTGTAGGTGGCTGCCATCTGACTGTGTCCACACATGGCGGAGAGTGTTCATTCTCCTAAGGACACTAGTCCTATTGGATTAGAACCCTACCCTGTGACCTTATTTAACCTTAATTAACTCCATAAAAGGCCTCTATCCAATACAGTCACATTTGAGGCTGAGGATTCAACATATAAATTTTGGGGGCACACATTCAGTCTAACAACACCAGCTGAGTGGGATTGGTTTGAGAGGGAGGAAAAACCCAAGTAAGATTTGAATGGAGTCTCCAAATAAGGCTATCCTGTATATAACGAGAAATGTAGGAATATGGCTTAGGTTAGAAGTCAGGAAAAACCACTTAAAAATTTTCTAGATCTCAGAGTTTTTTCCCTTTAGTTATAAAATTGAGAAAATAATACCAACTCAGCCTATCTCACAAGATAGCCCAAGTGAAGCAAATAAGATAAATGAGAAAAAATTCTTTTGCAAATTGTAAGCTGAAAATATGATATTTTCATATGTAAAAGACATCTGGGAGGCAGAAGCAGAGAGATGGAGTAAAGTCTCCTTGGTGGGTGAGTTCTTGGGGGTTTAGAGAGAGGTGAACTGAGGATGATGGCGGGGCTCCGTGGTTGTCCACAAATGGGTAAAGAAGGACTAACAGTGGATGACTGAACAATCATGAAATGGAAAACCACAAGTACCCAGGACCACAGAAGACAGAGAAGTGGATGTTTCACAGACAAGACATGAGGAACAAATTCTAGAATGACTGAGAAGGAAGTTTGAGAGGCAGCAGTAGTATGGGCTGTTGAACAGGAACAGATGATCTTATCTTAGTCATGTATGATTCGGAGGGACCTCTCAGGAGGTGGTGGGGATGGGGCAGGGCAGCTCTTGCTGTAAATTAAAAAGAGGAAGATGAGAAAGAAATGACAACAGTGAGCCCAGTAGTACAGGGAATTAGGTGTAAGAAGATAAGCAAAAACATAAATGTGAATAGGTCATAGAATTAGTAGGAGGAGAGAGAACTGGCATTTGGTTGATCACTTACAAGGTATGGTGAACACAGTCTTTCACTTACAACTCAAAACAGTCCTACAGGCTTTCTTAGCCTCATTTTGAAGGTGAGGAGGCTGAAGCTGAAAGAGTAAGAGTAGTACAGCTAGAAAGTGGGAGGGTTGGGAGTCAGCCACAGTGTACATTTTAGTCCAGAAGTTCGGGTGGATGAAGTTTGAAGAGAGAAGGAGAAACGAAGAGAGGAAGAGACTGAAGTCACTGGAGGGAGGTTGGTGAAGAGCAATAAAAAAGGTGTCGCCAAAGAAAAGCAGACATGCATCTTCCCTCTCTGACTCAAAATCTTCCTCTGGCAATGCACCCCTTCACAACTACAGAGCTTGTGAATGTCCTCTCCCATCTGAGCAGTCACTTTCTCAGTTGCGCCTTTATCAGCTTCCTGTCCTTGGAATTCCATCCCACCCCTCTGGTCACTGATAACTTTGAGACTTTTTAGCCCCACTGACTACCTGCTCTTTCAACCAGTCTTTCTCTTGGCTTCCTGACATTGTATTCTTGACTGGTCTCTTATGGTTTGGCCAGCCTTTGTCAATCATCTTTCCAGGCCCCTGTTCTCTGCCTGCCCCTTAATCGTGGATGTCCCCGCAAGGTCCTGTCTTTGATACTCTTTTCTTCTCTGTTTTCACACACCTGTGAAGTGTGAGGTCATCCACTTTTCTGTGAGGTCATCCTCTTTTCTGTTCAGTTAGCATCAAGCACTGATGGCCCCTAAGTTCATCAAGCTCTCTTAGCCCCTCTGCCCCTGCTCTAGACTGCAAGGGGACAGTTCCATTTACATGTGTCACAAAAGCTTCAAACTCAAAATGTCCCAAATTGAACTCATTTCCCCCCGAACAGCATCTTCTTCTTATATCCTTTTTATTAGTGCAAGGCAACATTCTCCCCGCAAATACCTGAGAAGATCACCCGTTCCCTTGATTGTTCTCTCCTTCTATAACCAGTCCATCCGCAACTCTGGCCACCTCTTATTCTTCTTTCTAGCTCTCAATCTCATCCAACTATGTCCACCCCCTCTGCCCTGGACGATCGCAGGAGTGTCCCTTGCAGTCTCTCTGAACCTAAGCTTGCCAACATCCAAACTGCACTCCCATATGCCGCCAGAATCACTCATCTCAAATACAGATCTGCTTTCCATAATTCGAGGGCTCTCATTGCTCTCAGAGTAAAACTCAAATTCCTTAGTGTGGATGTAGTTCACTCTCAAATCACCCTTTGCTTACCTCATTCTCCCTTTCATGCTTCTCCTATACTGTATCATTTGCTGTTCCCCAAACATGCCATGTGCTCTCAGCAACCAGTCTTCATATACCTGCTCCCCTGTCTGGAACCCCCATTTCCTTTCTCTAGCCAACCTTTCCCCTTAGTACCATAAAAACTCCCGTGTTCCCCAAGGCCATTCCTATGGCCTTTCATTTGGATGGCCCTTCTCACCTTGTTTTATCTATTAACTTATCTGACTTATTCACCACCGTGGAGGTTCCTGTAGGTCCAAAATTGTATTTTTTTCTTTGTCAGATACACAGGATCCAGTATTTGTGGCTCAGGTAGAGACAGAACAGCTTTGTAACAGAGAGCTGGGAACTGGGTTTCAGCCCCATCCCACCACTAAATGACAAGTGATCTTGGACAAGTGACCTTGGGCACACACACTATTCTATGCCTTTGCCCTCTGGTTGTTCTCATCTATGTAATAGCCGATGCAGAGTACCTAGGGCTGTTTGAGGACTAGTTGAGTTAGTATGCATCAGAAGCTTTGCAGAGTGCCTACCACAGAGTAAACACAGTACAGGTTGGCTGTTGCTTATTTTGAATGAACAGACATCTGTGGCTTGAGGTGGAGGTGGCTGACAGAGGATGTGTCCTTTCTCAGAGCCCTTGGGCAGGTTTGGCCAAAGCAGGTAGCTTGAAGTGAGGGAAGTGAGGGTGCCTGATGAAATCAGACAGCCAAGAAGAGCCTGATGTTAACTTGACAGAAGGATTCTCAGTGTGGGAGTCAGAAGTCCCAGAGACAGTGGACAAACAGAGGACCCAGAACGTCACCTAGTGGCAATCCTGGAGGCTGCCGGCAGCAGGCGGGTCTAGCTCTCCTGACATGGTGCTGACAGTTTAGGTGCTGCTCAAAATCCCACCATGAGTTGCTTGTAAAGATGATGCAAGCAGACTGCACCGACCTTTATTCTCCAGAAGACTCTCTGTTCTTTAGCAGTTTATCACAATCTCACAGCATCCTGTAGTGCAATGTGCATACCCTGCCGGGTATATCTATATCAGTGTGTCTGAATGCCTCAGGCTTCAGGTTCCGAGACAGGTCACAGGCCCAGAACTGAAGGCGAGCACACTTATGACACACAGTAGTGCTGCCCGGGGTGGAGAGAGGGGGCACTCTGTGACAGGGTCTAATGATCCCCTGTGAATGTGTCAAAAATGTATTTTTTTTTAAGTATAGTTTTATAAGTACAGATGAAAATAATTTCTGTGATGTTTTGGACAGTTGCGACTTTGCTGTGACCATGAAAACATTCTAAGCATCAATGGAAGCTATTCATCCCCATCAGATTTATCTGGTCATGCAGCACACTTGGTTCTCTTCATAACTGAAATATGGAATCCCCATCTGCTGCTGCTTCTCACTGTTTCTTCTTTGTTGTTGGATCACCAGTAAAGCTGCAGGAGACAAAGCTCTAATTCTCTCCTTGTTCCGAGCCCCCTCTCAGTACAGGAAGCTGTACACACGCTCTTTCTCCTCTCCCGCCAAGGCGGTGGAAATTAGGCTGTCAATTTATTTCCTAATTTTCCTTGAATTTACCTCTTCATGTATTTCTCAGCTTCCTGTCACATACTTAATTGGTCTGGCTGATTTTACAGCCACATAGAGCAGGTAATTTTTTTGGTTTTCCTTTTTTTTTTTTTTTTTTATAGTCTAGTGAAAGGTTGAAGTGTGATGTGGTCAGGTATATTTTATATGGGCAGGAAAGAACAATCAAAATGTTTTAAAGGATTCTCAAGAGAAAGTGTTGAGCTAAATGGAATTTTGGATCTGAGCGGGTCCTGCATTTTGCCTGTGGCTGTTAGCTAAATGAGGCTTCTAGGAAGGGTATTAGCGTATTCTCTTTCTTTAGCTTTCCAGGGATTAAGATGCTCTTGGACTCAAACCTCCACTTTCTGTAGGTATTGTCTCCCAGCAGCAGAGGCTGTTCGCTAGCCATCGACCATCCCTGCTCCCCTCCATGCCCCTATAGGGTCCAGAACCAGTCCCAATCTCAGGCAGAGGAATGGAGGCAATTCTGGAATTCAGGGTTACCTTTCGGTTGATCTGATCCTGACTTTGTGCCATGACTCTAAAGTTGGGCATCTCTCCTGTCCCTGAAACTTGGTCTCCACCTTATTAGGGAAAATGGACCCCTGACTTGGCATCTCTGGCCTGAGTCTCTGTGTCCAAGGCTTTGTCCAGCCCTTGGACTCTCCAAGACCCAAGACCTCCAGGATGCAGCGCCTCCAGACTTAGAACCTCTAAGACTCAAAGCCTCCAAAATCCAGAGCCTCTGGACCCAGGGCTCTCAAATACTCAGAGCCTCCAAGATTCAGGGCCTGTCTGCACTGGTCAGGCCTCCTCTCAGGCCCCTAAACCCTCTCCTTGCATTGTGGCCTGGTTGTAAAGGGTCTTGCAGCTTCTGGATGGACTTCCCCATGAGTTCTGCCTTGCTCCCCAGTTGCTCGAGGAGTCCCTGTTGCTAGCATCTGGTTTTGGTCCCCCCAAGCCTTTCATCTGCCTGGTGGAACACTTATTACTATCTTTTTTAATGACCTCTTGTCTGTGGTTGTACCTGTTGGCTTCCATGCTCTGCCTATGAGATGAGACTTTTCTCAGCATCTGTGGCTGACAGTGTCCCTGAAGCCTAATGGACTGAGCCACCCAGGCACCCTTGTTGGCTAGTTTTTAGTTATTAAATTCTGTCAGTAATCAGTTAAATTCAGAACAATGGCTATGGTCTAAGAAAAAACAACCCAGAGAATTTTGTTTTCTCTTAAGTGGCAAAGACTATAATAGGTCACAGGATGAAGATCATACTAGTTAACAGACAGAGTAAAAGTACAATGATGAACAAGATGCCTAGTAAAGGGAAAGAAGAGAGTGCTAAAGAATTAGAAAATTTCATTCTGTTTTGTGTGAAAGCCATTTGCTTCTGCAGTCAATAGTTTGTCTCACTGCTTTGGGCAGAAGCTGCCCACTTCTGTAAATCAACAACTTCTGGAGAATTTCTACAAGTCTTTAGTTTGAGGAATTTCAAAGGAATGGACATCCAGTAGTTGGGGGGAAGTTCTGAATGTCTTTTTAATTGGGAGACATGAGTCCAAAATTTAAAATATTGGAATGATAATGCAGGGTCAGTTGTTAAAGATAGTAATAGGATCCTTCCCATCTGGGATCAAGAGAAGTTTTTCTTTGAGGTCTTTTCCAGAAGACCAAATATTTAGGTTTCTGATCAGATAGAGACTACTTTGGAGAATATTCCGGAAATGCAGCTTTCCTATAGTCATCACATTAGATCGCAATAGGATAGGATCAAAGATTGGAAGTAATTCCCAAATGCACAAGGTGGCTTGTTATGTACTCAGGAGGAGTAAAAGCTATTTTGTACATATACTTTTAGGGTCCGCAAATGAATTGCATCCTAATAACTTTGTCTTTTTTTATTTCAGACATTTCTCCTGTTTATCTCGACTATACATTCCTAGAATGTGCACATAAAGAGTGAAGGACTCTTAATCAGGTAATCATTCATTTCTTAAGAGAAGGAAAACGAAAAGGAGGAAATGAGAAAAAAAAAGGAAGAGGAAACTCCTTTAAATGAATATGACATTAACGCTAAAAAAAGACAATTATGTTCCCTCTTAGAAGAAAGTTTGTATATAGAAAAACAGATTTTTGGGGTGGCTGGCTGGCTTAGTCAGAGGAGCATGTAACTCTTGACTTCAGGGTTCTGAGTTCAAGCCCCACGTTGGGTGTAGAGATTAATTAAAAATAAAATCTAAAATATGAACAAACAAACAAAAAAACCCTTATTTTGAAATATATAAATGAATATGAGTGACATCAAAATTGGCTTAAGTCCTTGCCAATTTTGTCAATGATTAAAAAAAAAAAGAGCCAGCATTTATTAATCCCCACAGATGGAAGGAAAGGAAGGGGTTTCATCAACATTAAATAAAAGAATCTTTCTTTTAGCCGACTTCCTCTTGAAAGTTGCCTTGCTTTTTGTTTCTAGAGGGCCTCTCAAGTAAGCAATCTTGTTTATGTCAAAAGTTCCCCAAAGTGGCCATTACAATTCTGACTTATCCCTAGTGATATTGTGCCAGTTGCACGTGTGCTTTACAGGGAGGAAAAGCCGAAGGAAACCTCTTGGCCCTGGGAGACGTGCGGTATGAAGTTGAGCGGACCCCAGGAGAACTGTGGTGGTGTAAGAACAGTGCTCGTCTGCACTTCTGCCTCTGAAATTTGGGCAAAGGTCAACTGTCTCAAGTCAGAACTAAATAAACAACACAGCAGATCTCAGGGTCACAAAGATATGACAGAGGAAGTCATTCCAAATTTTGAAATGATGACCTTACACAAAGTTTATCCAAAGGACAAAATTTGTCCAAAGAATGTCAGTCCTTCTGAACACTTGGTCCCTGGGGCAGCTGGAAGATGGACTTGTGGGACCTTTCCTTGTCTTTTCCTTACAGACTTTTCCTCTGAGGGGCAAACAACACTCAAGACAATAGACAGGCTATACAATGCGTATTAGAAGTTTAGGAAACAATTGTCGCAATTTACTACATTTACAAGTCTGATTGGTAACTAGAATGTCTTGGACTTATCACTATTTTTTATTTTAGCCATTCTAATAAATGCGTAGTTCTATCCCATTGTAGTTATAGTTTGCATCTCCTTAATGGATAATGCTATTGGACAACTTTTTATGTACCTATATGTTATCTACACACCTTCTGAAATATCTCTTCATGTCTTTTACCTATTTTCTAATCAGATTGTTTGGTTTGGTTTGGTTTGGTTGGTTTGGTTTTTACTGTTGAGTTTTGAGAGTTCTTTATATATTGTAGACACTGGTCCTTTGTTGAATCTGTGGTTTGCAAATATTCTCTCCTAGTCTGTAGCTTATCTTTTCATCCTCTTAACAGAACTTTTTGCAGTGCAAAAGTTTTCCACCTTGATGAAGTTCGATTTATCAATTTTTCCTTTCATGGATCATGTTTTTGATGTTATATCCAAGAACTCTCTGCCTAGCTTTAAATCCCAAAGATTTTATCCTGTTTTATTTTCCCTAAAAAAGTTATAATTTTACATTTTGCATTTAGTGCATGATCCATTTCAGTTAATTTTTGTACAAGGTATGAGGTTTAGTACTGGATTTTGTTCACATGCTTTTTCTTCATTGATTGATTTGATCACATGATTTTTATCATTAGCCTCTTTGACATGAATTACATTGACTGTTTTTTAAGTATTGAACCAGGCTTGAATGCATGAAATAAACCCTACTTGGTCATGGTATATAATTCCTTTTGAATTATTGCTAAATTGTACATGCTAATATTTTGCTAAGATATTTTGGTCTATATTCATAAGGAATATTGGTCTGTAGTCTTTTGTTTTATACTGTGTCTGGCTTTGATATCAAGGTAATACTACCTTCGTAAAATAATTTGGGATATGTAGCCTCCTCTTCTATTTTCTGGAAGAGACTGCATGGAATTGGAGTTAATTCTTATTTAAATATGGTAAATTTGGGTAGAATTCTCCAGTGATACAACCTGGACTTAGAGATTCCTTTTACAGCTTTAAATTAAGAATTTAATTTTCTCAGTAGTTCAAATTATCATTTTGTATTTGGTGAGTTGGGGTAGTTTTTTTTTTAAGGAATTAATCCATTTCCCTTAAATTATCAAATTTATGCTTGTAGAGGTATTCATGGTATTCCTTTATTATACTTTTGATGTCCACAGTATCTACAATGGTGTCCCCTGTTTCACATTCTTGATAATGGTAATACGTTTATGCTCTGTTTTTCTTTTGTCTGTCTTGCTAGATGTTTGTCAATTGTATTGATCTTTTCAAATAACCAGTTCTTTCTTCCATTGATTCTCCTTGATTTTTGTTTTCTTTTGTTTTCAATTTCTTTTCTTTTCTTTTGTTTTCAATTTCCTTGATTTCTGCTTTTACCTTTATTACTTGCCCCCTTTTGCTTGATTTGGGTTTATTTCATTTAAAAAATCTAGCTTCTTGAGATGGGAGCTTAGCTGATTGTTTTAAAACTATTTTGTAATATATGCATTTAGTGTTATACAGTTCTCTCTTAGCAATGCTTTTGATATACCCCACAAATTTTGATATGATACATTTTCATTTTTATTCATTTCAATATACTATTTGGTTTCCTTGAGATTTCCTCTTTGACCCATGGAATATTTAGAAGTACACTGTTTAGTGCTCAACCATTTGGAGATGTTCCTATTATCTTTCTGCTGTTGATTTCTAGTTTGATTCCATTGTAGTTATGGTGCACACTGTGTATGGTTTCAATTTTTTTAAATCTTTTGAGGTTTGTTTTATGGCTCAGGATGTGGTTTATTTGGGTATATGTTCTGTGAACACTTGAAAAGAAAGTGTATTCTGCTGTGGTTGAATGGAATTTTTTTTATAAATGTCAATTGGTTCCTGTTGTATTTGAGTTTTTCTATACTCTTGTGCATTTTTGTCTAGTTGTTTTATTACTTACTGAGAGAGGGTTTTGAAATTATCAACTATAACTATGAACTTGTCAATTTCTCCTTTCAATTCTATCAGTTTTTGCTTCACATAGTTCGTAACTGTTGTTAGGTACATACACATTTATAATTGGTGTGTCTTTTGGGTACATAAACTCTTTTATCATTATGTAATGTCCCTCTCATAATTTTCTCTGTTCTAAAGTTTACTTTATCTGGTATTAATAGCCACTCCTGATTTCCTTTGATTGTTTGCATGACATACATGTTTTTCACCCTTTTACTTTCAACCTGCCAGTATTGTTATTTGAAGTGAATTTCTTATATATAGCATATAATATATATACATATATATGTATATATATAGACAGATATAGATATATCAGTCTGCCAATCTGTATTTAATTGGCATATTTATACTATTTATACTTATAGTAATTATTTATTTTTTAGGGATTAGTCTGCCATTTTATTCTATTTTTCTATCTGTATTATCTATTTTCTTTTTCCTATCTTCCCATTTGTTACTTGAACACTTTTCGGAATTCAGGTTTGAGTTATCTCTAGTGTTTTTGAGCTTATCTGTTTGTATAGCTTTTTAATGGCTGCTCTAGGTGTTACATTACACATACATCACCAACCACAGTTGATTGGCAGCCTCATTTTACCAACTCAAGTGTGGAAACCTTTCCTCCTTTGTGTCATTTTACCTTTTCCCATTTATTATGTAATTATACTTATCTTTAAAACTTCCCCTACATCAAAGCTCATCACATCAATGTTTGTTTCAATCATCGAACATAACTTAGACTCAAAAAGAGAAGAAAATCTTATTGTACTTACCTACATTTTTGCTTATCATGTTCTTATTTTCTGTTGTTCCTAGATTCCTTCTTTACTGATTCCTTTCTGATATGAGAACTTGTTTTAGTCATTCTTTTAGGATAGGTCTGCTGGCAACAAATTCTCTTAGTTTTCCATCATCTGAGAATGTCTTGACTTCTCCTTCATATTTAAAGGATATTTTTGCTGGATCTAGAACTCTGGATTGGTAGACTTTTCTTTCAGCACTTGAAAATGTTGTGCCACTACCTTTTGTCTTCTATACATTTTGATGAGACATCTGATGACTGGTAGATTTGAACTGCAGTATCAACATAAGCACTGGACCAAAAGTCTCCCAAGTTTGAGGCTTCAGCTTCAAAAAATAAATTAATGTTTATTTTGTATTCTAGAAATTTATCATGAAATATAATGGAGCATATCAGACTTTGTTGATATTTACTCAAGTTTCAAAGAAAAGCTAGTATTTCTCCTTGTTTCATTAAAACCTAGAAAGATGTAAATAGTGAGCAGGAAGTAACTTTTTGTGTCTATTTGTTTTTAATCTAGTGTGGAGAGAAAACTCATGCCCTTGCCTCTATACATCTCCATATCCTAAATGGAACCCAATGGCACCTTCGGCAGTAACAACAGCAATGACTGTTCAATTGAAAACTTCAAAAGGGATTTTTACCCCATCGTGTACCTGATAATATTTGTCTGGGGAACCTTGGGAAATGGCTTTTCCATATATGTTTTCCTGCAGCCTTATAAGAAGTCCACGCCTGTGAATATTTTCATGCTAAACCTGGCCATTTCAGATTTCTTGTTCACAAGTACATTGCCCTTCAGAGTTGACTATTACCTCAGAGGCTCCAATTGGATATTTGGGGACGTGACCTGCAGGATTATGTCTTATTCTATGTATGTCAACATGTACAGCAGCATTTATTTCCTGACTGTGCTGAGCATTGTGCGTTTCCTGGCAACCGTTCATCCCTTCCGGCTCCTCCATGTGACTAGCATCAGGAGTGCCTGGATTCTGTGTGGGATCGTATGGGCCCTTATCATGACTTCTTCAGTAGTGCTTCTGAAAAATGGCTCTGAGCAGAAGGGCAATGTCACATTATGCTTAGAGCTGAATATGAATAAAATTGTTAAGCTGAAGACCATGAACTACATTGCCTTGGTGATCGGCTTCCTGCTGCCATTCTGCATGCTCAGCATCTGTTACCTGCTGATCATTCGAGCCCTGTTAAAGGTAGAGGTCCCAGAATCTGGGCTGCGGGTTTCTCACAAGAAAGCACTTATCACTATCATCATTGCCTTGATCATCTTCCTCTTGTGTTTCCTGCCCTATCACATACTGAGAACCCTCCACCTGGTCATGTGGAAAGTGGATACATGTGAAGACAACCTGCATAAAGCTGTGGTTATCACACTGACCTTGGCAGCATCCAATACCTGCCTCAATCCTTTGCTCTATTATTTTGCTGGCGAAAATTTTAAGGACAGACTAAGGTCTACACTCAGAAAAGATCACCCGTGGAAGACAAAGTGCAACATTCCTATCTGCATGTGGTTCAAAAAGGAAACACAAGTTTAAGGGATTGTTAGGTGAGACCTGTTCTTGTATCCTTGCATCCACCTTGATTCACCCGCAGTCCCAAATGACGATGTATTTACATTATTTCCAACAAAGATCACTTCCTGAAATTTAATTGACCATGACTTCTGTTAATAAGTCCTACTTCAAACATTTTATTAGGTGTGTTTTCATTGTTTGAGTCTAAATGCGAATGTAGTAGGCAAAATGTCTACTAGTCTTGCAACCTAAAATGTTAGACTGGGAAAAAATGCTGAGCACACTGGGTGCTTCTTTTCATCAGATTCTGTACCAGATGTCTGTTCCATAAGCCATTCTAAAATAAGTTTAAGACAACCTCAACTTCCCCAGCTTCTCCAGCCCCTCTTCCATCTTCAATCCCCTAAGATACAACCAGGTTCCAGAGCTAAAGGAGGTTCCAGAGCAGATAAGAAAAACATCCTAAGAATTCAGTGAAAAGACTTTGACTGGGAAGAAGGTTCCCCTTTAACAAAGCAGGGTCAGGGTCCCAGTAAAGAACAGTGAGAGAAAAAGGGAGAGAAGGACTAGGGCAAAAGAAAGAGCTAGTGAGAAGTAGGAAGAGAGACAAGTTTTATTGTCACACAGAGGCTCTAGCACACTGAAGGCAAGAAGGTTCCTTTGGCTTCTTTCTTGCCAAGGAGCTAGAAAAGAAAGGAAGACTAGGAGGGGGAACCGAGGCATTACCCTAGGGGGTGGAGACGTTATGTGTGAAATAGCAGAGAAGAGGGGGTCAATTTTACTCTTGGGATTTGGGTTTGGACTGACTTCACTGCAGTTCTCAGTCCTGCACGTTAATCCATTGGGATGGGAGCCAGAATGGAGGAGGTTGCTCTAAGGGTTTTGTTGGGCACTGAAAGAGAGGGCGGGATAGAGGGTAAGTCATAAAGGTTGTCATTTCCCTGAAATTCTATTAATATTTTGGCAGAACATGAGTAGGATGGCTTTCCTTTTGAGGGAGTATAGAAAAGAACTGGATAGTGGGAAGGGGTCCTTTCTTTCCACTGAAACAAAGCTAGGGAGACTACCTCCCTGACCATTGTACCACCAACAATTGAATGCCCTCTCCATGCTGGGCAAACTTGTGCCAGGCTTGGGACATTCAGGAACCCCATTTAACCCTCACACTAAAGCCGTGTGTTTCCACTCTATGGATGAAGAAACGGAAGCTCAGAGAAATTAAGAAACTTGTTCAAGTTCACATAGCTTGTAAGAATTTAAAAAATCTCTGTGCAGAAGGGTTGGCCAAGTGCTTACTCTACTGCTCTTCCTACAAACCTCCAGGCAGATTGGTTGAAAATCTGAATAAGAGTTCCCTCCCCCACCAGGCACTACCCCTCCTCACTCTTGTGAGATTTTCTCTTTGGAGTTGTTGACTCCAGGCAGAGTAGAGTGTGGGAGCGAGGTGGTGTTCTAAAGTCAGAAAAGAAGCGAATGTCTGCATTGTAAACAAGAGCCCCAGGACCCTTCCCTTACTCTGCTGTCAGAATGCTGACAGAATAATATCCTGTCAAAACAGTAGACTAGAGAATTCTCTTATGGGGAAACCCAAGGAAAAGACTAACAGATACAGACTGTTGAGGATTCCTCAACACAGAAGCCATCATCTGCCTTATTATCTTACCTGACAGGGAAGCACCACACTGCAACTAATCTATTCAGAGAGCATCTAGTCAACCTGTTAGAGCCTTGCTCTTAATTATGAACAATCAATGACCACTACCCATGGGCAGGAGGGGAAGTTCCAAACATGAAAAATACCAACAAATAAATCAGAGGATAGATAGAGACGTTTTCAATATGAAAGGTCTCAACACTTTTATTACCCTTGCACTTTTTATTAGAAACCTACTGTGAGGATATGCTCCTCCAAAATAAGTGATTAAACCAAGATAGAGGAAAACATGACGTCTAGGAAACAAGGAATCCGGTACAGGAGAAAGGTGAACAACACAGGATGTTGGTGGTAGCAGAAAAACAAGAAACTAATTGATTTGAACTATCAATTTGGAGAGATTTACATTTTTCTTGAAGAACTTGGGACGAACTAGTGAAAGTACATAGAAAAGTAAGCAAGGGAAAAGACACTGCGGTCATTGAATGCTAGCAAAAAGAAACTTGTTTAAGAAAGGAAATATATTCATAGGACACTACATGGATCAGCTGTGAATAATGTTTATGCAGTATAATGCAAATAACTGTGATACAACTTTCTTGGGGAAATGAGAGGATATGTATGTGGGGGAGGAGTGTAAGAAATTTAGGTCCTCATCTTCCACCACAGAAAATGCATAATAACTAAAGCTAAAGAATGATAAAAGCTATATAAAAATGTTATTTAGCAATAAGAGCTACAGACCAGAAGAAACAATGAAAAGAAAGGACAAGAATGGAGGAGTTTGGAGTGAGAAGAAGGGTGGAAGTTTCTCTTCTCCTTTTAAGAACTAATCATCTAACTTGTAAATATGTATTGCTGAAATAAAAATTAAGTTAAAATTAAATTTAAGAATTCAAATTAATTATGTGGGTTTTGTTTGTTTGCTCGTTTTTTTAAGAAAAAAGACAGAGGGGCACTTGGGTGGCTCAGTCAGTTGAGTGATGACTTCAGTTCAGGTCATGATCTTAAGATTCATGGGTTCAAGCCCCACGTCTGGCTCTGCGTTGACAGCCTGGAGCCTCCTTGGGATTCTCTCTCTCCCTCTGTCTCTGCCCCCCCTGCTTGAGCTCTCTCTGTCTCTCTCAAAAATAAACATTAAACAATTGAGAAATACATATTAAAAAAGAAACAAGACAGAAAAGAAAGGCCACCAGAAATGGGCACTGAACACTGACAGAAGAAAGGAAAGCAGGAGGGGTACTTAGATGATTCGGTCGGGTAAGTGTCTGTCTCTCGATCTTGACTCAGGTCATGATCTCACAGTTGGTGAGTTTGAGACCCATGTCTGGCTCTGCACTGGCAGCGAGGAACCTGCTTGAGATTCCGTCTCTCTCTCTCTCTCTCTGCCCTTCCCCTGCTTGCACTCTTTCTTGCTTTCTCAAAATAAATAAATAAATAAGTAAACTTTATTTAAAAAAAAAAAAAAAGGAAAGAAAGGAAAGCAGGAAATGACTACACTTGGATTTGGGCCCCTGAGGGAGGCCCACCCAGCCCTGCCATGGGAGGGGAGACCCCTCTTGGGATGACTGCAGTCACTTCCTGGGATCAGAGATGATTTGGTATATCAGGATATTTTTTAGTCACATGTAACAGAAAACCTAACTCCAAATGGCCTAAACAATCATCTACACCTGCAGTAGGGTTAAACCCACTGAAATCTCAGCTGGGAGAAGACCAAAATGGCATTTGCAGAAGCCACATATTCTGTATTGCAAGTGAAGTGGAAAAGAACTGCCAGCCAGCCAGCCAGTCGTGCCCCGTGTGGCCAGTACCCAGGCAGTAGTCCCAGCAGCTGAGGAGAGTGAGGGATTGATGCACTGATGGGAGAAGGATGAAAGCTAAAACAAGAGTTTGCGTTGTAAAGTCATAGGGATTTTCAAAGGGTGATTAGACATCTCAACGACTCTCCAAGGTTAAGCCAGCCCAGATAAAGCGGTGATAACGGAGAGCACCCAAGGTCCTTGGGATGAATGGTCATGGAGGGGTTGTGAGTTCTTCGTGTCTTTAGACCTATGGTGGGTGTGCATGTGTGTGTGTGTGTGTGTGTGTGTGTGTGTGTGTGTGAGAGAGAGAGAGAGAGAGAGAGAGAGAGAGAGAGCACATGCTTAATGACTTACCTTTTCTTTTTCTAAGACTTTCCCTTTCTCTAGTCAGAGTGAAGCGTCCCATCTGGTAAAGAATGTTTCCTTGAGGAAGCAAACAAAATGGAACTCTTTATTTACCAAAGCGAAAGCCAAGAATGTCCTGAGGTTTTAGACACAGTTCTTTTTTGTTTGAGAGATTAGATATCCCCTCAAGCAAGTGCATAAATTGTTCAACTGGGAGAAAGGATTTTTGTTGTGTCAGCTTTAGTGGAATTATGATCCTGACACCATGCCGTTTCAGTGAGGACCTAAGAACAAATGCCATTATATTTCATAACTATTTTAAATGACCAATTCTCTGTTTTGGACTTAATGAGGATGACTTGCAATTTATTCTGAAGCAGAGATGATGTCCAACTGGCCAATAACAGGTTGGGGAGGGGGGAGGAGATTGACGAGGGCTTTCTTTAGAGAATTCATTTTTCTTCCTGGAAAAGAGCTTGAAAATAGAGACCCTGTGAGGTGGGGAGGGGGTAATGCAGGGGATATGGTGATAAGAGATCCTTCCCCTGAAAGGTTTTGTCCCCAAGTAGATAGAGGCAGCTACCTAGTGCTAATAAAAGGCACAAGGAGAATTATAACGAAAGAGAACTTGTTTAAAAAATTAGTGCGTATTTTAAAGCTGTAGTAAATAGAGTATGGCACTGACATAAGACTCCACAGAAGGGGCGCCTGGGTGGCTCAGTCGGTTAAGCAGCCAACTTCAGCTCAGGTCCTGATCTCATGGTCTGTGAGTTCGAGCCCTGCGTCGGGCTCTGTGCTGACGGCTCAGAGCCTGGAACCTGCTTCCAGATTCTGTGTCTCCCTCTCTCTTTGCCCTTCCCTTGCTCACGCTCTGTCTCTAGGTCTCTCAAAAATAAAATAAAAACGTAAAAAAATTTTAAAAAATCCGCAGAGATCTCAAAGGTACACAGCTTAGAATGGAGACTAGTTTACATGGGAGTTGGAAATGTCTCAGCAGGGTTAGCTGTATGATGTTCTGAGGAAGATAAGTTCTTTTTTTTTTTTAAGTTTTTTTAATTTTTGAGAGAGAGTGAGAGCGTGAGTGGAGGAGGGGCAGAGGGAGAGAGAGAAAGAGGATCCCAGGTAGATAGTGCAGAGCCCGACACAGGGCTCGAACCCACAAATGATGAGATCATGTCATGACCTAAGCCAAAATCAAGAGTTAGATGCTTAACCAACTGAGCCACCCAGGTGCCCCCTGAGAAGGCTAAATTCTAGGCCCAGGGATATCCAGCTCCTCCCTGCTCCCCTACTCTTGCTCCAAAGATTCCTGCATTTCAAGTGTGGTATGGATGTTGCAGGGCCCATGTGACATAAAAGGAAGCTATGGCCTGGGTCGGTGGACCAGAGGGGTCTCCCTGATGTGTTGGCTCATGTAGAACATCAGGACCTTTGCATAACCCTCAAGTTAGGGAAAAACGAACTCTCGTATAGCTCTCAAATTGGAGAACCCTTATAATGGCTAAGACTGAACTTCCTATTACGCTTGTGTGATGGGTGCTCAGAGTCTGAAGTAAATCAATTTTCTTAAAACTAAGCATGACACTTTCTTTATTCATAAGATCTTTCATACAAATAAAAATGCTTCAATTAAAGAAGAATAAAACTCTTGCCTCTGTTCTTACTCCCTACCTAGCCTAAGAAATAGAATCTTATTAGTACCACCACACATATTTATGTGTAAATATTTATATTTACCTGATTTTGAAGGTAACCATTATTCTGAATTTTGTGTTAATAACTCTTTTACCATATAAATGTATCTCCAAGCAAAATATTATAGTCAACTCTTGAACAACACAGGTTTGAATCCATAGGTCCACTTATATGCGGATTTTTTTCTATATACAGTACAGTACTGTAAATGTATTTTCTCTTCCATACAATTTTCTGAATAAGATTTTCTTTTCTCTGGCTTACCTTATTTTGAGAATATAGTATGTAATACATGTAACATATAAAATATATATTAATATCAATAAGACTTCTGGTCAACGGTAGGCTACTAGTAAAGTTTTAAGGGAGTCAAAAGTTATACGTGTGAGAGGTCGGCACCCCCAATACTCAACACTGTTCAAGGGTCAACTGTATTTAGTTTTGCATGTTTTTGTACTTTCTTTTAATGGAATAATCTAGTAACTATTTTTTTCCCATTCAGCTTTGTGTTTTTGAACTTCAGTCATGATACTGCTGCTGGTATGAATGTAACATTTAATTATCCATATTTCTGTTAACAGAGAGTTAGATTAATGTCATATTTTTGCTATTAGGAACAACGCTCCTACAAATATTCTCGTATGTGTCTTTCAGTGCACACATGTCAAAGCTTGTCTAGATAATGTACTTAGGAATGTGTTCATGATCAACCATTCTATGTAATACCCAACTCTCTTCCAAATTGGCCTTACCAATCCAACCCCCTGGCAGTGTACAAGAACTTCCAGGAATTTACCTCCTTGGAAGCATTCGAGATAGTTAGATTTTTGACCTGTTGAAACCTGGTGAGTCTCAAGTGACTTCAACTGTAGTGCTCAGATTTTACTGTGATTTTCATATATTATTTACACTTAAGGAGTTAACAAGCAATAAGCCCTCACAAAAAGAAACGTAAAGATTTTACTTTTGCCAAAAGAAAAATGGTAACAGATGGACACTCTGAAATGCAAGAAGAAATAGTGAACAAACATGTAGGTAAATATATGGGTAAGTCAGGAGTTTTAGGTTGATAACAAGGTTGACTATCATCTGCTTTTTGTTGTTGCTAATGAGAAGTCAGCTGTCCAATTCCTTTAATAACAGCTACCAGGGGCACCAGGGTGGCTCAGTCATTTAAGCTTCAGACTCTTGGTCATGATCTCACAGTTCGTGATTTTGAGCCCAAATCAGGCTCTGCACTAACAGCACGGAGCCTGCTTGAGATTCTCTCTCTCCCTCTCTCTCTCTCTGCCCCTCTCCCACTTATGCCTCTCTCTCTCTCTCTCTCAAAATGAATAAATAAACTTAAAAAAAATAGCAACAATTGATTAATGCTAGATACTCTTCTAGGAAATATGTGCGCATTTTTCATGAAATACAAGAAATTGAAAATGTTATTAATTGTATTTTATAGATAAAAAAATTAAGTTATAGAGAGGGAAAAGTCACTTGCCAAAATGTATTTACAAATGATAGAACACCTGTCAATGTGGTGTCAGAGCCCGTGCCCTTAGCTACTACACTTGCCACTTATACCTTATTTTCTTATGTACTCTACACCAAACTTGTAGTATGGTACTGCTTCATAAGCTAGTTGACTGTCTCCTGGTTGGTCTTGAGATCTTCTATCTTTTGTATTCCGAAATATTACTATGATATATATCATCTTTGCTACCTCTCATCCATGGTGATTTGGTATGTTTTGTGGTTTTTGACTCCTGACCCTTGTTCTTTGGAACTTTATCAGTGGGAATATTTTGAAGCTTATGTTAGCTCTCCTCCAGAGAGGTTTTATGTTTATTTCTGCCAGGTTCTTGGATGCATTCCAACCCTGGAACCACTTTATATTAAATTCACTACTTGATTTTTTTTTATGCCACATAACACCAAGACATAAGTCAGAAACTTATGGATATTACAAACAAGGAACAGGCTAATGAACCACCAACATAACCCAAAGAAGAAAATTCTAGTTCAAATGATGGTTTTATGGAAACCTTAGCCATTAAAAAGGGCACATGTTGGGATGATCACTGGGTGTTATATGTAAACCAATTTGAAAATAAACTATTATAAAATTAAAAAAAAAAAAGAAAGAGCAGAGTTTAGCAGACAGACAGTGAGAAAGGAAAAAGGGAAAGGAATAGCAGTTGAGGGACATTGATAAACACCCAACCAAATCTAGTGCTTTTTAAAAATTGTGACTCTGATGTGGACTGGTGGGCCTATAGTTCCCAGGAGGGGGATGGTAGTGCATAAAAGCCTGGGAAGCAGGTTGAGTGGGATCATGGAGGATTGCCAGTATGATTCAAGAGGCACTGGGAAGTCATGGGAGACTTCTGAGGAAGACTACATAATGACTGGAGCTATTTGCGTCTGAGGAACATTACTCTAGAAAGAACATGCAGACTAGATCTTTGATATATATGTATAGAACAATGTCCTGCAGCCAAACGGAATTTACTCTTGATTGTCCTCAACTGTACATGATTCATTCTGTCTTCTTCTCTGCTGGAGGAGATAAGCACACATTAATTTTATTAGGTTTGCCTGCAAGGAAATGGCGTAAGTCTTCAAGCACAGGAGCCATTCACTTTGAAAATTGCTGACTGTCTTCACCAGTCCTCAGATTGCCTCATGTTGGCCACTTCGAGCTTGTGCTCTTTAATTTGGACTGAATCAACCCTTAGCTTTTATTTATTTTTTTTTTAATTTTTTTAACATTTATTTATTTTTGAGAGACAGAGAGACAGAGCATGAACAGGGGAAGGGCAGAGAGAGAGGCAGACACAGAATCTGAAACAGGCTCCAGGCTCCGAGCCATCAGCACAGAGCCCGACGCGGGGCTCGAACTCACAGACCGTGAGATCATGACCCGAGCCGAAGTCGGCCGCTCAACCGACTGAGCCACCCAGGTGCCCCAAACTCTTTAGCTTTTAAAACAAACAAACAAACAAACCCAGACCTGGAAATTCTTATTGAATATATTTGTAGTCAGGCCTGATTATCTGTATTTTTTAAAAGCTTCACTAATGCTCCTGATGGCATATATTTTCAGATACTCTTTTCAGAATATTTCAGACCTCCCACTACCCTCCTTGGAAAAAGTCAAATCATTTTTTACCAACAGTTCTCCATTTCAAATCTGAAATAGCTCCTGAGTATCTGAGTTCTAGTGCAAGGGAAAATATAAATCAAACTTATAAAGGAAAGAGTGTTTTAACACTGAGTCAAATGAGCTGATACCTACCCTCAGCTCTTAACACTTTACAGCTATGTGACCTTGGGCAAGAGACTTAGATGTCTGTGCCCTGGTTTTTCTCATCTGTAACATGGGAATGACATACTTGCTCCATCTTGCAAAGTAGTCATGAGGACAAAATAAAATATGAAAACATATGTTGATCCTTTTGTATAAAACTCTACAGAAAGCAAACTATCATGTACTACTAGATATTCTGTCTGAATTGTGTTTTTATTAATTATTTAGTTTTAATTAATTATGAGTTGGTCCCTAATTTGTTCTTCAGGTTTGAATTTTGCTATTTTGAGTGTTCTGAAAATGGCATACTCATATTCCTACTTACAAGAATGTAGTGGGGCGCTTGGGTGGCTCAGTAAGCTGAGGGTCCGACTTCACTTCAGGTCATGATCTCACAGTCCGTGGGTTCAAGCCCCCCGTCAGGCCCTGTGTTGACAGTTCAGAGCCTGGAGCCTGCTTCAGATTCTGTGTCTGCCTCTCTCTCTCTGCCCCTCCCCAACTCACGAGTGCACGCTCTCTGTCTCTCTGTTTCTCTGTCTCTCTCTCAAAAATAAATAAACATGGAAAAGAATTAAAAGAATGCAGTGATTATGTTGAGCATAATGTAGCACCGGACAGTGGGGAGCCGGGAAGTCAGCATTAGCCCTTGAGAGGAGGGAGAAGCAAGCATCCCAGAACTGCCCCAGGTGACCCCCCAGGGGCTGTTGGAACAAAGGACTTTAATCCTCTGCTTTACAAGTGATGTCTGGAAGCCAAATTCATTATGAATCAAGGCAACTCTGGGTTCCTTAATCCTTCAAATGCAGACATCTATAAACAGCTTCATACATAAATATATTTTCTTATATCCAGAAATATGAGAACAAAGCCATAATCTCAAAAGTTAAAGGTTAGACTATCAAAGATGTGTACTAGAAATCAAGAATATCCCAAACCTGATTGAGCTCAGTCCTGACCACCTATTCTTTAGGGATGGTTGAAATTCACAAGCTTAAACTAAAGGTTAGGGGTTTTATTTTGTGTTGGCTTGTTTTCATTTTGCCACAAGGCTAAACGAAAGAGAAAGCCACAGAATGGTGAGGGCAGGACTACAGGTCACATACAAGACTCAAGGTTAAGGTCCTGGGAGGCAGTTTAGTGCAACAGGGCAGCCGTGGGCTTACAGTCTGGAAGTCCTGTGTCTGAACTCTGGCTCTGGAGTTCCCAGGCAAGGGAGGCAATGTCTCAAAATTTCAATTTTCTAGTTTGTAAACTGATTTACCTCACAGTGTTATGAAGATTACATGAGATAACATATGTAAAAGCAAATAGCAAAGTACTGGGTGCAGAATAGACCTCCCTGAGATGCTCTCGCCTAAACACCACCAGCCTCCATCCGTAAGCCAACTTGGACAAGTCACTTTGCAGAAAGTTTAAGTTTAGTCTGTTTGGGCTTCCCAGGAGGGAAGACTTTGGGTCTATTTGAATGATACTGTGGAGAAAATTTCTTCATTTTAATAATTCTGTGCATTTACCTTGCACTTTTGTTCCTGTAACCTGTGTGAAGTCAGGTACTTGTGTGGTCCAGTTATAGCGTGGAGGCACGTTCAAAGAAACACACCCTGGCAACCAAGGAGTAATTAAGCAATTAGAATCTTTAACACAAACCTTCAAGAAAATGCCCAAGAAGATTTGTTTTCTTAGCATACAGAAATCCATCCCCCACCGCCTGATCCTTCTCTTTGTCATTATCTCTCAAGCATCTGGCAGTGGCTCCTGAATCTCTCTACATCACCCTACTTGGCATTCTTAACAACCCTTACTTCCCTCCATTTTTTTTGTTACCTTGGAGTGATGCATAATGCTGTAATCTCATGTACACATGTATTAAATAATTAGCATTTCTTTGAACGTTAAATAATCAACAACCCTCCAAATATTCTTAGGCTAGGTATACAATAAATCAAGATATATCAATTTAATAAAGCAATTTTTAAAAAAATATTTAAACACTGCAAACCTAATCCACTACTTATAAGCGTTTAATTAAATTCGCAAATACATTAGAGTCGTGTAAATATTTTAATACCTTAAGAGACAACACTTAGAAGATTATAATGATTACAAAAATCAGTGCACTTACATTAAATAAGTAACAAGATTATTAACATGATAAGAAAAAAACCCTCCTTATTTAAACCTTCCCGGGGCGCCTGGGGGGCTGAGTTGGTTTAAGTCTCTGACTTCAGCTCAGGTCACAATCTCACATGGGTTTGAAGCCCCACGTCAGGCTCTGTGCTGACAGCTCAGAGCCTGAAGCCTGCTTCAGATTCTGTGTCTCCCTCTCTCTCTGCCCCTCCTCTGCTCATGCTCTGTCTCTCTCTTTCTCTCAAAAACACATAAACATTAAAAAATTTTTAAGAAAAATAAAAATGCGACACTCCCAAAATGCTTTCACAACTGTTTTATACACATATACTATTATGGAGACAAGTTTCTCATAAGCGGTCACACACACCTGTCCTTATATCCTTGCCAGTACAACACCTTATACATAATGAATGTCAGCAACTGTTTATTAAGTTGAACTTTGTACCTAAGACTTCCCCCAGAGCACTGGTGTGACCATCTCCATTTTACAGATGAAGAAACAGGGTCATAAACA
This sequence comes from Paguma larvata, assembly GCA_030068075.1. Taxonomy (NCBI): domain Eukaryota; kingdom Metazoa; phylum Chordata; class Mammalia; order Carnivora; family Viverridae; genus Paguma; species Paguma larvata. Next base: position 57,069,554 of record CM057839.1, read on the forward strand.
AGTTAAGGCATCTTGGATTCTGAATTATCCCGTCCCAGCCCTTCTGCAAGCAAAACCATGCTTCCCAGGAGTCAGAGGCAATTCTCCTCTCCAATTTGATGGTGACATAGGTCCTGGCCAGGCCTGCAAGAGGCCCAGTGATGCAATAAAGAACCAGAAACAGAAGGAACTCATTAGAGTGTATATTAGTCTGCTCAGACTGCCATAGCAAAATACCACAGACTGTGCAGCTTAAAACATAGATATTTATTTTCTTACAGTTTTGGAGGCTATGAGTCCAAGATTGAGTGCCATTGGGGTTAGTTACTAATGAGGCCTCTCTTCCAGACTTGTAGAGAGAGCTACCATCTCCCTGTGTCCTCACGTGGCCTTTTCTCTGTGTGCACAAAGAGAGAGACAAAGAGACAGAAACAGAGACAGAGAACTCTCTTTGGTGCCTCTTCTTTTTATAAGGCGCTAGTCCTATCAGATTAGGGCCCTACCCTTATCACCTTAATTACCTTCCTAAAGGCCCCATCTTCAAATATAGTCACATTGGGGGTTAGGGCCCCAACATAAATTTTGGGGATGACACAGTCTGGTTCATAGAAGAATACAATACATCTGAGACAACATGACCCTTCTTGGCCCAAAGGTTCTGGCCCCCTTCTCATGACAGATTCCTCTCTCCTCATGGGCGATAGGAACTCAGATCCTGGGGTACACCTCTGGGGAAAATAAAGGCGGTGTTAGGAAGCTTTGTCCTTTGTATTCTTGATCTTGTACATAACCTTCCCACAGATTGTTAGTTGGCTTGTGAATGAACTGAAGGGAAGTATATGTCAAGAGAGTCCAAATCATCACTTTTGCTGACCTTTAGAAATGAGCTCTCTTAGGAAAACTGCTTCAAGAGGCAGTGTGGTACAACATAAAGAGTGTTACAGCTGGAATCAGAAGTCCTAGCTTCAAATCCCAACAGCTTATCATGGTTTATAAGCTCCCTCATGATCAAAGCTCTGGCTCTCCCCATCTCACCCTTTACTCCCTTCTCTCTTACTCCTTCCAGCAATGCTGGCTTCCTGCTTCTACTCAAAACTAACAAGAATGCTCCCGCCTCAGGGCCTTTGCAACAGCTGTTTCCTCTGTCTGGAAATCTCTCCCTCAGGCATTCACTTGGCCCATTCTCTTACTTCATTTACTACTTTACTTTAACACTGCCCCTCCCAGAAAGCTCTGCTCTGATCATACTATCTAAAATGGCTCCCACTCCTCCCTTCCATCAGGTCTATCCCTAGATCCTGCTTTATTCCTCTTTATAATATTTATCACCATCTCACATTATTGTATATATTTATTTGTCTGTGGCTTGTCTTTCCCAGTAGATTGCGAACTCCACTGGGGCAGGTTCATTTAGTTTCCTTCACTGCTGTGGCCCATGCCGCAGAAACCAAGAAGTGACTCGATACAGATTTTGAATGAATGACTGTGAATGAATGAGCACTTAACCTTAGTTTTTGCTTCCCTAACGTGGCTCTTCCTTACTCAGGCCCGGCCCTCAGGGGCCTCTGTCCTGTCCTTGGCCTCATGGGCACTGGTGTCTCGGTGGACCCCACGGTGCCATCACCCTGTAGCTCCTCTAGCCACGCTGGCTTTCGGCTTTCAGCTTTCAGCAGACGGTGGGAGGGGCCAGGCTGCCATGAGTACATGAGAGTTTCCAGAAAAGACATCCACCCTGAAATGGTACAGAGGGTATGGGTGAGGAAGAGCAGAGTGGCTCAGGGCCGGCTAACATCTTAAAGGCTGGGAACAAAATGGGAAATTGCATGAGAGTGACCTTGCAAGAAGAAAGGTTGGGAGGGGTTTGCTAAAGAGAAAGCACAAAGCAAATTTTGTGCCCAAGATAAAAGTGTTTCTGGGCTAGCGGCAGAAGACAGATGAAGCAAAGGAACCTCAACAGGCCCAGCCTGTCGGTGCAGAAAGGAAGAGAGTGCACGCACCGTGAAATAAGGCCGGCTCACTGCCCTCTCCCTGAGGACTAGAGCAGCTCCTGGTGTATCAGAGGTGCCTGGTGAATTTGTAGTTTATTTGAAGATGTGTCCAGAGGGCACATTGTAGGGGTGTGTGTGGTGAGACGTAGCAGAGGGGGCTCGTGAGAAAGACAGCGACCACAGACAGCTTCGAATGAAGAAGCTACTTTAAAAATTCATCAGGAATGAGATGGAAAGCCAGGCAGCCACAGGTCACTCTCTGGTCCAAGCAGTAACTAGCGATGGGAACCTGGTAAGCCACTTAATTCTTTTGTGTCTTATATTCCTCATCTGGGAAAGTGAGTACAAATGCTATTTACTTTGTAGATTGTATCTGAATTACATGCAAGAGAGCCCAGCATGGCCCCGGCGCATGAAGGTGTTCTGTTGTAATGCATGGAGGAGAGAGGAGGGAAAAAGAAGGGGCTAAATGGACAGGTGACCCTGGACAGGGAGGGAGCAGTGGGTCAGGACGGAGGATTCGGGGAGGGTGGACAGAGGAAACTTCTGCCTTGCTGCTGATGCACTGACCTCTCTGGCTGGTTTAACACCCTCCACCCTCCACGGAAGACGCCTGGGGAAGCCCTGTGCCCACCTGGGCAGACACAGGGCAATTAAGGCCCATGGAAGTCTCACAGGTCTCTGCAGGAAGCAGTAGTTCGTTAACAAGGATTCATCAGGCTTGGATGCCTGCTGGGGAGGAGATGGAAACACAGTAAATGCGTCTCATCATCAAAAGCAGGAAGGAAACGAAACATTTTGGAAGTCACTGAAAGGCAGATTTTATGTAAATTTGAAATAAAATGTCTACTTAACCAGTTGCTCTCTGAGTGACTTCTTGATTTTGTATGTTCAGGAGAGATTTCACCTTGGCATACACTAGAAGGTCAGGAGTTGCTACCCAGAAGTTTGGAATGAACTCACTCAGTGAACAAAGTAATCACTCTCCCTTATTGAGTGCCTAGATCAAACCTATTTTCATAGGACACTAAGATGTTATTTGCATTTTTTATTCTCTTTGAGGACTGTACAGAAGAGTTTTCCTGGAGGGGCGCCTGGGTGACTCAGTTGGTTAAGCGCCTGACTTCGGCTCAGGTCATTATCTCATGGTTCATAGGTTCGAGCCTCGCATCGGACTCTGTGCCGACAGCTCGGATCCTGGAGCCTGCTTTGAATTCTGTGTGTGTCTCTCTCTGTCACTGCCCTGCTCGTGCTCTGTCTTTCAAAAATAAATAAGTAACAATTTTTAAAAAAAGAAGAGTTTTCTAGAGTCTACATAATGTTGATATCACAACAGTCTGCATGAGAACTGTATGCAAATGCCAGGTAATAAAGAGATTCGCAAAACTGGAGAACACGGTCACTCTTCCAGCATTTTTTAAAATTTTGAAAATACAGTTATTTTTCATAAAAGCATGTTCTTTTAAAGTTAACATGTGATGGGTTCACTGTTGTCATTTTTTCTACTGAAATAAATATTTTAATAAGAAATTTAATTGAGAATTAAATTTCAGTTTTTAATGTAGTAAATACTGATTGATAGAATGTGCATAAACGAAAGCTTTCTGAGTCATAAATAACTGGTAAGAGTGTAAAGGGATTGTAAGACCAAAATGATTGCAAAGTGTATGAGATCGTGTACCTACCTACCTTTTCTGTACATTATCTTTAGTCTGAAGAACAGACCCTCATATAAAGCCTTGATTTCCAGCATACAGAAGATAAAAAGGAGAGGAGCCTGGGAGGCTTAGTCAGTTAACCATCTGACTCTTGGTTTCATTTTGGCTCAGGTCATGATCTCGCAGTTTGTGAGTTCAAGCCCTGCGTCCGGCTCTGTGCTGACAGCATCCAGCTTGCTTAGGATTCTGTCTCCCCCTCTCTCTCTGCCCCCCTTTTGCTCACTCACATACATACACCCACACACACAAACACACACCACACCACACACACACACACACACACACTCTCTCTCTCAAAATTAATAAACATTTTTAAAAAATGAAAACGAAAAGGACCCTCAGAGAAAACAAAACCCACACCCCTAATAAGAGACAGATCTGGGTTTGCACATGCTCACTCTCTGCTACACTCACTCTTCTGCACTGCCTCCTGACATCTACTGGAACGAAAGGACATTTTATGTCAGAGAAAGAAAACCACAATTACTATCTGCAAGAGGCAAACTTCACCCTCCAATGCTTTCTGAAAAATATTTTCTGCATAACTTTGTCCCAAGAGAAGGAAACCAACTTAGTTTAAAAAGGCATTTCTCTATTTCCAGGCCAGGCCTTGGAAAGACCTGGGCCACCACATCTGCACAGCACCCTCTGCTGGCCCATCTCTGCTCCAGCACTGCTTGGTCTGGTCTGGAGGCCTTAGTCTGGTTCCCACTAAAGGGGAGAGCCCACAGGTACTGCTGGCTTCTTAAAACCGTTGGAAATTCCTCCAGTGGCAACCAGTCTTTTATGTGACTGCACAGAGCTGCCTTCCACAGTGAATCCTTCCTTGGAACCTCTCTTGGTTCGTAGGTCCCTTTTGCTGCGTCATTCCCCTACATCCAGAGCTCAAAACACTCAAAGGATTGCTCTTGTCTACACTTGTCTCTTGAGGAGGAAGCCTGGCATGAGGTTCGGACCCACACAAACCTAGATTTGAATCGAGGCCCTTCAACCTGTAGCTCAGCAAGTTACTTAAACTTTAGGATCCCCACTGTTTTCATTTTAAAAGTAGAAATGTTCATATTTAGCTTGTAGGGTTATTTCAAGCCTGAGGTGAGAAAATCAGAAGTACTTGGCCCAGGGCTGAATGATCAGTGCTGGTTTCTGGTTCCCCACTTCTTCTCTGGGCTGCAGAAAGAGTTGTCACACTGCCAAAGGAGTCGCTGTCACTGAGGGTGGCCATGGGCTGCATGCAACTTCACCACAACCTGGTCACCCTCTGGTCTTCGCTCACGGATTTAGCTGCCACCATGGACAGGCATTCGTGTGGCTCAGGATATAAAGTTGGAATGTTAGGTCTCCTCTCCCAAGGAGCTTACTGTCTAGTGCCATAAACTTTACAAGAACATAGCTCACATCACCCTTTCCTTAAAAGACTTAATTTTTTTTTAAGGCATCTTTAGGTTTACAGCAAAATTGAGCATAAAGTACAGGGATTCCCGAATCTACTCCCTTCCTTCAGATTTGTATGGCTTCCCCCATCAACATCCCACCAGGGCGGCACAGTTGTTACCACTGACGAGCCTACATGGGCACATCATAATCACCCGCAGTCCACAGTTCACTGTAAGGCTCACTTTCACCGTTGCACTTTCTGTGGGTTTTGACAAATGTGTGGACACTAACTGCATGATACTACACTAGAAGCAGGGGTCAGAGTGAGAGAGAGATCTGAAGCTGTTACGTTCCTGGCTTTGAAGAAGGAGGAGGAGGCCATGAGCCAGATATGTAGATGGCTTCTAGAAGCTGGAAAAGGCAGAGAAATGATTCCTCCCTAGTGTCTTCAAAAGGAACACGGCCTTGCCTTCATTTTAGTCCAGTGAGACCCACATCGGGACTTCTGATCTATAGAACCAAAAGAGAGCAAAAATCTATGTTCGTTTAAACCACCAGGTTTGTGGTAATTTGTTACAGCAGCAATAGGAATTGAATACTCAGAGGAGTATGTACCTCTGGGGATCAGAACAGCCCAGCTGGCTGGAATGGGAGAACAGCCGAGTCTCGAGAAGCAGGAATCTCACTGGTGGGGCCTACAGGGCACCATTTTATTATCACAGATACCGTTCACACCATAAGCTCATATTTTTTTGCATTTCAGCCATCCTCAAAACAAGGCATCTGTAGCACTAAAATGATTCCATTCTGTATGAAAGGGGTTATTTATCACATTATCCTATTTGAAGTGATTATTGTCATTCATCGAATTGAATTTCATTAATTTTCATATTTCAAGGGCCCGAGAGCTGCTAACTATATCACTTGGCCAATAGCTCCATAAAACATTCTGTGTTTTTCCCTCTTGCATTTATTTGCATCCTTAAAAGGCTATATTTACTTCTCCGAAGCAAAACTGCTCTGTGTGCCAGGCCATATTGGCAAACTCTCTGGTGGGAAGAGAATCGTCTAGGAAAACACAGATCAAGAATGCGTGGCAAGCAGATGAACAGTAAGAACACTGTTTCGGCTGATGGAAGAGGGTGGAAGAGTGAAGGCATTCCGGAAGGGAACAGACCATGTGTTTGCCTTGAGACTCTGCGAGCTTCCTGCAGTTACAGCCGGGCTGCCCAACGGCAGAGCAGCAACAGTAGTCACCAGCAGCTGCCAACAACTTCTAAGGTGCTTTCCACTCTGCAGGGGAGCCTATTGCTGAGCTTATTTGTCTGGGGAAGTTGCAAATGGCTTTTTCATATTTGTTTTCCAGTGACCTCAGAGGAAGCTCATGTCTGTGAATGCTTTCATGCTAATCCTGGCCATTTCAGATCTCCTGTTCAGGGGCACGCTGCCTTTGAGGCTAGCTCTGACCTCGGGGCTCCATCTGGGTGTCTGGTGACCCAGCCTGCAGGATCATGTTTTATTTTTGTGAATCAGCAGAGACGGCAGGACTTATTCTCAGATGGGCCTGAGGGTAGCACTAGAAAGTGCTTCAAAACAAAAGGACAAGGCTATCGCTGGATTTACCCGATATATAATTAGACTGATATCATCATATGACATATTATTATACTTACCTATAAAATGTATGTGTCTCTTTACATATATACGCACTAACATGTAGAGAATTTAAGGCGAAATTTCTTTACAGCTCCAGCAAGATTCTGCCACCCACATTCGGTAACCTGTGATTAGTACTCTGATCAATAGCATGATAACTGTAAACTGATATGACCTCTGGACTCACCCTACACTTTGAAATATCCTCTACAGGTGCAATACTGATGCAGGCTTTCCCACATTACAAGGCATTTTCACATGCATTACTTCACTTGACTCTCACAATAGTCTGGGTTTAAAGTGAGGAACCTAAGAGTAAGAGGGTAAGTAAGGTGCCCGAGATTATAGACCTACCAGCAGGTGGAGCTGAAGTCAGAAAATAACATTTGCTATTTCTTCGGTCTGGTTACACCTTTTGGGAACTTTCAACTATCAAGAAGTTATGATGATAATGAAAAGAGTGAGTATCACTGACTTAGCACATACTGTCTGCCAGGCTCTGCACTGGGCACTTCCGTGCACTTTTCAAATGATCCTCCTGCTCACTTCATGGACAAGGCATCTCAGACTCAGAGACGTGAACCAACAAGGCTGAGGCCACACAGCTCACATCCGATAGAGCCAAGTTTTAATTCTGTTCTGACTCCAAAGCTCATGCTCTTTCCTTTTGACTATGTAACCTATCTGCACGGTCAGTGCAAATTTAAATCAATGTTGCTACCTTTTGTACCAGTATTTGCATCTTGCAGCTTGTCTAGGTAGAGAACCAAAGGACTTGTTTCCTGTTAAAAAAACAAAAAAGGCTCCAAGCCTCAGGAAATAGGTCGGATGGAGAGTCTAGGGGTGAGTGGACAGCTGCCTTAGTGTCTGTGAATCACACAGATTGCTGGCCAGCCTGAGGCTGCTAGCGGCACAACGTCAGCTCTGGGAGGCAGAAGAAGCTCTTTGAAAAGTGTTACATCTTCCGGTAGGAGGGAAACCATGAGTTCTAGAGGCAGAATGCCAGAGTTGGAGTGGCCCTGCTCATTAGGAGCTGTGTGGTCCTGACACCCTCCTTACCCTCTTGGGGACTCTGCTCTCTTCCTTGGAAAATAGGGATTAAATTAGGTAATGTTGGCGGGGGGAGGTTGCAAGGGAAAGTATTCTTATGATTCCCTTCTAGTGAGTCAAGTCTCCTTTTGCCGTCTCTGAGTGAGCACTCTGGGGGACACCGTGGTGACGGCCAGGCAGTCACACAGTGAGCAGCTTTCTCATGCTGCCTTCTGGAGGGCTTTGTGCCGGCAATACATGCATCATTTCCTGCCGGAGTTTCCAAACCTCTTCACCAAGAGGCTCCCTTACACGAAATAGCTGTTGTTTGTGTTAAGAAATGACTTTGCTAGTTTCAGGGACAGTTCCGTTTCTACAGGCCCCAATGACAGGGAGAAGGAAGGCTGCCTGCAGATTTTCAGGACCCCAGGGACAGGGGGCCACACAGTGTGAGCTTCAGAGGTGGTCGGAGTTTCCCAGCGGTAGGATCAGCCCTGTCGGCCTCACCTCTGGAAGCCTCAGTGTTCTTATTTACATAATGAAGTTAACAGTTGCCACCTTTTGGGACCCCTGTAGGGACTGCAAGTAATGTGAAAGGGCAAAAGTGCAGCAGATGAAGGAAGGCCGTGGGAGAGGCTCCTTACTGGACTCTGTCCACTCTGGAAGAGTCACCTGAGCCCACCCTGTTCAGATATTTCACCCCGACTGGACAATATATGAAGATGACAAAGAGATTTGCCCAAAGATGGCCGAACCTGTCTGTACTAGTGAGAACAATGTTCAGACACTGCTGTGTGGCGACCCCTACTGGATTCTGGTGTCTAACTCCTGTTTATCCTCAGGACTGAGGGACTGCCCTGGTGAATCAGAGGTCATTTAGGGGCCCCCACCATAATGTCTGAAATGTCTACTTCCCCCTTCAGAGCTGGTAATTCTGACTTTGTTTACACAATTGCTGAAAGTGTAGTTTTTAAGTCCTGCATGTTCATCCAAGTGATTTCTGCAAAAGGCTTTGCTCCCCCAGCCAATGCTATGTGAACGCTGGCTGCCATTCTTAGGCTGGATGGACATAGACCCCATTTGGCAGAACCATGGCACTTTTTGAGAAACAGTGTTTAAATAATTTCTGGGAAGCAGCATGAACGTTAATCACTTCATATCCAATTTTCAGTGGTTTCATTACAGTCTGTATGACTTTGGCCTCGAGGTTAAGGAAAGATGAAACAGGATGAAGCAATTTGCCCTGAGATAATGTCTATCATTCAGACACATAAGTGAGCCAGGGCTATGTCCTGAGCTCTGGTTACACACAGAGAGCTGTGCTAGGCAAGCTGGTGTATACATATCTGTAAGGTGTGGTTCCTGCCCTCAGGAATCTACAATAGGGTGTGGACGCAGGCGAAACGTGCTGAAATGGAGAAGGCAAATCTGATCAGTGTTTGCAGTATGACCAGTGAGAAATAAATCAGTGCATGTACAGGTTCAGAGACGGTACCTGGAAACTAAGAATTAAGTGAGGGGTATTCAAGAATCTACAGGAACTGAGAAAACCAACATCAATGTGGAGAAGCACTCTGGGTGGAAGCAAGAGCCAAGTGAAGGCACATAAGTGAGAATTTGCCCAGTGTGTTTAGGGCATGGAGAGTGAACTAGCGTATGTGTTTCATTTCTTTTAGAAGAGTGGGAGTCAAGTTTGTAAAGATGAATTGGGGTCAACGAAAAGGAAGTTGAATTCTAAGCTGGGGAGTTTGGGCTTATTTCTTTAGGTAGTGAAGTCATTGAAAGTCTTCATGCAGGTAAGTGGCATACTGAAAGTGGTGTTTTGGGAAGTGATATTGGCGGTGGTATGTGTGTGTATGTGTGTGTGTGGGGGGTCATCAAGTAGGAAAAGAGGAGCCCCAGGTAGAGAGTAATGTGAGGACTACTCCCAAGAGCTGACATGAAATCGTAAGAATCTGAGCTAGAACACCCAAGGAGGGAAAGAGGAATAAAAGTCAAGTTATATGTAACTTGTAAGGCAAGTTGATATGGACTTAAAGAGATGACAGGAGAAACAAGGGCATCATAGAGTGAAGGTGGAAAATTGGAGCTTCTTTGTGGGCATCGAACTGCCTCCTTAACCTGGTTAAATTTGAGGTCTGGTGACATAAGTAGCAAGTGAAAGGTGAAAATGGCCAGAAAGCTACTGGAGATATGAGACAGGGATTGAGAATGAACTCTGGGCTGCAAACATGATTTGGGTGGCACTTGCATAGAGTGAATGGTGAGGTTATGTCGGTTTTTCTCCAGGTTGTGTGTGCCTGTGTGAGATTTAAGGCAGAGGAGAAGACTGAGGAGATACTGAAAGTCTTCAGAGAGATCAGGGAAATCGAAGGAGCAGGGAGGAAAAGCCAGGAGGCTGGAATGAAGAGAACAGGCCAGGTGTTAAAAAGGAGGGCCCCACCGCAAAGCATGCTGGGCCCTTCACAGCAGGATAGGGAGCAGGTGGGGAGAGAGAGGGTAGGAAGTCGGGGAAAAAAAAGGCAGGCTCTGAACTATTCTGGCTGTGAGGCTGGCCTCCTCAGAAAGGGAGCCCAGAAGTTGTGGCGAATGGAAGACTGGCTTGGCTAACAATGATATGAAGGTGTCCAAGCAGGTTGGGTGGAGGCAGGACCCACGGAGTAAGAAGGATGAACCTGAAGCATCTGGGCATCAGAGAGTCTGTCCAAGAAAACAGGACCCCAGAAAGAAGTGGGGAGTATGGATAGGATCGGAATTCCAGTCAGAGAAGAGCCGGTCACAGCCCAGGAATGACAAGGTGTAAGACTATGATTTTGTTTCCTAAACCCCAATGGTTCAGAGGTGCTTCAGGATCTGTTAAAGGAACAGAGAAGCTCCACACTGCCCACTTCCATTCAACCTGAGAAGGTCTCTGTGTTTTATCTATTGAGTTTTATGATAGGATTTAATTTGAGAAAAAGGTTCCAATACAAAAATAAAGTTTTAAAATCACTGGTGGGGGATCTGGCCTACCAGAAATAAAAGGAGAGGCATTACTATTGGTAGTGACAAAAAAACTCGAAATGATGTGAAAGTCCATTAACAAAAGAACAATTGAATAAACGGTGGCATAGATATTGTACCTGAAACACTGTAGCCATTAAACATAATTAGCTAGACCTATGTGTATAAATTGATCTAACATCGGAGTGAGGTCCAAGGTGTGTTAAGGGTTAGAAACAAGTTTCACAATAATGCATGTGGTATGTATACTTGTAAACAAATAAAGGTCAACAAAAAAACCCACCTACTCCCTCAAATCCAAAGAAACAGAAACCCATATGTTTTTGTTTGGGTTGTTATGAAAGATAACAAAGTTTACACAGTAGACTTTGGCTTTTTCAGGGGCTGGAATTGAAAGGAGGTAGTAAGTTATCACATTTTTAAGAGATATTTTTATATTGGGTAAGTGGTTACTCTGAGCCAGTATTTTTCCTTTTATACTTATTTCAAAATAACTATAGATTCACCAGAAGTTGCAAAAATAGTACAGAGAATCCTGTGTTCCCTTCATCTACTTTCCTCTATAGTAACATCTTATGTAATGAAAGTCCAATACCAAAGTCAGGAAATGGACACTGGTATAATCCATAAACAATATTCAGTTCTCACTAGTTTTACATATACTGGTGTATGTGTTGTGTGCATATATATATAGTTCTATGCAATTTTCTCACACACCTAGATTTGTGTAATCACCAATCACAATCAAGGTTACCAGGGGCACCTGGGTGACTCAGTTGGTTAAGCTCCCAACTCTTGATTTTGGCTCAGGTCACGATCTCCCAGTTGGTGAGTTCGCACCTCATGTCAGGCTCTGCACTGACAGTGCTGAGCCTGCTTGGGATTTTTTCTCCCTCTTTCTCTCTCTGCCCCTCCCCACTCACGTGCTCATGCACATGTGTGCTCTGTCTCTCAAAATAAATAAATTTACACCATAATCCCACCACCACAAAGATCCCTCATGCTACCCCTTTATGGCCACACCCATTTCCTGCCCCTCCTCCCATGGCCTGATACCTGGCAGCCAGTAATCTGTTCTCTACTTTTTAGAATTTTGTCATTTCAAGACTGTCATATAAATGGAACCTGAGGGTATATAACCTCTTGAGATTGGCTTTTTTTTCCTTCAGTATAACTTCCTTGAGATCCACTGAAGTTGTTGCATGTACCAGTAGTTCATTCCTTTTTATTGCTGAGTAGTATTCCCTGGCACAGATGAGCCACGATTTGTTCAACCATTCGCCCCTTGAAGGATACATGGATAGTTTTCAGTTTGGGACTATCACGAATAAAGTTTCTGTGAACCTTTGTGAACACATTTTGTGTGGATGTAATTTTTCATTTCTCTGGGATAAATGCCCAGGTTTGGGATTGCTGTGTTATAAGGTGAGTACATGTTTAATTTTACAAGAAACTGTCAAACTATTTTCCAGAGTGACCGTACCATTTGCATTCCGCCCAGCAAGGTACAAGTAATCCAACTACTCGGCGTCCTCACCGACATTTGATATTATCACTATTTTGCCTTTTTAGCTGTTCTAACAGGTGTGTAGTGATACTCAATTTGCATTACCCTGTGGTTAATTATGGTGAACAGATTTTCATGTTCTTGTTTGCCATCTGTATAGCTTCTCTGGTGAAATGTCTGTTCATGTCTTTTGCGCATTTTCTAATTGGAGTTTTTGTATTTTTTTAATTCTTGAATTTTGAGATTATTTATTCTACATGTAAATCTTTTGTCAGATACGTGGTTTGCAAATATTTACTTCCAGTCTGGATCTTCTGTTTGCATCATTTTAATAGAGTCTTTTGCAGAGTAAAAGTTTTTAATTTTGATGAAGTCCAGTGTATTGATTTTTTTCTTCTATGCATTGTGCTTTCTGGTGTCACATCTAAGAATGTCACATCTCACAAGCAGGAGGCATGTGAGGCCTTTTGCCAGGGAGGCCCTATATGAGATTCCCTAGTTTCCTATCCAGTGATGGGAAAGATAATATTATGAACTTGAAACCACCCAATGACTAGGGGACTCAATCCTAGCAAGTGCACTGAGTAGACTGCTCAGATGTCATATCCAGGGGTTAATGGACTCTTCCTAACAGTTCAGAGTGTTTCTCCTTTTGCCAAACAGATGTGGCAGTGAACAAAGGTGCCATTACTTACTCTTACCATTTCTCAGCTGCAAAGTTACTAGAACATGGATTCCAGGATTCCAGTTAAGTCTATTGTGGTCCCTTCTACAGGACAGAGGAACTAGCATCAGAAAAAGCCGTTTTATCTCTTATACTTTTGCAAAGAAAAGTAAAGCTGAGCTCAAGTATTGTGAGTTTTTGCCTTAAATTCTCAAATTCTCCACCATTAACAGAGAGAATCAGAATATTAAAATTCAGAAAAACAAAGATGAAAATGTAATATCCATTATAAAATGACAAATCAAAGTATATTATATCTGAAAGAAATAGAATTTTCTTTTTAAAGGCAAATATGATCTTTCTCCAGCAGGACATAATTTGGGGCTCTTTTGTCACAAATAAATCACTAAGAAACAATAGCATTTTATTATTGTATGGAGTCATTCCTGAAGAGAAAGAAATGGTGGGTGTACAGTGCCATGTCAGGCTTTCGTTCAGCTTTATGGAATATATTGAAAGCACCAACAGAGACCTCTACCCCTACTCCATTCAGAAACCCACAAATGAATGCAACAGACTGTAAGACCAACAAGTGTAAAATAGCACACAATAGAATATTGGTCTCCATGGGCATAAATCACACAATAGAAAGCTACCTAATATAAATTAGTTATACCTACTTCTCGAGATTACTTGGGAGGGCTCAGAACTAACACTACAAAAGAAAAGGACACAATAACCAGAAGGGTCTTCAGTGGGGCCTTTGGAAGGCAGCCCCAGAGAAAGCTAGAGGGTAATTTTGTCAAGTAGGAGGAGTGAGTTGGGAGCCGGCAGACACACAATCTTTCCTACTGTCCTACGGACTTTCTGGAGTCTTGGCAAAGTCACCGTGAAGGAATGCCACTTCCCAAATGAGCATCGTGAACACCTTGGCAACCGTTTCTGCACGCAAACATTATCTAAGTAAGACATGGGGGAAATAAATGATGATTTGATCATGGCTGGAGGGGCCACAGGAAGAAGTCAAACAAGAAAACCGTAGCTGGCCAAAAGAAAGCAAACCCTCAGCAGGGCTTACTCTGGACCAGGCAGTGCCCGGGGTTATGGCTCACTAGTTTTTAGGACACTCCCAAGAGCCAAGTACCATTAGGATACCAGTTTATTGATGAAGAAAATGGTGCACAAAGAGCCTAAGCAACTAAGATTATTAAATAACTAGACAGTGGCAGAACTAGAGTCCATGTTGTTAACTACTGCATTGTGAGAGTGGTTCTGCAAGATGCTGAATATGAGTCAGAAATAGAAAAATTGGTGCCAGGTCCTCCCACGTTCTCTAGCCAGGTGCCACAGCTGTCTTCCCTCTACTGGACCTGCAACATGGCCTCTGTCATTGTCACTGAGATGGAAGATTCCCATTGCTGCTACAAAGATTTTAATAAAGGAATGTGGTATCTGAGGAAGAATTTCTCTATGAGGAAAGAAAGGGCCTGAGAGGGGAGATTGGGTTAAGAGACACAGAAAAATGCTAAAGAAACACCAGGCTGGGATTCAGGACGCTATGGAACAACCATTTCAACCTGAACCAAAGAGTTAAGTCTGGAATGTCTAACAAAAAGTCCAAAGTGTCACCCTGGGCCCATGTGAGTAGGCAGGTGGTAAACAGAAGAGACAAAAGTGACCAGACAACAGTCCAATCATTGTGTGTAGCCAAACTCCACTGACTAAATGCATTGCATGCCTATAAATTACCTTCTTCATGATTCACTAGTAATTTGCTAAAATGACTTTGCCCAATAAGTATCCAACTAACATAGTTGTTCTGAAGACCATTAGGAGGGCATTCGCATTGAGAAACCATTGAGAAACAAAGGGAAGAGTGGCCTTCCCAGGGTCTCACCCTTTAGAGAAGAGCCCGTGCTCCCTCATACCATCTGTGGAAGGTGCTGGCAGCACACAACAGGGAGCTTTCTCTTTGGCCATTCCGTTACACTGGTTGCCTTCTGCTCTGCAGTTATGTTTAATAGGAAAACAAGATTCATCTTCCTCAAGCCCTTTTGGCTTTGGGATTGCACCAGGGTATATGTAACATATGGCAGTGATGTCGTGTGGTCCCCCAGGTCCACCATGGCTGAGCCTGGAGTGTCATAACAGAGCATCGTTACCAGGCTTCTCAGAGCTTCCCAGCGAGTCCAGGACAGCATTTATACACACCCATTTCAGGCCACAGCAGGGAGTGGGAGAAGGGAAAAGCTTTCTTCTTACGTCTCAAAGAGCACCTCTGCAAAGCAGTGTTCTTTCCATAATAAGGTAGCCAGCACTTTGCCAGGCACAGAAGACAAACACCAGCACCCAAATAAGCCAACTTTTTGGTCCTCCCTTAAACTCTCCAATCATGAGAGTGTTTCTCACTCAACACCCACCTGGGACCTCTGTTTCCTCACAGACTGCTTATTCTGACTGAAATATCTTTCTCTAATCCTGTCCTTCCTTAGCACCTGCCTAATTCCCACCCATTTTATAGGAATTACCTTGGTCACTTCCTCCAGGAAGTATACTCTGACTGCCTCAAGGTTATGCCATAAACCACTTATATAATGACCCCCTACACCCTGTGCTCACTACAGTATTTATCAAGCTATATTGCAATTTCTTATTTACTTTTCCTTTTTCTTCCAGTAGACTGTAACCTCCAAGAAGGCAGGGTCCGCATTTGGATCACGGCTCAGCCAGGACTCTATAGAGTCCACGTTCTGGTCCTTGGCAGACACTTGTAGGATGAGCTGATGTTGGAATCCAGCAGGTATAGAGAAGTGAAGGCATTACTCGGGAGCATCGTGGGCAAGAACACAGTTAATGACGTCAGACAGGCCTGGGTTAGAACGCCAGTGCCACCACTTCCTGGCTAAGTGATACTAGACCTACCTGAACCTTAATTCCCTCATTTATAAAATAGCAACCACAACAATGACAATAAAAAATAATTGTTGGTCTTGTTTTTATTACAGTATCTACCTTAGGATTGAAATAAGGATTAAGTGATATATTCCTGGTGCTTACAGTGAACTTGGCCCAACAAATAATACCAACACGCCCTTGCCTCCCCTAATGCCAGCCAGTCCTTTCTCTGCCAGCGTGGATTATGAAAAGAAAATCATTAATATGTTTAGAAAACCCTGAAATTTGTATTTGAAGAAAACTAAATGGAATCGTTCTCCAAAGACAGCCTCCAACAGAGCAGAAACACTTAGTCATCTTTTACAGAGACGAGTAAATATCTATCACAGTCTCATCCGGGATGACTCACAGCAGCCAAGGATCTCATCTCCAAGGATGCATTTGAAGAGTTTCTCAAGAGCTGTTTTTTACTCACAAAACTTGCCATTAGGTGGCGGCTGTGCCAGGGTCCCTTAGAGAGAAGAGCGGCCTAACCTTTAAAGGTAGGGCTGTTTGCAGAGGCCACGCTGCTTAGAAAGGAATATCTGATTCATCCACAGAGTGTTAGCCCAGAAAAATGACAAGGGCTTATTTCAACAGCGCGTAAAATATAACATCTTTGGGCTCAGAGTAGTACAATAGACATGGTAAGCCTGAATGTAATCTCCCCAGAAATAAAAAATTAAGGTGGCTGACAAATAAAGACATTAGGACTCATAAACTATTTTGGACACATGTTCTGGAAGTTTGATCCCAAGGTAATTAAATGATATTGCGAACAGTCTCATCTGGTCCTAGGTCTGCCCTGTTTAAAAGCCTGCGGTGACCCTACAGGGTTTCTCAACCAGCGGTGGGGGCAGGGGTGGGAGACTGGTGTCAGGATTTCTAGGTGGGGGGGCAGACACGGTTTGAGAGAGAACATCTAACATGCCTATTCATTTTATAATACAAACTCAGGAAGTAAAACTTGATGAAATCTATCTGGTGGCTATGTGCAGAAGACAGAATGAAAAAGCATTGCAAGGGCATGGATTTTTAAAAAGATATCAGAAATATAAATATAATGACAATTAGCATTTATTAAGTACTGTGCTATCTGCCTTACATGCTTTATCTCATTTAGTTCGTACAACCACTTTATGAGATGAGAATTACTAATATTCCCACTTGTCAAATAAGAAAACTAAGGCTCAGAGAGGTTACATAATTTGTCTCAGGGCACACAGCTAGAATCCAGGGACAGGGTTCCTAGCCAGCGTTCTGACTCCAAAACATATAGGAGTCTGAGGTGGTTGGCAGGTCTCCTGCATGTTCTAGAGTGTTCTTTCCTGCCTCCTCTCCTCCCAAGTGTGCCCAGACTTCTTAGTGAACTAAGCTGCCCTCACAGGAGCTTTTTCCTGGGCTGGCTGGACATTCCTTATTCCTTAGCTGTCACTGGAGGTTACACTGAGGTGGGTGAGAGACTGAAGGAAAAACGCTCCTTCCAATAGGTGTTTGTTGCTGAGCCCTACGTGGCTGGTTACAAATCAAAGCATTCACTGGTCCAAGATGGAAGTCTCCAAATTTAGACATTTCAGCCCAAACAATTTCAGCTGTGGCTGTTAAAATACAGGACTGCCTGCCTGGAAAGTGTTGGGAATCTCTCTTCTCCATCTTTGCTCAAGGGCAGAATTGTGAGCTCACCATGCTCTCACACACGCCCGGCTTCGCACATGCCCACTTGACCACTTGTCCTCAGCTCTGACACCACTTCCTCCGCAGAATCGTACTGGCCTCCACGGTGTTCCATGGCTCCCGGGGGCTTCTGTAACCACTAGTACCAGAACACTTCTCTCACTGCATCGTACCCATTGATCTGCCTCCCACGCTAGACTAAGAGCTCCCCGAGGGCCCAGACTTGCCCTGTGTCATCCTCAGCCACCCAGTCCAGCCCGCTGCCAGGCACCAAAGAGACACTCTCCATTCGGAATGTTAACCAAAGGAACGAATTCTTAAATATCCTGTTTGTTTTCAAGTGAGAGTGTGGACTACCTTAAGCTGTAAAACGGGTTTGGATTGGAACAAGCTCATGTAAGCACAGTTCTTGGCTCCAAGATACATTCCAAGATAGAACACCCTGAGTATCACTGAGGCTATTAAAGGGAAATCTGGTACATTCATCCCCACGGCTTCCTCCGGCTCTTGCTTGACTGGAGGTCCCTGTTTGTAGCAAGGAATTGAGGGTAGTCCTTCTGGCCTTCATCTTTTTTTTTTTTTTAAGTTTATTTATTTTGAGACAGACAGAAATAGCACCAGTGGGAGAGGGGCAGAGAGAGAGGGAGACAAAGAGACTCCAAGCAGGTTCTATGCTGCCTGTGCAGACTTCTGGCCCCTACCTAGATCCTCCCTCTGATCCACAATAATAGCTAGGGGTTCTTCCTGAAAGAAACAGAGCTATAAGCAGTTCTGTTTTTTTAAATATTTATTATTATTATATAATAATTTTATATAATATAATATTATATAATATTTTTAAAATATTTATTATTATTATTATTATTATTATTGACAGAGAGAGACAGAGCATGAAGGGGGAGGGGCAGAGAGAGACAGAAACACAGATCCCAAGCTGACTCCAGGCTCTGTGCCGACAGCTCAGAGCCTGATGCCAGGCTCGAACTCCTGAACCGCCAGATCATGACCTGAGCCGAAGCTGGATGCTCAACTGACAGAGCCACCCAGGTGCCCCTAGGCAGGTCTGTTTTATTCACAATTAACTTTCAGGCCATTTGTCTTCCTTGAGCTGTGTTGGCTCTACAGGGTTGTAGGTCGTACCCACTGTCCTCAGTTTCTTACAGATACAGATAGGCACATTTTTAAACTTGGGAGATGTAACATTTTAGTTTCAACTCAATGCTCACAGTGTCAATTTAGTGTTCTCCATGGGCACAAAACCACCACAGCAATCTTGTTGCCTTGAAAGAAATATCTTCTGAAATCAGCCTCTCCTGAGAGCTCCATTACCTGAGTTTAGAGCAAGTTTCTAGCATGCCTCCAATAGAAGCAAAAGAAAATACATATTTTCCAGTCCTGTCTTGCCAAAGATTTCAAAAATATATTGTGCATATTTTATGCTTACAGTAAAGAAGAAAGAATAATACAACAAACATCTGTTCTCCACCACCCAGCTTTATGATGTGTTAACATTTTGCTATATCATCCCCAAATTACTGTTTTAAGAAGTAAATTACAGGGGCGTCTGGGTGGCTCAGTCGGTTAAATGTCTGATCGGCTCAGGTCATGAACTCACTTGTGAGTTCAAGCCCTGCATCAGACTCTGCTGACAAGTGAGAAACCTGCATGGGATTCTCTCTCCCTCTCTCTCTCTCTCTGCCCCTCTCGTGCTCATGCTCTTTCTCAAAATAAATAAACTTTAAAAAAAAAGTAAATTACAGATACAGTTGAAGATTCCTGTTTAGGAAGGGAGGGCATCCAAAATTACATTTCCTCTCTCTCTCCACCTACTATGTTGAATTTTGATGTTTATCATCCATCCCCAATATTTTTAAACACTGACTACCTATGTGTAGACCCATAAACAAGATTTAGTATTGTCTTGAACTATTTTAACAGTATGGAAATGATATAGTATAGCACTGATCCTTCTGTAAATTGTTCTCTTCACTTAATATTTTTGAGATTTAAAAATACTGATGCACATAGGAAGACTTCATTCACTCCAACTACTGAATTGTAGGAATAGATCCGTTCTTTATCTAGTCTGTGTTTGGCGAACATTTATTTACTCTCTCTCTTTTTTTTTCTGTAAAAACAATACCACAGCGAACTTTCTTATACATATCTATTTGTGCAATTTGAGAAAATAACTCAAGAGTAGACTTGGTGGGTCATAAGATGAGATATTTTTAACTTTACTAGATATTGTCAAATTGTTCTCTAAAAGTAGTTGTATCAATTTATATGGGCAACAACGACAAAGTTTCCATTTTTTTTGTGTCCTTGCCTCCTCTTGATGGGAAAAATTTCAAATTTACAGAAAAGTTGCCAAGATGGTACAATGAACACATGTATATACTTTATCTCAGTTCAACAGTTGCTAACATTTTGCTACATTTGCTTTTGGTTTCTCTCACTTCAAATTTCTTGGCCTTTTGTTTTCCATATTTTAACATGTGTACATATATTGGAAAAAATATATATATATTAGAATAACATTTTCCTACATAACATAATGCAATTATTACACTCAAGAAATCAAACATTGATATAATTCTATTATATAGTCCAGATTCGAATTTCCTGTTGCCATAATCATGCTCTTTAAAAATTTCCCCCCAGTCCAGAATCAAATCAGGGATTGAATATTGCATTTAATTGTCATGTATCTTGAGTCTTCTTTAATCCTCTTTAATTTAGAAAAATTCTCCAGCCTTATTTTTTATTTCATGACATTGACATTTTTTTCCTTGCCGACTCTTGATAATGGCAGACTTTTTATTCTTTACCAGACTGATGGGGGTGAAACAATATCTCATTGTGATTTTAATTTGCTTTCCCTTGATTCCTAGTGATCTTGAGAAATTTTCATACGCATATTGGCAATTTAAATATCTTCTTTTTGGGAGCGCCTGAGTGACTCAGTAGATTAAGCCTCTGACTCTGGAGTTCGGTTCAGGTCAGGATCTCACAGTTCGTGGGATCGAGTCCCATGTAGGGCTCTGCACTGACAGCACAAAGCCTGCTTGGGATTCTCCTTCTCCCTCTCTCTCTGCCCCTTCCCCTTGCACACTTGCTCACTTGTGTTCCCTCTCTCTAAATAAATAAACATTTTAAAAATCCTCTTTTGGGGTGCCTGGGTGGCTCAGTTGGTTAAGCGGCCGACTTTGGCTCAGGTCATGATCTCACGGTCTGTGAGTTCGAGCCCTGCGTCAGACTCTGTGCTGACGGCTCAGAGCTGGAGCCTGCTTCAGATTCTGTATCTCCCTGCTTATACTCCAGTCTCTATGTCTCTCAAAAATAAATAAACGTTAAGAAAAAAATTAAAAAAAAATCCTCTTTTGGGGCTCCTGGGTGGCTTAGTCAGTTGAGCATCCGACTTAAGCTTAGGTCATGATCTCATAGTTTGTGGGTTCTAGCCCAGTGTCCAGCTCTTTGCTGACAGCTCAGAGCCTGGAGACTGCTTTGAATTCTCTGCCCCTCCAACACTCCTGCTGTATCTTTCAAAAATAAATAAACGTTAAAAAAATCCTATTTTTTGATTTGCTTCTAAAAATCCTTTGCCTGTTTCAGTACCATGTTGTTTACCATTTTTTATATATTTATAAAAGTTCTAGTTATATTCTGGATACCGAATGATTGTCAATGAAAGACAATGTTGCTAAGAGGCTTGCCTATATTGTCAGAGGTTTTTGATTTTAATATTTAAATATATCTATCATTCCTTTAATGATTTGTGACTATGTAATAAATCATTCTCCACTCCAAGAGCATAAGACATTCTCATAAAGATAAAGATAATTTCAGATATTTTACCCACTTGGAATCTATTTTTATTCTAGTGTATGATGCAGATCTAATGTCAACTTACTATGTGCAATGTTTTAGTGCCATTTCTTGAAGAGTCCATCCTTCCCCCACTGACGCATGTTGCCACCTCATGTGTCAGGTCTCCACACACTAGCATTTGGCTTTTTCCACTTTAGAATGGAACTAGTTATAGGCCATAGGTTAGAGGCTATAAGTATCTTTAACTTTACTAGATATTGCCAACTTGTTTTTAAAAATGATTGTACTGGTTTTTACTGCCAGTAACAACGACAAAGTTTCTGTTTCTTCACTCCTTCACCATCTCTCTTTTGGAAAAGATTCCATTGGTTTATTTTGCTCTCCATAAGTCAATATCGCACTTTGATTAAATACATGTTCGCAATAAGTGTTGCTATCTGATAAGGAAGATCTCTTCCATCTGCTGGCCCCAAGATGAAGAGGAGAGATACGTGGGACAGAGTCACACTTCCTCAGTTGTGCCTTAGCTCACCTCCATTCTCCACTCACAGACACACAGTGGCTAAATAAAGGCTTACTGATGAGTGCTACTGAGATTCTGTAGTTTGTCATGTAGCATTATAAGGACACTGTGAAGATTAAATGAGCAAGTCCCTGTGAAGCACTTGGGACACAGTAAGCACTTCTATAAATGTAAGCTATTATGACAATTTCAGCTAATGGCACTGAATGAGCTGAGTCATTCAAATTGGAGACCTGGGGCTCATCACTGATTCCTATATTGTCCCTCCACACATAGTTACCAAGTCCACTGATTCTACACCCTTGATGTTTCTCATACCAGTTACCACTCCCCTTCCCTGCTGCCCATGCCCTGGTGCAAGACCTCGTTACTCCTTATCTTGATTGCTGACCTCTCTGCAGCCACTCTTACTCTTCTAATCCTTTCTCCATGCTACTGCCAGAGTGATATTCTAAAATAAATATGATCATGATAGTCCTCACTGCCTATAAAATAATATACTTACTACTGCGTGACTTTGAGTAAGCTACTTAACATCTCAAGCCTCTGTTTCCTGACCTGTAAAGTGGGGATAATTATAGTACCTCTTCGAGCTGTTGTGAACATATGATATAGTTTACATGTAGTGCATGGTGCATGATGAATTCTCAGAAAATATTACTTCTAGTTATTAGTTTCTCATTTTCATTATTTGGTGATACTTGTAGTGGTTCTGTGATCCTGGTTGTGTCTCCAACATCCTTATTTCTTTTTTTTTTTTTTAATCAGTATATGAAGTCTTAGCTATGTGGTTTGAGTTGGTCCACATCCATGATGGACCCAGGTGGGCACCTGGCTCAAGTGTACCTCATCCATAGGCTAGTCAGAAGCACGTGACTTTTGTCATCTGTCTCAAAAAAATGAGCTGGATATATCAAATTATTCTCTCGGAAATTTGAAATTGGGAAATCGAGAGACTTGAGTGATTAGGAACACAGCTGTAATGAAAGGACATGAAGTAATGTTCAAGACTTGAGTAACAATCTGTTGGTTCCCCCATGAAAGGGCTGGAAAGTATCAATTGTCAGTACTGCCATAGGATTGCTTGTCTGGAATCGCGCTCTAGGGGGCGCCATTCACACAGACCGCCTAGTGTTTGGTGCTTCCTGAAGCTGTGCAGTGGGGTGGCCGGACTCCTGGCACCCTTCAGTTCCACTTCCGGTTGTTACCTATCTCTATCAGTGGTTCTCATTCTCTATTGTACATTAGAATTACCTGAGGAGTTGAAAAAGTCCCGATTCCTCAAGTCGCACCCTAGACTAAATAAATGAGAATCTCTGGAGCAAGATCTAGATCTCAATAGTTTTAAAAACTCCTCAGGTGAGGTGAATGTGTAGCCACGTTTGAAAATTACTGATAACTCCCTGGGCCCCCTTTTCTGAGGTCGTTTGAGAGGGTCTCTGTTGCAACCTAAAGACCCATATACATTACTCTCCTCAGTCTCTCTGAGGAGCTTTGACATTCCCCTGATGTTCTAGAGGGAAGGGCAGGGTCTATGACAGTGTCCTAACTGACCAGCTGTCATAATCCTTATCTGGAATAATCTTGTGCACTCCGCCTGACACTCTAAATAGTGAGGTAGTTAAATTGCTGGCTAATTTCATGAGCTGTTCGAATAGCTCTTTGCATGAAAATGAGAATTATGTAAAACAGAATCTTGTTTTTTGTTCATTCCTCTTGGTGCTTCTGTAGACAGGATGAATCATCTCTCAGCTACAAGTGGACTGGAATTTCTCTTAAAATACACAGCAAAAGTTGATTGTGCATTTTTTCTTCTCGTATTTTTCCTTATTGGTTTCAGCCTGCTCATTTTCTACCATGTTTCTGTCCCTCTGCCTAGATATAAACATTCTTGTCTCAGTAGAAGCAGCTGGCAGATCCTCATGGTTTATAAGAGTATAGAGACATAAGAACTATATCTGGGAACAGCCACTCTCAATACCAAACTGATTAATGCTATAGAATTTTCTTTATTAAATGGAGATGGAGGAACTACCTCTTCCACCCACTAGGTGACTTACTCCTATACTTGCTGGAAAGTCACTGGTCATTTGTTGTTATTAGCAGCATCCACCCACCCAGCACCTGAGCATGGCTGTTAGAAATGAGGTTAAATGATCTGCTTCCAGAAAGAAAAATATCTCATGTTCAACAGCAACGGGCAGGACCTATTTACAGCCAGACACCACCACTGTGATTTGTTCACTCCTCCCCGTGAAAAGGTTAACAGAGAGAAAAGTACGAGCTAAGCATTTTCCAGGTAGACTTGTCAGCCTGGGCTCATTTATGCAATAGTCATTAATAATTCTTGGTTTCTATTGATTGCAATGTCCAGAGATTTGACATGGATGCCAGCCAGAGGAGAGAGTCTCGCAGTCTCTGGGCCGAGCGTTCTAGAGCATAAAGAGAAATGCCGATCAGTTTTAGACCACTCCGCACTCTTTGTCTTTGCTTTCACACCTGCTCTTCTTGGCTGCCTAGTGAGCTCCTTCTCATCACTCACTGAAGGCCAAACTCAGGAGACACCTCTGTGAAGGTCTCTCTCTTATTTCCTCTGCTAGGATATGGGGACCCTGGACATGATGTTATTATTATACTTATTCTCTTGAATTCACTTAGCCATGGCCTGCTTTCTCTACTAGTTTAAAAGCCCTCTGACGGCGCCCTCGTGGCTCAGTCAGTTAAGCACCCAACTTCGGCTCAGGTCATGATCTCATGGTTAGTGAGTTCAAGCCCTGAGTCGGGCTCTGCGCTGACAGCTCAGAACCTGGAGCCTGCTTCGGATTCTGTGTCTTCCTCTCTCTCCGTCCCTCCTCCACTCGTACTCTCTCTCTCTCTCAAAAATAAATAAAAACATTAAAAAAAAAAAACCCTCTGAAGGTGGGACTATCTCTCTGATGCATCTCTTTACCCCATAGCCTGTTAAAATGTCTGCTGACACATAACTGGTACTCAATACACAGGTGGTGAACTCAGAAGGCTATGTAAATGACACTAGAAGGGTAGACAGGAATAAGCATTATTTAAGGATGTCCTATGTGCCCAGCACTTACATTAGCTCATCGAATCATCTTAACAACCTTATTATGCAAATACAAATATGAGAATACTTAGGTCAGAAATATTAAGGATCTTTCACTGCTAATAAGAGCCGAGGAAGGAAGTCAACCTTGCGGCTCTCTGACTCTGCCATTTCCTCTCCACTCCATGAGAGCCTCAGTTACGCTCATAGCACTGTTTAAAATGGAGCCATATATTCATTTTCCTTAAATAGAACATGCTAATGAGCACAATTTACCTCATTTGAAAATTATCATTCTGAAGATACTAATTTAATTTTAGCCTCTTGTATGCAAAAGCTTTGAAATACGTAGGTATCCTCAAGTTCACAAGGAAAAATCTTTCAGGAAAAATTTTCTTTCAGGAAAAATCTGAGCATGACTCACACACATACTTGGTATATTGATTTCAAAGCTTCTAGTGGTTTCATGAGACAGGAGTTCACAACATGGCGGGTTTCTTTCAAAGGCCCAGTTTAGAAACACAGCACGATGTGTAGGTACCTCTCAAAAGCATAAACACCCTGCAGTAATAACAAGTGATCTCAATCCCACAAGGACTGTAATAGAATAACACCATCTGCGGATGAGCTTAGAGAGATACAGTAGTAGTAGTAAGAGGTACCCTCCATCATCACTTACTATGTGTCAGAAACTGTGCTAAGTATTACAGGCTCACTGATACTCTGCAGGCAGTGTCTTAAAGAGATATTTGTATAGTCATGTTCAGAGGAGCATTATTCACAATCACTAAAACATGGAAGCAATCCAAGTGTCCACTGATGGATGAATGGATAAGCCAAATGTGGTTTATGCGTACGATGGCGTATTATTCAGCTTTAAAAGGAAGGAAGTTCTGACACATGCTATAATGTGGATGAATCGTACGGACATTGTGCTGAGTGAAAATAAGCCAGTCGTGAAAAGACAAATACTGTATGATTCCACTTACATGACGTACCTAGAGTCATCGAATTCACAGAGGCGGGAAGTAGAATAGTGATTGCCAGAGGCTGAGGGGAGTGGGGACTGGGGAGTTAATGTTTAACAGGTAGAGAGTTTCAGTTGGGGAAAATGAAGAGTTGTGTGTGTGGATGGTGGCGGCGGCTGTACGACATTATGAATGTATCTAATACCACTGAGCTGTGCACTTAAAAATGGCTAAGGTGGTGAATTTTAGGTTATATGTTTTTTTTTTACCACCATAAAAGAATTGGAGAAACAAAACAAAAGTAGAATATATTTATAGGTGTATTTGGAAAAGGGCATGGAAGCATACACACCAATCTGAACACAGTGGCTCCCTCCAGGGCCAGGGTGGGGAAGGGACCAGGATTGAGGAGGTGCTTAGGTGGAACTTAGCTTTATTGGCCAAATAGATGCCTGCTTCCTCCTTTTCTTCCCTTCTTCCTCAAGGTTCCGTTCCAAACCCTGTTCCGCATGAGCACATCTGATTAACAGCCTCTAAACCATATCCTGAAGCCTCACTACAAGGAAGTTTGGGAAATGTGGAGCTCAGCTTCCAGCCTCCCCGATATATGATAGGAAAGGGTTGGGCCACATGCTAAGCTTGTCTATACACTCAATAATATTCTGGGCATTGAATGCTTTGACCAAAATGCCAAATAAAATCAAGCTAAATTGAAGAGGATGGGAGGGTGAGTCATATGGATTTTTATATGACTTCTTACCCTACAAGGTCAGCTATAGTCTGAACCAGCAACAGTATGATAGGTGCACAAGGGAAAAAAGCCACACAAAAGATCGTGACCTCTGTGAATCCTGACATTTCTGCCATCCTCCTAGGGTGCCCCTCCTCCACCCCACCTGCTGAAAGGGAGCCACTGCTACCTCCTTTTGAGATGTTTCCATTTTCTGTCATGAAGAAAGGCACCTGTATGAAATAATTTAGAGGAGTATTCGAGGCCAAAGATGTTCATCAGCAAGTTAAAATAGAAAATATTTTAAATATTCAAAAACAGAAGGGGAGTTTTATTTATGTAGTTATGGGCTGAGTAAAAAGTCAAAGGTAACATTTCAAGTTACATACAATCATTATAGGTATTCTCTTCACAGCTCCTTTTTGCATTTTCCAAATTCTCCACGGTGAGTTTGTATTACTTTTATAATCAGAAATTCCGTAATTTGCATTTTTTTCCCAAAAGAAACACACGTAACTTCCCTTTCCCATCATTCCCATCTTATACCACTCTTGCTGCCTGTGTGGGGTGCTTCGTCTCTTCACCAGGCAATCCTCTTCCAGACAAGAAGTTACACTCTGCTTTGTCTGTTGGCACCTTGCTCTCTATGTCTGGAATCATTTTGTTTCTAGTTGGAGCAGATTTAGGAATGCAGAATTTTCAGGGCCTCAGGGTTAGCCCCACTGGCAAAGTCCATGGGTAGCTGGAGGGAGGGGACACTGGGGGCAGAATTAGACAGAGGCACAGTCTGAGCCCCACAAATACCTGTGTCACCTTCTCTGCCAGGAGCTGTCCATCTGAGTACCCAGTTCCCAGCTTGAGGCCACCCAAAAGTCAATCAACAGATCAAACAGAAAGTGAGAGAGCATGAGTTTTGATGACTATGAGAACCCCCCCCCCCACCCTCAACCAAGGACACCCACAGGTCCCTTTTGTTGTTGTCATTTAAGGTCAGTAGACCAGACATACTACAGTCTGCTAATCCAGGCTGGCCATGGTTGATTCAATCTTTCTGATCGAAGGCCCAGTCCATGGTTAGAAAGTGTTTATTCCTGTTTCGGGTTTAGAGGGTATCCTGATCGCAGAAGAGTAAGTCTCCTTCAGCCTGCCATCACCTGCAGACACCCCAAGGGGATTAGGGAAAGGCAGTGATAAAGACTGTTTATTGGGCACCTGCTGGTTGTGGTGTGGTCTGGACAGCCCAGCCCTGGATGGAAGCATGAGAGGACAGGCATGGGAAGGAGCAAGACATAGCAGAGTTATAAATGGGAACCCTGGGGGTTAGCTTGGTGAACTAGGCTTGCTTACATGTGTCAGGTTGTCAAACAACCTACACAATGCATTTGGGTGGGGCTCTTCATGCAGAAGGATAAGTCTGTGGTGCTTCCAGTCCCTGACCGAGCTCTGCCCCTTGGCTGGCTGCATATTAACCCTGGAGGTTGCCAAGACTCCAGTAACTCAAGTCACAGAGTGGAAGGGATGATGAGGAAAGGGACATGGGACACAGACTTTCTGAGGAGCTTCTGCCTGTTGCCTGGAACAGTTAGGGTATCTGAGGGTCAGGCAGCTAAATGTCCCCTGTTGGCAAGAAAGGGCTACTGTCTGGTGGCTCGTGAGGAGGGACAGGGCAGGGACAGCAGAGCCCAACACATCTGTGCTCCACCAGGAGGGAACAACACACCAACTAAAGAGGAGGCCACTGCAGAGGTGGAGAAACCATGGTGAGGTGCCCGTTCTGTCCGTGAACTAATCGAGAGGAGGCCTCCCTCACCCGAGTTATCAGCAGTGGTAGCAAAGGGAAAGCTCCCTGTGGCGTAAGCTCTACTAAGTTGCAAGACAGCAGAGACTATGTGTTTCCTTTACCACAATGTCTGCAGCCCCAAGTCAGTGTCTGAAACATCACAGATGCTCAGAAAATAGTTGTTGTCCAAGGAGAGAAACAAACAAAGTGGGAAGCTACAAATTAAAAAGTCTGCAAGCAGGGCCTGGACCATTCCTCACTTCTCCCTATTCTGTGTGACCTGGATTCCAGGGCCTTTCTGAGTAAGTGACTTGGGGCAACTTACAACTTCTCAGAACCTGGTGTTTTATTGGGTTTTGCTTTTTTACCTAGAAGGTGGCGAGAATAATACTTTGTAGGGTTCCTGTAAGAATTGAATGAGATAATGTATATCAAAGTGATTTGTAAACTATGTGTTACATACATGTTACCCTTTTGCTGTTTTGTGATGATCATATCATGATGACAACAATATTGACAGTGATGATGGTTTCCCTTAGGAGAAAATGGTGTGACAGGGTGAAGGAACTTTAGAGAATTTAAGGTTCATATGTGGAAAAGGAGTAGATATGCCAATGGAAAGAGAAGTTCCCAGAAGCCAGAGACCCCAGCGCAGGACTTGTTCAAATGGCCTGCATAATTAGTTACCCTTCATGTTTGTTAATTTTGAACTCCACTTTAGGGAAGCTCATTTTAAGGCAAGGAGTGTCTTTTCTTTCTGTTTGCTCCCCGTATATCTTACATAGTACATTACTCATAGCAAGTAGAAAACATGTGTTGGGTGAAAAAAAAATGAATGGATGTGGCCAAAGAGAAATGAAAATGTGGGTTGAGCAGAGATCGCTCCCTGAAAGTAATCTGTTAAAGTGCAATTAAAATTGATCTTGTTTTTCCCTGATTTAAACACTGTTGGCTCTTCCTTGCTCAAAAAATAAAGTCCAAATATATTAGTATTATTAGGGCATAGAAGATCCTTCACAAACTGGATCCAACCTATCTCTGTAGTCCCTGTTTCCATCACTCCATCTCCCCAAACCCTAATTCCTTGCATAGCTGTCTTCGTGGGTCCCACATTTTAATGATGGTGAACTTCTTAGAGTCCCCTGGATATGTCATGAGCCATTTCCTCCCCTTGGCATCCTTTGAGATGTAGCCTCAATGCTTTCAGCTTTGTAAGCGCTCCCTAATGTCCCCAGAATTTATTCAGTCACAGAATAAGTGTTTCCTTAGCACCTGCTATGAACCAAACACTAAGTACTGGACCCAGCAATGAGCACGTCAGAGAAGGTCTCTGTCTTTATGGAGTATTCATTCAAGAAGGGTGGGGAGACTTATAAAGAAAGAAAGAAAATTGACATGTACTATGTTAGGAGGTAGTAAAAATAAGGGGGATGGGGACCTGGAGAACAGGTCGAGAGTGCTACTTTATTTAGGATGATGTATCTGACTCTGGCTCAGGCCATGATCTCACAGTTCATGAGTTTGAGCCCCACATAGGGTTCTGTGCTGACAGTTCAGAGCCTGGAGCCTGCTTTGGATCCTGTGTCTCCCTCCCTCTCTGCCCCTTCCCTACTCGCATTCTGTCTCTCTCAAAAATAAGGGAACATTAAAAGTTTGCTTCTAGCTCATGCCATGTGACCATTGAAAGTCAGCTGGGACTTAGCTTCACATTCCTCACTCTGAAGATAGGCCCAAGCAAGCATTTCTAATGGTCCTGGCAGAGGCTAAAGAAAATAAGAGGAAAACACACCAGCTGTTAAGGGTTTCACCTGAAAATGGTACAAATTCTATCTGCTCACATTTCGTTGGCTAAAATGAGTCACACAGCTTTTAAAAACTGGGATCTTTTGCAAGAAAAGCTTGACAGTGGAGAACCCTATCTAAATTTGATCAGTATTTTTAGGGAGACTATTAAAAAATGAAGAGATTTTCTTGCATGAAAAAAATAGGCCCTAGATCTGAAACAACTTAGTCTTGCTAGATGAGTCAACCCTAGGAAAGAAACACAGGCTTAAATGGTAAACCACAGCCCATTTACATACCCCGTGGTTTAACTTGAACTTTGAAGAGAGGAAAAAGATGGGTTGATGAGGTCAGGAATAAAAGTAACATATTACCCATGATATTGGAGGAGAATATATTAGGGTCCTTTAAGGCTCTGTTTAAACTAATAAGTTTTTTTGTCTAAAGCTTGTAGTTAAAGTCTTCAAATGTGAATCTATAACCTTTCCATTTCTACACATATCAATTTTAAAGAGTTCAGAATATTAGTGTGTAAAAGAAGCAACTTTATCTAAGCTGCAGGCTGAAACTTTGGTGCTAAAGAGAAACACTAATATTTAATGTACATGTAGAAAAGAAATTCATCCAGAAGATAGCAAAAAAGATTCTTAATGGATTCCCCCACAAAGATGAGGGTCTATGGTGTGCTCTCTTTTTGTAATCTTCTGCCACGTGATTGGGAGTGATGGTTGAAAGGAAGAGAGTCAGAGCAGTTAGCAGGAAGGTGGGGAGATCACCAGCTGAGTTAGAAAGTCCTGGGCACCCCCAGGCCTGTTAACAGAGAACTTGTGGCCAAACCATGATAACTATTCTTGTCAGCCACTAGTGGGTAGTTCAAACAACTGAGCCTGTTCTAGATTTTCAAGAATTCAGTCAAATGAGGAAATTTCTGCATCTTTCTCAAAAATTGAAAGGATGTACCCATTATATTATGCAATGGTATGCACAATTTGTATTTCTCAGAACACATATAGACATGTTTATCTAATTACATTATATTCTATATAAATGCTAGTTGTGTTCCACAACCCAACTAGGTGGTAAGCTCCTAATTAGAAGGGGTCGTGTCTACTTTTAAAACACATTTACAAGGGAGCCAAGATGGCAGAACAGCATGGAAGTGTTGTTTCTGTCTCGCATACATGAAATACAGCCAGATCAACACTAAACCATCCTGCACAGAAAACTGATTTGAGGAATAACACAACAATCAGCACAACCTGAACCACAGAACTCAGCAGGTACGCGGCACGGAGAGGCGAACTGGGGAGAGAGGAACCGTGGAGGGCAGAGAGGGTGTTGCCTTCTGGAGAAAGGACAGAGATGGGGGAGAGCATGGGAAAAGCACACCCCACAAAATCAGCTGGAGAGAAAGTGGAAAAGTGGAAACAGCCACAGGGACTGAACTAAAAAGGGAGAAAGGAGAGGGTTTAAATTCCATCCAGACTCTATTAACAGGGGGAGCGCAGAGTCTGAAACCATGCAGTTCAAAATACCTGGCGATGCTCTGGAGGGAAGGGCGAATTCCCAGGAGAAGAGTGGGTCCCGGAGGTCCTCAGGCCAGGCGTGATTCTCCATAATCCCGAAACGCTGCCGCTAACAAGATAGCGTGAGCTTTTTCTGGCGAGGGTTTGACCCAGGCGCAAGTCTCTGGACACCGGCAGTAGCAAGGTCCCACGAGCATTTCTGGGTGCAGACGGCAATCGACCATTGCTTAGGGAGACTCTTACCCAGAGGATCTGAGCGGGTCAAAGCCGCAGTCCTCAGAAGTGAGGGGTCTGGAAACACAGCGCATCTCAGATAAAACTCAGGAGGGAGATGCCGCGAGCAACCTGACAGCCAGGTCACGGACAGAGTAAAAGCGGTAAGTGACAGGAACTGGAGACAAAAGACTGGTGCGCGATTCCTGGTCGGGAGCTGGACCAGCTCTTCCGATGTAGAACTGATGACTGGGTGACGCCATTTTCACCCCGCCTACGCAAGCGCACACACCCCTCTAGGCGCCACAACGATCCGCCGCAGTAAGCCAAGCGGGGCCATCTAGTGGAGAGCAGAGTTGTTACACTAAGCCCTGCCCAACTAGGCCACCCTCGCTATTCAGGAACACCACGAATTTCTCCACCTGCTTAGTTCATGGACTATAAAGTGCTTCATAGTTTGACCTCTAGGGGAAAAAGATGTAATATCAATCCTATTTCAGACTATTCGCTGGTCTGGCTATTCAATTTCCTTTTTTGTTTTTTCCTTTTTTTCCTTTCTTTTTCTTTTCTCTTCTTTCTTTTTTGTTTCTTGTCTTTTACTTGAATACAGTAAGAGAAAAAAATTATTTCTGTTTTCAATTTTTATTAAAAATATTTTCTTTTATTTTTTATACTAAATTTTTCACGTTTTTTGTAAATATTTCAAATTCTATTATACTTCCAACATTTCCTTTAATATTTTTTCTACTAAATTTTTCACTTTTTTGTACATTTTTCAAATTCTATTATACTTCCATCATTTATTTGATTTAATGTATGTGTGTTGTTTTTAATTTTTTAATTGTAATTTTTTTCCCTTTTGTCTCTAATCAGTCAAGCTCCTCTCCATTAATCTATTTCATAGAATTCATTTTCTCAAATTTCCAAACACTTTTTTTCCCTTTAAACAAACAAGCTCCTTTCAACAACCAGACCAAAACACACCTAGGATCTAACATCATTGATTTGCTTTTGTAAGTGTGTGTGTGTGTTATTTTAAATTCTTTAATTTTAATTTTAATTTTTTTCTCCATTTTTCCTCCAATAAATCAAGCTCCTTTCAATAACCAGACCAAAACACACCTAGGATCCAGCATTATTTGTTTGATTTTGTGTGTGTATGTGTGTGTCGTTTTTAATTTTTTAATTTTAGTATTTTTTCTCCAATCAGTCAATCTCCTTTCAATAACCAGACTAAAACACACCTAGGATCTAGCATCATTTATTTGATTGTGTGTGTGTGTTGTTTTCAATTTTTTCACTTAAATATTTTTTACCTTATTCCTTCGTTTCCTTAAAAATGACAAAACAAAGGAATTTGCCCCAAAAGAAACAGCAGGAAGAAAGGACAGCCAAGGACTTGATGAACACAGATACAAGCAAGATGTCTGAACCAGAGTATAGAATCACGATGATAAGAATACCAGCTGGGGTCAAAAATAGATTAGAATCCCTCTTTACAGAGATAAAGGAAGTAAAAACTAGTCAGGGTGAAATAAAAAATGCCATAACTGAGCTGAAATATCGAATGGATGCCCCGGCAGCAAAGACGGATGAGGCAGAGCAGAGAATCAGTGATATAGAGGACAAACTTATGGAGAACAATTAAGCAGAAAAAAGGAGAGAGTAAAGCAAAAGAGCATGATTTAAGAATAAGAGAAATAAGTGACTCATTAAAAAGGAACAACATCAGAATCATAGAGGTCCCAGAAGATGAAGAGAGAGAAAAAGGTGTAGAAAGGTTATGTGAGCAAATCATAGTGGAAAACTTTCCTAACCTGGGGAAAGACACAGACATCAAAATAAAGGAAGCACAGAAGTCTCCCACAAGATTCAACCAAAACCAACTATCAACAAGGTATACCATAGTCAAATTCACAAAATACTCAGGCAAAGAAAGAATCATGGAGCAGCAAGGGAAAAAAAGTACCTAACCTACCAAGGAAGACAAATTAGGATTGCAGCAGACCTATCCACAGAAACTTGGCAGGCCAGAAAGGAATGGCAGGACATATTCAGTGTGCTGAATCAGAAAAATATACAGCCAAGAATTCTGTATCCGGCAAGGCTGTCATTCAAAATAGAAGGAGAGATCAAAAGTTTCCCACACAAACAAAAATGAAAGGAGTTCATGACCACTAAACCAACCCTGCAAGAAATTTTAAGGGGGACTCTCTAAGGGAAGAAAAGACAGGTGGGGGAGGGGAAAAGACCAAAAGCAACAAAGACGAGAAAGGACCAGAGAACACCACTAGAAGTTCCAACTCTATTAGAAACATAATGGCAATAAACTCATACCTTTCAGTACTCACTCTAAACGACAATGGACTAAATGTTCCAATCAAAAGACATAGGGTAACAGAATGGATAAGAAAACAAGATCCATCTATATGCTGTTTACAAGAGACCCACTTTAGGTCTAAAGACACCTGCAGATTGAGAGTAACGGGATGGAGAACCATCCATCATGCTAATGGTCACCAAAAGAAAGCTGGAGTAGCCATACTTATATCAGTCAATCTAGACTTTAAAATAAAAACTGTAACAAGAGATGAAGAAGGGCATTATATCATAATTAAGGGATCTATCCACCATGAAGACATAGCAATTGTAAACACTTATGCTTCAAATGTGTGAGCACCCAAATATAGAAATCAATTACTCACAAAAATAAACTCATTGATAATAATACCATAATAGGAGGAGACTTCAATGCCCCACTTACAGCAATGGATAGAACATCTAAACAGAAAATCAACAAGGAAACAATGACTTTGAATGACACACTGGACCAGATGGACTTAACAGATATATTCAGAACATTTCATTCTAAAGTAGCAGAATATACATTCTTCTCCAGTGAACATGGAACATTCTCCAGAATAGACTACATACTGGGACACAAATCAGCCCTCAACAAGTACAAAAAGATCGAGATCATACCATGCATATTTGCAGTTCACAATGCTATGCAACTTGAAATCAACCACAAGAAAAAAAATTGGAAAGATAACAAATACTCGGAGACTAAAGAATATCCTACTAAAGAACAAATGGGGAAAAGACCAAAAGCAACTTAACCAAGAAGTTAAGGAGGAAATTAAAAATACGTGGAAGCCAATGAAAATGATAACACCGCAGCCCAAAACCTCTGGGATGCAGCAAAGGTAGTCATAAGAGGGAAGTATATAGCAATCCAGGCCTTCCTAAAGAGGGAAGAAAGGTCTCAGATACACAACCTAACTTTACACCTCAAAGAGCT
Source organism: Paguma larvata (assembly GCA_030068075.1). Taxonomy (NCBI): domain Eukaryota; kingdom Metazoa; phylum Chordata; class Mammalia; order Carnivora; family Viverridae; genus Paguma; species Paguma larvata. The sequence continues at coordinate 57,104,795 of CM057839.1, forward strand.
GGAAAAAGAACAGCAAATAAAACCCAAAACCAGCAGAAGACAGGAAATAATCAAGATTAGAGCAGAAATCAATGCTACTGGGAAAAAAAAAAAAGTAGAACAGATCAATGAAACCAGAAGCTGGTTCCTTGAAAGAATTAATAAAATTGATAAACCACTAGCCACTTTGATCAAAAAGAAAAAGGAAAGGACCCAAATACATAAAATCAAAAACAAAAGAGGAGAGATCACAACCAACACAGCAGAAATAAAAACAATAAAAAGAGAATATTAAGAGCAATTATATGCCAATAAAATGGGCAATCTGGAAGAAATGGACAAATTCCTAGAAACATATAAACTACCAAAATTGAAACAGGAAGAAATAGAAAATTTGAACAGACCCATAACCAGGAAAAATATCAAATTAGTCATTCCCAAACACAAGAGTCCAGGGCGAGATGGCTTCCCAGGGGAATTCTACTAAACATTTAAGGAAGAGTTAACACCTATTCTCTTGAAGCTGTTCCAAAAAATAGAAATGGAAGGAAAACTTCCAAAGTCTTTTTATGAAGCCAGCATTACCTTGATTCCAAAAACAGACAAAGACCCCACTAAAAAAGAGAACTATAGGCCAATCTCCTGATGAACATGGATGCAAAAATCCTCAACAAGATATTAGCCCACCGGATCCAACAATACATCAAAAAAATTATTCACCACTACCAACTGGGATTTATACCTGGGATGCAGGGCTAGTTCAATATCTGCAAAACAATCAGTGTGATTCATCACATTAATAAAAGAAAGGGTAAGAACCACATGATCCTCTCAATAGATGCAGAGAAAGCATTTGACAAAATACATAATCCTTTCTTGATAAAAACTCTTAAGAAATTAGGGATAGAAGGACCATACTTTGAGATCATAAAAGCCATATATGAAAGACCCAATGCTAACATCATCTTCAATGGAGAAAAACTGAGACCTTTCCCACTAAGGTCAGGAACAAGACAGGGATATCCACTCTCGCCACTGTTATTCAACATAGTATTGGAAGTCTTAGCCTCAGCAATCAGACAACACAAAGAAATAAAAGGCATCCAAATCGGCCAGGAGGAGGCCAAATTTTCACTCTTTGCAGATGACATGATACTCTATAGAGAAAACCCAAAAAATTCCATCAAAGAACTACTAGAACTGATCCATGAATTCAGTAAAGTGGCAGGATATCAAATCAATGCACAGAAATCAGTCGCATTCGTATACACCAATAATGAAGCAACAGAAAGAGAAATCAAGGAATCGATCCCATTTACAATTGCACCTAAAACCATAAAATACCTAGGAATAAATCTAACCAAATGAGGTGAAAAATCTATACACTTGAAAACTATAGAAAGCTTATGAAAGAAATTGAAGAAGACACAAAAAATGGAAAAATATTCCATGCTCATGGATTGGAAGAAGAAATATTGTTAAAATGTCAGTACTACCCAAAGCAATCCTCATATTCATAGCAATCCCTATGAAAATAACAGCAGCATTCTTCACAGAGCTAGAACAAACAGTCCTGAAGTTTGTATGGAATCAGAAAAGACCCCGAATAGCCAAAGCAATCCTGAAAAAGAAAACCAAAGCAGGAGACATCACAATCCCAGACTTTAAGCTGTATTACAAAGCTGTAGCCATCAAGGCAGTATGGTACTGGCACAAAACAGACACTCAGATCAGTGGAACAGAATAGAGAACCCAGAAATGGACCCCAAAACGTACGGCCAACTCATCTTTGTCACAGCAGGAAAGAATATCCAATGGAGGGGCGCCTGGGTGGCTCAGTTGGTTGGGCGACCGACTTCGGCTCAGGTCATGATCTCACAGTCTGTGGGTTCGAGCCCCGCGTCCGGCTCTGTGCTGACTGCTCAGAGCCTGGAGCCTGCTTCGGATTCTGTGTCTCCCTCTCTCTCTGCCCTTCCCCTGCTCGTACTCTGTCTCTATGTCTCTCAAAAATAAATAAACGTTAAAACAAAAAAATAAAAAAAAAAAAGAATATCCAATGGAAAAAGACAGTCTCTTCAGCAAGTGGTGCTGGGAAAACTGGACAGCAACAGGCAGAAAAGTGAACCTGGACCACTTTCTTACACCATACACGAAAATAAATTCAAAATGGATCAAAGACCTAAATGTAAGACAGGAAGCCATCAAATCCTTGAGGTGAAAGCAGGCAAGAACCTCTTTGACCTCAGACGCAGCAACTTCTTACTCAACACATCTCCAAAGGCAAGGTATACAAAAGCAAACATGAACTATTGGGACCTCATTAAAATAAAAAGCTTCACAGCAAAGGAAAAATCAGCAAAACTAAAAGGCAACAGATGGAATGGGAGAAGATATTTGCAAACGACATATCAGATAAAGGGTTAGTAGCCTAAATCTATGAAGAACTTACCGAACTCAACACCCAAAAAACAAATAATCCAGTGAAGAAATGGGCCAAAGACATGAACAGACACTTCTCCAAAGAAGACCTCCAGATGGCCAACCGACACATGAAACGATGCTTCGATGTCACTCATCATCAGGGAAATACAAATCAAAACCACAGTGAGATACCACCTCACACCTGTCAGAATGGCTAACATTAATAAATCAGGTAACAACAGATGCTGTTGAGGATGCAGAGAAAGAGGACTCTTTTGCATTGCTGGTGGGAATGCAAACTGGTGCAGCCACTCTGGAAAACAGAAAAAAATTTTCTGAGGTTCCTCAAAAAATTAAAAATAGAACTACTCTATGATCCAGCAATTGTCCTATTAGGTATTTATCCAAGGGATACAGGTATGCGGTGGTGAAGGGACACATGTACTCCAGTGTTTATAGCAGCACTATCAACAATAGCCAAAGTATGGAAAGAGCACAAATATCCATCGATGGATGAATGGATAAAGAAGATGTGGTATATATATACGATGGAGTGTTACTCAACCATCAAAAAGAATGAAATCTTGCCATTTGCAACGACATGGAGGGAGCTAGACTGTATTATGCTAAGTGAATTAAGTCAGTCAGAGAAAGACAATTACCATATGATTTCACTCACACGCACAATTTAAGAAACAAAACAGATGAACATAGAGGAAGTAGAAAAAAAGAGAGAGGAAAGCAAACCATAAGAGACTCTTAACTATAGAGAACAAACTGAGGGTTGCTGGAGGGAAGGTGGGTGGGAGATGGGCTAAATGGGTGATGGGCATTAAGGAGAACACTTGTTGGAATGAGCACTGGGTGTTATACATAAGTGATGAATCACTAAATTCTACTCATGAAACCAATATTACACTCTATGTTAACCAACCAAAAACAAAAATAAAAAATAAATCTCTGATGCAGACTGGATTCTGACCAAGTTCTTCTGGTAGTGGTGGTAGTGCTGATAGCGGCTGCATCTAGTGGAGGGAGCCAGCAGTGCTTAGGGCATAAGTACCAGCTATTATATTCTTGTGGCACCTGGTAGCCTGGAGGCAGGGCCGTCTTGTTTAAGCATGCTGGCTGTGCATGGCAATGGCTTCATCTAGTGAAAAGAGCACTGGATATGGAGGGATACAAGCTGAGGTCAAAGCCTCAACACTGATGCAGGCAACCTGGGCCGACTGGGACACCTTCGCTCTATGCCTCAATTTCCTCATTTATAAAATCGAGGTCCCATCTACCTCTTGGAAACTTGTGGGGGAGCTCAAAATTAGAGAAAGCATATGGAAGTGCACTCTAAAATTCACAGCGCTATAGAGGTGCCTGGGTGGCTCAGTCGGTTAAGTGTCCAACTTTGGCTCAGGTCATGATCTCAGAGTTCATAAGTTTCGACCCCATGTCGGGCTCCATGCTGACAGCTTAGAGCCCGAAGCCTGCTCTGGACTCTGTGTCTCCCTCTGTCTCTGCCCCTCCCCCGGTCACACTCTGTTTCTCTCTCTCTCAAAAATAAACATTAAAAACATTTTTAAATAAATAAATAAAATTCACAGCATTGTAGAAATATATGGCCTCATTATTTTCTTCATAGCCATCTATCAGCATAGCTCCAGCATTCACTGAAAAGGGTCTCCACCCTAGCTTGTCCAGTAGGGTCTCCTGCCTGCAATGGGTCCCCTTTACCTGCTTACAGCTGCTGGGCACAGTGCCTAGTGGTTCCCACCACCACCTCTTCCTCCCCAGGTGCTGCCCTCCTCACAGTGGCTGCACTGAGCCCCGGATATCAGAGTCTTATGGCACTGGTGCCCCTCTTCCCTGTTCCATGCTATGCTTTATCACCTGGACTCTGAAACAGAGTTGCTTGGGCCCCAAGTCTCATGGAATTCCTTTGTCTAGGTCTCCTGGTTTCTGCCTGCAGACTGTCTTTCAGAGGGTCAGACATGGAGCCTGGTGTGGGCTGGGCTAGAAACTGGACCCTGACTATTCTTTTGCGGTGGCTTTTCTCCATCTCTCTCCCATATCCCTGCCCATATCCTGGTCTCTCTTTTCTCCTTTCATTAAAAAGGAAGTCTTTATCCCTATCACTTTATGGCTGGCTGAAGGCCCCAGGGAAGGCACTCTCTGTTTCTCTTGGAAGGTCCACCTTCCAAGACTACCCTGCTACATTTGATTTAGTAAAGTTATAGAAAAATGAACTGCAGAGATTTTAAATTTTGGAACCATCACAGCCAACAGTGATTTTGAATATGGGAGGGTGAGTGCTCCAATACATCTTGTGACAGTGGCTTGTCACCGTGACTCACACTTAGAAAGCCTCCATTTAGCACTGCATCCGCATAATATTTTAATCCAGCAAGCAAGTGGACTTTCGTCATTGTCCCAGTGCTACGTAAATAGTTCTCATCAGCTCAGAGATCAGCTTTTCACGCTGCCATCAATCTTAGGAGTTCATCTCAAGGATGACACACGTCCCTCCCCCAACACACACATTCCTTGCCCCACCTCCTCCTACTCCCGTCCAGAAAGTTCTGTTCAGGGGCCTGGCTCGAGTCTCACACCCAGCTTGATTCAAGGACATGTCTCCTAATTATCCCTAGAATGAGTTCCAGGCCAGACCTGAGTCCCCTAAGCAATATCATGCCCACTTCTCCACAGTAAACGTGTGCTTCCTTTTGGGGACCTTGTGGTCTCTTGAAGGACACTCAGTGGCACTTCTGTTTATGAGAGGTATGTTCTGACAATGTACTTTGCAATCAGACACTTTATTACCAGAGTCAGAAATAAAGTTGGACACATAAGAATGCACCCTTGAAATCAGTGAGTGTTCCAATAACCTCCTAATACTCAAATTCGGTGGATGATTTTTTTTAAGTATTATTTTAAGTTTATTTATTTTGAGAGAGAGCAGGGGAGAGGCAGAAGGAGAGGGAGAGGGAGAATCCCAAGCAGGCTCCACTCTGTCAACGCAGAGCCCAACATGGGGCTCAATCCCACAAATGACAAGATCACGGCCTGAGCCAAAACCAAGAGTCAGATGCTTAACCGACTGAGCCATCCGGGCGCCCCTCAGTGGATGCTTTTAATCATGCTACTCAATTTCTCTTCTACCCCTGACAGGACTGAATCAAAGAGGCATCAGACAATAGTGGAAATGCACAAACTGGGTTGAAATCCTTGCTCTTTCCTTACTAGTCACGGTACTCGGGCAGGTTACTTGATTTCTCTGAGGCTAACTTTTCTTTATCTGTAAAATGAGTAAGGTGATACATAAGGGGTTTCTGAGGAAGATTATAATGCATGTAAAGTTATCAGAATACAGGCCTTTGATAACTGGTAGTTATTATTGCTCCTAAGGGCCAATTTTCATTCTTATATTCTTTCCTTGAATATGGTGAGAACTCTATACTACGGTTCTCCACCTCATTTCCCATTCCTCATCCATTACTCAACAGTATTTGTTAAATGTCTATTAAGTGTCAGGCATTTTACTAGGCACTGGGGTTATGATGATTAGTAATACACAGTCCCTATCCTAGAGAAGCTCACACTCTCATGGGGGAGAAATACATATAAACAATTATGACTCAATATAACTGCTATCCTAGAGGTCCACACACAGTGGTCTAGATACAGTGTCTAATATGCTGATAGGAGCCCAGCAAAGCTTCAGGCTTGAGCTGCCTTGGAGGACAGTTCTAAATTTACCAGTCAAACAAAGAAGGGAAGTGTGTACTGATCAGAAGGAATGGTGTACATAGCATTGGTGAAAATCACCTAGTTAGTAGTAAAATGAAAAACCTCAAATAAACAAACAAAAATGTTGGACAATGCCATTTATTTTAGTTGAAAATCAGACATGATGTAGTCATTTTTGCCCAGAAATTTTTGGATATAGAAGCAGTCTCACACATGTTCAAAGTTATCTTTGAACATCACTTAAGAATACTGATACATTCTCAAAATGGCCAACAGTATTGTCTTGGGTCTAAAAGGCATATGGTATGAAAACCACTCTAAAACTCTAGAATCACAAACAATCCACAGGAGCAAAATCTTCACGCTAGAAGAGGCACATTAAAACTCAGACCAACTGAGGAAAAGTGGGCCCAACTTTCTTTATCAAACTCATGTGCATTCATTAAGTGGAATGGTCAGAATCACTGTAGTCTTAAATATAGTTTTTCTTTCTCTCTCTTCTCCTTCCCCTTCCCACCTTCTATAGGGTATAACTGATTTTGCTCAAGTCGAATTCATGTATGATGTGACTTTCACCATTTTGAAGCCCTTATATCAGAATTTGCTAATAATTTTCCAAGATCTTCCTTTTATAGCCTGGAACATTAACAATATAGTCCCATCATCCATATTTTTATTATAAAAACTATAGAGAATTCAATAAAGTGTTGTTTGAGAGCCTTTTAAAATAAGTGGATGAGTTTGATTGGCAAAGAGGTGTTTACATGGCATCCTTATATGCTGCTGATGCAATGGAATTGATCCCCTTTTGAAAAGCAACCTGGCAACTTATCAAAAGTCAGATGGTGATAATGATGATGGTAGTGAGTATATCTATGACCGTTCATTTATTGTGTACTAACCACTGTGCAAGTAATTCACGTGTGTTAACATGCCCTATTTTCCTCGGTAACACTGCTATTATTACCCCTATTTGATAGATGAGGAAACTGGGACACACAGAGTTTAAGAAACTTGCCCAAGGTCACAGAGCTAGTAAATGACAGAACAGGATTCCAGAGGAAGGCACTCTGACTCATACTCCAGAGAGTGCTCTGAACCATTCACCATACTGCTTTTATTGTATCAAATGCTAATATCTCTCAACCCAGTTATAGAATTTCTGGGAATCAATCCAGAGCAAAAACTCCTAATCACGAGCAATGTTATATGTGAGAAGATTTATAGTATAGTATTATATATCATTGGAAGCAGCCCAAATGTCCAAACATTGTGGAACAGTTAAGTAAATGATGTATATCCAAATAGTTGACAATGTTACGCCATTAAAAATGGTGGTCATAACTTCCAGGCAAAGAAGATGGATTGGACACATGCATTTACTATTACTCCTTCCCTAAATGACAGTGAAAGGATCTTTTTAAGAGGCTTAAATCCACAAGGAGGAGAGTAAAAGAAGAGAAGACAAAACAATTTTATTTGCAAAGCTTGCAAAGTAGTAAATTATTCAGTAGTAGATGACTTAGCACATCTGAGAAGGTTGACTTCAAAACGGGCAGTACAGGAAAGGTATGAATCGATTTAATTTATATCGTGGGATTCTTTAAAGGCTCAGAAATTGGTGGCATCAACTTAAAAGTGGAGTGAAGGACAGAGGTGCTCAGATAAGGCAGAGTGATTCAACATCTAAGAAGAAATCATCTAAATCTAAGAAGCATTGTCTCCTCTCCTATTGCACACAACCAGGAGACTATCTCTCCTCCAACTTCAGCAAAAGGCAGATTTGCTCTTTGAGGCTGAAACAAGCTCTCTAGACCAGATGGTAAAAGGGCCTCTGAACAACAGTGTCTTTCAGCAGCACTTGGCACCGTTGACCAATCCCTCTCTGGAAACATTTCTTCTGTCGACTTCCCAATAATTCTCTTGATTCTCTATCTTCCTCATTGGACCCTCCTTCTCAACTCCTCGACCTCCGAATGTAAAGTGCCTCAGGGTTCTATCCTTTGTCCACTTCTCAGTCTACAATACTCCCTAGGGAAGCTTACCCAACCTCATCTCCTTAAGTACCATCTCTTGTATTTATACCTCCAGGCTCTTCCCTGAGCACCAAACTCATACATCCACCTACTCTGCAATATGTTCCATAGGTGTCTCAAATTTAACACATGCAATATCAAATTCATGATGTTTCTCCAACCTGCTTCCCCATAATCTCCCCCATCTCAGTAAATGGTAATCTCATTCTTCCAGATGTTCCGACCAAGAGCCTTGGACTCATCTCAGTTCTTCCATTTCTCTGTTACCTTGCAACCAATCCATTAATAAATACAAAAAAAGAATCCATAATCTAACCACTTCTCAGCACCAATTTGCACACGACCCTGGTCCAACACACCACCATGACTTGAGTAGGCTGGTACAATAGCCTCCTAATTGGACTTCCTGCTTCTAACCCTTGACCCCCTTGAGTTTATTTTCTATACAGCGTTAGCAAAACTATTCTTCCCCTTACTAGTTAGTTCACTATGCTACAACCTTACCCATTTGCTCTCCTCCAAAGATATCAGGCACATCCCTGCCTTAGGGACTATGCCTGTTACCTTTGCCTTTAAAACTTTTCCTGGCTCACTACCTGGTATTCTTCAGGACTTTACTCGAAGGCTTTTCTCGGTAACATCTTCTCTGACCGCTCTAGTTAAAATAGTCCTTAAATGGTCTCTTTACCTAAGCTTTTTGTCTTTCCTTTTCTCCCATTTTATTTTTATTTACAGCATTTATCAATTTTTGACAAATTGTATTTTTTAAATTAATTGATTGATTATCTGCTTTCATACATGCATTACAGAGGCCGACATTTTTATGTTTTATTTACTGTTGTTCACTGGTGCCTGATACAAAGCAGGAACTCGGTAAATAGGGAACGGGAAAAACCAGGCACAACTGAAACGAAAGTTGGAGGATACTTTCATATTGGAAGCTGAGAATGCCTGCTGCATTCCCCTAACCAGAGCCCAAGAATGTTTGCGAGCAGGGCTTCGACCTCCATGCAGGAAATGGGAATTGCATTCACGGGGGAATCTGCCAGCTTGAGGGAAAACAACTAATGACAGTGCACTCCCAGTGAATATTTCCAGGCAGTTCACCCCATAGAGATGGTACCAACTAGGGTGACCTCAGCCGGAACTGAGGAGTTTCCTGGCATATGGGATTCTCAGGGCTAAAACTGGGGCAGTCCCAGGCAAACCAATATAGTTGGTCATGCTACTGTAATCAGTGAGTCTTATCCACATGCTCAGATTTCCCAATCCCTCAGCTATGATCAAACTTTCTAAAATGTTATGTGAATTACCAGACATCTGAGTAGTCATTAGCTTAAAAGTAAAAAATTAAGTTGGAGGATAAAAAGACTATGCATGGATAAGGGAAAGAGTCATAGAAATCCTCAGAGAGATATGAGAATATTCCAACCATGAAAAAGGACAGTAACTTGGAAATTAAACATAAGAAAATTAGGGATTAATCCAGGAGATCTAATAGTAGGATTCTAGTAAGAGAGGGCAGAGAAGAAAATAATAACAAAGGACAAAATATTCCAGATAAAAGAATTCAAGAACATTTCCCAGAACATAAAGATCTGAATTTCAGATTAAAAAGGGTCCATTCTGGGACCAGAATATTACACATAGCAAGACACAGCAATATGAAATTTCAGATCATTAAGTACAAAGAGAAGCTCCTATAAAAGAGGAAAAACAGGACACATACACACACAATAAAGAATGACCACAGACTTCTGTAGATAACACAGAAAGTTATAAGTCAGTGGAGCAATGTCTTCAAAATTCTGGAAGGAAGTTGTTTTAAACATAGAATTCTATACAAAGCCAAAAATCAATCAAGTATGAGAGTAGAAGAAAAACATGTTCATACATGTAAGGCCTTAACATTTTTTTAAGTTTATTTGTTTTGAGAGAGAGAGAGAGGAACAGAGAGAGAGGGAGAGAGAGAAAATCCCAAGCAGGATCCACACTGTCAGCACAGAGCCCGATGCAGGGCTCAAACTCACAAACCGTGATGTCAGGACCTGAGCCAAAACCAAGAGTCGGACACATAAACGACTGAGCCACCGAGGCACCCCTGAGGCCTTAACATTTTTTTTCCCCCTCGGGTATCCTTCTCTCAGAAAGCTACTGAAAGATACTTTCAATTGAAACCAAGGTTATAAACCAAGAAAAAGAAGGCAATGTGGAATACAAGAAACAGAAGATCAACACAAAAGAGGGTAAGTAAACTCCCAGAATAATTTTAAGGTGTATTTGAGGATTGGAGCCGTAAACCAGGTATAGAGAGCAACTAGCCCAGAGTGGAGCAAATCATCAGAATCTGGGAGAGATTTCTTCAAAACGAAACTGATAGTTTGACTTATAAGTGTGATTGTCTTAGAGGAAGATTTAAGCAATTGGTAGAGCTTTAGGGATTGAAATGCTCTGAAAACTAACAAGGAAACAAAGCAAAGATAACGGAGAAAACAAGAAGTGCAGCACAACACAAGTGATCATAATTTATTACGTGAGTCGGCAGCAATAGCACTTACACAGAAAATACTACATAAACATTGAATATTAACTAAACAGAAATTATAAATCACCCACATTGGAAGGATGTAGATGTGAGAAGGACGTACCTATGTAGATGTGGGATTCAGGGGAAAGGATAAGAAAAAGAACTTACATTCGCATCTTCCGTGTTGGGAAAACAATAGATAATGCTTAAAACTGAAACAATTGAGCATGTTATTTAGATTCATGGAGGTTGAAAGCAAAAGAATCAATTAAAAAAGTTGAAAGAGGTTATCTGTGGGGAAATGGACATTGCAGGGTGAGGGAGAAGGAAGAAAAGAAATGTTATTTTTAAGTCTTATAGAACTATTTGACTCTTTAAAAGATGTGTGTAAAATTTATAAATTTTTTATTTTTAAAGAAACATTTTGTTCAAGGTTTACATAAGTAAAGTATACAAACAGTAATTTCAATGCACTTTCTTTTTTAAAAAAATTTAATGTTTCTTTTTTTTTGAGAGAGAGACAGACCATGAACAGGGGAGGGGCAGAAGGAGAAGGAGACACAGAATCTGAAGCAGGCTCTGTCCAAGCTGTTAGCACAGAGCCTGATACAGGGCTCGAACTCACGAACCCCAAGATCATGACCTGAACTGAAGTCAGACACTCTACTGACTGAACCACCCAGGTGCCCCAAGTTCAATGCACTTTTTAACTGAAAGAAAACAAATGGAAATAATTCCTATCTCATCAAGGATAACCAGGGTCCTTACCTAGGACATCATAAGTCAGCATTTCTTGCTTTTGAAATTTGTATAAATGGAATCATATATATGTACCCCTTTGTTTCTGGCTTCATCCATGTTGTTAGGTGTAGCAACACTTATAATATTGCTGTGTAATATTTCATTTAATGAAAACACCACAATTTATTTGTCCATTTTCCCATTGATGGACATTTGGGTTATTTCCAATACATGTAAGCATGTATAATTTTGATAAAAGTAAAGATTATAATACAATCACATGGAGATATGCATTTGGCATGAAAAAGCAGGGCATAAAATTATTTGAATACCATGACCACAACTATCCATAAGTCCATTCGACCCAACAAAATTCTTAGCATCTACTCCATGTAAGGCAATGCTCTAGGGGCTCGGATCTCACTAGGGAAGACAAGTATGTATGGCTTCTACCTTCTAGGGACTTAGATGGTGACAGAAAGAGAGAGGAATCCTGTAATTACCTGTCCGATAAGTATTTTGAAGTGGAATTTCAATGATTTAATCTAACTTTGTGACTTTTATGTTGAGATCTGAAAGAAGAGAAGAGGTTACCTGGGTGAAGGCTAGAGAAACTGGGAGGAAGTGCCTTGCACGGAGGAAGCACAGAACATAGTAAGGCCCACAGAAGGAAAGAATGTGGTGTGTACAATAAACAAGTCAAGCCTGGAGTATCTGCATTAAGACAAGTGAGTAGAGGGCTGTGGGCCTCAGCTGGGTTGAGTACCACCGATGGGCCAAATAGGCTAAGGACTGAAAGGAACCTACTGGGTTCATCGGTGACTTTAACATGAGCAATTTCAGGGGCATGGTGGGGGCAGAATCCACATTAGCATGGGTTTGGAATGAGTAAAAGGTAAAAGCATGAATATAAAAATAATTGGAACAAAATACATGAAAAGAAAAAGTTATGTATTAAGTTACAATGAGATTGTGTATGTTTTTTTCTTCAATCTTTCTTTTAGGTCTATCATCTATTTTTTTTTAAGAAAATTGAACCCATTCAAATTAATAGATTTATTTTCATTTATTTTTAATTTTTTTATCTGACTATAGTTGACATACAATGTTACATTAGTTTCAGGTGTACAACGTAGTGATTCAACTGGTCTCTACATTATGTTGTGCTCACCACAAGTGTAGCTACCTTCTGTCACCACCCAATACTATTAAAATATCATTGACTATATTCCCTGTGCTGTGCCTTTGATTCCCATGACATATTCATTCCCTAACTGGAAGCCTGTATCTACCACTCCCCTTAACCTCCCATCCACATTCCGTCTGGCAATGTTCTCTGTATTTATAGGTCAAATTTAAAGATTTAAATTTTTTTTCTTTATTTATTTTTAAGAGAGAGACAGAGCATGAGTGGGCGAGGGGCAGAGAGAGGGAGACAAAGAATCCGAAGCAGGCTCCAGACTGCGAGCTGTCAGCACAGAGCCCGATATGGGGTTGGGACCCACGAACCGTGAGATCATGACCTGAGTCGGAGTTGGACACTTAACCAACTGAGCCACCCAGGCACCCCTGAAGATTTATATGAAGGTCAAAAGTTACTGTTGTTTTTAGGTGAGTATACAGACCAATTCTGTATTTAGTCTTTCTAGATTGTATTATTATTTTGCATTGTAAAAATGAGGTGCTTTAAATATATCAGAAATGCGTTGTTTTCACAGTATCGTAAAAACCTTTGTAAATGTACAAATGTAGGGCCCGGAGAGTCCTCACTTTCATTTGTTAACACACACACACACAATTTTAATACAAAACACATGGTGTGATGAGGTCAGCAATCTAATGATTCAACTTTGGCCCAGAAGCCGGAATCAGAGAGGGCTTTGCAGCTTCAAGCGCCTCCATGCCACAGGATGGAAACAAACTGGAGCTGACTGCCACAGTCCAGGAGAGGTTTATGTTCATGGAAGCGGCTCCCTTCTTTAGGGAATGCATACCTCTGCCAGAAACACTCTCTACATATTTATTTATGCTAAAGGTTCTGTTGAGAAGGTGAAAGGTTTTATTTCATTTGAATACCAAGGCAAAAGTAATCCAAGTAATAAGCAATATTTAGGGAGAGGTTATTCTCCTCCTCATGAATTCTGATACTACTTGAACACTATTTCTCTGGTGGTCCTCAATACTTTGTTATATGTATATGGTCCTGTCTCTCCTGATTCAGTAACCCAGCTCTAGTTTCCATTAGTACCAGACCTTGCACAGAAAAGCAACTTAGTGAGTTCTACTGAGTTTTTTTTGTATCTATATTCATCCAGCCTGGCAGTAGACGAAGGGTAGAAACCTTCACCGTTTACAACTGCGTTTGCTTTTCCTCTTCAAACTTGCCTTGGTTTTCAATGTCTCCTTTGGCTACTAGGTCATTGCTGTGACTAAATCTGCAGAAATCCAACATGACCTATATTTCTTCAAACTTTGATCTAAGGCCCTCTAAGTAATGAGTAATCATTTTGTCCACCAGAATACGGGCCCAAGATTGGAACCAACTGCTCATATTTCATTCTTTTTCTGGGCTATTTACATCAACAGCAGCTATGTCTTATAATTAACATTATAATTATAAAAGCATAAGCCTTTGTAATTAATTTGCTCACGTACCCTTTAGTCCCAAGAAAGAGTGGTGACTCATTATCCTTAATTTGCAAAACACACTTTATTTTTTAATTTTATATTTAACATAATGAGATACAAAATTAATTTATTCAGGGTATTACAAAAACAGAATTGCTGAGACAGGATTAGAACACAATTACCAAGCCTCAGGACTTAGTGTTGCGTCAATCATTCTCCTAATAGTCAAATTCATCCATCCATCCATCCATTCATCCATTTATTCATTTGGTATAACTTTATCACACTAGGCATTGTGCTAAACTCAATAGAGACCAAAAGTATTGTTATTGCTCTCAAAAAGTTCACAACTTGGTTGACAAATGCACATAAGAAAACAGGCAGTCCAAAAAAAAAGGAATAAATACAATGATTAGCAATGTGCTGTGTGTTTTGCAAACAGATCTGTAGCCTTTCGAGGTTTGAGATGATAAAGATTTTGTACTTTCCCAAAGACAACTAGCATGCCACCTTCAGCTCCCGGATAGGAATTTTACATGTAGGAACATTACAGTTATTTGGGAATGGTTTTAGGATTGTTATGTGACTCTCATTTCTGAAGTTTTTTCTTTTTTCTTTTAAGCCATGGAACTTGCTCTTTTCGGAGGAAATTTTACAGACTTGTAAATAAATCAAATACAAAGGAAGGTCCCTGGATGAAGGCAAAATAACAGATTGGAGCCCTACCCAATCAGCTTGCCTGAGATTTCCGTGAAACCCCAAAGGTTCCTTGGAACACTGTGGAAAATTAATGAAGAAAAGTCACTGTCCTTTTGAGTTTGAGTATCAACATGTCAGATTAGTCCAATTTTGGTCAATTGTGAAAATTAACTTAGAGTGTAATACTTGAATCAAACGTGGCTAATCTAAAAGTGGTCAGCCTCTGGGTAAGAATGCTTTACTCTACTAACAAGTCTCAACAATACTTCCTCAGGCGCTTCAGGTTTATCAGTGGCAAAGTTTTTCCCCTTACTTGTATAATATGTCGAGCGATTTCAGAAAATTTGAATAACATTGCTCCCCTCTTCACAAGAACTGAACAGTTGTTTTTGAAATGTCACCACATATTAGAACTGAAGATGTAGTAGTTGGCAAGACAGACTCACCCCTTTCCTAAAAGGAGCCACATGTGGAAATAAATACTTCCAGGGAAGATCTCAGAAGGTTTAGACAAGAATGAGCTAACACAAGTTCATTATAGCCAGCATTATACAACTGCCTTATAATTCCATTCAACAAATAATTATCATTACCTACTAAATGTCATGTGCTAATTTAGATGAGGGAGACAAAAGATGAAACTACCTTCACCCTCAGGAAGTTCACAGTACAATGTAGAACAGGGAAAAGACAAGCACATACAGATGGAAGGCCATTGAATGTGGAAGTGGTTCACCATCATGGTTCCTAAAGAGGGTCACATTAGAATGTGATTACAACCAGGTGTGGAAAAGCCTGCACAACAGACTTTTCCTGGACCTGTCTGCATGGCTCATGAGATAACTTTCTTTGGGGGAACCAAAGGACGTTTAGAAATTATAATTGGGGTGCCTGAGTGGCTCAGTCAGTTAAGCATCCAGCTCTTGATTTCGGCTCAGGAATGATCTCAAGGTTCATGAGATTGAGCCTCGCGTCAGGCTCTGTGTTGACAGTGCAGAACCAGCTTAAGATTCTCTCTCTCCCTCTCTCTGCCCCTCCCCTGTGTGCTCTGTCTCTCTCTCTCTCTCTCAAAATAAATAAATAAACTTAAAAAAATTATAATTAAAAAACAATACAATGCATATATCTACCAAATCACCAGTATGTACACTTTAATTATCGTACAATAATTTATTATTTTATATTTTACTTATTATATTATTTATTTATATCTATTATATTTATATTTTAAAATAAATAATTTGCCAATTATACTTCTGTAAAGCTGAATTTTTTTTTTACAAGATGAGAAACAGAACCACATATTCCTTAGGAGTTGATTTAATGCAGCAATATAACCCAGTTGTTCACATTGTGAGTCTTTTAATTAATCTGCCGGTCTGTAAATACCATACGGCTTGTGCAATTGAATTTTCTACGCTCATGCGGCAGCCTTGCCAAATGCTCAGTCCCTGACCAAGAGTACGTCCTAGATAAGTGTGTGAGTGAGCCTGAACTTCACATCTGTGATATGCATGAAGTACTCAGTTTATTCTTATGTTTATTTCATTTACCAGGAAATACAGCAGGCTCTCGTGTCCACTGTTGCTTTGGGAGCATGTCTCTGCTTTTCAAGTTTGTCTCGTAACATAGTCACGAGGTCTATGTGACCAGAGCCAACATTTCCCACATCAACACATTTTGAAGTGGAACTCATTTTCAACAATCCTTTTCAAAGAGAAAGGAGTCTCCATCTCACCTTTCAAAGAGTAGAACATTTGCTTTGATTTGGTAACAGGGATGTCTCATCCCCTGCCTGTCTGCTACGGAAGGCTGCATATCACAAAACCCGAAATGCCACTGGAGGGTTCAGCCTCTGGGCTGGATGCTCTTTATCCAGTCCAACCCAGCACTTCCCACCAAGCAGAGTGAACCTCATTATGGCCTGTTCCATCTGCCTGTACTCTTGGAAAAGGTTAAAACTTTGCAGAGGCTTAATGAACCATGTCCTGCCCTAAGAAACAGTTTTGTTATTGCTTTGCACAGAAATGAAACAAATGGAATAAAAACAGGAGTGGACGCTATGAGTCACAGGATGTTGTTGAAGAGCTCTTTCTAAATTGAGAACTTAAATACGAATTCATTGAAATGACAGAAAGCATATTTGAAGTCAAGATCCTGCTCTGTACCAAAGAACTATGTGACCTTGAGTAGGTTACTAAACTCTTCTGGGCCTCTGTTTCCATACCTCTAAAATGGGAATAATAATTTCTATTCTCACTTTCTTTCAAGACTGATAAAAGGACAAGATGACAGGTGGAAAAGCGCTTTACAAATCTAAAGAAAACCAAAAGATGTTCCAAAATAGAGGAAAACCTCCAAAATCACTTCTATTGAGAACTTGAAACAAGTAAGTAGGTTCTTTACAAAAATCTCTTCTTTACATGAATGTTAAGTTTAACATTTCCTGAGTATGTTTATGTGTTTCAAGAGCAAGGTCCTAGAACTGGAAAAAAACAGAGGAGAAAGACAAGCTCATGATTCAAATTTTCCAACAAAACCTCCAAAAAAGTAGATAATCGGGTTTGCTCATTTCTATGTTCATGCGTTCCTTTTATCAGCAACCATTCAGTTCCACAGCTGGTTATCGAGCACCTACTATGCTCTAAGCACTGTGCTAGCCATGTGGATGCAACAGGGATAAAGGCAGTCCTGATCCCTGCTCCTGCGGACCTCACATTAAAGTAATTTTTTTTTTGAAATGCAAGAAATGAATCAGACATGATTTCTGCCCTGAAACAGTTACAAACTAGTAGAAAAGGAAGTGGCCTTAAAACAAAATTGACTCGTTTTCAGAAGACTCTGCTTTTAGAAACAGGAGGAGATGAATGGGTCACATCAATTCTTTCTCCTGGATCAGCAAACAGCATCAATACCAGTATATAGACTTGCTTTACTTTAGTAGCTTCTGTCTTAAACCCTCCCTTGCCCTCACTTCCTTTCACAGCAGAACTTCATCCAAGACTTGTCTCCTTTTCTGTCCTTCATATGCCCTCCTCAAACCAGTTCATTGGGGATTCTCTCCCCACCACTCTACTGAGACTATTCTTGGCAAGACCACCAATGGCCTCTAACTCGACATATTAAGGAGTCACTGAATTCAGTGGTTAATATATTGCATTGATATTTTGTTAAATTTAGTTCAAGATTTCAAAGTAGATTTTTAAGATTTATTTATTTTTGAGACAGGAGAGACAGAGCATGTGTGGGGGAGGGGCAGAGAAAGAGGGAGATACAGAATCTGAAGCAGGCTCCAGGCTCTGAGCTGTCAGCACAGAGCCCGACGCAGGGCTCGAACTCACAGACTGCGAGATCATGACCTGAGCTGAAGTCAGACACTGAACCAACTGAGCCACCCAGGCACCCCTACAACTGTATCTTAAAAACATCTCTTTTCTCATGGAGAGTCAATCCTAGTGTATTGAGTATTACCTCAAACACAGTAGAGAGAATGTCAGTGGTAAGAGAAGGCCAAGCACATTGTCTGTAAGTGGGAGTGGAGAGTAGGCTGGGGAAAAATTCAGAGATGAAACGAAACATTGAAATGCTGCCTTCCATCTGAGTGAGGGATGTGCACATGCTGTTTGTTCTCGGTCCACTCCAGTAACGTGGGTCTATGAATCATAGATGGGATGATCGCAGGTAGATGGTAATTTTAGGTTCTGCTTTGTTTGTTTTATCAAGAGTCCTGGGGAGCGGTGAGCCTGAACCTCTCCAGCCTTTCGAAGCGTATGGAAGTAGCACAGTTTGCTGTCCCCAACGTTTCTACTTCCTAGACACCACTCTCACTCACCGGGACACCATGCACAGGTGGACCTCGCTTCCCAGGGAGTCAGTGAGAGAGCACTGTGACTAAAGGCAAAATAGCAGTGCTGTGGCAGCCAGGAGATGCTGTTTGGGTGAGAGAGGAGATCTCAAGTGTGATAACAGAAAACTCAGCTTGCTTGCGTCACTTACAGCCACGAGGCCCCTGTCAGTCTGATCCAACTATTATGTCAAAACACATCTGCTCCTGCCCAGAATGCCCCAGTCCAGTCCTCAGCCGTCTCCATCTGTAGGAACCAAAGCTATCTTGCATTCTCAGCAGCAACATGTTTATAACAGAAATATTAAGTAAGGCGAGATGATAAAAGACTTTTACCCTCTTTTCCAGAAAGATACTGGGAAATATGCTCTGAGCACAAATCTTGCTTCTCTGTGACAAACACCAAAAAAATCTCAGAGTCTGTGATTTAGAAATGACGACTTCCCCACGGAGAAAAAGTTTGTGAGACTCAGCGGATGACCGGGGTTGCAAATGGAGACCTCTCTACCACCATAAAGCCTCTTGCTCTTTATGACAAGCTACGCACGGCCTGGAGCGACTGCACCAAAGAACACATTCAGAATCAGAATCACTGGACTTTGATTGTGCCAACAGATGGCAAGGTCTTTACAGGTTAGCAGGAGTATTGTAGGCCAGGCCCGAGTCCAAAGAGGCAGCCACAGAAGGCACCGTATTCCTCCTTGTATTTCTCACAGCTCGGAGCAGGGCAGTCTATCATTTTTCTGAGTGTTACATTCACCAGCTTGACCTAAGAATGTAGAAATGAAAAGCTAAATGGGAGAGCCCTGCACCGTCATTGATTTTTCACAAGCAGCAATGACCCTGGGCTTAGAAAATATTTTTCAAATCATAGAGCCATAGATCCGGTAGGAACCTGGAGTAAACATTATCTCTCCTACAGAGAATGCACAGCAACCTTCCAGCCTGGTCTCTGTCTCCTTCCTTGTAAGAGGTTCTATTCCACCTTCATGGCTTCTCAGGCAAAAGGCACCGAGTCCTGTCTAATTTCAGCCCCTCTTCCCGCACACAGGTAAAACCTACCGGCTCAAGATCAGAACGCGAATGCAAAAGGGCTGCTTGCTCTTCTCCATATTAATGTCTTTCACTTACGAGAAGGCTTTTATTGTCCATTTATGATTTACATTTCGCTTATTAATATGATTAAGGTGACTGCAGAGAATCATTAACCATGCTTTCTCTCCTCTGGCCAATAAAGAGCTTTTCCTTTTCAGTAATGCCCCAATGGTTTCGCACATACAAATCAGTTCCGAGCTGCCTGCGCTGACCTGTGAGACCTGCCGCTGCTTGGCTCCAGCCTAGTTGTGCAAGCCCATCACCCTCACCTCTTGCTCTGGTGAGGTCATTCACACCAGCTCGTGAGCGGAGTATCTTCAGTCCTCCTTTTTCTCATGGTAATGGTCTTGTCTGTAATGCGCTCCTTTTCCCATCCAATGCCCCGCGGCACTTTGCACCTCAGCCCTCACTAGTCTCTCTGCTTTGGTTTCATGGGGTCCTCAGTGTGCACCCCGCAACTTAACACTTCATAATACCGTCACCATTCACCATTACTCCACTTGTGATTCTGTCCTCTTGACCCCATTTTTAAAATAAACTCCTCACTTTAGAAAAATTTTATGTTTGCAAGAAAGTTGCAAAAATGGTGCTGAGAGGTCGCATATACCCCTCAGCCAGTTTCAATTTCCCTTAATGTTACCATCAAACACTATGATAGTATATAGATTAGTCAAAACTAAGAAACCACTACTGATACATTGCTATTCGCTGAACTCCAGATCTTACTTGGATGTTGCCAGGATTTCCTTAAAGTTCTTTCCCTGTTCCGGGATCCAATCTGGAATACCATGTTGCCATGTTTCCCTGGTATCATCTTGTCTTCCGGTGACAGTTTCTCAGTTCTCGCTTGTTTTTCATCACCTTGACCTTAACAGTTTTGAGAAATACCAGTCAGGTATTTTGTAGCATTTCCCGCATTCTGGGTTGGTCTGTTGCTTTTCTTACGCTAAAACTGTGGTTATAGGTTTGTGGAAAGAACGCCACAGAGGTGAAGTACCTTTCTCGTTACGTCATCACTGGGGGTACGTGACAGCCACAGGACACCACTGGGAATATTAGCCTTGATCATCTGGTTAAGGTGATGTTTGCTGGTTTTCTCCTCTGTAAAGTTTGTATTTTTCCCTTTCCATACTCTGTGCCACGGAAACACGCGTAGCTGATACTCAAAGTATCCTTACATTCCTTTTTAACCAGCCAATTATTTTGGCTGCAATTTGGAGGTACCTTTCTAACTTCTCCATATCTCTTCTCAAAGGAATATAATATTTTATAAAGGAATTTTATAACATCATATATATATTATGTAATATAAATTTATAATATTTTAAAAGGAATATAATATTTTAATATGGATTTAATCAGCAGGATAAACATTTTTCAAACTTCTGCACATTATACACTGGTCAATTGTTCTATTCTTGTTACATTACTCTATCCTATTCTTTTGCAGCTATTAGAAATTCACATAGTAAAGATTTCTTTAATCTGGCTCTTTCAAAGTGTATTTAAAAATATATAGAAAGGAAATGATCTTAGATCCTTTAAGAAACAGTTTAAGAAAAAATAAAATAAAATACGAGACCCAGGCTGTGAAACACAAGGCTTATCAATGGATTATTTTCAGCAACATTGAAGCGATGGAAAAATAAAAGTGGAATTTGGAGTTTTGAGTGGATGGGTTGGGGCAGCAGGGGAGACAAAGCAGTGGGCCACCACAGGCGAGACAAACACTGTCTGTGGAGGGGCTTCCAGAGGCGTTTCCCCTCGGGAGTGGTACAAATGAAGAGAAAAGTCAGATCTCTTTATTGACCGGACTAACATTGGGTAGAAGGTTGGGACGGAATGACCAATAAGATTAATTAAATCTTTAATAATTTTATGACTCTACAGCATTCCAATTATTTGGAAAATTGCCAGATTTTTGCTTTTATTTATACAGGTGTTGATCTAGGCCAGTGCTTTCTGGTATTTGTACAGCAAAATGCTAATGCCAGGAGACTGCCCTCTACCAAAGGGTTCTGGAGTCAGTAGACTTCAGATACTTTACGTACTATAGATTAGGGATTGGAGAACTTTCTCTGTAAAGGGTCATATAGTAAATATTTTAGGCTTTGTGGACCACATATGGTCCGTGTTGCTGTTACTACTACTACTACTACTATCACCTCTCCTCCTCCTTCTTCTTCTTCTTCTTCTTCTTCTTCTTCTTCTTCTTCTTCTTCTTCTTCTTCTTCTTCTTCTTCTTCCTCTTCCTCTCCCTCTTCCTCTTCTTCTTCCTTCTCTGCTGCTACTTCTCCTTCTCTTTCTGCTGCTTCTCCTTCTTCTTCCTCACAACCCTTTAAAAAATGTAAGGAACATGGGGCGCCTGGGTGGCTCAGTCGGCTGAGCATCCGACTTCGGCTCAGGTCATGATCTCGCGGTCTGTGAGTTCGAGCCCCGCGTGGGGCTCTGTGCTGACAGCTCAGAGCCTGGAGCCTGCTTTGGATTCTTTGTCTCCCTCTCTCTCTGCCCCTCCCCCACTCATACTCTGTCTCTCTCTGTCTCAAAAATAAATAAACATTAAAAAAAATGTAAGGAACATTCTTAATTTGCAAGTTGTCCAAAAACAGACCTTGGGCTACATTTGGTCCATGGACTGGTAGTTTGCCCAGCCCTGCTGTGGATGCTTCCTGACTATTCATAATGTATATTAGCACATTAAAGACTCCGAAAGAGCTGTAGGATGGAAATATGCTTATTATTGTTTAACCAGATTTATCCCAAATTTATTTAACCATAGAATGCTTTTTTTGTTACTCACTAACATCTCACATAATTAGTCTTCTACGGAAGATCCTATGGGAAATTCTGGCCTTTTTCACATATGGAAAATAATAAAGCTTATCCCTACCTCCCCCCATATACAAAGAAACATTCCAGATGGCTTAAAAACATAAATAGAAAAAGTGTCACAAACTGAATCTGTGACCTTGGAGTACAAATAGGTTCCCACGCAAGACTTCAAAAGTATTAAGCATAAGGCAAAAATTATGCATTTGACTACAACAAAATTAAGAATTTCCGCCCAACAAATAGCATAATAGAAAAACTTAGCAATTCAGTTAGATGTTCGTGAAAATATTTGTAATGTCAGAAATCAAAAGACTAGTATTTCAATAAGATGTTCAAGCTCAGTAGTAATCAGAGGAATGTAAATTGAAAGAATAAAAATTCCTTTATCCCATGCCTAGATTGGCAAAAAGTTGGAAATCGGACAATAGTCCAGTGTTGGTAAGAATGTGGGGAAACGGATTTTCTCATAAAATGCTAGTGGAGACATCAGACCACTGCGACCATTCTGGAGAAAAAAATGGCAAAACTTAATAAATTCAGTCTTGCATACTCATTGTTGGGTGTAAAACCCAGAAAAGTATCCGTAGATCCTAGGGTGATGAAAACAAAGAAGCTCATCACAGTATTTTATTTTGTGGTAGAAAGGTGGGAGGCAAAGTAGCCGCCCTTCTCTAGGGAAATGGGTAAATAAGATATGGTAGAAGGTCATTTGGGAATATTTTACAGAAGTCAGAATAAACTGGAGATACATAAAACAGCATGCATAGAGCATTTAAAAAATAGCGTTAAGTACGAAAGGCGAATAGAGAGTTATAGCAAAATGTCAATTGTATAAATTTAAAGCCTCTATACTTATTTAAATATATGAAATATATTTGTGTGTATATACATATGTGTGTATATATTTCGAAGATGCTTATCCAAGCACATATGCCAAACACAGATGTGGGGGTATCAAGGCTGAAGGGGAAAAAGAATAGTAAGACAAAGCTAAAGAGAACTTTGCACAGATAAGTGATGTTATTATATCATAAACAGAAAAGTGCAATGAGCCCAATACTTGGCAACTAATATTAAACTAAAAGTCTTAGTTATATGAATAAATGTAAAAGACTATTACTATTCTGTTTTCCCCAAGATTCATCCTCTATCGAGGAAAAAATTAAATTGATCTTATGTTCTTTTGCCCCACACTGATCTGCTGATCGACATTCAGTAGAAAATAACTTGGTTTGAACATATTAATAAGAGAATTTTTTTACATGGTAAAATGGAATTGTTTTAATCATTTTTAAGCATACGTTTCAGGGGCGTTCAGTACATCCATATTGTCGTGCAGCCGTCATCACCATCCATAACTCTTTTTATCTTCACAAACTGAAACTCTATATTCATTAAACAGTTAACTCCCTATTCTTTCTACCTCCTGGCCTCTGGCAGCTACCATTCTACTTTCTGTCTCTACGAATTTCACTGTGCTATGTATGTCGTATAAGGAGAACCATACAGTATTTGTCATTTCCTGACTGGCTTATTTCAGTTAGAATAATGTCTTCAAGATTCATCCATGTTAGCATGTGTCAGAATTTCCTTCCTCCTAACCTTCCATTGTATGTATATATGACATTTTGTTTACCCATTCATCCTCTGAGGGACTCTTGGGTTGTTTCTACCTTTAGGCTATCATGAACAAAGCTACAATGAATGTGGGTGTACAAATATCAGTTTGAGTCCCTGCTTTCAATTCTTTTGAGTGTATCCCCAGAAATGGAATTGATGGATCGTACGATATTTCTACATTTAATTTTCTAAGGAGCTATGGACTGCTTCCCACACTTGCTGTACCAGTTTACACTCCTATCAGCAATGTGCAAGCGTTCCAATTTCACCACATCCTTGCTAACATTTATTTTCTGTTTCATTTTGTTTTTGTTTTTTTATGACAAAGATGCCTAGAATTGGCAGTCAGCTAATCAGCATTCACAGTCATTTTTTTGAGCAGGTATACATGCTTATCCAATGTTTTAACTGGGGTAGATGGACTACGGTAATGACCCCAAAATCTTAGTGGTTTAATACACTAGCTGTTTTTATTGTTCACATCACAGCCCAGTGAGTGTCAGCAGGAAGCTCTGTTCTGCAGGGTGACTAAGGCGCATGGTGACTAAGGCACGAAGGCTCCTTCAAGCTAGCATTTTTGCATCTTAGAAGAGCTCTGGAGTCTACCACTGGATCCTCTATGATTCCCCCCTGCTGTTGAAGAAACGAGAGTGTACTGCAAAGACACCCCAACTCCTCTTTTTTTAAAGTAAACTCTACACTCAAAGTGTAGCTCAAACTCACTACCCCAAGCTCAAGAGTCACATGCTATACCAAAAAGGCACCCCAACTCTTAGCTGCCTGTGTAGGGGTGACACCTATTACTTCCCCTCAATTGCCACTAGGCATATGACCTCGCTCTGATACCAAGGGACTAGGAAATGTAACCAAGAACAGAATATGAATTTTATTGAAAAGTTACCCAGTCTTTTCCACAGCTAATAACAAGAGGTTAGACAAAAATTTTAGATTTGAGAAGAATTTTAAATGGGTATTGGGCATTGAGGAAGGCACTTGTTGGGATGAGCTCTGGGTGTTGTATTTAAGTGATGAATCATGGGAATTCACTCCCAAAACCAAGGACACATTGTATATAATTTACGTTAGCTAAATGGACAATAAATTACATTTTTAAAAATACCGATTTCCTTTACTTTCTGCAAATTATTTTTAAGATTGCAAATTATTACTAGTTACAATTCTTAAATTTTATATTGAAAGTGTATGGTGTTCCCAAAGAATACATTCTCCTAAGCACTTGGAGTGATGATTTTGTTAGTGTGGCTCTGCAACTATTCACTTCTCATAGCTAAACAAAAACTCCCTGAAAAAGCAGTTCGTTTGGGGATGTACTATAATAGGTGTGTGAAAATCACGTGGATTAATTTTCCCAGAGAGAGAAGGAGGATGAAGCAAATGGATCTAGGACCTAAACGTTCATTCTCCACTTGCATATTTTGTATCAATTTCAAGTGAGAGAGCAAATTACAACCCGTCTATTACAGGACCCTAAAGTCAGAGTAAATTCTCTACCGCAAAATAATCAAGCCAAACAAAGCTAAGACAAATGCACACACGAGGAACTAAGCAAAATAGGCTGAATTAGAGCTTTTCAGCACACACTCTGAAAAACATAAACACAAAGCAACCACAGACAGGCATAAATTGTCCTGGGTTACAGAATGGAGCGATAAGACAGATGACCTGGAAAATGGGAGTTGGTAGGGCTGTCAGAGATTGATTAGTTCGCTGCCCTGATGCTCAGGTAATAGGATGCCTTTCAGCTGCAGTCTGCCTGTTTCGTACAGATTTGTTTTCCCTGCTGCCTTAAAAATTAGAAGAGATCCTGTCACTCAGCCCCGCCATCCTGTGGAAGCTCGCTCCCCTAGCATTACTCCAAAATACACAAATTCGATCCTTGTTGGCTCTGCAACACAAAATGCAGTTCATGTTCATCTAGCATCATCAACACACAATCTCACAAAGTACTTCCCAAGAGACTGATTCCCAAACTAAGCAAAATGTCAAGAATTGGACAGAAGGTGGGGGAGGGGAGAGAAGGGCAGACAATCTAACAAATGCAGAGAAGCCACGAGCAAGCTATAAGACTGAAGAAATAGATGTGAACGTGAATCATTCTCTGTACTACAGTCTTCCTGCGGAAGCTGAAAAGCAAACAATTATTCCAAACCCACAAAGCGGAGGCATGATGAGGTATGTCGAAGGGAAAGTGGGGAGTTTCTGAACCACGTTTGGAAGAAGCTGGAAAACCAATGACACAGATTGTTGGAAGAGGTATCTCTGGAACAACTTGCTGCGGAGGTGACAATGTTAAAGATGAAAGACGAGCTTAGGAGTAGATATACGGTTTGCAGCGTGTCAAAAATCTCCAACATGAAAAGTTATGCATTAGGCAGCCTTCTCTAAACCTCCATCTATGTAATTCTAGCTAAATTGCTTTCTGCTGGGAAGAACTAGAGGCTAATCCAGACTAGAGCTTTCACATATAGGTTTGTGACTGTCAATGTCAGTATTCTGATATCTGAGGGGAAATTGTGCACAGAAGAGGGAGGGAAACACACTATAAGAGACTTTTAAAGATGGAAAACAAACTGAGGGTTGCTAGAGGGAGGTGGGTGGGGGATGGGCTGGATGGGGGATGTGTACTAAGGAGGACACTTGTGATGAGCACTGGGTGTTGGATGTAAGTGATGAATCACTGAATTCTACTCTTGAAACCTATACTGCCCTGTGTGTTAACTAAATATAATTTAAATAAAAATTTGAAAAGAAAAAAAAAGGAAACTATCACTTATAGTTACTGAGTTTAACTAGTTGATTAAATAATAAATTTGAAATATTGTTTGCTTTGAGGCTTGAGGTTTCACGTAGAATTTTTATTAGGCTAGGGGTGACTGGATGGCTCAGTCGGTAAAGCATCTGACTCTTGATTTCAGTTCAGGTCATGATTTCACAGATCGTGGGATTGAGCCCCGAGTCTAGATCTGCCCTGACCACGTGGAGCCTGCTTGGGATTCTCTCTCTCTCCCTCTCTCTCTGCCCCTCTCCCATGTGCTCACTCCCTCTCTCTCTCATTCTCTCTCAAAATAAAGAAATAAACTTAAAAAATCTTATTAGGCTATTTATAAATCTGATAAATTTCATAAAACAAAACAAGGAGGCTTTTGATTTGCTACCTGATCTGTGCACATTGAACATGCTACGCACCTGTGACACTAAACTCTATTTACTAACTTAATCAGATCCTTTTTATTAAGCTTCATTAATAAAAATAACATCTTCAGTTTCTTTTTAAGCCCTCCAAATGCCTAAGTGGGCGGGCTTACAACCAGACGAAATAATACCTCCTTCAAGCATTTAGGTACTTTGGTAAATCTAAGGAATTACAATCTTAAATTCTTTTAAACGGAATAATACAGCTTACAGGGTAAGTCTATTTTTCTTGTTTTTTTTTTGTTTTGTTTTGTTTTGTTTTTTGCTTAAATGACAAGCCTAAAATCAATCACACATTTTAAAGCGAATGCACAAGACTTATCTGTCAATTTCTCTAAAATATTAAATTCTCTAAGACACAACATATTTTACTATCAAGCATTCAGGAAATATTTGTATATTTAACACACACGTATTAACCCTGTGGGTTTGTTATACTCCATCATCTCCATATTCACTTCTTCTTACATACAGTTTCACGTCTTAGGTGAGTTGAGGTTATCGCCTTGACAGTGTCCACAATAGGATCATTATCTCAGGCAGCCTGAGATTGCTTATTGATCAGAGATATGAAGCCAGCATGCAGGCCTACGGGATAAATAAATCCGAGGGGATTCTTTCTGAGTCATTGAAGAACATACTGAGCATTTTGGAGATAATCTCTATGACAATAAAGAATACCAAATCCCATGTCCTTCAGATAGGGTGAGTTGCTCGTGGTTTAAAGTTATGCTTTATGTAATTCTTTCATCTTATAAGCTCAAGTTTCAACCCCTTATCCAGGCTAGGCTTTTTTTTTTGTACCTCACTGAATTTTAGATTCTTTTATTATCATTCATGTCTGCAGACCACCACACTTCCTGTCTGAATTCTGCCTTCCTCTCACACCTTTTCCTTACTGTGCCTTGAAAACTCCCCGCTGATCCAGAGACAAGAGGAACGGCAGAAAAAAATGTGGGTTTGCATGTGGATTCTGTCACCGATGCTGGACGGGTTGGCTCAGCCCAGTGGGAACCAATGGGAATGTTTTCTCTGTAATACCTACCCCTGAGAGTCCAATTCAATTTTCCTTCTCTTCTGTGATGTCAATTCCGCAGCAGCACAACACACGTGCAATGTGCAACATGTCCTATTTCACTGTGAGAAAATTGGATCTCAGGACACAAGCTGGAGATTACCTGCCTCTTCCCAGTCACACACAACACCTCGCAGTTTAACTCAGCTCAAGTATTCACCGTGCAGAAGGCTGAATATTGGACCCAAAGATGTTCATGTCTGAATCCCCGGGACCTGTGAATTTGTTACCTTACCCGCAAGAGGGACTGGGCAGATGAGATTACATCAAGGGTCTTGAGAGGGAGAGATTATCCTGGGTTACCTAGATGGGCTCAGTGTAACTACAAAGAATCCCTCTAAGAGGGAGGCAGAAGGTGAGAATCAGCGGAGATATGACAATGGAGTGATTTGAAGACAGGGCCCCAAACCGAGGAATGCAGGTGGCCTCTAGAAGCTGAAAAGGACAAGGAAATGGGTCTTCCCTTGAAACCTCCAGAACAAATCAGTCCTGATGACATCCTGTCTTTAGCCCAGTAAAACTGATTTTAGACTTCTCACACCACCCACCAACCGGAAGAGAATACATTTGTGCTGTTTTCAGCCAATACACGTATGATAATTTGTCACGGCAGCATTAGCAGACTAATAGGATCAGTCTTCTCCCAACAGTTATGGCTAAGGTCATGCTGTTTGATTTCTCCTCAGATCTTACCTTTGAATATCACAGTGTCCTTCCTGGCTAGGTTACCCCTGTCTCCGTTCAGTGGGGTCATTGCCTATTTGCTCTCATATGCATCGCCCTGCAAGCTGCATTTTCCAGATTCCCATCACCTGGTTTCAGAAGGGCCCAGCCAGTGGGCGGCAATAGGAGACTGGAGGGCAGGGGGGATGGAGTAGCCAGTGCATGTCACACCCTCTGTCTGTGCCATGGAGACTGTGCTTCCATGAGTCATTGTGTCTCCTCTGCAACTCCTGCTCCCACCTATCGAAAGTCCCTCCTAAGTCCTAGCCTCTGCAGTGCAGAACCCCCCTCCCAGCTCCTCCTGTGCTCTACCACTTCCTCCCTTTGTCCCTCAGCTAGGGGTGGGAGGTAGCTGCGTTCTATGTTGGCTTATCTATGTTAGCAACAAAGGTTGCCTCAACTTCTCTTGTTCTGCTTTCTCTTCTAAATCTGATGTATCTAATATTTCAAATGAAATTTCCACTATGAAAAAACTGAAGTCATTTCTGTATTGCTGCCATGGTAATAATTCTGCTTTTCTCTGTGTCCTTGATTATTGCAGTAGGGGGAGGTAATGACTCCGATTCTGATTCTCCTCAGGTCTATGTCAGAACCTGGGAAGTCCCACTTCTCTCATTCTCTCGGCATCCCAGAATCCTGACCCAGAAACATCCTCTGACTCTGGCCCAGAATTTCTCAAGCCCTTCCTTCTCCTGAGGGTATGCCCTTGAATATTTTTTAATTTCATACCATCCCAATGATCTTCTTCATATTAATTTACCATTTGTATATTAATCACCAACTCTGGCTATCTTAAGCCAAAAGAATCTGTTGGAAGGACATATGAGGGCTCAGAGAATCAAAAAGGGGCTGGAGGCATTAAGTCGTTAAAACCCACAGGAACCAAAGGAACCCAGAAGATCGGATGCAGTAAGAACCACAGCCACACAGCACAGTGGATGGGTTGGTCAGCCAGCAACAACGGCCCAGTTCTCGTGTTCTTTTAGTATTCGCCCAGAATTCCAGTTCCTGACACAGTGAGCTGGATTGGTTGAGCCCAGGTCACCCCCCAGGGGGACGGAGGATGGATTCCTTTCAGTTTCCTTAGAGGTGGACCCAGTGCTTCCTGTGCTCTCAGAGTGATACAGTACACATGTGGGGGAAGGGCAGTTCCAACTCCAGTGAAATCAGGATTCTATGAAATGTTGGACAGCCAAAAGCAACAGGATGATTTTCTACCTACAATCTTGGGTTTCAAAAATCATGACAGATCCTTTTGATATTAAAATTCTCACAACTCCACGTTTTTCACCAGTTCACAAACCCCCACTTACTTCGGTCTGCCTTTTAATCCACGTCTTTTGAAAGGGCGTTAATCTTGGGCTGAATCATTGATGATTTGGGATTTTTTAAAAACCACTTTTTGGGGCACCTGGGTAACTCAGTTGGTTGAGCGTCCAACTTCGGCTAAGGTCATGATCCCGCAGTCTGTGGGTTCGAGCCCCGCGTCGGGCTCTGTGCTGACGGCTCAGAGCCTGGAGCCTGCTTCGGATTCTGTTGTCTCCCTCTCTCTCTGACCCTCCCCCACTCATGCTCTGTCTCTCTCTGTCTCAAAAATAAAATTCACTTTAAAAAAAAACCACTTTTAAAATTCATTTCATAACCTGCAAAATATTTAATGAACGAGAAGTGTGGAGACATGTTCTATTGCCATGCCTTGGAAACCGAGTCCAAAGGAGACATTACTTGTCCAGGCACTGAATAAGCTCCCCAGTTTAGTACACTGGGTTTCCAGTGGACATCTGGGATAAATAAGAGTGTTTGCTTCTTCTTAAGCTTCTGGTTTAACAGTCGACAGAACAACAGCATGTTCTCCACAAAAATGCAATTAAGATGCATATTATTTCTCCAGTGAGATCCACATACCATACACCAATCATTAGATATTCATAAAGCAAGTCCTTATTTCACTAGTGCTCCACTGCCCATCAGCAAAGGCCTCAAGTCTCCACCTTCGCTCCTGGCTCTTCTGTTCCAGCCAAACCTCCTTCCTCGAGGTCCATCCACACAGTACCTGCTGCGGCAGACAAAATCATGTCGTTGCACATGGTGCACATCAGTGATTTGGTGTTTGGACCAAAGCTAACATTTGGCAAACAAGCCTGCTGCCTGAATTCCCCTTGAATCACTTTTCTTGTTACACAACCATTCAGTAAATGAAATGCAGTCCCCACACATGAGTGGTGAAATCAGTGGCATTTCTCGAAACCGGCAGCGGTCTACAGAAGAAGTATGGGACTCTCTTTCTTTTGTGGGATGCGGTGGGCCTGCAGATGCTGACCCTCCCCGGGACCTGGCAGTAGAACGGCTTCTCTCCCTCTCCTGGAAACAGAAACTTACACCAGCTCGAGCCGGCTGCCTGGCATGTGTTATGTAATGCTGACTCGGAACTACCTGTGGTGAGTCACCAGGTCAGATTGCGCTTGTCTAGAACAGACAAATCCTTAAAAATGCCCAAAGTCGCTGAAGGAAGAGGAAGAGGGTGAGG
This sequence comes from Paguma larvata, assembly GCA_030068075.1. NCBI lineage: Eukaryota > Metazoa > Chordata > Mammalia > Carnivora > Viverridae > Paguma > Paguma larvata. The sequence continues at coordinate 57,136,496 of CM057839.1, forward strand.
CTGATAACTTTCGTTCCATAATTCTGAGCTACATCACTAACTTGTCTCCTATGTTATTTTTGGAAGTGATTTCATTCCTTGCTTGTTGGTCTCTGGTTACTTATCTCTAACATATTTCTCAAAGGAGATGAGAAAGATGGGGCGCCTGGGCGGCTCAGTGGGTTAAGCGTCCAACTTTAGCTCAGGTCATGCTCTCATGGTTCTTTTGAGTTTGAGCCCCGCGTTGGGCTCTGTGCTGACAGCTCAGAGACTGAAGCCTGCTTCAGATTCTGTGTCTCCCTCTCTCTCTGCCCCTCCTCTGCTCGTGCTCTGTCTCTCTCTCAAAAGTAAAATAAACATTAAAAAAAAAAAGATGATGAAAAAGATCAGCCCCTCTTCGTTATGTCTAATTTTTTCCTTTGAAATCACAGCATAGCATTCCCATACCACATACCATGGAACTATTCAAATGTATAAAAACAGACAACAGTATTCTCTACCTCATACAAGTTCAATAAATACTTGTTGACAAACTGCCAAATCTCATCAAAAAGAGAAGAAATATCAGTTATGCAGTGATTCCTCTTTAAAATAAATACAAGGGCTATCATTAATTCGTTCATTATATTTATTGAGTACCTACAACAACCAAGCACCAGGCTAGGCCTAGGGGAAATAATAGCAAGCAAAACAAAACATTGTCCTAACTCTCCTGGAACACAGACATTAACCAAATAATTACACAGATATGCAAACTACAGTGATGATGGGAAAGTCTTCTCTGAAGAAGTGGTACTTGAGCTGAGGTCAAAAAGATGAGTGTAAGGTACTAAGTTAAGAAAAGGAGGGAAGGGCATCCCAGGCCAAGAGAACAGATTTGAGACAGGGAGGGAGTATTAGTGGCAAATATAGAGAACTAAAAAGTCGTGTTGTGTCTGGACAGAGAGAGTTAGGGAAAGCAGAGCAAGTCAGGAGCCACACTAAGGAGTGTGTCTTTTTTTTTTTTTTTTTAAGTTTTATTTATTTATATCTGAGACAGAGCAGACCTCAAGCACGAGCAAGAGAAGAGCAGAGAAAGAGAGAAAATCCCAACCAGGCTCTGTACTGTTAGCACAGATTCCACCTCAGAGCGCAAACTCATGAACCACGAAACTATGACCTGAGCAGCTGAAATCAAGAGTCAGGCACTCAACCGACTGAGCCACCCAGGCGCCCTAAGGAGTTTGTCTTATAGGAACTGTGGAGCGGTCACTGTCAGATAACCCTGAAACAAGAAGGCCAGGACTGGACTTGAGGATGGGGGAAATGAAACCTTCTGGCACCAATCGATTCTTCTCACACGGTTTTTGAAGCAACAAAGTGAGCCTAAGAACAGCATGGACAAAAGATACCTCCCAGACCCTCCCTCTGGTTCTCATCATGGCCAGCAGCTTGGCCAGTCCTTTAAATGTGAAAGGTCAGAACCGCGGGGTTTCCCGGAGTTATTGGTCCAGCCTTGGAAGGCAACAATTCTGTCTACTCAGCCATTCACATTACACCGGCTTAAAATCCCAGTTCTGAGTGATGAAATTCTTACTGGATTGCATTTAAGAATTTTCTGTGTCCTTTTTGCAGATCCTGGGAAATTTCTGTTTATGTGTGTTTAGGGGCTTTCCAACAGCAAAGGCCCAGCGCATGGGTGGTTCAGTGGTAGAATTCTCGCCTGCCAACAGCAAAGAACTGGCTCTTGTTAACCACAGGGTTTTGAAAGAGGATTAGTAATAGAGACATATTTGTTCTGAAATTTTGTTCAGGGTGTGGAACGGTCACAGGGGGCTCTTGCTGGGGGACAGTGGAGCAGATAAGAGGTGATGGTGGCTTGGGCCAATGTGGAGATGACAGAGGACATGAAATGAACAGAGTCATGGGATACTTAGGAGATAAATGTCAACAGGGCTCAGTAGTTGTGTAGGAATGAGACTCTAGGTTTAGGAGTCACATAACTAGACGGACTCCCAAACTCATTAAAAACTCGTAAGAGGAGGACTTTTTCCAGTGCTGCATGTAAAGAGCTCGGAAGTCACCACTCGGTCCTAACTATAAGTAAAAAGCTCAACAGACTGAAAAAAAAAAAAACCACTTACTCTTCTCAGATCCATAAGAGAGGAAAAGATCCAGGGCAAACTGTTGCCCCTAAGATTGAAGAGCCAGAAGGCAGAATACAGAGAAATTTGAATTATGGGAGCAGAGATTCATGAGCAGAAACCACCACTGGAGCCAATGTCAGAATAAGAAAACTTGGATATTAATCAGTGACAATTCTTGAGAGTTAAAAATGCCAGGGGGACCCAGTCCTGAGCAAACTTATCCCTACGTCAACCACCATGAGACAGCAAATATTGTGAGATTTACCTTCAGGTGCTCAACCAGTTTCTTACAGTAAATATTAGAGAAAGAAATCCCCTTGTGTTCCAGGCAGGGGCGGGGAAAAGGAACCCTTCTGAACTATGCCAACACACTCTGCTCTTCTTAACTAGCCCTACCTTCATGGAGAGCTAGTTAACCAGAACCTGTCCTGCTGTGGTATTATCAGAGCCTAACTAACCAGAGGAAGGGAAATAACCAAGTCCAGTCCACTCTGGCAATCCTGTTCCCACGTTGGGGCTGGGTGGTGAGGGGAGAAAAAAAAAACTGAGAAACACTTGGAAAGCTCACAGTCCAGTTGTGTAGGTTCATTGAAAGACTGAGACCTAATCACAGGCTGTAGCCTGTTCTCTAGAACATTTCCCTTCCCCCACACCTCATGACTACATTATTAAATGCCTATTTACAGCAGTTCCTTTTACCCTGTACATCATGTCCACCCACCAAGAAAAAATTACAAGGCACGCTAAAAAGCAAAAAGACACAGTTTGAACAGATGGAGCAAGTTTCAGAAACAGACCAGGCAGGGATGTTGGAATTATCGGATAGGAAATTTAAAACATCTATGATTAATAACTTATAAGATATTATAATATCTTATAATGGTTTGACGGATAAAGTAAACAGATGGGCAATGTAAGCAGAGAGATGGAAATCCTCGGAAAGAACCAGAAAGAAATGCTAGAGATAAAAAAACGCAGGAACAGAAATGAAGAATGTCTTTGATGGGCTTATTAGAAGACTGGACATGGCTAAGGAAATCATCTGTGAGCTAAAAACTCATAATAGTGTCATTGGCTAAGATAGGGAATGTGAGAAGAGGGCCCGATTGAATATGCACATCATCAAAAGGAAAAACTTTTAAGGATGAAAAGTTTTTCTTCATGCCAAAAAGGAACTGTGGTGGTTTTGCCACGTGAGAAAGTGTGTGGAGGAACTGTGTGGAGAAGCAAGATGGGAAAAGTTGGGCCAATGAGGAAAGACACAGCTTCAATGGAAAGCACAGAGAGCTGTTACTTTCCACACAATTTTTTAAAATTGTATTTATATTTGAGAAAGAGAGAGAGAATGAGGAGGAGAGGGGCAGAGAGAGAGAGAGAGAGAGAGAGAGGGAGTGAGAGAATCCCAAGCAGGCTCAGCATTGTCGGTGCAGAGCCTGATGCAGGGCTCAAACTCAGGAACCGTGAGATCATGACCTGAATTGAAATCAAGAGTCGGATGTTTAACCGACTGAGCCACTCAGGCTCCCCTTCTACACAATTTTATTAAGACTACAGAATAAAGTGCATAAAGAAGCTATGCAGATAAACATGGGAGAGGTGCTAACATGGGAAGACCTTTCCAAGTATTCATCATTGGTCAATTAAAAATGTTCTTCTTGTTCTTCTCTGAGACCAAGGAAGGCAGAGAATCTAGAAGACTCTAACAGATGTTAGCTGGTGTTCAGAGGTCAGGCTTTGTGGAACATCCACTCTGTTCCAAGCTTGGTTGATTAAGTTCTTATTCTGCAGGAACGTACCAAATCCCTCCAGTATCTCTAGGGTTTATTCCATTCCTAAACTTGGGTGATACTGAAATTCACTTTAAACAGGACTTTAAATGTCTCTGATGTTTTGGTATGCTTTTGATCTAGCATTCCACGTCTTCCTGCTTAAGGCCACTAGCTTAAGTTGGCATAGAATTGGAATACTGGGCTTTCCAATTTCTAGCTAGAAAATTCCTAATGAGCCTGGGAATTCTGGAGGGGATGGCGGAATCCAAGGGGAAGAGAAGGCAGGGATGCTGCAGAAGCCCAGAACACAGCAGGGACCACTGAAACAGTCCCCGTCCAAGATGGTCCTCCCAATCCAGTTGTTCAGCCAGAACTGGCATTACATTTGGCAGCAGAAACATACAGAAATGTAAGGTAATTTGGAGCGCTAATTCAATATAGCTAGCAAGTATTATCAGCCCCCTCATTTCTACTAAAATTAATCAGAGTTGAACTATTTTTATTCAGTAATTTGTATTCTGATCCTAAATAGTTCCTAGAAGCTAAAACTTGGCTTTTAGTTTCAGAGTGATGTGGCACTGTTAATTTTTAATTAGTCTGCTACATTAGTGTATCCATTTACAGATGACAGATAATTAAAACGGTAACACATTTGTTTATATGTTCCTGTCTACAGATGTAGGTCTACAAATGAGAAGGAACAAAGGGAACTCATTCACTGAGAAATAGAATAGCTAGGTCTTTTTTCCATTTAGGGACAAGAGGTACCACCCTGTGGGTGGACAAGGCTTTGACACCTGCTGCAAGAGAGAGAAGACAGACGTTGGGCTGAGTACAGTTCCTGACACGTTAGTGCTAACGGCCATTTTTGCACTATTCGTTGTAATGCACCGATGTGAGGGGCAGCCCTGAAATGTCACTTGCACTGTAGGGAACCATAACTATACTGTGAACAGCAGACTGAGGACTCTAGTTTTGTTTTAGCAGAAAAAATATATAAGGTATTGTATTCATTAACGTCAGCATCAAAATATGAAACTACACCAAACCAAAGCTACAGCTGGCATGCCAGTTCAAAAATATGTATCTGGGATGCCTGGGTGGCTCAGTCAGTTGAGCATCCGACTCTTGACTTTGACTCAGGTCATGATCCCAGGGTTGTGGGATTAAGCCCCATTTCAGGCTCCATGCTTAGCATGGAGCCTGCTTGAGATTCTCTCTCTCTCTCCCTCTGCCTCTCTCTCCTGCTTGTGCACTCACTCTCTCTCTTGAATTAAAATTTAATTTAAAAAATAAAAATTAAATAAAATTTTAAAAAATATATATGGGTCACTGGGAAGTTGAGAAGAGGAAGGAAAAGAATGGATGACAAATCAGAAAACAAAGGATCTTGGGCAAACTGGAATGATAGGTTATATCTATCAAGTTGATGTTTAACAAGAATAAGTTCAAGAAATTTCGCTTGTATCCAGAAACCAATCCTACAAGTATAGGTTGGAGGATATGTGGTTAGCAATAACATAGGAAAAAAGTCATAAGGTTTTAGCTTATTTTAATCAATATAATGTGACTACACATGAATAATTGGTTTAATAGTCCATTTATAAAATATGGTAGTATCCGACAAAAGAGAGAAGGTCTCTGCTCTAGTGAAACTCAACACAACCTGATCACTGGACTCATTTCTCAGGAACACTTTAGAGGACCTATTTTAGTTCATGTAAGTCCAGGTTTCTCATACAATGAGATCCATTGACACAGTGGCTTAAAACACAAAGAAGCTTGCTTCTCTCTTCTGTAACAGCCCCAACTGAGTGTTCTAGGATGGTATGCGGCTCTGTTCCATGTGGTTATTCAGAGAACCAGGTTTCTTCTGCCATCATTTCTCTATCATCCACCGAGGCATTATCATCTACCACAGAGTGAAAGGGTCTCCACTCTAACCAGGTTACAGTGGAATGGATAGAGGAAGGGCATGCAGAAGACACATCCACTAAAGTGCTCACCAAGAATTGGCACTCACTGTTTCTGCCCACATTTCACTGTCACCCAGTCTGCCCATACCTAACTGCATGAAAGGTTAGGAAACATAGTGCATCTAGATGCCCCATCTACCTAACTATAATTCAATAGTAGGAAAGAGACAGAATGGGTTTTGGTGGCTGGCCCACAGTCTCTGCTATAAACTCTTGGAGAAATAGCCATCAGAATAATGAAGGAAAGTTGCATATTATGTTAGGAACATAACTCATCAGAAGAAAATAAGTACTGTGTTTCCTGTGGGAATGATTATGTTAGTTTATTCTATGTGTCCTTAGGGCCTCAAACTAAGATAAATAAGTAAAGGACTTCCTAAAATAGTTATCAGATGATGAGAGGTCTTCCTTCTAGAGGTGGAAATTCCCTCTTACTGGAGGTGTTTAAGCACAAACTAGAAGACCTTTGGACTTCTTTTAGAGGAGTTGAAATTTCTTCGCACATTCTGAGTGGCCAAGTAAGATCACTAATCCTCCTTTCCAGTTCTGGGATTCTATGATTCTGTCTCAAAGTGTGTTTATAGGTTATAGGATAAGGGAATGGAATTCCAAATTTCTTAGGTGCTTGCTATGTATATGTCCTCACAACGACCTTGTGAGGCAGGCACTGTTCACATATTATTGCTATCACCTTCACAAAGGTGAAGGACCAGAGCTATTAAGTGGCATTACTAGGATTGCAATCATTACTCATCTGATTGCTAAACCCATGATATTCCCATATGCTGCTACTTCCCAGAATGAAAGTCAAAACTCAGTTGTATTCCTCTTGACTCCCCCAGCCCCAACCTCAAGCCAACTCCTTTATCTTAACAGGGTGGAATGGCTGGGTGAGACTGGTTGTTCTGTAGGATTTAGCACAAGATAGCATCCCTTGAACATCCGGTCCTTCTTCAGCAAATTTTACTGGGACAAATGATTGATTTGTCACCCATGCTTTTCCTCGGTCCAGAGGCAGAGGAAAGCTCCCTTCAGAAGCTTCTGCCTCTCTCCTTCCTTCCACGAGACTGCAGGGATTCTCCCGTAACCCCAGGCCATGCCACAGTGAATCATTTTCTGCTTTCAACTGCCAGTGTTGTGGAAAAAGTAAGGTTTAATTTTAAATTAATTCTTCAGCCCTTGACATCCTTAAAATGGATGTCAAAAGTGAATTAATCACTACTGAAGCTTCTACCATAGAAAATTTACCCAGATTCCCTCCAAAGAGAGGATGACTCACTCGAGCACCTGTTTTGTCTCCTTAGTAACTGGTCTTAGAGTTCCCTCTTGCATTTACATGCAGGCGAGCACAGCAAACTGGAGGAAGGAAAGAGGTTCACAGCATACAGAGTGTGCTCTGCGCAGAATGTCACCTGTAATACTGTTTGCAGACCATCTTGAGCTTTATGTGTTCACTTTGCACCTCTGCTATAACCCCCAGCATTGATTCAACCTCAGACTCTGTGTGGACGTAGTCTGGAAAATTACTGATGACCATAAGAAAGGTTTGGCACAATCTCTGTATCGGGAAATGGAGTCATCTCTATATTAGAACTGTATTTTTCTTGCCTTTAACCTTTGCTGTAATTAGAGTTAGCCACACAACCCTATCAAGAGAGAGGTGGGTGGGGTGGAAGGGAGAGGCCCAATCAAATCACTTTTCTGGCTTAACCACAAGAAATAATATCTCAGAATTGGTTTTATGTAGTTGTATGCGGTTTTGTCTCTTTCACAAAGACTTCTCTCTCTGGCAATGTGGTAAAATAAAAATATCTGGATCAAGAGCTGGACACCTGTGTCCCAATGTGTTCTCAGCCATTAATGAGCTGATGCCTGTGAACAGGTCACTTAACTTCTCTGGATTTCCTCTTTGGATACTGAGAGATCCAGCTAGACACCGTTATCCCTTCCAGCTCTAAAATTTGGACTCCATTCTCTGGAATCTTATTGAGTCTTAAAGTTAAAACTAGGTAGCTTAACCCTTAAGTATCAGCAGCCAGAGATCATCCGAATTGAAGGTTGCCTCTACTATCCATTTATTTTAGATATTATGTCCAAAGAGGTTAAGTTACTCATCCAAGGTCACATAAAATTTGAGTTCTTTTGTTTTATTTCAAGTCTTTTCAGAGTTTTACCTTTTAGTTTCTATTTATATCATAATTCAACATGCTTATTGTTATGGTCAAATGGTCCCACAAGACTTGTAATAAAAAATAGTTGTTCTTAGGGAACCAGGGTGGCTCAGTCAGTTGAGCATCGGACTCTCGATTTCGGCTCTGGTCATGATCTCATAGTTTGTGGGATCGAGCTCCACACTGAGTGTGGAGCCTGCTTGGGATTCTCTCTTCCTCTCTCTCTCTGCTCCTTCCCTGCTCACTCATACTTGTTCTCTCCCTCTCACTCAAAATAAATAAATAAACGTCAAAAAAATATATAGTCATCCTTACCCTCCATTTTTTTCCTACTCGTCAAAGGCAGCTACTTTAAAAATGTTTTTATCTGACGCTTTGGGTTATTTACTTCAGTATCTCTAAATACTATAGTGATTCAGCTTTAGGTATTGCTTCAATCACAAAACACACATTCTCGTTCCTCTCTTCTTCCTGTGTAGTTACACCATAATTTTGTTTAGATCAGTGATCAGTATTAATTTGATGACATAAACATTATTCTCAGTTGAGCTATGATGTGTGTTATAATTACTTTTCTGTTTTCTTTTCCCCAAAGTTAATAATGATCATGCTTATATTTTGCTTAATTTTCTATGAATAATCTCAAATTCAACCCAAACTCCCTATAGTTTTGTCTATCTTAATAACTCATTTAGGTGTTGTATGTATGAAGATCTGTCTCCTAGAACTTTCTAATCTGCTTCAGTCTGGACTAGTCATTCTCGAGACCTACTAATACCCTTCACCCTTGCACCTCTGTGCAAGATCTTCGGTTTTCTGGATTGTATGCCTTCCTCTTGTGGGGTTTACTTTCTAATTTTAGCAGAACACTTCTCTGGTAAATTTCCAAGGAAAGGTACATGGGAGTAAATTTTTTGAGACCTTGTCTGTCTAAAATGTTTTTATCCTGCCCTCACAGATGATTGATAGTTTTCCTGGGTATAGAATCTTAGATAGAAAATTATTTCTTTCTTCAGAATGTTGAAGGCATTTGTGCATGTTAATATGATCCAGTGTTGCTGTTGAGATGGGTAGGGTTCTTTATTGGTGACTTTCATGCAGAGGTCATAGGGTCTCTCAGAGATCACTAGGCTTCTTCATGTGTGTCACCCTCACTTACCTGCATCTTTTTCTGTACCTGCCATTAACTACTTGCTTGCCGTAGGACTGGTCCATAAATCCCTTCTTTTTCTTCAATTCATTTACAATGAAAATGTGACTGACAAGTGGACTTATTTATTACTTTCACAGCAATATGAGTTTGAATGAAAAACAAGCATGCCCTGTAAAACTATTTGCTTGATAAATAGTATCTATATACTCAAAAAATCTCAACAGGAATTTTCTCTTTCCCTAATGCTGACTAGTTTTCTATACATACGCTTTAATAATAAAATAATAAATAACAAATGGTGACTATTTCCAAAGAGAGTTTTATTGAGGGTATATTAATAGTACTAAACTATTGTTGGTTTGTAGCCTTATACATTGTCTCAAAATATGTAAATAGCAGAGACCACAAAACAGAAGGTATTGAGGGAAAATTGGATCAAAAACAGGAAATGTCCATGTTCCTTTCTAACCCAAATCTCTTGAAATGACAAAAAAAGACTTTCAGGGGAATAAAAAAATGAATATACTTATAATGTCACTGAAAGACAGGAGAGAAAAGTATTGAGGAATTTTTAGAGGAGAAAAAATCAGATGAAAATTGCAGCTATAATGGCAACTTTAAAAACTTTAAAAGGTTACTGTAATTTTATGCCCATAAGGCTGAAAATATAAATAATTTTTAAGAAACATATAAATTATCAAAATTTATAGAAGAAGAAATAGTAAGCCTGAATAAATCAGCCTTTAAACAAATGTCCTCAGTAATTAATAATTCCCCCCAACACTTTTATTTCTGGCTTTTTTTTTTTGAGAGAGAGAGAGAGATAAGGAGAGAACACACAGCAGGGAAGTGAGGAGAGAGGGAGAGAGAGAGAATCTTAAGCAGTTTCCACACTAGGCACAGAACCCAACATAGAGATCGATCCCACCACCCTGGGATCATGACCTGAGCCGAAATCAAGAGTCTGATGCTCAACTGACTGAGCACCCAACCGCCCCTATTTCTGGCTTTTTTGACTCAGTTATGTTTATAAGATTTATCCATGTTGCCTGTAACAGTAAATTGTTATTTTCATTGCCATGTAGTATTCATTTCAAGAATATACCAAAAGTTCCTTGTCCATTTTGTTACTGAGGGCACTGAGATTGTTTCCAGCTTGGGACTACTGTAACTATCTCTGAATGAACATTTTTGTTCATTACCAATATCTGACATCTTAAAGTGCAAGTGTATGCATTTCTGTTAGATAGATACCCAGTAGTGGGATTGCACTGAAATCAGAGTATGCATACATTTAACTTTAGTAGATACTGCTTAACACTTTTCTAAAGGAGTATACCAAATGATATTGTTACTAGCGGTGCATGTGAGTCCATGTGTTCCACATCTTTACCAGTACTTGGTATTATCAGTTGTTACATTTTTAGCCATTGTAATGAGAATATAGTGCTATCTTGTCACGATTTTACTTTGCATTTATCTCGTAACTAGTGATGTTGAGCACAATTTCATATGCCTATTGACTGCTACAATATCCTCTTTGGTGAAATGTCTGCGCAAAATCTTTGCCCATTTTTTAGGAGAGAAGGGTGAATAATATCTACCTTTTCTTCCTGATTTATAGGAGTTACTGTATATATATCTATATCTGATACCTCAATATACCAGATGCATGTATTATACATATCCTTATCTTCAGTCTCATCTCTTGATAAATAGAAGTTCTTGATTTCAATAAAGTCCAATTTATCAATTTTTTTATGCTTAATGCTCTTGGTATCCCATGAAAGATATCTTTGCGTATTCCAAGGTTACGTTTCTAAGTTATCTTCGCATTTAAGTCCACAACTAACTTGAAATTGGCTTTAATAAATGGTGCAAAATAAAAACTGATATATATTTTTTCTCTATGGATATCTAACAGACACAGTATCACTTATCAAAGAGACTATGTCTTTCCACCGCTTTGCAGTAGTAATCTTTGTCGTGAATCAAATGACATGACATGTGTTGGCCTATTTCCGAATTCTGGTTTTCTCCATTGATCTATTTGTCTCTCCTTGCACAGTATCATACTGTCTTAGTTACTGTAGCATTGTACGCATCCTGATATCTGGCAGAGTAAGTCTCCAGCTTTGCCCTTCAAGATCTTGTTGCTTAGTCTTGGTCCTTAGCTGTTTTATGTAAAATTTCAAAGCAACTTGTCCATCTATACACACTCATGCACATACATACACACACAAACATGCATGCACACACACCTATGCACACACACACAAACTCTGTGGGATTTTCACTAGAAATGCATTAAAATTATAAATCAATTTGGGTGAAGATGCCAACTTTTCAATACTGAGTCAACCAGTCCCTAAGTATGGTATATTACTTCATTATTTAAGATTTCTTTAATTTCTCTCCCTCATGTTTTGTTGTTTTCAGTGAAGAGACCTTACACATATTTTAATAGATAACTATTTATAAATGATATCATTAGAAATAGAAATTATATTTCTAGTTGTTTGTTTTGTAGTACATAAATACACACTTGAATTTTGTGTATTGACCTTGTGTCCAAAGACCCTGTTAAATTCACCTTTTAACTTATATAGTTTATGGGTTTTTCAATGTACTCAATCATATGGTCTACAAATTATGATGGTTTTATGTTTTCCTTTCCAGTCTTTATGACACTTCTTTGTAGTTTTTTTTTTTTTTTGCCTTATTTTATTGCCTAGAACCTCTAATACAATATCGTATTACTGCTTTCAGGAGAAAAGCTTTTAATATTTCCCATTAAGTACAATGCTTGTTGTGAGTTTTTCCAAAAACATTTTTAATTTTAGATTAAATAAATCTCCTTCTATTTCTAGTTTTCCACAAGTCTATAAGGCTCTGGACTTAATCAAATAATTATCCGGCATCTATTGAGATGATTCCATAATTTTTCCCTTCATTCTGTTAAGGTAGAAAATTACATTGATTGGTTTTTCTAATGTTAAATAACCATGCATTCCTGGAATAAACTCAATTTGGTCAAGGTGGCTTATTCATTTTATATGTATAACTGAATTCTGTTTGTAAATATCTCATCTATAATTTTTGCAACTATGCCAAGAAAAGTGACTAACCTGTAGTATTCCTTTCTTGCTCTATTCTTACCAGATTGTTATATCAAGGGCGATCTCTGGAATCTCAGGCCCTTAATTTTTGGCTTCCTTGGTTGTTGTTTAAGATCTTCAAAAGGCTGCATGCTTTTAAAAAAGGCTATTCAGCTTTTATAATTGTTCTCAGGGTACGGTTTGTCTGTTTCAAGCTGCTAATGGATAGCCACAAACAAAAGTTTTACCTTTTACAAATTGGATAAACAAACGAAACTCCAAACAAATTTCTAACCTTTAGTTGACCTTTTGACCTGTTTCAGTTCCTGAAAAATTCTCCAGTTCCCAAAAGTATAGTTTTGACTTACAGTGTCATTTAGTGCCCTCATCTGTTAAAACAGAGTTGTACGAAAATGCACGAAATTTAATTACAATCATAATATTTTGTTTCCTTCAAGAAAGAAAAAAAATAACAATTTAGTTGAAAATGTTAGTGTGGCTCTCTGTGATACTTTTCAAATATTAATCATTACAGTAAGGGGCACTATAACACTCTCAGTGATGGAACTCAAAAATTTCTTTGGATGAAAAAGAAGGAAGGCTTCACTAATCATATTCTATAACAGCTATTAACAAGAGAAAGACATTATCTTGGCAGCAACATAAACAAATTATAGCCTTCAATTTTAAATGGATGTTAAGTAAGTGTCTTGGATCATCCTATAGTAATAAAATATATGGTAAGGTCAGTCTGAAATAGATGTAAACATTTAAAAACGGGAGGGTGAGAGGAGTGTGGAGAACTTAAGATAACTCTACCATTTGCTGCACTCCTACTATGTGCTAGGTGCTTTCCTTTCCTTCCACTTTGCTGCATTTATCTCACTTAATCCCTGCAAACATAATGACTGATTTTTATCCCTAATCTATCAAAAAGGAAATTGAAGCTCAGTTAGAATAAATAACCTTCCAAAAATCGCAGAGATAGTAAGTGGGATACAAACCTAGATCTGGTTTGAGCGTGGTCCTATAATCTTTCTACCAAAACCGGCTAAGATTAAACAGGAGAGAAACCAGGTTTCCTTATCAGTAAAGACTAGATTCTCTAGTAAGCCCTGCAAATGGTACTGGGAAGGAAGAGTTTAGTTCCATGTTTTTGGTTTGTTGGGCGAGGATTTTATTTTGGGTGTGTACTTCCTTTGTCTCTGGAGTTCTTGGTATATTCTCAAATAAAAACATTTCCTGTTTATTACTGACTGGGCTGACATCCAATAATCAAGCAATATAAACAAATTCCAACATTTTTCTATCCTATGTGGAGTTGCATCCTGTGTATCTATGGCTGACCGGCTCAGTGGTCTAGGAAATTGTGCCAACTGAGTAAAGGTCATGGGTTATATCTACACTTCCTAAATGCAGTTTTACAGAGCATGCCGGTTCCATATGATGTTGTCAGGTGTTATTCAGGAAAAAAAGTAAGCGTCTAGGAATGATTCATGGTCAAATACGTTTAATAAACTCTGGATTAAACCAAGGAAAATAAATTTATTTCAGACTTTTCTAAACCTTACAGTATTAATATATATATGGTATATATAATCTTCAAGAGGAGATCTAGTACAAGCGTTTTCAAAATTTACTTGGCTCCAGAATGCATTATATGGGGAGCATCTTCTAGAACGGGTATTATGTATAGACCATATTTTGGAGGAAAGATGAGTTAGATGTTTTATATGCCAATTAGTTTTTTCTTAATGTTTATTTATTTTTGAGAGAGAGAGAGAGAGAGAGACAAAGTGTGAGCAGGGGAGGGACAGAGACAGAGGGAGACACAGAATCGGAAGCAGGCTCCAGGCTCTGAGTCGTCACCACAGAGCTTGATGCAGGGCTCAAATGCACGAACCACAAGATCATGACCTGAACTGAAGTCGGACGCTTAACGGACTAAGCCACGCAGGTGTCCCAATGTCAATCAGTTTTATAGCACATGCTACATTGTTGGTCACAGAAGGGACGGTATAAAACTGTAAACATAGGAGTCCATAGTCGGAACATCCCAGTGAGTGATAGAGATACTATCACAAAAGTGTTGGCACAGAGCCTGAGTGACCTGCTGAAGGACACCATAGAGGGCATTCCTGCATGGGAAAGAAGTTGAACAAGATGGCCTGTAACTTTTTCAGCATTCTAATGTTCTTTGTTTCTGTACAAATCATAATCTCTTTTAGAAAAACAAATAAAAATCACATCTACAATTATGTATATTAATGAGGGTAAGTCTCAACATGCCGTAACAAAGAGACCCACAATACAACGCTTTAAATAGAGTAGAAGTTTATTTCTTTTATAAAAGTCCCAAGGTGAGTAGTCCAGGTCAACAGGTTGGCTTGACTCCAGAAGATGCCGCAGGGTCCTGGTTCCTTCCATATCACTGATCCACTCCTCTGGGATGTTAGCCTCTTCTCCGTGGCTGCAGCTGGCTCCTTGGTCTGCAAGCTTTCCGCTTCACAAGAAAAGTGAATCCTGGGCAAGCGATTCCCTTGCAGTTAGATTAGGCTGATGTTATCCACATCAATTTGCTCACATTTCACTGGAGACGGTCTAATCACATGGCCACACCTTGCCGCAAAGTTGGCTGGGAAATCCAGTCTCTAAGTAGGCAGTTTTGTGCCTAAGAGAAAGGGAAGAAGAGATTTGGGAAGGACGAGTAAGGCTCTGCTACACTATAGTTGAGATAAACACCAGTTGGTAATCACTGCTTAGACATTAATACCATTTACTGAGGAACAGCCAGTTCAGACTGACCCAATCCTTCCAAGAAAAATATTGAGTTCCCGTCAATGCGGTACTCAAGTACTCCAATTTATGAAGCAAGGAATTTCTCAGAAGAGCTCTGATTATCTGTCAGGGCTAGAGGATCAGTGTGGCAAGCCTGAAGGAGCTTTAAGGGTCAGTAAACAATTCATCATCAATTTCCTTGCAGGCTCATTTCTTATTGTCCTTTGGTTCTGTAGATGATTTTTTTAAATGGCTCAAGAGGGGAGAAAAACTGACAAATCTCCTAGATTTTCTAGACTTTACACAGCCTCTGCAATGTATAACACTATAGAGGCAAACCCATAGGGTATAGTAAATAATTATAATAATGATGATAATAATACCCCTCAGATCATAAACCTATTGTATAGTAATTATTTTTAATTTTCTACAGTGTTACAGAATTGACACTGTTCTGTCAGCTTAAAACAAAACAAAACAAAACAAAAAAAACCTTTCTGGCTGGGGAGAGATGTCCCTACCTGGACTAGCCAATTCTTAGAGATATAGAAAAGGACCCAGCCAGGAACATACCCTTATTAAGCAAACTAACTAATCCAGAGTCTTACTTCCTCCCTCTAGCCAATATACCCCATTGGACAATATTCCTCTGCCTTAGTCATCCCAAAGTCAGGTGCCAGATAGCTAGGGACCACCACTACAGCCTGCAGAAATTATACAAAGTAGCGAATCCTAAACTCTTTACTTAGCCCATTCTTGCTTTTCCAAGGGAAACTTGAACCAAGGGAAACTTGGGCTTTGGTCTAAACCTTCCCCTCACTCCTGTCTTTTTCTGCCTAAACACCTGGTGACTTTCACGTGCGTGGAAATGGCATGCTGTATGGCATGATGCTGCGAGTACAATAAACTTTATTTTTTCCTCTGTCTCCTCCTGTGGCCACACTTGACTGACCATCTCATAAAAGAATACAAGACACCAGTCAAGAGCAGGTTTTACAGCCAATCGGAGAGCTCCGAAAGTGGATCTACTGGTCCACCGGCGTTTTGTATTTATTTCACTTCGTCTTTCAGGCTGTTCCACATGAAGGTATTTGAGGTTCTATTCCTTCCCTTAGAGCTACTCCCATGCAATAGCAACGCTTCCCTTTGCAAAACCAAGGTCACTATCAAGTCTGCAGAGTAGGAGGAGTCCATATGGAACAACTTAGGGGACACAATGCCCAAAATTACTTCTCTGACCACCTGCATCAGAAATTGCACCATCTCAGATTCACTGGGGATTTGAAACTTTCAGAGGTCTTCAAGAGATCCCTGTTCAAGTGAAGATTCCTCTGGGAGAGAAAAAAGTATCACAAGCTAACTGTCCTCAAACTGGGGCGTTGGGACCATGGGAGAGTTTTTTAGGTCTCACTTTCACCCTCCTACATCAGAAACTCTGGAATGGGACCTGGGCTTTTCTATTTTATTTTCAACTTTACAGATGATTTTATATTCAGTTTTTGGAACCAGAAACTTATGTCATCCTCAGTCAATAAGGTAGAGATTCATCAACAACTGAGCATTGTTTTGAGGAATAATAATTTGGGAGAGGGGAGAGGAAAGAGTGGGAATGGAGAGGCTCTGAAAATTCCACGGAAAGAATCGAGAACATGCATGCTTCCTTCTCAATCTCTTTTTTTAACCTTGACTGAAAAACGGCCATTTGTCAAAGAATAAACTTCATTAGCTTTTTCAGTTCTGAAATTCTCACATCTTATGGAAACGTCTGATTCCTTTCTCTTTCTAATTGCCAGGAAATGTTATGTCGCATTTCATTTTTATCCTTTTGTTTTCTCATAATTGGTAAGATCACTAGAACGTGGGTTTTAGGGTTTGAATAATCTTCCAAACCTGGGAGGGATCCTGAAAAGGCCTTCCCCTGACTCCAGTAAGATCTGCAGGACTTCTGGGAGAAGCATTGGTTCCCAGATATAAATACTGAAAAGGAAAGGCAGTCCACAGTATCCTGCAGCCTCCTTCGATGTGTGCATCACACCTTCAGATTGGGGGCGTTTTCCTTACGTCTAACTTCATCTGTTCTGCTTGATATTCATGTCTATTTTCTCAGGTTTTCTGCCTTCTGGAGAAACGGAGAACAGCTGGTTGGGGACCTCCATATCCCTGAAGGCCAAAGAATTCCCCCATTAACATTCTTTTTTTCAGACTAAATAACTCTGATTTCCATAACCTTTCTTATGGTCTCGTTTCCCATTCTTTTATTTTCATAGCTCTCTTTTGGATGTAGTTTCTTATAACAAGAAATGAATCGATGCCAAATATAACCAAAGAGTTCTTTCCTGTCTTTTCTAAGACATTCTCCAATTAATATGGTTGTCTCAATTTTTAAAAAACGATTTTGCTGGCTATTGCTAATTTAGAGCCAGTTTGTGGTCCACATGTCCTTGGGTTATTGGAGAAGGTTACTTGGTAGAGATAAAATAGCTCCAGGCTAGAAATCCAAACACACGTGTTCTAGACTTAATTTTGTCATAATTAAACTATATATCTTCGTGTTTACTTTTTTAAAATGTATTTGGGTCTGTTGATCGCGAATCAGATGGACTAGTTGAGCGTTTTTAATTCACTCCCACTGTAAATTCTTATTTCTGTTTTCTTTTATTTTGATTCATTTCTGATTTCTCAATGACCAAGTAATCCAAAGTCCCACGATACCTTGTTTGTACATTTCTTATAGCAGTATCATTCTCTGCCTAGAACATAATCTTTTATGTCATATAATGCATGCAACAGCTTTACTACCAGACTAAAAAAACCCTTAAAGGCAGGCTCCAAATAACTCTATGACTGGCTTTAGCATAATGTTTTACCAATAAACATTTGTTTGACAAGTCTATGCATAAATATTTAATGTTCTTCTGTCAAGTCAAAAGTAACAGTTTTTGGAGTAGGGATTTTGTGCTGGCAAATTTGTCCTCTATGCCCTGGTAGCTAGCTCTATGTCTGCCCTCAGTGTGGTGAGATACCTCTGCTCTTTCATACTGGCCTCTTGCAGATAGTCTATTGCATGTAAATATGTCCATGACAGGACAGATAACTGTGAATAAACAAGGTTGTTTTCCCCAGAAGAAACTCAGGGACTTTAAAAGATTTGCAGACAAAAAGAACAAAGACTCCAGACTGCAGGTTAGAAAGAAGAAAAGACTAGAAAAGCATAGAAGAGTTTGAGTTGAAAGAGAAGTATCTGAAGCAGAAGGAGAATAGATTTCCTGAGTGGCCCAAAACCAAGAGATGAAGCTCTGCCCAGAAGGTTGGAGATGGAAGTGTAATATTTGGACTCAGGGAAATGGTGAGAATAGTCTCAAACACTGGACCCTTATCATCTCTGGCCACCTGTGATTTCCTAATTTGTAAATACTTTGAACTTCTATCGACTCACCTGCTAGAGAGAGCCCATGATACCTCAGGCCAGACACCCAAAAGGCATGAAGTGTTGCCATGGTGACAGCTTAACATGAAAAGTGACAGAAAGTGAAGTTGGAGGTCAGTGCAAGAGACTGAAGGTTTTCTGGGATGAGAGCACAGCAAGAAACCCCCAAACTCAGGGACACATGAGCTGACTGCTGGTTCTATCACCATCCCAGAAGGCCAGCTGTTGGTGTAGCTAATCTACTATTGACCATTCTAAATTATCTTTTCTTAGAAAGAAGCCAGTAGGCCTATTAAAAGACAGTTTGCTGTTGATTTTTATTTTCCTTAGGACTTTGAATAAGTGGAATAGAATTTGATGTGGGCCAAGCCACCAGAATTTAAGAGAGACACCATGGACATTTATGTTCATGCCGAAATTGCTCCCTAGAACCTTCCATGACGCAGGGATTCAGGAGTGACCTGGCCAATCCAATAAAATTCTGTGTATAGAAAGAGGATATGTTCTGAGCGTCAGAGTCACATTCCACTCCCCATCCCCCTTGCTTTTAACTTATATTGAAACAATTTGATACCATTTCTGGATGAGCCGGAGGCCAAGGACGTGAGAACAGAACAAAAAGCATCCTCTTATCTGAAGATGATATGCCTTTATTATTACAGCCTAAAAAGTGGACTTCCAAGAAAATTGTCCTTGTGATCTGGTTACTTGCAGAAAGAATGGTCACAAATTAACTAGTCTAAGACTAGGGCCCCATCCCTGGCAACTATCTCCCAGTTTCTTCCAGGCTTATAGTTAGGTAAGGAGTCAGTGAAGCATCTTTCTGTTAGTATGGTCTCTGGGGTTGCTCCACTAGAGTTTGAAGCTTGGGTCCACCTCTTAGTAGTTGGATAACATTTATGTAACAGCTCTCAGCCTCAGTTTGTTCATCGGTAAAATGGGGTTATAATAATAATAATAATAATAATAATAATAATAATAATAATCTCATAATATTGTTGTGAGGATTGAATGTATTTACATGGAAAATGCTTAAAACAGTGCTCAAAAATATTAACAACTTGCACATGGCTACTAATCCCTTTTACCAGATGGTGTCATCCATTACCAATAGGTAGTTGTTAATCTTTCAAAAAATCCAAAAAAGCTCAATTACTCAAAGCTAACCACTCTGTAGGTATTATTACTGTGCAGTTTTTGTTTGAGTTTTTAGTTGTTGTTGTTTAACGGTCCAGATGAGCCCTTGGTTATACCCACTTTCCAGGGTTCCTGGTTGGAATTATGTGGCAATGCTCAATGATGTAAAACTTGGGAGTCTCTCACACATTTGTCTGTAAGTGAGTTATCCAAGAATAACTTCCTGAGGACACTCTTAGCCCTGCCTTCCCGTGGCTCCACTCAGAGGGACAGCGGGGGGGCTTTCATTTAGGCATGGTTCTTGTCTGGTTCCTAAATTTTTACTATAGTATATCAATTCTACTCCCAGATTGACTGGTTTCTAAAACATATGGTTTTTGTATTAAACTTGTAACATTGGAGAGCTGCATTCCAGATATTTGTCAGAGTGTATAATTTCTAGCATATTGCTGCAAGTTATAAAGATATCAAAAGACTTGTTGAGAAAAATAATATTCATAGAGGATTGTGTGTCTTTCCATACTCTTAGGTCAATGGTTTCCCAGATTTTTATAGGTCACAGACTAGTTTTAAAAAATCTTACGATGGTTATGGACATAGGTTGCTAACTTCTTTTACCAAGTAAGGATGTAACAAAAGGATAGTCTCTTAAATTGAGGTTTTATGGTAATTTACTATTATGGAAAATTCACTCACTGCACTGTGTTTCTTTTTTCTTTTTTTTTCTTTTTTCTTTTTTTTTTTTAATGTTTATCTTTTTGAGACAGAGAGAGACAGAGCATGAGTGGGAGAGGGGCAGAGAGAGAGGGAGACACAGAATGTGAAGCAGGCTCCAGGCTCTGAGCTGTCAGCACAGAGCCCGATGCGGGGCTCAAACTCACAGACCTCGAGATAATGACCTGAGCCGAAGTCGGACTCTCAACCGACTGAGCCACCCAGGTGCCCCAATGCACTGTTTTTAATTTTCATCATGAGCCCGTGGAAATTTCATCAGTGGCTGCCAGACTGGTACCTGAGAACAACTAGATAATTTATAACTTATCCCTAGAGGAAACCAGATCACCAATGACTTCACACCTGGGATGCATCATTGTGGGTATCAACATAAGTGCCTCTGTTGAATTGTGCTTTAATATAATGCCCTTGACTAAATAGAGAGTATTATTAAAAGGGTTCCTTTGAAGCTTTTCACTTGCTTTAGTCCAAAGATGTTGCAAAGACATTATTGTTTACATTATTCAGTGATTTCTTTTAAAAGACCTACTGAAGAAATCTCTAGTCTCAATGACAGAAGTACTTGGACTTATCTAAGCAATGGATTGTTTCTTTTGTTTTTAATCTTCTATATTATTTGACTTATCTTACTCTGCTTTATACATCCTGCTAAAATATTTTAATTCAAATACACGGCTCACCTCTATAAGCACACAGAATTTCAAGAAATGTATTTGCATATTTACCTTGTTCCTGGGTCTACCTATTCTCTTTCCATCATTTTCCTTTTGCCACATTTTTTTTAGCCCTTTGACATTGCTGTACTATATATTTGTTTGTAAGCCATCCTAAATCCCCCCTAGAAGGGATATACTTATGTACATAAATTAGCCAATGGAGGCCCACCTGTGACCTAGATAGAGCTTCATGAGGACGCCTAGTTGCCCGGGGGGCTCTGAAACACATCCAGAACTTGTCTGCACCGATTTATCAGAGCTGACTGGACAGAAAGTCTGCACATGCAGCCCATTAAAATACTAACAGCTGGCATTGGCCTGATTGTTGTCCTGGTCTGTATTTTAACAGGAACTAGCAAGGACTTACCTTACGTGAGTGACATGGGAATTTCGAGTGCTATAGAAAAGCCAGCAGGGAGATGCTTGGGAAAGAAGGAACCTTACGTTAGTGCTTGTCCAATTGCAGAGTCCAATATATTAGGGGGTTATATGATTAGTGTTGTGACTAACATTTTTAAATAAAAAAATTTTAAGTTCTATGGTAACTTAGTTTTATGGAAAATAAACAGAACCAATAGTGTGTATGTGTGTGTGTACATGCACACACACATTTAGGTGTGGGGAGAGAAAGAGATTTTTTTTTTTTTTGAATTTCTGGATGTGATTTTTTTTAAATATAATTTATTGTCATATTGGCCAACATACAGTGTGTAAAGTGTGTTTTTGGGGTAGATTTCCATGGTTCATCACTTACAACACCCAGTGCTCGTCCCAACAAGTACCCTCCTCAATGCCCATCACTCATTTTCCCCTCTCCCCCACCCCCCCATCAACCGTCAGTTTGTTCTCTGTATTTAAGACTCTCTTGTGGTTTTCCTCCCTCCTGAGAGAGAGATTTATTTTAAGGAATTGGCTCATATGATTGTGGAGACTTGTTAAGTCCAAAATTTGCAGGAAGGTGGGCAGGCTGGAGACCCAGGGAAGAGTTGATGTTGCAGTTTGAGTCCAAAGGCAGACTGCCAGCAGAATTTCTTTTTCCTAGTGGAAAGTCATTCTTCATTCTATTAAGGTCTTCAGCTGATTGGATGAAGCCCACCCAGTGGGAGGGCAGTCTGGTTTACTCAAAGTTCACCAACTTGAATGTTAACCTCATCCAAGAAGCATCCTCACTGAAACATCTAAATAATGTTTGACCAAATATCTGGGCACTGTGGCCCAATCAAGTTGACACATAAATTTAACTATTGCATGTACCTTAGTTCAGACCACAGATCCAAAAGAAAATAATGGGTTTTTCCCATGCTACTCGAGTTATTGCAGCTGTTAAGACCAGATTGTAAGTGAGCCATGCCAGTGATATGCTACAGCCACCTCCTACTGGCTTGTGGCTGCCGATGGTGCCCGTGTATTCCCAAGTCAGAGTTTAGCGACATCACATTTGTAGCCTGAAATCAGCCAAAGGGAGTGTTTACACCACAGAGATACTATAAACTAGGGGAGTCCCCCCAAATTGATGCTTCTGGTCTGGGGACCATACTTTGAGAACCACTAGATTAGGGACTTACAAAACAAATTTATAAATTGCAATATATAGACCTTATTTGAATCCTAAACCAACTGTGAAAAGCTTAGATAATTAAAAACATTTGACTGCTGAGTATCTGCTATTATGAAATTAATTATCATTTTCTTTTTTTGAGATGTGATAATTATATCCTGGTAGTATTTTTATTAAAAGGTATTTATGTTTCCGGGGCACCTGGGTGCCTCAGTCGGTTGGCCATCCAACTCTTCCTTTTGCCTTAGGTCATGATCTCATAGTTGGTGAGTTTAAGCCCTGTGTCGGGCTCTGTGCTCACAGTGCAGAACCTGCTTGGGATTTTCCCTCTCCCTCGCTCTCTACCCCTCCCTGTTTGTGTTCTCTCTCAAAAATAAATAAATAAGCTTTTTTTTTTAAGGTATTTACATTTCAGAGATATATAGTACAACATTACAAATGAAAGGACATAATGTCTGTGATTTATTGGAAAATAATCTACGGGATGGTGGTGAGTAGTGGGGATACTGCAGAGGAGACAAGATTGGCCAGAGTGATCATCATTAAATACAGGTGATGGGTACATGGGACCTTATGTTGATCTCCCTGCTTTTATGTATTTTACAATAAAAAATTTTACAAAGAAAGAATTGGACTCAAATCCTTTTAAGTGCCCCTTTCACATCTGTAAAAACAAGTCATCTTTTAAAATCATTTCTCATTATAAAAAGAAAGGCAAGGGTGTCATTCATAGAAAGGGCAAAGCTTTCACTAACTACTTTTTAACCAGAAAAGACTAAGTTCACTCGAATCCCATTATAATTCAGAGTCAAGGATAAAGAATGGTTACAACACTTGCATCGGCTGGGATGCACGTAGGGGCATCATACGGTGTCCAGTACAGACTTCACCCTTTACTTGCTCTCCTCCTCTCTTTGCTTCACAGCAAACCTGCCCCACTCCGTGATAACACCCAGGAACCAAAGAGAGCCAGGAGATTGTTTCCCATCAATTTTCAAAGACTAAGAGAGAGGAGGACCCAAATTTTGATGCTTTCTCCTGCTATGAGGTTACAGCTGGGATCTGGTCCAGTGCCTACCAATTTTATTACAAATAGTCAAGGGGGAAAAAAGGAATTAAAAGACACAATGAGAAGAAATTCTATCTAAATAGACAATGGCTTTTCTTTGTGTGAGTGTGTTTCCTCTTTCCTCCGAGGTAACCACTGATCACTGCGTTTTAGAACCCGAAGAAACCCTTAGGATCTCTGCAGTCTGTCCTCTCTGTTTAATAAATGAGGACACTGATACCCAGTTAGGTCATATAAATTAGCCAGAATGAAAAAACTAGCAATTAGCAGAGACCTATGTGCATGTAAAGAGCTCTTTGGTTAAATAAAAGTAAAGAAAGAAGGAGGATTGGACTCGTAGAATAGCTGTGTTTCAGCAAAGCATCTATAGAGTGAAATTTTTAAATGAAATCCTATGTACCTGTTGATTTTTGTTCTAAAATTAAAAATAGACTTGGGGATGTAGTCCATCAAGAACAACGGGAGACGGGCAGAAGGCGAGGGAGAGAGAGAATTTTAAGTTCAGCATGGAGCCTGACTCGGGACTTGATCTCAAGACCCTGAGATGATGACCTGAGCTGAAATCAAGAGTCGGACGCTTAACTGACTGAGCCACCCAGGTGCCCCAAACACCTTTGAGACGTTAAGCATTTAAAGAGAGAGTACTGCTGCTATCGGATACAGTGCTGAAAACAATGGCACTCATGACACGGCAGCCAACAACAATCACCAATATCTTGGAGCACTGTGCATTAGAGGTTTTCAATGCACTATTCCTCACCCCACGCTTTGTCCCCATACCAGCTCTGCAAGGTCAGTCCTGCTATGCTCACAGTGTAGATATTAGTAAGAGGACTTAGTAAATTGCTCGAGCTCATCGAAGGTGGTGCTTCTAAGTTCCGCTTCTAACCCTCATTGCCAGTCCCTTTCCTAAGACCACTGTTCTTAGGAAAGTTCTACAGGTTGTGTCTGCAGAGGAGTCCCAAGTTGGAGGTGGGGCTGGTGACAGGAAGTGAAGAAGGAAATACAGCCTGTCTGACAGAGGCACACTTTTTAAATCCACACAATCACTTCCATAGGGGTAATCTCTGCCCACGCCCTTCTTCAGCCAGCTCCCAAGAGCCAGAGTTCTTGGAATTTCTCCCCTGTGTCTAACAGAACCAGAGCTGTCATGGTGCATTTAGTCCATAAGAGTTGCTACATATAAATGACATGAGCAGCATTGTCACCTGGGCCTGGGGTAGGAATGTGAATTAAATGCAAGGGGCATGAGGCAACTTTGTGGGGTGATGGAGTGTTCTAAAACTGGATTGTGGTGATGGGTACACATTTAATAAAAACAATGAAGCTGTTCGTTTGTGGTGAGTAACTTTTATGTATGTAAATTGTACTTCGATAATGCTAATTGTTTTGTTTTTTTTAATGTCATGATCCAATTGGAAAGTCCTTAGGTTGGAGCCACTCTAAAAAGTCACTCAATAAAGATTTTTAAAACGCCCAAGAATGAGTAATAGCTTGCTACAGTTAGATCCTTACATGGGATCTAGAAATTTAAAGATGGGGGCAGGCTTTGTGGGCCCAGGAGACCTGCACTGTCACAGAGTCCTGCCCTCAGATGGACACTGCTCCAGGCTTAATGATACATATGCAATTGCCATCTATCTTGAAACTCTTAATGATTTCATCTTTGAACTCGTGTTTTGTAAGTGGAGGGGATAACGCGGCATGTGTGTGAGCCAAGGAGACACAAGCAACGTGTGTGTCCAGAATTCCTTGCTACCCCAATGGCATATAGCAGATAGTATTACTGACATCCTGTGAGCACAGAACTCCTGAGCATGGGAGTTCAACAAGGCTCCGAGGGAGAAAGAAGCAAGCCTGTTACTTTGACAATGAATAGGTGGAGGAAAGGGAAATGACAACCCTCAAGAGGCATGATTGAAACAGAATTTGCTTCCAATGCAGAAAGAAGGCAACAGCATTCTGAGAAGTGAGAACGACCAAGAAATCCTGTCCTAAGCTCTCTCACTTGCGTTAGTTCCTTCCCTATTGAGCCAAGCACTTCTGCTGGTGAAAGGGAAAGACGGAGCAATCCCTAGTTCCTCTTCCTTGCAATCCATCCTTACTCATCAGTAACCTGAAGATAAAGAACGTTGACAGAATGTACACAGATCAGCAAACAAGATGAAAACAGTTAGTTGTGTGTGGTGTTTCCACTATTCTAATGAAATTCATAAAATACATAATGCGTGTTAGAGCTGCAAAGTACTAATTGTGTATCAGCGATTCCACACAAGGTAAACACTTGCACTGAGAGCTGACATTGCAAAACATAAAGACGAACGGTAAACTTCACACAGATAATTTCACCTTTTAATTATTCTTTACTCAGAATGGCATTAAATTCAACGGCAAATTAAAAACCACCATGACAAGTGGAAGCGCTGCGGGAGAAAGAAACACCTGTGACGTTATAGTACCTCCAGGCCTTTTGTCCTGCTTTTTGAATGAGGGGTCCACATTTCCATCTTGCACTGGGCCTCACACATTCTGAAGCCAGCCATACTAAAAATAACTGTTCAACCTCCCCCATTTTATGTATGACAAAACTGAGGTTGGAAGAGATTGTGTGACTGACCCAAGGTCATAGTTAGAGCAGACCTGACTCCACAGCCCAGAGCCACGACTCTTAGGCCAGCACACTTTCTATCATTCTTGCAACTGTTGGGTGGGCGGGTGGGGGGAAAGTTGGCTTAAGACGGGATTTCTATACAGTATTTCAATCCAGCGAGTTCAAAGAATGACCAAATTAGACACATTGGCTTCAAATGGATCTCAGAGGCTTTGAAGATGGCATTGTGGCATTTTGTTTAAAGCAAGTAAGCATATTTTCTGAGCCTTGAATTTCTCCCTGTCACTAAAGAGCTTAAATAGATTATAAGTACAGCATAGAGAGTATTCGTGGCAAACCATTAAGGCTAAATATCTATTTCTAGAGCAGCTGGTTTCCAGTTAAAAGTTTTTAAAAGAGAAGCATGTGTATGCTGCCTTGAAATGCGGACAGAGGAGGGCCTCGGCCCTGTCCCCCGGAGTATTTAAAGGTGAGTGCCTATCGGAATACAAGGATCAGATGACCACAATGGACAGTGAGAGACAAAAGACTTCCTTTGATGTGAGTCAGAGAAGAAAATATGACCTGCCCTCTACTTTTTGAATTCAAAAGCAGTAATTATAGAAGGCAAGCTCTTAACCATCTAAGGACTAATCTATATTTACAAGTGCTAGCTGTGATATGCAAAAATAAATAAAAAACAAAGCCTAAATCAATCTAGTTTGAGTTAAAAAGGATCTCCTTGGCTCAAGGTGTGTTGCTGATTAAATCTCTGAGTAGCCTTTAACCCTTCAAGTGCCGTCTCAATGTGGTTTGTTCGTTCCCATGGTCTAGTTTCCCTTCTTCCTCTTCCCCCTTTCCCCTCTCAGTGTCATGGAACTCATTTTCGGCTCCAACAAAGTGGCAGGTAAAGTAAACAGTGACGGTCACAGTATAGGATTGGAGGAGGGGAGTGACAATCATCATTATTATAGCTAATATTTACAGAACGCTTGCTGTTTGCTGGGCACTATGCTAACAGCTGTATGTTCATTTTCTCAGTGAATCTACACACCAGTTCTACGAGGTAGAATTATATAATTTTAAGATAAGGATACAAAACCACAGAAAGATAAGTAACTTGCCCTCCAGGTCACACCAAATCTGGAATCCGAAGCCGATCTGACATGTTAAGATACTGAGAGGTCTGTGCTTTAATTTTTCCTTTTACTTCCACCTCCTATCTTTTTATTCTTTCCCTCCATATGCCCATTACTATAGCATCCTGATGCTGAGACGTTGTTTGTGCAGGTGGGCAAGTGTGGAGAGTGATATCTGGAAAACAATTCACCCAAGACCACGCCAGGCCAGGATCTTTGTGAGCATTAGAAAAAAGCACCCTCCTCTGAGCTGACCCAGAACCAGCTGAATTTACTTTCTCTGCTGGATATTCTCAGTCAGGGCACAACCTCCACAGCACACATGGAGGCCCTGATCTTGCCCCAGATGTTCTGAATGATGGTCATTTGAATGTCCAGTCATTTTGAATGATAGCGGCATGATCACACTCCATGTGATTACACGTGGACTCTCATATATTCCAGGGAGGACAAACATATCCTTAAAAGGAAATATAAGGTTATGCAACAAATTGGTAGACCTCTTTCTGCAGTCCTTTCTCTGAGCTCTAACTCCCAGGAGAATGTCTGAAGATTCGGGAGTTGGGTGCTGTTGAAAAGACTCATTAAACTCAATAACACTTAATAGGCAGACATGCAGGGGAAAGATCCACGTGTCTTGTATACTAGAGCTCCTGAGTGAGCGCAGGACACAACCATTAGGGAAATAAATCAAATCAATAACAGTTTGTCTGAACACAATTCAAGCCAGTAAATTAAGATAAAGGTAAAGATAAGAACTAGGTCTGCTTTCAAAACAATGGCCTGATGATAACTTCGCTCCCATTTAACCACAAACTATGATGCATTCAACTTGTCTGCATCTCCACGTAGCCATTAATTTAGAAAACTGAGTCATTACCTTTGTTGTAGGAGAAGCCGTCATCACCGAGTCTCTAGAAATTACTGCAGGGAATCAAATCTTTTGTTTCACTGATAGGACCAAAAAAAAAACACAAAAAACCCTAGTCATTTGGTATGGTTCAAAATTCTAGCATTTCCAGACAGGTACAATACACGTTTTCATTTCAAAGGCAGATTGTCAAGATTTATATATTAAATTATATTAGAGTCTTGATTTTTTTCAAAAAATATTAGGTCTAGCTATGTTATCACACCATGAAAATTTGGCTGAGTGTAAAATCGGTAATCCATATCCACCGTGGGCATTAGAAAGTTTCTTACCTGAATTATCTTCACAAAACCAGTCCTTGTGAGGTTGAATTTTAAGGGCCCAACTAATAACAATGGCTGCCATTTTGAATGACATGAGCTCGGACCATTAGCCTCAAATCAGAAAAGACTCCAGTGAACTATCACAGTCTTGCTAGTCTTCAATAATGGCATAATAGAGCTATAATTTAGTTTGAAGTGTGTATGGGGAGAATCCGTGGTGGGAATCCGAGCCTCAGAGAATGCAAAGTCAGCCCTGCTACTAATAGGAAGTCACATCAGTGGCAGCAAATCCTCTGAAGTAGTAAGTTTCTTTTAGGAGATACTGCGCTAAGATTAGATGTGGGGGAAAAAAAAAAAAAAGGTTTGTAAGAAAAGGAAGCAAATGTCAAACAGATAGCAGATTTATTTTCAGGATTATGTAAAGCACAAAAATGAAAGGACTTCCACTGTGCAGTGTTGTCATGGTTACCTGATCTCTTATCAAAAAGAAGAATCAAGCAGAGAAGGGAAACCTAGAAGGGGCAGTAACCAGAGAGGCCTGTGCTTCCACCAGCGCTTTTCATCCAATTGAGGTTGTTTATGAGGTATAAAATAGGGGATGACATTTTGCTGCTCTGGATAATTTTTAAAGGATCTTATTTTGCTATGCAGAGTAAGGTCTGCATTCTGCTACGCTTTCAGGAAGTGAAAACACGATAGTGAGAACCTCCTCGTTCATGAGGATTTCTAAATGAACAGGGAAAAATGTATCTCTAAAATTTCCTCTCAGTGCACCACCCCCCACAATAAATCGTTCCCTAAACTGCAAAGTGAAAGTGTGGGCTGAGTTGTTTTCTTAGGAAAGCTTCATGTTTCTTCTCTGAAATATTTTAGAGGATTTCGTTTGCAGGCTAACTGTTTAAAAAAAGAAACCGGCAAATTCTTTTTAGAGATTAAAACGAAAATCCCTTTGGTTTCTGCTCCGTAAGTGAGCATAGAATGCAAATAGTATAAACAGCACGGAATAGAGGAGCAATATACTACCAGCTCCCCCTGCCTCTATAAATGCCTAACGCTCATAAACCCTCGTCCTGGAAACACAGAGACTCCAGATTGCTTTCTGAATCACAGGCAGTCCTCAACACACCTAGCAACAGCTTGCCAAGTGCCCTTACCTGCAATGACAGGTAGCTGGAATGTGCATAAGGCCACTCGCCTGAGGAGACTTGGCTGAGGGGAACAAGAAATCCGACCCGCATTTATTCCATCTACTTGAAGAAGGCGGGGAAGGCAGTAAAAGTCAGTGTTTAACAGCTCAATCTTTGAACTACTCCCATTTGTCAATTCCCCCAGTAGAAAGACACTAAGCCCACTGGACGAACCCTTGCACAGGGGGCACAGGAGCCTTGGGCTCACAGCTAACTTTGAGTTCTCTGGGAAAGAAATGACAGGAATCAATAATCGAGGTCCTATCATGAGCTGGATATTATGGCAGGCGCTTCATGTGCACTACATTATGACAGGCAAACAGCATTCCTCTGGAATAGTGTCCTTTAAATGAGGACACTAAGGCTCAGAGAAAATAAGGAACTTGCTCTACGTCACAGAAAGCTGACTTCTAAACTCACTTATTGCACCAGCCAGCATCAGACAGGGCAAGGCGCCGAGAGGTTCTCCCCCAGATTTGTTCCACTCCCTGTGAAATTGCTTGGAAATTTGTACAATTTATTTTGCACCTTAGCCATTTACATACTGAAATATCTATTGTTTTAGGTAGTATTACTTATATTTCTCTTTTACGATTTGTATTTCACATTTTTTTTATTATGTGTACAGTTTTAGGTCACACTATCTGCAGATTTCATTTTAGAATAGGAAAGAAGCATCTCAAAATATATGTATAATATAAAAGGACGCTATTCGTCTGAGAAGCCTGGAAAGCACTGCACTAACTCCTGATGCCCAGGTTAATACAGAGTTGATTCTAATTTTTCTCCAAAATTTGGGACACAGAAGCATTTCTCAAGTCTAAAGTGCAGTAGTTATCACTGGAGTACAACTGTAAAGTTTCTTAAAATAAACTAAATATATTTCTAAACAGTGATGGAGGAGAGAAAAGGAAAATTCAAATTCATTTGTGAGGATAAGATTCTTTTTCACTGGAAAGTCCGTTGTTTTTACATTAACTACGCACATCTCAAATCCAGTTAAGAAAGGGGCAGAAGACCTGAACAGGCATTTTTCCAAAGAAGACATGCAGATGGCTAAGAGACACATGAATAGATGCTCAATGTGACTCACCATTGGGGGATACAAATCAAAACCATGGTGAGATACCACCTCACACCTGCCAGAATGGTTTAAATTAACAACACTGGAAACAACAGATGTTGGTGAGGATATGGAGAAAGGGGAATGCAAGCTGGTGCAGCCACTCTGGAAAACAGTACAGAGTTTCCTCAGAAAGTTAAAAATAAAACTACCCTACTACCTGGCAATCACACTACTAGGTATTTACTAAAGGATATGAAAATACTGATTCAAAGGGGCACATGCGCCCTGATGTTTGTAGCAACATTGTCAACAATAGCATAATTATGGAAAGGGCCCAAATGTCCATTAAGTAATGAATAGATAAGGAAGTTGTGGTGTATATATAAATAATGGAATATTACTCAGCCATCAAAAAGGATAAAAATCTTGCCATTTGCAATGATGTGGATGGAGCTAGAGTGTATTGTGCTAAATGAAATAAGTCAGTCACAGAAAAACAATTACTGTATGATTTCACTCATAGGTGGAATTTAAGAAACAAAACAGAGGAAGGGGAAAGGGGAAAAAAGGAGAGTAAGGAAAGCAAACCGTAAGAGACTCTTAGATATAGAGTACAAACTGAAGATTGCTGGAGGGGAGGTGGGTGGGGGATGGGCTAAATGGGTGAGGGGCATTAAGGAGGGCACTTGTCATGTGAGCACTGAGTGTTAGACGTAAGTGATGAAGCATTAAATTCTACTCCCAAAACTAATATTATCCTATGTATTAACTAGAATTTAAATAAACACTGGAAATGTTAAAAAAAAAATACCAAATGCTTATTTAGAATCAGGTTCCAAGCCTAGGGGTGAGAGGGTGGACTGCTCAGGAAAGCAGCAGCAGTTACAATGCTGGTGCTATGTATGAGCTGAAAACAAAAGGTGATCTCTGTGACTTATTTATTTTATAACTGAAGGTTCGTACCTCTTAATCCCCTTTAACTCTTTCACCCATCCTCCCCATTCCTTCTGGTAACCACAATTTGTTCTCCATATTTAAGAGTCTGGTTTTTTGGTTTGTTCATTTGTTTGTTTTGGTTTTAGATTCCACATAAAAGTGAAATGATATGGTATTTGTCTTTCCCCGTCCGACTTATTTCACTTAGTGGAATACCCTCTAGGTCCATCCATGTTGTGGCAAATGGCAAGATTTCATCCTTTTTTATGGCTGAGTAATAGTCGTGTGTGTGTGTGTGTGTGTGTGTGTGTGTGTGTGTGTATGCCACCTCCTCTTTATCACAGAGATAAAAAATACAGCATAGGGAATATAGTCGATAATACTGTAATACCATTGTATTACTTATCGCGGTGGCCATTGAGCAATGTGTGGAATTGTTGAATCACAATGATGTGCGCCTGAAACTAATATAACACTGTGTGTCAATTATACTTCAGTAATAAAAGAGAGGGAGTGAGATCCATGGGCTGTCATACAGCTGCTGGGAAAATGGAACAAGAGGTAGCTTCTCATCCTTGTTTCTAAGTTTCATGTGACCGAAGCCATGGGAAAGTGGTCCCTGGGTTATTTTACTTGAAAAGTCTCTAGAATTCTAGCATATCGTCTGGAATACACCTTCACTTGGGCGTTTCTCCAGGAAAATGCAGACTTTGGGCTA
This sequence comes from Paguma larvata, assembly GCA_030068075.1. NCBI lineage: Eukaryota > Metazoa > Chordata > Mammalia > Carnivora > Viverridae > Paguma > Paguma larvata. The sequence continues at coordinate 57,169,018 of CM057839.1, forward strand.
TCTTAAAGGAGTATGTGTGTGTAATGAATTCCCCTATTTGATTTTGTGTGTGGTGTGGAGATACTGCCCCTGCCCCCTACTCTTGAAAAGAAGAGTGAAGAGAACACCAGAAATAACAAATTCTCTTCTGTTTTTCTCCTGTTATTTTGGATGTAATGCCTTTCAACAAGTGCCCTTATTCAACGTGTATACAATATAAAAAGAAACCACAGGATTTCTCTAGAACCAAATTGGCCCCTGGAAGTTTATTTCTTTTGATAAGAAACCATGTTTTAATGAGGGGAAGAAAGTTTATGGTAGGACGCTGAGCTTTCAAATTTTATTCAGGCTGTATTTTTACTAAAAACAATATTGTTTTTTTCTTTATAGAATACTAAAAGATTAAATTTCATATTTCAAATCCTATGAAGCCTCTAAGATCCAAGTGCAACATTAAATGTATGTTTGACCTCATATCCTCCTTACATTAATAATACAGTTTATCCATAGTATGAAGGGACCAAAAGCAGCTACACAGAGACACCCACCAGCAGCAGCAATGCGGGGGACTTACAGCTACACGTTGCAGAATGAACTCTAGCATTTTGAACACATCTAAATACAAAGATGATTAGGAATAAAACATGGGCCACACTCAGCCACGTCAATATCATTAGTCTTCTGTGTGTCTCCATTTTATACAATCCTAGATTTTAAACAAGTGTTCCGAGTTCTGTCTTACAGAGTAAAATCTATTTTAAAACTAAAATATAAAAGCTGTATAATCCTTATACTGAGGAGCTTAAAAAAGAAACTTATTTTCCATAAAAGAGGCAGAAATAAAATGTAAGCTACATAAAAAATCCTGCTCTGCTGTACTTTTAAGAGCCTTAATGAGGATGGCCACGTTTTACCGTCAGTAGAAAAATCTTCTTAGGTCTACCAGGTAGATAAGCAAGTAGTGCCGTAGGGTGATGCTCCAGAGTGACTCTGCTGGAATTCGAGGAAGCTCTGTGTCACCTAAGTTATCTTATCTAAATGACCCTTAGGAAGGCACCTCTTCTAAGAATTCTCCTCTCTGCAAGTGAGAGGTCTGAAGGTCAAAATCTATTTGGCCTCAAAAACTGCTAGAATGGATCCCAAAACAGATCTACAAGAAAGTCCTTTACTACGGATCCTATGGTGCGTGAACAAAGCACAGTGAAAATTATAGACGTTTGAAGTCGCAGCCTCTGATTCTCTCCAACCTGTACCTGGGCACCTGTCAGTATCTCCTGTTTTATTTTACCACTATGCCTTCTCACATCCGTATTATCCTTGTTTGTTACTCCTGTATTGGAACAAACTGAAACGTAAAGTGGTCAAAACAATCTACCTTAAATAACAAAACAAGCCATTCATGGCAGAAATGTGCTACGTAGTAATCTACTGATTAATTAAGGAGGGGTTTAAAAATCCCTTGAACTTCATAATTCACCACAACCATGAAAAAGCATCTTTGTTTTTGCTTTCCTGCAAATGTTCCCTCTTTATTTTCTACTTGCAAAAACTAAGCAGATTAAAGAATATGTAGAGTGAGGTTCAAAATAATGAAACCAAGTATCATATGTGGCTCATATACACTTAGTTCACGTTATCCTTAGATAAAACTTAGAACAAAATCGAGATGACAGATAACATTATGACTACTACCCCTGCCCCAACCACAGCCAAGCTTCTCGGTCTTCATGCCCATTCCCCTAGGTATCCAGTCTTCTCTTCTTCCATCCTTGCCACCCCCGACCCCTGCACTTGTCCTTGATCAGTTAATGTAATTGCCCACTTCCTCCCAAGTTAAGTGTGAAGGATGTAAGGCTGAGGAAAATCTGTGATTTGGAGCTCGTAAATATTTGCTGGGATTATCAGCAGGATTCTCATGTTGAAGAGGAAGAAGTGAACCCTCAGGGAAGAGAGTTTAGCAACATTGGCTCTGGATCCTCAGGACATGATGATATTGAGTCCAAGGAATAGAAGAGGACATAGTGAGACCAATCTTTAGAAGAACCAGAGTCCAGCATCACAAGCAAGCAAGCCAATACTACTACTACTACTACTAACTACTACTATTACTGCAAATGGTAAAATTTGTTTGATGCTTCAGATATGATATGTCTTCTAGAGTAAAGCATATTTATCTCAGGTGCAAGACTATTTCAAGGTCAAGAAAGGCTACTGTGCGTTCCGAGTAAATATCCACCAATGTTCAGGATAGCACAGGCAATTCCTTTGTTAACACAGGGACAAAGTTTTTTCCCCCCACCATAATTAGAGATAAAAGCTTGAAAATGTAAATGTGTCGAAAAGGTGACATGCTGGTACCGATTTCCTTCAGTCAACGTGCAAACGGTGGTATAAGGAGTCCCTACTCCGCCTTGCCTCCTAAAATAAGAATTTCGTATTTTGGCGGGCAGTGAAGCATCTGTCTCTTGACTTCAGCTCAGGTCATGATCTCACAGTTCTTGAGATTGAGCCCCGCATCAGGCTCTGTGCTGGCCGTGCGGAGCCTGGTTGGGATTTTCTCTCCCTCTCTCTCTTTATCCCTCCCCTGCTCACTCGCTCGCACGTCCTTTCTCTCTCTCCCTCAAAATAAATAAATAAGCTTTAAAAAAAAAAAAAAAGAAGTTAGTACTTTTGCATCTGTCCTTCCACATGCTCCCTTCTGAAACTCAACCCATCAATAAGCCCTCTGCTCTCCAGTATTGTCAACCTCATTCATTCAATATCTTAAGTGTCAAGCACTGTCCTAGACACTGGGGATATCACAGTGGATAAAACAGACAAAAGTCCTTACCCCAACAAGAGAGATACAGCACGGAATCAAAAGTGATGCATCAAGGAGAAAATGCTGCAATTTTCAATAGAGTGGCTGGGTGTCACCTTTAGAAGGTGGCATTGAAACAAAAAAAGTTGAAAGGGATTAGGGGAAGAGCATTGTAGGCAGAAAAAGCAAGTGCAAAGGCCCTGAAGTGTGACAAGCCTAGAACAGGTATACCAAGGAACCAAAGAAAGGATATCAGCAAGGTCTCATAGGTCATGGCGTCTGGCTTTTATTCCGAGTGAGCTGGGAGGCCAGAGGGGATTTTCACCAGAGGAGTGATGTGATCTGGATGACATCCAACATCCTGGCTGCTATTCCGAGAATAGATTGAAGGACACAAGGGTAGAAGCAGAGAGTCCAGTTTGGAGGCTAATGTAGCCAATCTAAGTAAAAGACAATGGTGGTCTGGAAGGCCCTTGGGAGTTACCAGTGGAGGTGATAGGAAGTGACCAGATCCTGGATGTATTTTGAAGGTGGAATCAGCAGTACTTGCTAAGAAATCAGAGGTAGAGTAAGAGAACAAGAGAAGAATCAAGAATAATTCTGGAGCACTAGGCCCGGGAAATTGTTAGCACAGAGCTGTAATTTGCTGAGATGAGGAAGATTTTGGAAGGGTCAAGTACTGGGGTGAAATATCAGAAGCTTGGGTTTTTAAGTTCATTTTATTTTGTTTCATTTTTTATTTAAATTCACGTTAGTTAACACACAAAGTGTTCTTGGTTTCAGTAGTAGAACCAGTGATTCATCTCTTACATAGGACACTCAGTGCTCACCCCCAAAAGTGCCCTCCTTAATGCCCATCACCTAGTTAACCCATCTCCCCAGAAACCTCCCCTCCAGCAACCCTCAGTTTTCTCCATATTTAAGAGTCTCTTATGGTTTGCTTCTCATTTGACAAAGGAATATTGCTTATCTAAACTCTGAATTTCTACCCAGGGAGAGCTATGAGATTTGTCTTGAAGCAGAGTTTACAGACTAGGCTAGCTACTTTTATTTGCAGTCTCTCTTTATCTAGGATGGCTTGTTGGGAGCAGACGTAGCTTAATTTCCCCACCTCCAGCCATCCCTTGCTTGTCTGGGGTAAAGCTTCAACTGCTACTTATATGTGGGCTATTCTACCCAACAAGTAGTAAAGGGATATTAAAAATTCCTTATCTTCTCAAAGGTCAAAGAAATATTTGAGAATGAAAGGAAAGCAGGAAGAAAAAGAATAAGAAAGAAAGGAAAACTGAAAAACAAAATGCTTGATCAACTGCCTGCTAATCATGCCAAATAGCTATCTGCAATTCAACTCACAGGATTATCTATTTAATATACTGCATACAAAATATTTTGATATATTTTTATATGACATAGAGAGGAGCAGTCAAAAGTGAGAGTGCTTAGAGCCTACCAAACAGAATTAGTTACTAAAAATCCAACCTAAAACTTCTTCCTGAGCTCCATACTTTCCTTTCTAATAGGCAACTACACACAGTCACCTCAACGACCACAGGAATCTCAAACACAACACCTCCCCAAATAAAATCTTCTTTCTTCCCAAATGTGCTTCTAGAACTTAATGCAGAATAGCCTGGGTTTGAGTATCAGCCAACTTTCTAGGTTCAAGTTTAAACTCTTTGAGTTAGTCATGTTGTGGAAAATAAGAATTTAAAACAGGATTTTGTCATTTATTAAGAATTGCATTGCAGGAAGACAAAGGAAAGAGTTTCCACCAGTCAGAGGTGTAAGTATATGAGTGCAATGAACTCTGGAAACGGCTGTGATAGAACATTGTCAGGATACAGTGAAGAACAAGGAAAGGAGAGGTCAAGGCTGTCTTTGGTGAGAGAACAAGACAGACTTCTCAGGGAAGGTAATGTTGGAGCTGCATCTAGAACAAGAGATACTGTGCATCCCAGGGCAAGGCTAGAAGAAGTCAGTGGGGAGAGGATTAGTATGAATTAGTGAGGTCACCTGGGGCCACCGCCAGATTTCTGGGCACAACAGAGAAGGTTGGGAGAGGAACTCGTGTTGTTTTCCAGGAGCTACAGTTGCACTTTTGTGCTGAGGGTGATGGAAAGTCACGGAGGGAATTTAAACAGGGGACAAGTATGACCCAACTTGCATTTGAGAAAAATAACTTTGGTAGCCATGAGGGGGATAAATTAAAACCAGACTGGAGTGGAGAGGATCCTAATTGACAATTGCAAACATGCAGGCCAGAGATGATGGCGTTGAATTAAGGCAGACCAATGCAAAGGAAAGGGAGGGGGAGTTTAGAAGGTGTGAAGAGTAACCTCACAGTCATAACTGGATGTTGGGTCACAGGACTTCCGGTGGGCTCAGGGCAGGGGTCTCTGCCTTAGAGACTCATTTGATTACTGAGATGACTACATGAAATCATGTATGCCTGCCACATAGAAGTGCAAGAAATATTATTTCCCCTCATTTTCCTCCCTTATTACTGGCAGCATCACCTACTCAGTAGCTGAAGCCAGAAATGCGGGAGTAATTCCAGTCTCCTCTGCCCTTTACCCTTCACAATCAGCCACCCAAAGCAGATGACCCTCAGTGAGGAAAGGGAAAAGTAGAGACCAAACATCAGGAAACAATCCTCACAAAGTTTACAGTTTGCCTCTGACCTGGATTTACCTTTTGGAGGAGCCGGCAAAGGAGAGCCCTGGTGAAAGGTGCGTAGGACTTGCCCACCTCTGACTAGCAGCCAGATGAGAGCTTCTTAAAGCAGTGACCCCGCCCACCTAATGGCCCTCTCGGCTGGTTCTCTTTCCTCTTTTCCCAGCTCACATTCAATGGCTTCCCAATTATCAAGTGCTTGGCTGGCTGCCGAGACTGGAAATGAGTCTGAGAGGTTATACACACCCTCCCCAAGGGAAATAGTTAATAAACTAAATTGTGAACAGAACTGAATACAGCTTGGGGTCATTTTTTGAGGAGAGGGTGTTTTATTTTTATAAATAATAGGGGCTGGAAGAGGCAAAACTATAGGGACAGAAAATAAGTTCATTGTTGTCAGGGTCTGGGGTTGGAGAGTAAGAGACCATGTGAATTTTCAGGGGTGATAAAAATGTTCTATAGCTTGATGATGAGGTAGGTTACATGACGGCCATCTTTTTTCCGAAGGCATGGGCCTGTACACTGAAAAGTATAAATTTGACTATATGTAAAGTATACTTCAAGAAACCCAATTTTAAACCCTCAAATGAACAAATAAACCAACAAATAAATAAGTAGGTTGTAGAGACTCAGTAAATGTTTGCTAAAGTGATAGTTAAGAGAAGGTGGTAAGGTATTAGCTAGAAAACGTTGCAGATTTTACTGCTTCCTTGAATGTTTGCATTTAAATAGAAGACGCTAAAGCTAAAAAAGGCCTTTATGACTCAAAGAATTTAGTCTCCAATAGGATAACTTTTTTTTCTTCAAATGTGCAGTATTTTATTACAATCTGGAGAGAAAGTTCTAGATGAAAGGAAAGACCAGTAGGAGAGCCAGGAGGCAAGAGCTGGGAGACCATGACGGTTTCAAAATTTACAGACCATAGAAAGGAGATATTTTCTCTAAGTAAAGACAACTTCCTCTACCATTTATCTGCCATTTTTCTCAGAGGCCCGACTTTTCCTGGGTGGTTATCCTGGCCCATGATGTTGGATTCTTACTGAGAGAAACAATCCATGTTTACCAGAGGTAGAAAGATACTACATCTAAATACAGATTGGAGGAGAAGAATCGGTGCCTGGCAGGTGGAGAAGAGCTGGCTATTTAAAGCCAACCCAGGCTGCCCACCCCACATGAGCCAAGCCAAATGGTGGCTTTGAGCAGACCAGCTTTCTCCTCTGAGGAAGGTGAGCTGCCAGTCAGGTGGCAGAGGATGGGAACTGATCTTAGCCTCATCCTGCCATCAAGTCTGCTGAGAACCAGGAAAGGTTCCCCTTCCCTTTAAAACGGAAATTCTTCCTCTGCTTCTCTAACAATCACTCACCAATCTAATAATACCAAAGCACCTTGCTTTTCTTTTTAATTCAAATTTCCTCATCAGACAGGACAAGTATTCTCTCCTACAAACAGTTCATGGAACTAATTTCTTTCTAGGCAATTCAAAGAACAAAATGTCAAATTTTTTATTTTTCTCCCACCCTGGGCACTTCTTCCTGCCTCATTTCCCTGAGTACATGTGAGCACCTGTTTGAACCAACGCAATAGTTTCTGTCATTCTTGGCGGCCAGAAATGGAGGAGTCAGAAAAAGGGAGAAGTCTCACTTTCCACTGGTCGCCCCTGACACTGCCCGCCTCCCCCCACCGCATGACTGGGGGGAAGGTGGGTACTGATTGTTCGTCAGGTTAAGCTGTTCATCAGTGTTGTCAGAAATACCTATTCCTCAGCCTCCCCGGGTTGCAGGTTCAGGGGAAGGAGGCATTTGACCACTCTGCTGGAGAGGAGGTGACAGTGACAGGAGCCCTGGTGGCTTCCTCTCCTTGTCCACTGGGCTGAGGTGTCTGGGAGGGCCAGGAGCAGCAGCTCTCACACTCCCGATTCAGCCGAAGACAGATGTCACCCAGGTCACTCCACTTCTGTACCCAAACTACCCCTCCAAAATTAAACCCTCTCTTGCAAACTTGGTCTGCAGCCTCCAACTCTGTGTTTCCCTGATACAGCCTTTTTGGGGGCTTTTTGAATCCTCCCCCCCTCCTCACCCCCAGCAACAACAAAACATAAGACTGGGCCCGTTAATTGCTTCCTTCCCACCAAGAGGGCGGCCAGCTGACTACACCTGTTAAGATTGTTCTAACTCATGCCTGCAGAGTTGATGGAAGTGTTCTACTTCTTTTGAAGTTCAGTGAGAGCTAACTTTTACTGAGTGCTAACTATGGGGCCAGGCGTCGCGTTAACCTAGGTAATGTCAGTTAATCCACATAAGAGAGATAGCAATAGACCTGGCTGGGAACAAAACCCATGGCCCGCCCATAACCATAACCACACTAAACTTTGTACTAAATGGGATCGCAAGTCCTTTCTGCCCTCCCCACCCACAACCCCAGGCTGTTATATTTGTGATCAAGCAAGATCCGGTGAAGGAGAATACCAAAATCCTTTACTAGTCTGAAGGATTTCAGAAACCCATCCAGAAAGTTCTGTTGTCTGCCCAGAAAGTTCTGTTGTTCTGTAGTCAAATGGACCTACAAAATCAAGAAAATAAACATATGTAGGAAGGGGTCCAGGGCAGGTTAAATACTACTGAACTCTGCTGCCCAAGTCCTTTATTTTTATTCTTTGAAGTCATTAGAAATAGAATGTTCTATCATAATGTAAAAATTAGGCAGAGTAATAACTGTAAATGTTGTTTTAGCCATATTTAAAAAAATACTTTTTCTAGGGTGCCTGGGTGGCTTAGTTGGTTAAGTGTCCAACTTCGGTTCAGGTCATGATTTTGTGGTTCGTGGGTTCGAACCCCATGTTGGGCTCTGGCTGACAGCTCAGAGCTTGAAGCCTGCTTCAGATTCTATGTCTCCTTCTCTCTCTCCATCGCTCTCCCACTCGTGCTCTGTCTCTTTCTTTCTCTCTCAAAAAATAAATAAACATTAAAAAATTAAAAATAAAATAAAATGAAAAATAAAGTAATACTTCTTCTGATTATGAAATTTAAATGTTCCCATTGCAGAACCTTTGGAAAATTCAAAAGAATTAAAATAAAAATGAATCTTACATATATTTCCATCACCCATAGGTAACCTCAGTTAATATATTCATAGGTTTCCTTTTTATATAAATATGTATGTATTCTCTAAGTCGGATGCCTGTGATATTAAAATATGTGTACCTGGGTTTTCACTGAATATTATGTTAGCGAGCATTTTTCCATATTTTAATTTTTTTTGAAATTACCATCTTTAATGCTTGCATATTATTCAAGAAGTAATAATTTAATTATTAACCATCCTCCTAAAGTTGGACCTTTGAGTTTTTCCCAATTTTTCATTACTACAAGAAATGCCATCTCTCTCATTATTTTCTCAAGATTGCTTACTGGAAATGGAATTACTGGGTCTAGAGAACTTTTTTAAGTTCCTAATACATTTTTTTTCTATATACAATTTACTGATTTTACATATTAGTATATTCTTTATGTGGTTGGCTCAAAGAAAATGTTGAGTTTATACGAAATATGTCCTTGTTAGCTTTGTATGGCTAAAACCCTTTTGGTAAAATTGTCACCTTGAACTTGAATGAATAAATCTTTTTAAAAAAAGAAGAAAAGAAAACAGCTGGAAATCATATCTGCCTTTGTAGGGTAGTAGGTATTTAAAGGCTTCAGAAAATCTTGAGAGAATTTGTTATGATTGAAGATAAAGTATATACGGAATAAAAAAAGGAGAGATTTTTCTCTCAAATGAGGAATTTTATAATAATAAAAAATAAAAGCAAGAGAATGTTGAATTTGAAGTGAATGTGAAATTTGAAGAGATTCTTGAATCTTTGATTCATTACTTTCTAAAAGCTTTTTAAGATGTCAGCTTCCTGAGGTTTTTATGTTCTCTGCTGCATTGAGCAAACCAGGTTAAATGTGAATGATAAAAACTCTTAGGAAGAACATTGTGCTTTGATGAGTCACCATACTTAACCTTCAATAGCTAGGGAGCCAATTACCCGCAACCTCAGCTGTGTAGACCCTTCCTTTCCTTCCTCTTCCTAATAGTTACCCAGATTTATTCTCATTTAACATTTCCTTTGGATCTGGAGCAAACGTGGGCAGAAGACATGAAAGAATATAAACCTCAAATCCATCAATTTTTGTTACAGTCAACTCTAAATGAAGCAGATTATCTTTTCGACATGGGCAATACTGATTAGTGGCACCGTCTACCCTGAAGAAACACTGCTGGGTGGTGGGGAGACAAATGAGCTTAGGTAACTGTCAACCAGCCCCGGATGCTGCAAGGCCGAGTCAGGCCGAGGAGGCACAATGTTAGCAGCGTACAGCAGAAACAGTAGAGATACTCACAATATACCTCACGTGTAGGCAGTGAGTTTTACAAATTTCAAAGGGGCTTCACACGTGTGTGGTCATTTAGATCCTCTAACACTATAAAGACGTAATTACCTGTATTCCAGAAATGGGGCACAGACCCTCAGAGAGGTCCAGTATCACAAAGCCTGGAGGCAGCAAGGTTAAATATCAAAGCCAGATGTTCTGATTTCAACACCTGTGAACTCCCACACTGCCTTCTTATAACAAAATTTTACTGAGTACTACTGGGTGCCAGATCTTCTGCTGGATAATAGAGATGAAAAAAAGTAGGCCTTTCTTTCAAGGAGCTTAAGACATATCAAAAGGGACAGACACAAACTGAAACTATAATACTAAAATGTTGGAAGCCGTAACTGAGATTTGCAGTATGAAAGCTCTCTAAATTTCCAGTGTAGCCAAACTGTCTTATGGGGAAGCAGCTACTAATATAGTGGTGAGAAAGGGCTTCAAACTTAGCATATGTCTTCTTCCTTCCAGCTCTTGCTTTGAATTCCAAAACTCTAGACTAATTCTTTTGACAACACACGCTTTGCGTCAGGCGGGTCGGATTTAAAATCTGGCTCTACCACTTACCAGCTCTTGAGCAAACTGAACTTGAACAAACTGCTGACCATTCTAAGCCTCAGTGCCCTCCTCAGTCCAGTGCAAATGATAGCAGTAGTATCTTCCATTCAAGGTGGTTGTGAGAGCTAAATGAGATCATGCATTCGAGGTTCTTACCAGGTGTGTGGCAAAAGCATTATAAATACTAGGGTGATGATGATTGTGGTGATGGTGATGATGATGAAGATGATGATGCCGATAATGATGATGATTAGATGCTTGGATTGGAGAGGAGGAGGAAGCAGATTGGAAAGGAAGAAGAGTGATGGGCAATTAAGGGAATTTTTACCTAGTTCATGCCTTGCAGATTCCAGCTAGAAGTCAAAGAATCTGCCACAAGCTGGATAGCCACAGGTTGGAGAGGAGGGTGGAGCCTCAGTGTTCCTTAGAAGGCAGCAAAGCTGGAACCCTGAAGTGTAATGGTTTCAAAGACAACATGATGTCTCTTTATTGAGCAGTAATGACATTACCAATCTGCCCCGTCACCCAGACTGTCCCCTGGAACAGACCAAAACATTCTGGGGCTCCTGTCAGACACATTAGCCCTCCTCTGACTCACCTATAGCCCCTTAAGGATTCCTGCCACAGACTGAAGTCCCCACTTGAGTCTCAGGTCGTGTCTCCTTCCCCAAAACACCTAGTCTAAGATCTAAATTTCCATCTATCAAATTCTAATTTCCCTCCTATTATTCTGCTGTGATATAATGTATGGTATTAAAGAGGATTGCCCCAGAATCATTGAGTTCATCTTCTGGCTCTGTCACCAACTATGCATTAACCATGGGCAAGTTACTTATCTTCTGTACCTCAATTGCCCCATCTACAAAATGGGGACAAAAAATACTATCTATAACATAGGGTTTGTGAAGATTAACTAGGAGCTTACAACTGTGGCTGCCACAGAATTTAACTGTTTAATAAATATTAACTATTATTATTATTTTTTTAATGCTTATTTATTTTTGAGAGACATAGAGACAGAGCATGAGCAGGGGAAGGGCAGAGAGAGGGAGACACAGAATCCGAAGCAGCTCCAGGCTCTAAGTCATCAGCACAGAGCCCGACGTGGGGCTCAAACTCACAGACTGTGAGATCATGACCTGAGCGGAAGTCGGCCGCTTAACCGACTGAGCCACCCAGGTGCCCCTAAATATTAACTATTATTAAGACTTTTCCCCTTTGGAAAATGACAATTCTGGTAAATGCTAAGTGGGGGAAACATGTTACAACTATTACATAAATTATGAGATTATTTGTATATTTTAATTATCAGTTTTCATTCCATATTCTCTCAAGCATGGGATAATTGAGAGTTCCGTTTGGGAATTTTTGTTTGTTTGGATTGGTTCCTAAAGATAACACAGACGATGCCAGAAAACTCGTTAATAAAGAAAAGACATAATATCTATTAATGACATTTTAAATCTTATTATCAGTTTTCCTAAACATCTCCAAAAACCTAAAAGCTAAAATTTTCAGGAAGAGGTGTATGTACGTGCAAGCACCCTCCCTTCGTATCTGTCAGAGTTTCATATACAAGCATCTACATGAGATAAACATAGAAAGAGTTTTCACTGGAGGAGCAGTACTGGAATTGCTGAGATTTAGACCACGGAGTTGCTGCTGTATGTGCTCTTGCCTAAACAGCCCCAAGAGTAATTGTTTATGTACAGCAGAAACTTGAAACTACTGTCTGCTGTGTTTCCTAAAGTAACTTCTATGTTTTTTACAATTATAAAAATTACCCTTACTTACTGTAAGAAATGAAATTTATAAATATAGTAAAAGAAGAAAATAATCATCGATGGTTAGAATTCTCAAAGTAATCCAGGTTTAATGTATTTTTTATATCATCCCGTCTTTTTTTCCCCTGTACATTCGACATATGAGAACTTTTCAGACAACTTAGACATGATGGAAAGAAGCAATTTTAGAGTTATAGAGGGATATTTTACAGTGATTGAAGGGTCAGTCCACCAGAATGACATCATAATTCTAAGTTTGTATGCACTCAACAACATGGCTTCAAAATACATAAAGTAGAAATCAACAGAACTAAAAGAGAGACTTTAAAATACCTGTCTCAATGGCTATATAGTTTTTTAAGACAACAATCAGTAAGGATATAAAAGATCTAAACAACACCTTTAAAAATGTTGACATAATTGCCATATGTAGATCACCACATCCAGTGATGACAGAATACACACTTCCTTCCAAGTGCTCATAGAGCATGTCAAAAATTGATCACAGGGGCACCTGGGTGACTCAGTTGGCTAAGCATCCAACTATGGCTCGGGTCATGATTTCACGATTGGGGGGTTTAAGCCCCACATTAGGCTCTGTGCTGACAGCTCAGAGCCTGGAGCCTGCTTCAGATTCTGTATCTCCCTCTCTCTGCTCCTCCCCCGCTCATGCTTGCTCTCTCTCTCTCTCTCTCTTTCTCAAAAATAAATAAACATTAAAAAAACTTCTTTTAATAAAAAATTTGTTCACAAAGAAACCTCAGAATATTTCAAAGGATTGGAAACATGAAGAGTATATTCTCTGACTAACATAAAATTATGAAAAAAATATTAACAAAATTAACTACATGACCTCAGCTGCTCAGGAAGCCAGCCATACACTTCTAAATAAGGGCAAACGAGAAATCCCACAAATTAGAATCCCCAAAATTAGAAAATATTTTAACCGAATGATAACTTGTATGACATTCTAAACATAGCAAAACTTGAGAGATATAACTAAAGCAGTGGTAGGGGGAGATATATTGCCATATTTAATACATATTTCATACATGTGTTAGAAAAAAAGACTGAAAGTCAGTGTTCTATGCTTCTATCCCAAAAAGCTGCAAAAGCACACTAATCAAATGTAAACGAATGAGAAAAGAGGAAATAAAATAATAATGATAAGAACAGAAATCAGTGAAATAGAAACAAATGTGCAATAGAGAACATCAGCAAGCAAAATTAGTTCTTTGAAAAGATTAATAAAGTAAATGAACCTCTAGCAAGCCGAAGGGGAAAAAAGAATGAAAATACAAATTACTAAAATCAAGAATGAAAAACAGGATATCATTATAGACTCAATGGATGTCAAAAGGCATTAAAAACACATTACATATATATTATGAAACACTTGACGACAGTTAATTTGAAAATTTCTACATGCAGACAACTCCTTTAAGAACATGTTGCCAAAATTGACAAAACTAGAAAATCTTAACTAAAATTTTAAATACCTTCCAATAATAATTTAAAAAAAAAAAACAAAACCCTAGGCCTAAATGGCTTTGCCTGTGAATTCTTCCAAGCATTTTAGAAAGAAATAACACCAATTCTGCAACAATGTTTCTAGAAAATAGAAAAAGGGATATTTATGACACCAGGATAACTTGATTCTATAAACTGACAGGACTTACAAACCACTTACTCTCATGAGCATATGCCCAAAAAGCCTAAACAAAATAGTAGCCAAGAGAATCCAGTGTACACAAAAAGGTACCATATCACAAACAAGTAGAGTTTATTCCCAGAATGCCAGTGTTGTTCAACACTTTAAAATCAATCAGTGTAGTTCATAATATTTACAGATTAAAACAAACTACAATCATCTTGATAGATGTGGAGAAAGAATTTGATAAAATCAATGCCTGTTTGGGAAGAAAATGTTAGCAAACTAGGAATAAAATAAACTTCCTCTATTTCGATTTAAAAAATCTACAAAAATCCTACATCAAGCATAAATTTAAACAATATTATTGAAAGCTTTCCTCCTCTAAGTGGGAATGAAAAAAAAGGTGATTCAACATTTTTATTGAGGTCCTAGCCAGTAAAATAAAAAATAAATAAATAAAAGGCAAAAGTTTTGTAAAGATAGAAATATAACATTATTGTCAGATGACAAGACTGTGCACATATAAAATCCAAAACAACTACAAACTATTAGAAACAGTACATTAATTTAACAAAGTTACATCTTTAAGAGTTAATATAAAAAATCAATTGTATTTCTATATATCACCAAAAGAAATCACCAAAATTTCTATATATAACCAAATATTTAAATAATATTAAAATATAAAACTTATTACAGTAGCACCAAATATATATCAAATATTTGGAATCTATCTAAAGATGTATAAGGTATGTATGACTGAAAATTAAAAAACATTATTGAGAGAAATTTTAAAAGATCTAACTAAATCAGTGGTAAGATACTTCATTGAAATATGAGACATTTGGGAAGTGGGTGACAGGCACTGAGGAGAGCACTGGTTGGGATGAGTACTGGGTGTTGTATGGAAATCATTTTGACAATAAAAATTTAAAAAAAAGAAATATGAAATATTAAATTGAATTCAATTCAATTATGAATTAAAATTGTGACTATGCCAACTCTCCCCAAAATTGACTTGCCTGTTTAAGACAATCCCAATCTTAATTCCTGTAGGGACTCTGTGTGTGTGTGTGTGTGTGTGTGTGTGTGTGTGTGTGAACTGACAAGCTGATTCTAAAATCGATGCAGTGCAAAATGAAAACACCAAGATAATCTTGAAAAAGAAGAACAAAAGTTGGAGTACTTATACTAACAAATATCAAGACTTTTTTTTTTGGAATTTTATTTTTTGAAAGAAAGAGAGAGAGTGTGCATGTGCACGCATATGAACAGGAAAGGGGCAGAGGAGGAAAAACAGAAAGAGAATCCTCAGTCGGCTCCACACACAGCATGGAGCCCAATGTAGGGCGCGATCCCACAACCCGTGGAATCATGACCTGAACTGAACTCAAGAGTTGGATGCTTAACTGACTGAGGTACAAAGGCTCCCCTATCAAAACTTATTTTTATAGTTCAAGTAATTGAAACCATGTATAATTGGTGTAAGGATAAGCAAATAGACCAGTGGAAGAATAGATACGGAAACATAGGTTACCTAATAAAATAAAGATGATTCTGTACCATAGTGCAGAATGGACTCTTCGTTCTTTTAAAAAATGGTGCTGGGTGAATTGGATATTCATATGGGAAAAAATGAATCTTGACTATTATCTACTATGTTGTATATATCACAGAATACAAAAAAATCAACTCCTGATGGGTTATAGATTCAAGGGTCAAACAATTTAGCTTTTACAAGAAAATACAGAAAGATCTCATCTTGATAGGCAAAAATTTCTTAAGTAGGGCCAGAGGGGAAGTGGGGGGCTGGGGGCTGGGTGAAATAGGTGAAGGGGATTAAGGTACACTTATCGTGATGAGCACTGAATAATGTATAGAATTGTTGAATCACTATATTGTGCACCTGAAACTAATATAACACTGTACATTAATGATACTGAATGTAAAAATTAATTAATTTAAAAAATAAAAATTTTAACATTAAAAAAATCAAATTTGGAGTAGTTGCAAGAACAAACGGGCCACTGAGATCTGGAGTGCTGAATCCGAGGGAGAGTGCTTGTGGCTTGGTCAGCGGGAGATTCGCCAGGAAGCTGAGTGTTAGGACCTCTCCTTTGCACAGACCCTCTCCAAGGCCCTGGCAAGCTGTTCCCGTGGTCATGTATTTTCATAAATGATACAAATCTTGGCTTTGTAAATCATGTCCTGTCCCAAGGCAAGCTAGCTGCAGCTTCTTTTCCTGTCCCGGAGTGTTCTGTCCTACCCAGCCCAGACCCAGGTTGTTCACTCTGAGCTGCTGGTAGCCGCTGCTCACCAAGAAGAGCAGGCATCTCTGAAATCAGTCTGCCACCCTTGAGATTCCTTCTGCCTGCAGTTGGGATAGAAGCAGAGACTGGGGGGCTGGCAGCAGGTCTGGTTAAGTGGCTTGGAGAGAAGAGAATTGAGACGGGGAAAAAGATAGGATATAGGAGGTGACAAAGATGATCTTCTTGAACAAATTTGGTCAGGCTCCTCAGACTTTTTCGGCTCAGCTAGGCTCCAACCATTGGACTTCTGTGTCTACCTGTGTATCGCTAGTTTTATCAAAAATCCTGCTACATCCATTTAGTAAGACTACCCCCCAATATCTGGTCAAATTCTTCATCCCCCATCCTTAGTATCTAATCACACCAGCCTGCCTTCAGCAGGAATCTTAATAAGTTGGTCTAGCCAGAATGCCTCTTTACCCCTGATATTTCCTCCTAGTGATTTTCCATTCTGACCTTCCCACTCCCCACCCTGCTCCTTGGCTATAAATCCCCACTTGCCCATGCTATACCCAGCACTGAGCTCAGTTCTATACTGGAGTCTCTTTTTCCCTGTTGAGATAGTTTGGGGGCAGGGGATAGGGGCTCAAATAAAATTTTATCTTCATTGTCGAACAAGTGTCCAGCTCCGGTTCTCTTTGACAGGGGCTGAAGGATGTGACACCCACCAGAATTCTAGAAATGCTTGATTTGACCATGACAAAACAGACTCCTATATGGGACTAAGTACCATTTCTACCTAATTATCATTCGGCACAGCAACAATCACACGTGTTGTCATTAAACATGTGTCCAATTAACTTCGACGACAACCCTAAACTAGGCTGAGGTGTAAGCCCTCTTCATAGGTTTGCTCTCTCCGGTTGGTAATCCAATTGTAACCTAAAAAACCTCGGAGGATGTTGCTTTCAAGCTACAGTAAGTAAGCTGTGTTACTACAGTGTCACGGTTCCCACGCAGGGCTGGAAGTGACTCATTTTCTCGTTAACTTGTGCTATATATACTTCAGAAAAATGAATTGGCATTTCTAAGAATACCTGATAGAAAAGAACATAAGTTTTTCTTTCTCTTCCTGTCATCTGAAACTCTTAAATCATAGACGGTGCAGTGTGTAGGAAGCTAAAATATACACTCCTCCTCAGAAGCAGCGAGAACCAGCAGGCTTCCCTACCCTCTGGGATCAAACAGTCTCTGCAACTCTTAAGAAATTTTCTTTATAAATATATAAGAGTAGTCAGACATCCTTCATCATGCAAACCCACAAAGAACTATTAAATACCTAAAACAAACACAGCTCATTCCTTCTTTTCCCTAACCTTGTTTTTTGACCCTATGATGGATAGAAAACTTAGGCTAGATTGAAATGAAACACAGAACTACAAGTCTATCACCCACAAAATATTTTATTTTCTCACCTCACAGCTCTAGACACAGCTGAGAAAGATGAAGAATAACAGATGAAAGAGTGGCAGTTTATTTTCAAAATCCATTTTTTAAAGTAATCTGAGATGAATGAAAAGAAACACCATGTTAAAATACAATTAATATCTACCAGCATTCCCCATTTGGGAGTTGGAATTATGGAAGAATCAATGGTAAGACCTGTTGGAGATGCGGTGGGGTTGACTTCTGTCCTGAGTACCCCTGTGTTACTGGGGAGAAGCCGGGTATATTGACCATGTGAGAAGAGTATTACTTACTTCAGCTTCTCAGGACTCTTCTTTCTAGAAGAGAAGCAAGAAACAGGAAGTAAGGAAGAAACATCAGAACAAGAAAAATAGGTTTTGCAAAATATATTGACTTATGTCCATTAACTTACACAAAAGAAATACATCCCCAGTCACTGCAAGGCTCTCTTAGAAGTTTGCTTTTTAAGCTGGATATATTTGACATGTAACATTGTGTAAATTTAAAGTGTACATCCTGTTCCTTTAATACATGTAGATACTATAACCTGGTTGCCATCATAATGATATTTATCATATTATATACTTATTGTATATATTATCTATGGCAATAAATTGTATGTTAATAGAAGTTTATTTTTAATATATTCAGGCAGGCTTGATGACTCAGCCTAAAGAAGATTAGAAGAAGCCACAGCCAGGGCCAGAATAGGAGAAACACTGAGAGGAAAAACACTAGCTATGTAAAAGGGAGAGACTAATAACCCAACATAAGAGAGAAGTAGTAGGAATACAAACACAAATTTAAACAAGAAAAGAGAAGAAAAGACAGACAAACTCAAACCAGTAACAGTCCAGGTCATTTGGTGTGGGGAAAAGGACCCACGTATGTCAATAGCCTTCTCAACTATGTCAAAGCAGATGATAATCACTGATGTAAGGGCAAATCGGGACTCCAAAAGACTAGGAAGTAGAAGATGGACCATCAATCAGGTTCCACCCCTCACCAGACCAGCCCGGACCAATTAATCAGGCTCCACCCATCACCAGACCAGCTGGGACCAATCCTTAGAGCACCTGTACCCCCCCAAATAGAGGCACCTGTATCCTGCTTTGGAAGCTAGAGACACCTGTTTCTCTCCTTGGAAAGGAACAGGACCCTGACCCTTCCTCAGCGAATCGGCTAGGGCCACGGCCATCACCCCTTCCACTACTCCTTTAAAACTCTTGCGCCTTTGGAGCCCTCCCCCTCCCCTCTCGACCCAACACTTACTGCGTCGGTGCGGGTAGGAGATTGAGCTCGAGCTAGCTCTTTGTTCATACATTGGTTCGGCTCCCTGGTGGCTCTTGGGGTTCCTGAATTCTGGGCATAACAACTGACAGTTAATGATGACCCTAAATCTGCAGGATATCGATACGTGTTGCTAAAATGAAGGGTTCTATGGTAAAGTAAGTGTGAAAGATACTGAATTAAATTAGTTTCTTTACCACTTTTAATACCCCTTAGGATGCTAAAGGATGTCATGGTTTTCTAAGAGAAATACGACATGCTGTGTTTCTTAAACTTTCTTTCTTTTTTTTAAGTAGGCTTCATGCCCAACATGGAGTCCGATGCAGGACTCGAACCCACGACCCTGAGATCAAGACCTGAGCTGAGACCAATAGTCGGGCACTCCACTTCCTGAGCCACCCAGGTGATAAAACTTTTGTCTTGTCTAATTTTGCTTTAAGAACACCTCATAGAATTCGGTTAACTGGGAATAAACTCTGGGAGACAGTGCACTAAATTTTCAAGAAAAGATTACCTCCTTTGTGTCAGGAATAGGAATCATAAATTTTAAGGAGACTATTTGTATCAACATAGCTGTCTATATACCAAACATTTGTGCTCTTTTTTTCCATTATATACAGTTGCCACTGAGAAGGGACTGCCCATCAAAAACTATATTTCCTTTTTTTTTTTTAAACATTTATTTATTTTTGAAAGAAAGAGGGAGACAGAGCATGAGCAGGAGAGGTGCAGAGAGAGAGGGAGATACAGAATCCAAAGCAGGCTCCAGGCTCTGACAGGCTCTAAGCTCTCAGCACAGAGCCCGACGCAGGGCTTGAACTCATGAACAATGAGATGATGACCTGAGCCAAGTAGGTTGCTTAACCAGTTGAACCACAAAGGCACCCCCAAAAACTACATTTCCAACCCACTTTTGCAGTCAGAGGCAGTCAGGTAATGAAAGCCTTAGCTGGGGGCGCTTAGGTGGCTCAGTAGGTTAAGCGGCCAACTTCAGCTCAGGTCATGATCTCATAGTCAGTGAGTTCGAGTCCTGCGTCGGGCTCTGTGCTGACGGCTCAGAGGCTGGAGCCTGCTTCAGATTCTATATCTCCCTCTCTCTCTGCCCTTCCCCTGCTCACGACTGTGTCTCTATGTCTCTCAAAAATAAATAAATGTTAAAAAACCAAAAATTAAAAAAAAAAGAGAAAGCCTTAGCTGAAGGAAAGTGAGCGGGAGTGAGATTCCCAGTCATAAGCCTTCAGGTTGGGTACTCCTCTGCTACCTGAATGTTGACATTCAGGCTAACCTTGGAAAGCTACCATTGAAGATGGCAGAGCCTTGTCAGAATGAGTACCTCCTGCCTCCTGCTCTCAACACACACACACACACACACACTCCACCACCTCCACTTAACCTACGACTGTGCTGGATTATTATGAAGCATAAAATAAACTCTGTTATATTAGGCCTCAAAATGGCTGAAGTAAAATGAGGTTGATGTTTTAAATGGTATATTCCAGTTAGAGCCATCCCTTGGGTGGGGCAAGGGAGACAGCTGTCCTAGGCTCCACAGTCGTGCTGTACCTCACTCTTCTATTTTGGGACATTATTAAAATTCAATTTTAAAATTTCTGTCTTGAATAAAGATAACCCAAGGGGGCTATGAAAGATGCTGACAGTGTCTCCTTTCAAGTGCGATTGATTATCTTAGGAACCCACGCTGACTGAGTTGCCCAAGGCTTTTCACCCTTTAGAAAGGCCCTGGCTTTAGTTATTTAATAAACCCATCTCGTTATCTGGAGGTGCCAGACAAATTAACTTTTCAGTAGATATGCCTATTAATTTTGTATTCGTGCGAATTCCTTGATCTCCGAGAATTCTGGTTGAGCAACACTTGATTACACAAATGTTGATCGAGCACCCACTATGCATCAAGCACTGGCAGCTAAGAGAGGTTTTGCTCCAGAGCAGCAATAATCAAACACTAAATAAGACAAGAGACTTGAAAGCCACTTTCCCAGGCTAAGCTAGGAAATGGGCCACATTCATCATTAGTGCCAGTCCCGATACACTGCACCTTTATCCTGCCGCGTGGCTATCTCTTTATTCCCCAAACCGTAGCCATTCCAAACAGTGCCCAGAGCTCCAGTCAGTGGTTCTCCTAAACCAGCAGCATCGGCATCACTTGGGAACTTGTTAGGAATGAAAGTTCTCGGGCCTCACTCCAGGACTATTGAATCAGAAGCTCTGGGGGTAGGAGTCCAGTAAGTTGTGTTTTCCCAAGGCCTCCAGGTGATTCTATTGCATGGTAACATTTGAGAATCACTACTCCATACTATCCACTCTCTGTTCCCTTCCTTGAAATGTAATATTTTTCCAGTTCTATCTGGACCCTCTTCTCTGCTAAGATCAATAAATGAATGCTTGTGTTAATTGATGGCAATGGTTAAAATATTGGCCCTTTCTCAGTTAATAGGTATTTTGAAGTCAACACTTTTTTTTTTAATTTTTTTTAATGTTTATTTATTTTTGAGAGACATAGAGACAGAGCATGAGCAGGGGAAGGGCAGAGAGAGAGGGAGACACAGAATCTGAAGCAGGCTCCAGGCTCTGATGAGCCATCAGCACAGAGCCCGATGTGGGGCTCGAACTCACAGATCGCAAGATCATGACCTGAGATGAAGTCGGCCACTTAACCGACTGAGCCACCCAGGTGCCCCTGAAGTCAACACTTTTAACACATAGGTGAGAATTTCTGCTGTCCCTGGTGTTAGAGATTCACCCTTGTTTTTCTGAAGTGAGAATATCAAGGCCATCATTCCTTTCTGTTGGCTTACTTCCAGCACCTGACAAGGCCTGCATTTGTCCCAGACTCCAGGCCCCTTTGCATGGGAGGGTAGAGTTGCAGGCTGATGCTTCCTCACAGTTGCACAGGTGAATCACCTGCACTTCAAGTGCTGGTAGCCTGAGGGAGTTGGGGGTCTGGTGGGGCTGTTTCCTGCTGAGCTTGCTTCTTACCGGAAAAAGAAGACACACTTTTTTATGCAATAGCCATTGTGACCTAATGACCAGCTGTGTTCAACTTTGAAGCAAGATAATAATATTAATAACGATAGTAAAAAAATCTAAAATATACAGTGAAAATATATGAACACTTGTCAACAACTTTCTATGTGCCAAACACTTTACCAAATGCAGTAAGTTTTTCAGTTTACTACTTGGAATCCTCCTCCTACTTTGATATATAAAACCTCCTCTCTGGCATAGTATTCGGTGTGAATAATTCCAGCTGCCATAGGTAAATAAAATAAAGTAGTAAATGAGAAATACGGTAGAGTAAAGCTAAGAGCAAGCTTCTCAGACCTGTGTCTCAGGGTATACCAACCTAGGGTCTCCTAAATTTTGCAGGGCTTAAAGTTACATACGAATAGAGGCCCACCTACCATATGTCTAAATATTTTTAAGTAATAAATCAAACCAACTAACTATTAAAGTATCCTCCTACCTTTACAAATATAAGTTCATAACAACTTGGAAGGTCAGGTTCAAATGTAAGATTCTTAGACTCTCTAGCATTCTGCATTGGAACTTGATCATGGAGGGTGAAATGGTCCCATCGTCTCCCTCTCTTTCCATCCTTGGCTCCAGACCACACAAGAAAGTCCTCACATGTAGATACAGTAGTCCATACATCCGAACTTTGTCTCCAAGTCCCTGTAAATGGATATCCCTTGGCCATCCCTAGGCTTGGGTAAAAGAGAAGTCCATTCTCAGAAGGACAAGCCAGAATAGAAATGCATGCAGGCCCCAAGCATGATATACAGGGATGAACTGTGATTCTGGGTGCAAATATTCCCATGGCCCTGCGGGAAGGGGCACAGCCAAAGGAGGGCCGTACGGGGGCCTCATCTAAGGAGGCCCTCATCTAAAGAGAGTCCTTCCAACACCTTCTCCAGATACTCTGAGAATAAAGAATCCTTATTCAAATAATATCAAAAAACACTAAATATTACATACTCCTCTGAAAATTTATAGTAAATATAGTAAATATTACATACTCCTCTCAAATTTATAGTAAAAATTTATAATAAAGCACCATAGACTAGGTAGCTTAAACAACAGTAAGTTATTTCTCTGAGTTCTAAAAGCCGAGAAGTCCAAGATCAAAGTATAGCTGATTCGGTGCCCTTGTGAGGGCTCTCTTCCTGGCCCACCAGACTGGCAGACAGCTGCCTCCTCACTGTGTCCACACAGTGGACACATTAGTGTCCTTATAGGGACACTAATCCCATCTGGGGTCCCTGTGCTTGTGATCTCATCTGAACCTAATTATCTCCCAAAGGTCTCACCTACAAATACCATTATATTGGGAGTTAGGGTTTCAGCCTACAGATGGGAGTGGGGCACAAACATTCTGTAACACACAGTTAAGATCCTGGGGAGGTCTGATGCAAAGAAATTTGTGTGACTTTAACTCAATGTTACTCACACATAATTGTGAAAAAAAATTCACAGCTTGGTGGATTGATTACCCCAAGGAAAATCCTAATATTCGCCTTAAATCGTACACTACATTTGATGCCACACACCAAATAATGTGGCCATAGTCTATTTCACCAAGATGACACCTCACCTCGGTCTATGACCTTATATCTGCGTGTGATAAACACCATCGATAAACCTTGTCTTTCATTTAAAATCTGTCCTCCTTTAAATTGTCTAATAATTTGAATAATTCCTAGAGAAGCCAATCATATTTTATTCACATTTACTGGAGTAATACCTATAATATTACCCCACCTCAACAACCAAGCACATGATGTTGTGACTGACCTCTAGATGCAATCAATAAGCAAGTGGTTAAGATTCCAGCTTTATCTCTAGAGTTCTAATGTATAGTATGGTGACTACAGTTGATAAATACACTATTATACACTTGATATTTGCTGCAAGTAAATCTCGTGTGTTCTCACACATGACCCACAACATGGTGACTATGTGAAGTGATGGGTGTGTTGCTTAGCTTGATGGTGGCCATCATTTCTCAATGTGTACCTATATCAAAACACCACACTGTACGACTTAATTATATGCAGTTTTTATTTGCTGATTTTACCTCAACAAACCTACAGGAACAATACTTTCTATTGAGCCCAGTCACGATTAGATTGTGATTTATTTCATACATATTAAAAAATGTTTAATATTGCTTATTGTTCTATAATTCTGCATTCACCAGTCTCAGATCACTTCACAACCCTGTCTTATTTAGCCTCCTCCTTTTTTTTTTTCCAACAATAGACCGTCATGGCAAGCTACAAATACATGGCTGAATTGTGTGATAAACATTCTACACAGGGTTGTTTCCCAGTCTTGGGTTCCTAATGTGAACTTAAGCTTCATCATCTTGACTTTTGCATTGGTATATTCGTAGTGTGAGAAATAATAGTAATAAAAAAAGACTGACTTTCTAGCCAATCAAAATAACTCAAGGTCACTTCATTTCCCCTTAGCATCTTACTTTGCTTTTCTTTCCCTTTACCCGGGAAGTGCAGCCTGGTAGATAGATACTGATGGAAAAATTCAGGAATGCAGAAATGAAAATTAGATAAAACCCATGTTTTCTTGCATCCTTAAAGCAACATCTTCCCTTTTTTCCTCTTTCTCCCATCCTTTAATTTGGTGGTGTGATGGGGGGGGGGAGGTAATTGTGAAGATTTACTTAGCATTTATGAAATTCAGAAGAGGAAAAAAAGTGAAAATCCAGCATGAGTCAAGAGAAGTGTTTCATGTTGAAGAACAATCACAGTGCATGTTTATGTTTACTAGAAAAAACATGAAGGATTCCCAGCGGGCTAATCGTAAAAGTTAGTCACTATTAATTCTAACTGAAGCCGTCCTCACAGCTGCCCTCACGGGTCAGCTGAAGGCTCCCAAAGGTATCGGCCACACCGTTGCTGTGGTGACAGCTGCAGTCGCTTGCTCATTTCAGCTGAAAAACATATTCCAGGTGTCAGCCTGTGCCACCAGATGATTTGGGCTCAGAGTATCAAGGTCAGTGACATTGCTTTCTTGAAGCATGTTATCAATCCAGCATGCTGCAGTAAGAGAAAGTTGAGACAAAGCTGTTGTCTAGGCAGGGAGCCACTCAGGTCCAGGAAGACAACAATGCCCTCGGTTATCACATGTCGAGTGCAGTCCTCAACTTTACAGCTAGAGGGTCAGTTCTGTTGGTATGTCTACAGACAGTTTGACTCTAGGGTGCTGATTAACATTAATCAAATTTACAGAAGAAAAACATAAACTAGAGTGTGTAGTATTTCTCATTGAGAAATATAATCGTCAAGAACACTGGAATTTCTATGACCACTGGTCAGTAAATTCTGTGTGGTATCTACAAAACCAGATTCAAGTGAGAGAGGGTTCTGTTATCTGGGAATCAAAGCAAGAAAACAAACAGAAAGACATTATAGAATAAAGTCTTGGTACAAGTTTGATATTTGATCCCTGATAGGAGATTTTATTTCCTTTGTTCCCGTATCTTCATGTTCCCGAAGATGAAAGTCATCATTTTTTTGTAGGCAGAATTCTAAGATGGTCTCCAAATTCGTACCCCCTGGTATACAGATCTAGTATAATCCCCTCCCCTTGTGCATGGGCAGGAGCAGTGAATATGTTGGGATATCACTACTATGGTAGGTTCCTAATCAGTTGACACTGATTAGATACTAAAAAAGAGATAATATCCTTGCAAGCCTTTTAACAGAACGTGAAGTACCAGGTAAATATTCTCTTGCTGGCCTGAAAGAAAGCAAACAGCCATGGGGTTAGCCATCTCTGGAGAGGGCCATGTAATACACCACTACTCCAACCAACATACCTCCTATTTCATCTATGTGCATTCTTCCATAGAACTTAAACTCTATATGACACAAGAAAAATAACAAGGCTTTCCTACACCACTGGAAAGGGAACACTGAATACATGGCTGTTCTGAAAATATATTTGTTTGTTTTTTAAGTGCTATACCTTATCATATTTCCTTCCCCAAACTGCTGGCTGCAGAGAAAGTTCCAGCCTGACTATAGGATTGTGTCTTTATAAATAAACCCAGTTAAGACAGCACTCCATAAAGGATGCTACTACCCGGTACTGCTCCTCTTGACAGGTGAGACCCATACAGAGATAAGCAGAGTGGTTGCCGATAATGAAAGCACAATGAGAATGAGATACAGTTCACTCTAAACACTTTTATGTGTAAGTCTAGAGAAGATTCCGATATTGATCTCAAGTTTCCTCAGGGCTTGAGTGAAGGAATGATTTTTAGTCCAGTTTGGATCCCTCTTGTTCTTTTCTTTTCTTTTCTTTTCTTTTTTTTTTGAGAGAGAGAGAGTGTGTATGAACAAGGAAGAGAGGGGCAGAAGGAGATGGAGAGAAGGAGGATGAGAGAGAATCTTAAGCAGGCTCTATGCCAAGCACAGAGCCCAACATGGAGCTCAATCTCATGATCGTGAGATCATGACCTGAGCCAAAATCACAAGTCAGGGGCTTAACTGACTGAGCCGTCCCAGCGTCCTGGTCCCTCTTGCTCTGGTCCCAGAGAAGCCCTGTGTGTGTCTCACTCCTACCACCACTAAGCCACGTGTTTCTTGCTAGAATGCCAACTTTTCATTTCAGAGATCGTAATGCTAAATTTGTTTGCTTTGCTTATGAAACTGGCCTAGACACCTTCTTTAAGTGCTGAATCCTTGCCAGGGGATTTCTGGGGATCCCTTAGTTTCCTATCAGTGTGCTTTACAAAACGCTGACTGCCTTCATGCCTGTGTAGTAAAAATGAAAAAACATTCCGCTTTCTCAGGGGTGCTACAGTGGCATAATCATCCCAGAGGGAAGTTCAATTCCTACCTTCTACTTCCTCCCATGTACAGAGACCCATGAGAAAGGAAACCACGCCTAAGCCTTTGACCTCATTAAAGAGAAGGCTGCAACAGTGCTTTGAGTACCAGGACAGATGAGTTTGGCTGAGTAGCTTAATGAATTTCTCTCAGCTCTCTGAAACAAGGCCCAGAGCTGAGTTTGGGGATGAGGACAAGAAAAAATGACAGAACGACGTTACTTAGAATCATTAGTGTGAGAGGGAAGCTGAGCTTTAGGGACAAAAGTTCGGCAAGATGGGGAAATCTTGAGGCTTGGGGAGGACAGAGACACTAAAAAATTTACTTGAGCAGGAATGATGCAAAGATTTCCAAGTTCAAGATTAATTATTACTGGTTTTAAGTTGTTTGCCATGAGGTAGTCTCTCTCCCTGCCGTGGTTCAGTAGTTTCTCAGGGTGTGAAGGAATCGGGCAGTTCCTAAAATGGTATAACACTGAGGAGGTAGACAACATGTGTAGAGAGTAATAAGAATAGTGATGAAAGAGACACATAGATCAATGCAACAGAATAGAGCCCAGAAATAAGACCCTGCTTGTATGGTCAGTTAATCTACAGCAAAGGAGGCAAGAATATACAGATGGTCTTGGGAAAAGTGGACAGCTCCATGCAAAACAACGAAACTGGACCACTTTCTTACACCATGCACAAAAATAAACTCAAAATGGAAATAAGTCTTAAATGTAAGACCTGAAACCAAAACTCCTAGAAGAAATTATAGTCAATAAACTCTGACATCAGTCTTAGCAATATGTTTTATTTTATTTTTTTTTAACGTTTATTTTTTATTTTTGAGAGACAGAGAGACAGAGCATGAGCAGGGGGAGGGCAGAGAGAGAGAGGCAGACACAGAATCCGAAGCAGGCTCCAGGCTCCGAGCCACCATCGCAGAGCCCGATGCGGGGCTCGAACTCCCAGACTGTAAGATCATGACCTGAGCCGAAGTCGGCTGCTTAACCAACTGAGCCACCCAGGCGCCCCTAAGCAATATGTTTTAGATCTGCCTCCTCAGGTGAGGGCAACAAAAGCAAAAAATAAATGAGACTACATCAAACTAAAAAGTTTTTGCACAGAGAAAGAAGTCATCAACAAAACAAAATGGCAACCTACTGAATGGGAGAAAATATTTACAAACAATATATCCGATAAAGGGTTAACATCCAAACTATATAAAGAACCCATACAACTTAACATCAAGAAAATAATCTGATTAAAAACTGGATAGAGGATCTGAATAGATATTTTTCTAAAGACATCCAGATGGCCAACAGGCCACATGTTGGTACAAGACCAAGGATGTCCTTTCACTGCCCGAACACTACCATTGGATGCGCTGCTCTCTGTAGAAGATCAGGAGCAGCTCGTGAGTTCAGAATCCTTTGTGCAACGGCCACAGACCCATCAATCATCATCTAAGTGGGACACCATCAGATTGGTGAGAAGCCCCTCTGCGAGCAGTGGAGAGTGGACCTGTAACTCGGACCTGAAAGTCCATGCAAGACATTTGAAAACTTTCCCCAAACTCTCATCTCAGGTAATGAACGATGCCAACATGAATCTATTGCTCCCATCTGACCTGCTGGGTCATGCTTTGTCTCAACGAGGCCTGTTTTAACAGTACGCCCACACTATACTAGACTCCTCTTTCATAAGACTCTTATGATTGTATTTGAGCATTGATCTTGCATGGTCCCAAATTAAAAAAACAAAAAAACAAAAAACAAAAAACAAAAACAAAAACAAAAGCTCAGGTCCAGATAATAAAATCACAGAATCTCTCTCTGAATAACCACAAACATGCACAAAGCAGACTAAACAATATACTACAGAAGGGCAGAAACTTTGGGCGTGTCTGGTTTGCTGTTGTCTCCCAGGATCTAGCATAGTGCCTGGCAAATAACAGGCCCTCCGTGACTCAATGTCTTTACTGTTTCTAAATGTCAGAATTCATTTGCGTGGTCTGGTCTCCAGT
Organism: Paguma larvata; assembly: GCA_030068075.1. Lineage (NCBI taxonomy): Eukaryota > Metazoa > Chordata > Mammalia > Carnivora > Viverridae > Paguma > Paguma larvata. The sequence goes on from CM057839.1 coordinate 57,197,771, forward strand.
CTTCAAGCACCACACTTTAATCCATCCAGGCAGCTGGCCACCTCTGTCTCGCTGAAGACTTCCAGGACAAGAGGCTCTATAGCCTCTCCAGGTTGCTGAGTCACCTTCCTATCAGGAAATTGTTTCTGCCTTAGCTAAATAGGTAAGCAATTTTCTGTCTATTTCAGACAGAAAACCCAAGTTTAAAAAAAGATAGTGAGTAGCTCAAGGTTATACCCAAACTCTGGCCCAGTTAGGAATAGAACCCAAGTGGTTCCTAACATTCAATCCTGTAGTTTCAATCCTGTTGCTTTTGCCACAGAGCTATCTTTATAATTTACGGATATTGTTCCCAAATTTCTCACTGGAAATTCTGCCTAAATATTGAAGGTAAATGGCTTCGTGTATCCAATAGAGAGAGAATATACATAAAAAGAAACTTTTCCCACGTGCGGAATGAATCACTGTAAAGAACATTTGTTCAGTTGTTTCATTATAAAATAAGAGCATTCCTCCTGGCTGCCACAAAATCCAAATGCTCCGTTTTGTTACTAAACAATTCTTTTAACGCCAAGCCAAAAATAAGTCACAATGTTAATGCAAATATCTTGCAAGCCAAATAAAAGAGCTCGTGCCAATTTTATCAGAGTTAGAGGGAAATTGTGTTGGATCTGTCCGCCTCTGAGAAACTTTGTATTAGATCACACTCAATAGGGTATCCGCATCTGCTGATGCCGAATGAAAGACATGAGTAATAACAGACAGCTTTAGAAAATATATTTTTCTTCCATAGTTAGTAATGCATGACTCACTAGAACTCTCCAGACACTATACTGCATGAATGACTCAAGATTCTACCAAGGACAGAGCACAATGAGTTCTCTCTTCCTACACTAGGATTTCTTGTCTCAATTATCACTGATTTGTTAGCTTACTTCAAAGGCAGAAATCTCAGTTCACTCTCCTTCCTTTTTTAAAAACAGTGATACATATAAAAATAAATATTGAAGTGCTGCAGGAAAACAGAGACTAAACATTATAATGAATACTGAAAGCAAATTTCAACTGGCCTAACTTCCATCATTTGCCAGGCCACAACTAGGAAGTGGCCATGGTTAATTTCCTTCTCAAATATTTACCAATGAGTAGAGATTATTGCAATATGATATATGGCTTATAGTTACAGACCAATGACCTGCCCATCCAAATTTTCAGTAGCCAGTATTAGTACCAAAGATATTTTGAGAAATAATTTTGTAGTCACTGTCTGTGGCAGAGGTCTTGATTTCCCTCGAATAACTATTTTCTTCAGCTCCTTCCTTTCCATTCCATCTGGCATTCCAACTCCAGATTGAGTTTCCTAAAAGTTTTTTTTCTGATTATGTCAACAGCTTAGCATGATGATAAAGACTACAGGTCTTGGAATTAGACCACTTGACTTGAAGTTTTGGATTCATCAATTAATTTTTAACCTTTCTATGCCTCATTTTCTCATCTGTGACATGGATTTCATAAGATACTTGCATAACTTTTATTTTAACTTTGTGCTAAAATGAGTATATAAGAAAATAGAGCATTCATGGCTAAAAGCATAGGCTCTCGAGTCAGATCTGGAGTCAAAAATCCTGATTCTGCCATCGAACTATCTACAAATTAGACTAGTTATCCAACACTGTGTAACAAGCTACCCTAAAACTTTCTGGACTGTGAGAGCAATATAATCATTTTTTTGTCTTCCACAGTTTCTGTAGGTCAGAAATTTGGGAGTTGCTTGGCTAGGTCTCTGATGTGGTTGCAGTCAGATGTTGGCTGGGGTTGCAGTTGGCTAAAGACTAGACCGGGGTTGGAAAATCCACCTCCAAGGTAGTTCCCTCACATAGCAAGTTGGTGCAGGCTCTTGGCAGGAGTGTTCAATTTCCTTCCATATTGGATCCACAGCTTTCTTGAGCGTCCTGATGATATTGGAATTGGTTTACTCCAGAATGAGGGATCCAAGAGCACAAAGCCAAGACTGCAAAGCCTTTGTGACCTTGCCCTGGGAGTTACATACCATCACCTCTGCCATACTCCATTGGTCACACTGGTCAGCCCGGACTGAATGTGAGACGCAACTGAACAAGGGCACAGACATCAGGAGGTAAGAATTTCTGGCCGTTATCTTGGAAACTAACTACTGCAAAGATCTCAGAAAAGGCTTTTACAGCTTGTTAAGTCTTAGTCTCCTGATATGCCTACTACAGACACTAAAAATATACTCCTCTCATAAAGTTGTATAAGAATTAGATGAAATGATGCATGTAGAGTACCTGAATCTCTATATTGTACACCTAAAAATATCTAATATAACACCGTATGATAGTTATACTTGAATTTTAAAAAATAAATTTAAAACTTTTAAATAAAAAATATATATTTAACGAACTTAGTACAAAGTAAGCATCCAAAAACATTATTTAGTATTAATATAATCCAGTAGTAGTCAAACCATTCTAGGGGGAGTCCTGAGGAAGGAAAGTAGGCAGAGCTATAAACTCCTTCCTCCTCCCATTCTTACTTCTTCCAGTGGACTTCTTTTCATTTCTTATATATCAGGCATCCTCATAAGATTTTCCCTTGAAGAAGATTCCCCAATTAAAAAAAAGTAAACCAAACAGATGAACATAAGGGAAGGGAAAGAAAAATAAGATAAAAACAGAGAGAGAGGCAAACCACAAGAGACTCTTAAATACAGAGGACAAGTCGAGGGTTGCTGGAAGCATGTGGGGTGTTGGGATGGGCTAAATGAGTGATAGGCATTAAGGAGGACACTTGTTAGGATGAGCACTGGGTGTTGTACGTCAGTGATGAATAACTGGGTTCTACCCCTGAAATCAATACTACACTATATGTTAACTAACTTGAATTTTAGTAAATAATTTTTTAAATAACTGCCATAAGTCACATTTATTTCTAATATTGGGAATTTTAGGATAAATATGTATATAGGTGTGTATATACATATATGTATATATGCATATACAGTGGACAAACATGTATATAAATATGTATAATCTATATTTATAGATAGATTTAGAGATATAGAGAGATAAAATTTCCATATAGATAGCAATACCTGTCTAATAGAAATAATGTGATTGTAAAGCAGAGAATATCAGATTGAAAAGCCCATAAGAGACCACCCACTCCAATGTCAAAAACCTTACGATAGTTAAGCCACTCATTTTCCATAGTAATCACATGGAAGTGCTGATTCGAGGCTACCAGATGAATAGATTGAGCAAACTCCTACACGTTCTGGAGGTTCATCTATTCATCATTGCATTTATTCATGCATCTATTTTGTGCACGCACTGTCCTAACTGCGGGGTATAAGCAGTGAACAAGATACATACAGTCCCACCAACCATAGAGCTTATATTTTTGTGAAGGAAAAACATGACAGAAACAGATAAATGAACACCACAATTTCGGGTGCTGATAAATGCTGTGATAATAATGAAACACAGTAGTGTGGTAAAGTGAAGAGTGATGGGGCTGATTTAACATTTGAGCTGAGACACGAACAATGGGAAGAAACCAGCCATATCAGGAGCTGAGAGATAAATTCATAGCAATGTACTAACATGGCACCTTGGGAAGACTAAGCTATCAGGCAGCCTCATTTCAATGGAATTCATTAAAGTCATTCGCTATGCATTAAAGTCTTTGACATTTTATTTGAAGACCTGTGTGCCTTTGATACTTCATCTGCATAAGGACATTTGGCTAAAGTTGCTGACCAGAGCCAATCTTTCTGGGGAAAAAAAAAAAAATCAATGGAATTGCCAATAGATGATGTGGCTGAAACTAAAGCCTCCAAGTTAAAAACTAGGCCTGAATTGGGGCCATTCTAAAAATATTCTAGACTATTTGGAAGATCAAATAAAACCTATGAAAATAGAAATCAGTAGAACGAAGACCAAAGTATAGAAAAGATAACTTATACTCTCTTGACCACATTTCCCCTGACATTTCAACCATTATTTTTCCCCACTAATGAAAACACTTAAGAGTGTTGGGGTGTGGGAGTCAAGGGGAAGAAAGAAAGAAATGGGACACATAAGTCTTAAGGAGGAAAGGAGTAGATTACAAGGTAAGATCAAACCAGGTTGGAGTTGGAAGAGCCCCTAGAATTTGTCCTGTCTAATCCCCTCACGATATACATGACCAAACCGAACCAAAGAAAGTAAGCAACTTCCCCAAAGTTAGCAGTTAGCTCACATGCCAGTGGGGGGTGGGAGGGAGGGAGTCCCTACTTCACATACAGCCTCATCTTCAAATTAGGCGAGCAAGGATCCCTTCATCCTGAATTCAGGGAGTGGGCCATCCCCAGATTGCCTTCTCAGGAGGTAAGTTGCCTTAATTTATAAGAACCTCCTTCTGGAACCTCTGATGCCAGGAATAGCAATAGTGGTAGATTCCTTTTACCAAGCACCTTTCTTATACTACTTTTCATCAATTCTTCCCTTGCTCATTTCTTGTCTACCTTCTTCCTTCTTTCCACACTATTGAGTTCCAAGGATCTACTAATAAGCAAGATGGATACAGTCCCTGTTTTAAGGAGCTAAGACTGTAGGAGTTAGATAAATTATCAAACAAGTCTCCAAAATAAATGCTATACAGTAGTCCTCCCTTATCTGCAGTTTTGTTCCGTGATTTCAGTTCCCCACAGTTTCAGTCAGCGGCAGGCAACCTTGGTCAGAAGCAGAAGATCCTCCTGAACCGCTGGCAGAAGGTCAGTAGTAGCCTCATGCTACATCACAGTGCGTACATCACTCACCTCACTTCATCTCGTCACGTAGGCATTTTATCATCTCACATCATCACAAGAAGAAGGGTGAGTACAGTACAGTAAGATTTTGAGAGAGACCATATTTACATAGCTTTTATTACAGTATACTGTTATAATTGTTCTATTTCATTATTAGTTATTGGTGTTAATTTCTTACTATGCCTAATTTACAAATTAAACTTTATCATGGGTGTGTACGCATAGGAAAAAAAAACAGTGTATATAGAGTTCAGTACTATCTGTGGTTTCAGGCATTCAGTGGGGACCTTGATGGGTATCCACTGTGGATCGGGGTTGGAGGGACCCCTGCACTTGGGGAAGTATGGGGCATTATGGATCTGCTGAGCAGGGATGACTAACGTGGTCCAGAGGGGTGGGCGGGAGGTTCCCAGTGGAAATGGCATTTAAGCAGAACACAGTAAATGATAGGACGTGGTCGAAGCATCCCAGGCAAAGGGAACCTTCCTTTCAAAGGCCAAGTGGAAAGTAAGTCCACGGCACATCTCAAGCATGAAAAGGAGCTCAGTAAAGTTGTGGTATAAGATATAAGAGAGCAAGTGGCAGGAGATGGTGACAGAGGGCAGCACTCACAGGACGTGGTGAGGAACTGAAAATGTGGGGAGACAGAAGGTGCAGGAAAACTACAGCCAAAGTTTCCAGCTTATAGCGCTGCGGAGAGGGGTACCTATTAACCAGTCTGGGAAAACAGCGAGAAGAGCCACGTTTTGTTTTACTGCAGGTAGGGGTGGAGACGAGTTTGGTTTTGGACAAAATGAATTTGAGTTGTCCATAAAACATCTACATAGCATCCAAGAGCAGTTGAACATAAGGGTAGGGACCTCAAGAGAGAGATCAGAACTAAAAGGTAGATTCAAGAGTCATCGGCATATCACTTTGTGCATTTAGATGATGAATCTGAGACCCAGAGATATGAGGTAACATGCCCAGGGTCATGCTGATAGGGGCAGAACAGAGGTTTAAACCCTGTCTTCCCAATCCCCCTTTGTGTGCCCTTTCCATGGAGACTGGAAGCTGTAGTCATGTGCTTTAATGAGGGTGATAAGAAGGTGTTGCCCTGGAACCATGCTCTTTAATTTCCACTTCTAGAATATATAGGGGAATACAAATGTATCTTGTGTGTGCGGCTAGACACATTCTTCAGCTAGTATAGCCACCAAATTGCTTGAGGACAAGCAATCAGCTACTCACACTTGTCCTTTGGATACATTTCCGAGAAATCCCTGTTAAACTGAGAGAAATCTAATAACATCTTCTGAAGTCTCTCCCTTGCTCCTGTAAGCTACCCAAAAGAGTGCAAAGTGTCTGGTGTGTAGTCCTTTTACAGGTACCTTAGGCCCCCTGTTTTCTTTTTTTTTTTTTTTTTAAGCTTACTTATTTTGAGAGAGAGAGAACACTTGCACACAAGCAGGGGAAGAGCAGGGAGAGAGAGAGAGAGAGAGAGAGAGAGAGAGAGAAAGCCCAAGCAGGATCCATGATGGAGCCTGACACAGAGCTCGATCTCAAAAACCATGAGATCATGACCTGAGCTGAAATCAAGAGTCAGACATGTAATTGACGGAGCCATCCAGGCACCCCCCCCACCCCCCGATCATGACCGTTTTCTATGCTACTCAAGGAGTCTGTGTGGGACTCCTTTCAACCCTGCTCTCTTACATCTTGAACCCATCTCAAATATTAGTCCTTCATAAAAACCTTCCCTGCCTGCTTTGCCCCAGTTATCAGTGGTACTGTGCATGGACTTTCTCTTCGTGGTGCTTCTCCCAGTTCATTACTTTACTATATATTTCTATTATTTGGTTCATGCCTGCCTCCTCTGCTAGATACTCACCATTTTGTCTAAGTCTTTATCCCAAGTTTCCAGCTGGACGTAGTAGGAGAAGTTTAACGGATACTCGTACGTTGAATGAGTAAATCGCTATTCTCCGCCCTCAGATTTCCTCATTAAAAGGGAATCCCCACTTCACACCTCTTTCTCTCTGGTGATATTGACAATGGCCTTCTGAAAATGAAGGTGAGAAATTTTAACCCACTTTGTTTAACAGGTCCTGTGTGTATAACAACAGTCATAATTCCATGTTCCAGCTCTTTAAAAAACAATTAATGGGTACAAAACCTGGCAGCAAGAAGGAAAATATAGGCGGACGCAAATGAGGTGAAGGGAGGCACATATTTTGGCTCCACAGTAGACAAAAGTAATTTATGTCTTTTCTTCATCCCACACACCACTAAGTTTCAGAAACTGGAGCTAAACTCAGCACTAATGAATGGGATGTTCACAGGTCATTATGAAATTTTTAAAAGTTCGTTCCCCCCCCCCCACAGTCAACTAATTTATTGTAAAGCTCTTACTGAAAACAACTTACACGAGGTTTTAAAACTAAAAATTTCCAAAATCTTTTTACCTCTGATATTTCTGTGAAAACCCAAGGTTAGAATGAGAGGACACCGAGTTGGGAAAAGCATTCAAAGCAAATACAAATGCACTGTCTGTCCTTACATTTGACTCTACTGAGGTACGTGCTCAAAAATTGTTTGCATTGGTGAGAATGCAAACTGGCGCAACCACTCTGGAGAACTGTGTGGAAGTTCATCAAAAAAATGAAAACAGAACTACCCTATGGCCCATCAATAGCACTGTTAGGAATCTACCCAAGAGACACAGGAGTGCTGATGCATAGGGGCGCGTGTACCCCGATGTTTACAGCAGCACTTTCAACACTAGCCAAATCATGGAAAGAGACTAAGTGTCCGTCAACTGATGAATGGATAAAGAAGATGTGGTATATATATACAATGGAATACTAGGCAGCAATGAGAAAGAATGAAACCTGGCCATGTGTGGCAACATGGATGGAACTGGAGGGTATTATGCCGAGTGAAATAAGTCAGGCAGAGAAAGACAGATGCCATATGTTCCTACGCATAGGTAGGCTTTGTGAGACCTAACAGAGAACCAGGGGGGAGGGGAAGAGGGGAAGGAAAAAAAAAGCCACAGAGAGGGAGGAAGACATAACATAAGAGATTCTCGAAGACTAAGAACAAACTGAGGGGAGAAGGGGGTGAGGGAGGGAGGAGAGTGGGTGATGGGCACAGAGGAGGGCACTTGTGGGGACGAGCACTGGGTGTTGTATGGAAACCAATATGACAATAAAATTTTAGAGAAAATAAAATAAAATAAGATGTTAAAAGAACTTTAAAAAAAATTGTAAACATTCCTGCTCAGCTGTATTGAATTCCATTGATGTGAATGGAGGATAAGAGGTGGTGTAAAGATACAGAGAAATGGAAAGAACACTAGACTAGGTGACAGGAAACCAGAATTCTAGTTTTCAGCTCCACCATGTAATAGTCATTTGACAAAGCATTCACTCCTTCCAGGCCCAAGTGTCAGGAACTATAAAGTGGCAATGACCGAGCTTTGGTTCAGGAGGGCAGACTCTACACATGTACTTACCTCGCTCCCCTCCCAGGCATCCCATCGATCAACAATAAAGATGTATGAGAGGGGACACATCAATAACAGTACTCAGAATTGCAGGCTTTGAAATGGCTCATGTTGCGAAAAGAAGTCCCAGCCCAGGACCCACACAGGAGACTGTAACGGCAACAGTGGATACCAGCACAGAGTAAATTTTCCTTTTTAATTTTGCATTCATTTGTATTGTTGGAGTTCTTTCTGTCCTCCGTGTGTATTGCTTTGCTTTTGTAGTACCCGTAAAACCGGCGAAAAGAATACTCTCCGGCCTAATTCATCAAGTAATTAAGAGGATTAATTAAAATAATGTATAGGAAAGCCCTTTGAAAACTCTTAAGCGCTAAGATAAATGTGAAGTATTATTAAGGGGGCCGTCTTAGGCAGTTGAAGATTGGGGAAGGAATGCAGCGTTTTCCTTGATCGAGCTCTATTTTTAAGGTGCCAAGATCCAAATTAAAAAGGAAGCTGCCTCTGAACTGCTGACTGTAAAGGATCTAAGGGAATAAATGTGCTGAGAGAAAGTACTTGGAAGAATGACAAGAAGAAAATTTAAATAGTAAGCATTGCGATAGAACTATTGGGTTTCCATCAAATTCTTTCCTTAAACCAAACACACTGTGAAGAACTGAACAGCAACAGAGGAGCAATCATCTTCGAAAATTCCACAGCCAAAACATGTCTTGTTAAAATAGAGCCTTATCGTGTCCTTCTGTCTGAAACCATTTTCAGATGCTTTTGTGAATACTCTCATAATGAGCCTCCCAAACATTTTAGAATACTGTGTTTTTGTAACTTCTTAATTAGGCAGAGAGATCTGGTCAATTATCCTGGTAGAGGACTGAAATAGAATTGTTGGTTCATGCATCCATCTCCTTTGCAGGTGTAGGTGCTCAATGAAGGCTTGCTAAATGAGTAGATGGATGAAAGGACATTGTTTAAAAGGTTTTTTATTATCTAAAGCGTGCCCCTTGATTTGTCCATGATGATAAGGACAATTTTCAGATACTCTGTTGGGTGCCTGCATTCTTAGAGACTCATCTGGAAAATGACAATAGTGGTATCTACTTTAGAGAGTTGTGATGACAATTTATTGGTATAATGTATGCAGAGCTCTGGGCACATAGTGAATTTTCATTAAATGGTTGTGGTTGTTGTTGCTGTTGTTGTAGTTAGCAATTGCTATTACTGAGAGCCCATTATGGGCAGTCACTGCCCGCAGAGCTGATCAATACACAAGCTGCCCGGCCACCCTCCTGTACGTCCCTCCCTCCGTGTGCCTCATGGACAAACTCCCCTTAAAAAGTACTCCTATTGGGCAAATGTTTCCTCCTGGATCCTTACAAGGCCGCTGGCCAGCAAGAGAGGACACACATGGTAAGAAGGTGAGTTACGGAAGTACTTGCACTAAATTCTCTGCAAACATCCTTTTCTCCCTTTAAATGTATTGAGGAACAACGACGACAACAACAAAAAACCGCCTTATTTATCTCTGTTCCCTCCAGTCCCTAGCACGTGTATCCCACAGAGTACTAAATGAATATTGGTTGTGTGGCCCTAAGTTAGTCAAGGCAGTGGACTGAGCAGTGGAGAACAATCTAGAAAGCAATGGTGAAGGAGGCTTGGGTCTCAGTAATCCACAATGAAAACAGCATGGGAATCCCATGGTCCTGAGGGAGTCATGGTCTTACCATGGGCGCAGAGGTTCTGATTCTACCAGCCCCCAAACTGCCCTCTAACGAAGAGGCCAGAAGTGGGTCCTTGTGTAAATCATCAATCAGGCTTACTATCACGTGGCCCTTTCACCTTGGCTCCAAAACACTGGACCTAAGAATTGCTGATCAAGTCTGAAGATATTCAGATGAGCAAGAAAGTGACCGCCTTGCCTATGGCCTCTAAAAGATACCACTTTCAGGATCTCCAGGAAAAAATGAAGAAAGGTCCCATTTCCACTCATGCAGCTCGTAAATTCCCTTTTCTCTGGGAGCCACAATTTTACATTCTTTGGCATGTGTGATAAGGCAAGAAGAATAGTGACATCTTCCTACTGGAATCTCTTCAGTTCTGCCCTTTTGCTGAATACATGGTAAATATTTTCCCTTTATTCTTCCCCATCATTTTTCTTAACTCAGATTTTTTCTTTAAAATATTTTTAAAGTTTATTTATTTTTGAGAGACAGAGCACGAACAGGGGAGAGGCAGAGAGAGAGGGAGACCCAGAATCCGAGCAGGCTCCAGGCTCCGAGCTGTCAGCACAGAGCCCAACGCAGGGCTCGAACCCACCAACTGTGAGATCGTGACCTGAGCCAAAGTTGGACGCTTAATCGACTGAGCCACCCAAGCCCCCTCAGATTTTTTTTAAATGGAAGAATAACACACAATAATTGGCAATAGATCGATATCGCTTTATATCTAGATTCAGTTTCTTATATCACAAATGTTTCATCTTTAGAATGCTCTTTTTACATGGGAAAGAAAGATTGAAAGGACTCCATGAGAAACTGAATGGGCAAAAATTTTGTGATTCTGTGAATTACACAGAGTGCATCAGTATATCCTTTTTCTTGAGTTCATTTTGAAGCTAGGTGTGGGATTGAATATGATTACATTCTCCACATTTCTGCCTGGTGTACTCCATCCAGACCCTTATCACACAGCACGGTATCAACGTCTCCTGAATTTCCAGCACCCCCACTGATTACACAGCAAGGATCATTTTTCCTGGCCCTGTAATGATTTTGCAGTAAAGGGCAGAATTGATTTCAGAGCTATGACTCAGGGCCTGGTAAAATATTGGCTAAGAAGCGGGTGTAAGCAGCCACTGGCGTTCTGGAGATTTCTGTACCTTGTTAGCGGCTAAAAACACTCATGTAACCAATTATGCTAATTTAAAGAAAACATCTATGTTATTTGACTACTTACAGCTTTCTTCTGAGGAATCTTTAAAAGATTAAGTAGTTTGCTATTTTAATACTCTTCATTCAGCCATCTTGTAAGGAAGAAAGTGGGCTGGTCTAATTAATAAAGCCTTTTGTTTTGCAAGCCTACTATGTATCTGTCACTGTATAGGGACAAACAAAAGAAACATAGTAATTAACTCACGCCTTCCAGGATTTATAGTTTAGCTTAAGGGGCTGGAAGCAGCTTGTTCACTAAGCAAAACACTCTAAAAAATGGTCAAGGTGGCCAGTGCTGCTGGGGCTCAAGAATGAAAGTGACTGTGGTTCTGTGGTCTAGGAGGGGACAATGTAGTGAAGGAGAAGCTTCCCCACCAGCTGAGCACAGCCCATGCTGGGTCGCCCAGACCGCCGGGGCTTCAGCCACAGGCATCTGTCACTGTTAGAGGGAGGCTGGGGAGATTTTTGCTGCACAGCTCCTGGCTCCCCCTTTTTCAATCTCGTGGATGGAGCAAATGCTTTTTGGCTTTGGGCTGTAACACTGAATATGATTCAAGAACAATAAGTTTCTCCTCCCCCACATCTCACTGCCCACATATGAAGCCCCAAACACAGCACTAAAGAGCCTTAGCAACCTGGCCCCAGTCTGCCTATCCAGATATTCTTCCCAATAACACCCTTCCATATCTTTGTGCACCTCAAAACCAACTTCTTGACACCTGTCGTGTGTCTAGTTAACCCTATGCTTTCAGTCTCACTGTCCTCTCTATCCAGACGAAACTTTCTTTCCATCTTTCTCTGTTGAAATCATACCTAACCTCAAAAACCGAGCTTTAATACTTTCTTTACCAAAGTTTCCCTGGGGCTTTAAGCCCCGGACTGTCTGACTGAAAAGAATCTCTCGCCAACTATTCCAATAGCATTTTGCTTGTCACATTTATCATACTCTTCACATTATACCTTGACTTGATTTCTCTGAAAATATCCTTTTCTCCCCACCAAACTCTTTGACCAGAGAGGAAATGTGTTTTTCATCTCTGTCGCCCCCAATTTCCTTGCATGTTTCTCCTATAGAGTACTCAGTAAGTGTTTATTCCATGGCCCTAAAGTAGTCAAGACAAGAGCCTGAGCAACGGGGAACAATCTGGAAAGGTGGTAAAAGAGGCTCCAGCTTCCAGCAACATGTTCAGAAGAGGTCTAATTTAAGACATTGCTTGTCAAGATATGTCCCATTAGCAATGATTCTTGTACATAAACAAATGGTAGTTAAATGTGAACATGGCTTTGAAAATGCTTTAAGTTTTCATTTGAAGCTAAACATAGAACTGTCCGGTTTCATGTGATCCTTCCTTTTGAATACTACTCCACTCCCAATCAGCAGACCGTAGCTCAGCAATGTGCCCACCACAGCGCCATGCTTGGAAATGCCTCAAATGGGCAGGAACATGGCTCAGGGCCTGTCTCCTGGCCCTACCGGCTAACTGCTTGAGGTACGAAGGAAAGACAGTTAAAAGAGTTTTTAAGAGAAGTAGTGTTTTAAAAAGGAAAAATGTAAGTAGTAATGATTTTCAGTAATATTCAACAAAACCTTGTATTAATAGAGCTATATAGCAAACTATTTGGGGTTACAACAGCCCCTTTCGGAAGAAAAGTGTAACTACTTTAAGTAGCAATCTTTCTAAAATTAATTATAAACTGCTTTCTAAGCCAGAGCACATGGAACTGAATTTAATCTCCTTTGTAAATAACCCATTATGGTCATTATGAACTTCAATGCAGTTAGTTAACTGTGCAGAGCTGGTCAAGGCATGCCAACTTCTTTGCATTTTCACTCGGTGTTCTGGGACAGCTATGATTAGAGCAACCGAACCCACTGCTGGTTTTTCTGACTCCTTCCATACTTCCAGCATTCTGGCCCTTACCATTCCAAGTAAGCCTGCCTGAAATAGCCCCTAACCTCAGAGCCCTTCCCTACTCCCATCCCATATAACTACCTCTGCACTGCTTCGTTAGAATGATGTCCATAATACCCAGAAAGAGCTGAGTGATTCTTCAATAAACAGAGAAACTTTGTGAAAACATTTTTGACTACTCGAGAGACCTTTGTTCACTGGTTCTTCGTGTTCAGCTGTATTTTCAGGTGACTGGAATCCAAGCGAACTGGAATCTGGATATGCAAAGCTTACTTTGACATCATTAGTCAGGTTAACATATCTCGTGACAGATAAGAAAGGAAATACTTTCTTTGATAAATCTTGATGATGTTCCTTTAGTACTGGAAAATCTTGTTTAAGAAAAAAGTTTACGTGCTGTTCCCTCTGACTGAAAGGCTTTCTCTTTCTCTACCTAGCAAAATTCTACTTATCTTTTTTTTTTTTAACGTTTATTTACTTTTGACAGAGAGACAGAGTGTGAGCAGGGAAGGGGCAGAGAGAGAGGGAGACACAGAATCTGAAGCAGGCTCCAGGCTCTGAGCTGTCAGCACAGAGCCCAACGCAGGGCTCGAACTCACAGATTGTGGGATCATGATCTGAGCCGAAGTCAGTGCTTAAGCAACTGAGCCACCCAGGTGCCCCTCGACTTATCTTTTAAGACCGAAGCCTAAGTGTCCTCTTCTTTGAGATATCTTCCTTGATTCTTCCTGGAAAAATCAACCTTTCAACCCTTTATACTCCCAAAGAGCAGAAGCATTTGACCAAATAGATTGTGACTATTTGACATTGGGAAGTATACTTTATTCATCTTTGGACCCCCAGGACCTAACACAGGCACTGATACTTAGTGCTTCAAATATTTGTGAATAAATGTATGTATTTTCGATTATTCCATTTTGTGACCATTTTAAGGTGTGAGAAAGATGTATAATTAGTTCAGAAGAGTACCAGGAAGAAATAGGTATGAAAGGGGAATGGTAAATCAGGGAATAGAGAAGGAGAAAGAATATATGTGAACAATGGGGGGGATATGTTGAGGGGTACACGATTTGACAGGTTCTAGAGTATTGGATTTTCCACTCTCATTGACTTCCATTTGTTTAAGTCACACATTTCCAGGTCTAGGGTCTAGTTCCTTTCTTGCCTGTCCTTTGAGATGCTAATTATCTTTCAAAACATTGTTCATAATCTTTCATTTTTCCTAAACTTAACTTTTTTTAACTATTTATTTTTGAGACAGAGAGAGCACAAGCAGGGGAGGGGTTAGGTGAAGGTGGGGAGGGGCAGAGAGAGGTGGGGAAGGGGCAGAGAGATGTGGGGGGAGGGGCAGAGAGAGGGCCACAGAGGATCCAAAGGGGGCCTCTGTGCTGACAGCAAAGAGCTCAATGAGGGACTCAGACTCACAGAACCATGAGATCATGACTTGAGTGGAAGCTGGAAGTTTGACGAACTGAGCCACCTTCCTAACCTTTACTCTTAAAGGTTCAAGGCTATTTATCCCTCATGCCTCCTCTCCTGACTCAAAGATTCAAGTCTCCAAACCCACTCCCTCTGTGTTAATAATTTGGTCAGAATGCAGAAAACATTTCTGTCATCAGAATATTTCAGATGGGGTGAGAAGGAGAAATTGTTTAAGGACTTATGGTTTTTTTGGTCAGAAAAAATTTGTTACCACCACCAAAGGAAATAAGTCTCACATCTTTGGACTGTACAAGTTACCCTTTACTTGGGGAGAGGCTAGAAAGGAAGACGGTGGGGATGAAGTTGCAAAGAGCTTATTTCGTATGATCTATAAAATCAAAAGGCAAACAGCAGGGAGTCACAGATAGCAATCTGGGATTTATAGAAAGAAAATATCAACTTATGAATTCCATGGTTTCAAACTAATTTATTCACCATGAACCAATCTTACCATTCATTAGCTTCACCCCAGAGACCAGACTGAATGTCAACTATTTTCCTGACCTATAAATAATAGGTGCCACTTGCTTAGAAATGAAACTTGGTTAGGGCATAATAGCAAAGTGAATCAATATGACTGTTACAGAGCTAAAAAAAATAATAACAGGCTAAGTCCTGAATCTTCGGGGAGAGGAAGATCCTCATTCTCTGATCTTTACAGAAAAAAATTTTTGACAGGAAAATTGATAAATTATCTTTCAGCAGCACTAAGTTTGAACCAAAAAATAGTCTAAGCATGAGCAATAAAAATTCACACCCAATCATTTGTTTAACCCGAATGAATAGATGGGAGCAATGATATTATCTCATAGGTTAATTAATGATGACGTCGTACAGGTGGGTGTGCAGGACTGAGTTCTTGACAATGGAATGTGAGTAGAATGTGTGCCATTTCCAGGGCTGGCCCTAAAAAGCCTGCCTCGTACATTCTTCCATGTCCTTTCTTCATTTCTACTTATGGGGATGGAGAGGACTATGGTGACTCGGAAGTCACCTGTTCAGTATGGCAGAGCCTCTGTCACATTGAACCTCTGAATAACTGCACAGAGTAGAGCCCCCACCAACCAACCTGAAGTCTACAGTCTGAGCTCTTACGTGAGCAACGATTAAACTTTGAATTCTCTATGTCACTACATTTTGGAGTTTATTTGTTAGAGAAGCTTATATTGGTGCATGTGTGTGTATGTGTATTATGTGTGTGCATGTGTGTATCCCACCTTTATTTCATCTTTTAAAAGTATTAATAAAATATACACTCATTAAAGAAAAAATATTATAAATACAGATAAGTCAGAAAAAGGAAATAAAAATCTGTAACTACCCAACATAATGAGACATATTGTAATAAAACAGGGATCACAGTTTATTTGCCATTTTCTAAGACACTTTTTTTCACTTAAAAATATCATGGGGGTACCTGGGTGGCTCAGTCAGTTAAGCCTCTGACTTTGGCTCAGGTCATGATCTTGTTGTTTGCAAGTTCAAGCCCCACATGAGGCTCTCTGCTGTCAGTGCAGAACCCACTCTGGATCCTCTGTCCCCCTCTCTCTCTGCCCTTCCCCCACTTACATTTTCTCTCTCTCTCTCTCTCTCAAATTAATAAACATTTAAAAATATCATGAACATCTTCCTTCTGTGTCATTAAATCATATTCCGTCACATTTTTTTAATTGATAACGTGACAAAAGTTATTGGGAAATCATTGTCGAAAGGATCATTGGGAAATCACCGTCGAAAGGATAGCATTATTTCTGTTCACAAACATTTAAACCGAGAATATCTCTAGGCAATAGTTGTCCTCAGGATGCTTATATCCTGGATTGATCAGTAACCACTTGGAAAATTATATTTACTTCTGGTACATGACTATTGAACCATTTGATATTATGGTAGAAGTTAAAGTGCTATTGCAACAATAACAAAAATCTTTGTCATAATGCAGGAAACATTTCTGTCATCAAAATATTCAGAGGGGGTAGGCAGGAGTAGTTGTTTAAGGACCATGACTTATCCTTGATCAGAAGGAATTTGGTAGCACAGTCTGGCAAATTCATGCTAGCCTGGCAGCTCTGCTTTCCCTCACAGGAACAAGGGAAGTCCAGGGTAAGAAATTTTTGAAAGAAGTTGCAAACGTCTACTCTGCTCACATGTCCTTGGTTAGAGTTTAGTTTCGATGTCCAAATCTAGTTTCAAGGGCATCTGGAAAAGGAACCCCAAGAAGAGTAGCCTTGTATTCACCAAAACCTCCACGATATGGAAGAAGAAAAGAAAAAACAGTGGGGAGGAGGCAGCAATCTGCCCAAAGTTAGCACAGAGCACAATGTTTGAGAACAGGAATTCTGCTTCAGTGGCTTTTTTTTTCCAAATGTTTACTTATTTGTTTTGAGAGAGTGTGTGCATGAGCAGGGAAGGAGCAGAAAGAGAGGGAGAGAAAGAATCCTAACAGGCTCTGTGCTGCCAGATGCAGGGTTCGATGCCATGAACCATGAAACCATGACCTGAGCCAAAATCAAGAGTTGGACACTTAATCGACTGAGTGACCCAGGCGCCCTGCTTCAGTGGCTTTCTAATAGTGATTCACATCCTTGGCTAATTATTTAGCCGTCTGATCTAAGACTGTTACTTAACCTCAGTTTGCAAAATGGATACGTGAAAATTCACATTTTTGTTATGGGAATTAAATGATTTAATTTATACGTAGTGCTTATGAAATATTGGCTCTAATTACATTATATCCAGAACCAACAGAAAAATTGATAGCATGTGGCCAGAAGAGAAAAGTGAACATAATACTTGTAAGGAAGAAAACCATGCTGCCCAGATTTGCCCTGGTGCTTCTGTTTCTTCATCTGGAAAGTGGGAATTATCATTAGTGTCTACCTCAGAGGGGTGTTGGAATGATTACATGAGTTAATTGGGAAGTACATAGTATAGAACCTGGCACATAGCAAGCACAATATAAATGTTAGCTTCTACCCATCTTTAGTGTTGCCAGAAAAAAGTATCCCAGATTTTTACAAAATCCATATTTTTGGACTCACCAGAGTCCCTGTAGATGACTTACACCACCACATATACTGACAATCACACTAAAATATCACACCATTTTCTGTTCTTATTTCCAAGTACTAAAGTCTCTGCTCTTTCTAAAATCAGTAGACTGGTATTCTACAGCAGAGCCGGTGGGAATACATCCGTCATCCAAATTGGACAGGAATCACATCTTCACCCAACTTCATTTCCTTTAGGGGATGTATGCTTGTTCCCATACATCTTCCTTGACTCTGCAGTACAGTTTCTGAATGAACAAAACTGTTCTTCCAGGTAACGTATTTTCCCAAAGAACATCCCTGTTGATTCCGAGACTTTGGGATTGAAAGTTATTTTCAGAATCCAGAATTGAATTAAGCCTCATCCTACTTTTCTATTATTTTTACTCACTGCATTCTGGAATAATGATATATGCCAAAAAAAAAATTCTTTGAGGATGATGACGACTCTTTAGCTGCAATTAAAGTTATCCATTTAAATTAATAGTAATTTGTAATCAGAAAAAAAAATCAAGAAGGTAAGAATGCCTCCCTGAAAGTCAGATTCTATCAATCTATCTCACCTCTGATAAATGTGATTCGTTTGTGGACCATTTGCTTTTGTGGAGGATTGCTTTCCTAGAAGAGGTGTCATAAGTCAAAATTATGTAAGCCAAAAATGATTTTTCCAGAGATGCAAAGTCGTACTTGGTACTAAATTCCTAATCAAATGTTCAGTGTCTAACTTTTTATTAAAACAGACCTAAAAACTATATTTAGTCAATTAGGAATCATAAATTTAACATATGCTACAAACTATTTAATGTCATGTACCAAATTTTATCGTCTGCATAATTTCTGCCTTATTTCATTGTGTAAACCCAAAGGCAAAAGAATACCTTCCTTGAATTTGGAAGGGCTCTTTCTTTTCTAACGTTTTATTTTGAAACAATTTTACACTTACAAAAGCATTGCAAAAATCCTACATGTAGTACCATATCCCTTTCATTCCTTTTCTCCTAATCTTATTATCTTACATAATAATAGTACAATTATTAAAACCAGAAAATTAACATTAATACACTAAAACTAAGTAATTTATAGATCTTATGTGAATGTCACACTTGTTCTATTATTGTTACTTTTCTGGTCCAGGATCCAACCCAAGGTCCACATTATATTTAGTTGTCCTGTCTCCTAGTCTTTCTAGTTTGCTCAGTCTTTTATGAAAGTATAGGCCAATTATTTTGTAGAATATCTCTCAGTTAGAATTTGTCTAATTTTTTTCCTCACGATTAGTTGAGGTTATGCATTTTTGGCAAAAACGCCACAGAAGTTCAGCCATCTCAGTGCATCACATCAGGGGGTACCTGATGTCTGTTTTATCCTGGTGAGGTTGATTTTGATCCCTTGGCTGAAGGGATGTCTGCCAGGTTTCTACTCTATAAAGTTACTATTTTCCCCCAGCACCTGGGTTTCTCAGTTAGTTGAGTGTCCCACTTCAGTTCAAGTCATGATCTCATGGTACATGAGTTTGAGCCCCTTGGGTCCTCTGTTCTCCTTATCTCTGCCCCTCCCACACATGCTCTCTCTCTCTCCCTCTCTCTCTCAAAAATAGAAAACAATGAAAAAAATCTTTTTTAATTTAAAGTTACTATTTTCCCTTTATAATTAATAATATCTTGAGGGGGGTATATTTTAAAACTATACAAATACCTGTTTATCATGATATCTTCAACCACTAATTTTGGCATCCATTGATGACACCTGTAACAACTATTATAGTGGTATTTTCCAGACAGTGATTTTTCTACTTCCATCATTCATTCCATATTTTTATATTAGTATTCCACTATAAGGAAGTACAGTCCTTTCTCTCTCATTATTATTATTTAGTTATTTATTTACATTAATATGGACTCTTGGATATGTATTTTATGCTATGGGTTATTTATTTTGTTTGTTATTTTGTTGTTAACTGTCATTATTTATTTTGTTTTTCAAAGTGTTTCAGATTTGGCCAAGGGAGCTCCAGAAGGGGCTAAAGAGTTTCACAACTGTCTCTGAGGAGACTTACAGAGGAAACCTAAAGCCACCTGAGGGCTTTCCAAGAAAACTGATCAGGGGATATGTTTTGTCTCTTATTCGTTGTAATAATTTCCTATAGAAAGCAAGATATTAGAGATGAAGCTTTGGACTCTGTTCAAAGTTGCATGGAAAACATTCACTTATGTGCTTACTGCCATAGGTCCAAGAAGTACTAACATGTATTAATATCCTTTGGAGTTTCTCCATTCTAACATACAAAACTTTCATCCCTTTTGGGAAGTCAAATTCTACCATAGATGAAGGAGTGTCCAATGACACTTCTTGTTTTTCTCTCCAGCGTATCATTATAAGCTCCTCCCCAAAGAGAAGGAGCATTGCCAATCTGATTAGAGACTGAATACTGATTGGGCTGTGTTTTACTACTGGACAAGCTTGCTATGCCTCATAAAAGACACAGCCGCACCCTCCTTCCCTTGCTGCTCCTGTGGTGTAAGCTGGCCTGCCTCTGGAGCAAGACCTCTCTCAGGGCCATTCTTTTCCATTCTAGATAGCCACGGACACTGCCTTTCTCTTGTCAAGAAGAAATAATCAAAAGCTTTGTTGGAGCTTCCCGGTCTAAGCCACATTCAAAACTACAGCTTTTCAATGGGAAACCCTGTTTTGGAGAGTGTTTGGTGCTTATTCCTCAGTTAACAAGCAGTACTTTATCTTTCTTTGGGCAATTGCCTGGGCAATGCAGGCTCTTGGGGAAGAAGTGTGATGAGTGGGAAAAAGCAAGCTCGAAATCCCAACATCCTGGAACAGATACGCAATCACCCTTTGCAGCCCCATTCCTCACGCCTCCAGTCACTTGCTCCTTCCAGATGACCACACTGACAAGCCTCACCAGCAGTGCAGATGTGGCAGCCAATCCTAACAGAGAGGGAAAACTCATTGCCTGGTCTGAGGACCAGCCACACAGGAATCCTCCGATAAAATTGCAGATTTCTGGGCCTTGCCCCAAATGGAGTCATCGGGGTGGTAGGTTCCAGGAGTCTACATTTTTATTTTATTTTTTAATGTTTTATTTTATTTTTGAGAGAGAGAGAGAGAAGAGACCACAAGTGGAAGAGGGGCAGAAGAAGAGGGGACAGAGGATCTGAAGCTGGCTATGCATTGACAGCAGTGAGCCCAGTGTGGGGCTCCAACTCCCGAGATCATGACACAAGCCTAAATAGGACACTCAAATGACTGAGCCATCCAGGTGCCCTAGGAGTCTACCTTTTTAAAAAGCAGATGCCCAAATGATTTCTATGTGCATTAATTTTGAGAATCACAGTTCTGTTGGTAGGGCTTAAATTTAAACCATCTTCTTGAGAATGGGTGGTCCAGTGAGTACTGCAAGTTACCTCAGGTCTCCTCAGCCTGCCTTCTTTCTTACTAACCAGGCTGGCATAGTCCCTGTTCTTTATGTAGCTTCCCAAAGTGTAGTATTCCCTACCACCAGTGTAAATTTGTCTAAAAGACTAGATTTCCTAACTAAACGCCTCCCCTTTTTAATATGACTTCTTGCCCTGCCTCATACTCTACCTGACTCTTGGTTGAAGGCATGACATCAAACCACAAGTCTCCTGAGGACTGGATCCTACCCCCTGTCTGACACGCTATAGTCTATAAACAGATCTTCCTGAAGTGTACCACACAGCCCGCCTGACTCCCAAGCAGTCTACCATTTCATGAATTTCTCCTGTGCTAATGTATACCCTTAACTCAATATTTCAAGACACTATCTTCAGACCTGGAACTAGATCCCTAAACCTTCCTCAATTGAGGACAATTCTAGAGACTGTCTAAAGGCAGCTTCCCTGCCATTTCTGTTGCCCCAACTTTTCTTGTCCCTGCTGTAACATGCTCTTCACCAGATCCCTTTGGCTGAGATCTCAATCTGCCCTTTGCCCTCCCCCCAAATATACATAGAAGAAAAAGACCAACCTCTGACACGTGGGATTACTTTTGACCTACTTTCAGCCAAGCTTCTTTAAGGCAGGGGCCAAATCATATATATATTTTTTATAATCCCATGGTATCATCCCTATAATCCTACAGTATAATCTCTATAATCCCCAAGCATCCTGCCTTGAAATTTATAATATTAAACTGTATAAAGAGGTTCCAGTTCCAGGTAAGATGGAGTAAGCACACTACCTGTCTTTCTGACTAAATACCGCTATGGTATGCATGGGGCAGCAATATGAGGATTCCATAAAGTAAATAGTAGTAGGTAGATTAGGGAAGGAGATAGATTTGAAAATACCATTAGACTTATAGTGAGTTTACTATTCCGCCCCCACCTCCAGTCTCCTCTGGCCTAGACTTAAGGCAGCCCCAAATCTGGATGTGGGCATTGGCGTGGACCAAGAGAGCTCCAAAAGAAGACCTATAATTTAGGCTCAAGAAGGGGTAGGGGTATCTTGGCAGTGAAAGCAGAGATAGTGGAGGCTTGCAATGCCTAGTATATAGTTGGTATGAAATGACTAACAACAGGGGCACCTGGGTGGCCCAGCTGGTTGAGAGTCTCACATTGGGCTCTGCACTGAGCATGGAGCCTGCCTGGGATTCTCTATATCCCTCTCTCTGCCCCTCTCCCACTCACACATGCACGTATTCTCTCCCTCTCTCTCTCTCTCTCTCTCTCAACCAGATACATAAACTTTTTAAAAGAAAGAAATGACTAATAATAATAATTATAACAATCAACTACTTACTGATAAAAGCAATAGCTAGTATTGGTTATGTGTTAAGAACTCTTAAGCACTTTGTTTATTCTTATAAAAATGCCATAAAAAAAGATATCACTATTCTATTTCAGAGGCCGGTAAACTTTTTCTGTAAGGGTAAGATAGTAAATATTTTATTTACTTTTTTAAAATTTTATTTAAATCCTAGTAAGCTCACATACAGGGTAATTTTGGTTTCAGGAGTAGAAGTCAGTGATTCATCCCTTACAGACAACACCCAATGCTCATCATAACAAGTGCCCTCCTTAATGCCCATCACCCAAGGTAGCAAATATTTTAGGCTTTGTCTCTGTTGTAACTACTCTACTCTACTGTTGTGGTGTCAAAGCAGACATAATAGTATGTAAATAAATGGCATGGCTGTGTTCCAATTAAACTTTGCTTCTAAAAATAGTCACTAGGATTGGTTTGGGCCAAAGGCCATATCGCTGACCCCTTTTGTAATTTGAAGATGGGAAATTGAAACCCAGGGAGGTTAAGTAACTTGTCCAAGATCGCAGAGTTGTTAAATACTTATATCTAGGTTCAAACCCAGGTTCTTGAGTCTGATTCTTAATCGCTATGGTACACTGATATTTTTGAGTCAATGAATGAAATGACAGAGATGGACCCAAATGATAGACACTTTTGTCATGAAAATTTTCAGAATCCATGAATAAATGCTGAATGTCAGAACGTGCCAAAGAAGACAAAATTACAACTCTGAATGAAACTATGTTAGTTTCCTATTGCTGCGATAACACATTGCCACAAACTTAGAGGCTCAAAATAATACAAATTTATGATCTTGAAGTTCTGGACGTCAGAGGTCAGGCATCACTCTCATTATGCTGAAATGAAGGTGTCGGCAAATCTAGAGGATCTAGAAGAGAATCTATTTCCTTGCCTTTTTTCTACTTCTAGAAGCTCCCCACATCCCTTGGCTGTGGTCCCTTTCTCCATCCCCAAAATCAGCAGCATAGCGCCGACAACTCTCTCTCCCTCTCTGATTGACCCTCCTGCTTCTCTCTAATAAAATCCTGGTGATTACACTGACCCACCTGAATAATTCAGGATGGTCTCCTCAGCCCAGGATCCTTAATTTCTCACCTCTGTGAAGTCTCACTTACCACGTAAGGTAACATTGACAGGTTTTAGGGATTAGGACAGGACATCTTTGAGGACCTGTTTTTTTTTCTGCCTACCACAAAGACTTGCAGGACAAATAGCACTGACCCAGCAGGTTTCTCCACTAATGTCTGCTTGTAGCACCTTTTGCAATTTGAGTGAAAGGAGACCTGACACTAGGCTGTGCCATCACGCCTTTATGCATAAGTATGCTCAGCACAAGCTATAGTAGAGGAGAAATAAATAAAACACTTTGGGACCTGAGATAAACCCAAAATAAAAGAGTGGATCACATTATCCAGGTCTAACCACCAAAATAAACAAAAATGTAAGCCCTTTTAAAAAAAATGGCTATGTTAACATTTTATTTTCTCAGCAAAAATCTCAGCTCTGACATTTTGCTGATATCCGAAGGCCATTAGTTTTAGTTTGGGTTTTCAGGAAAGTAGATGTTAAGACAGAATTAGAGATGCAAATATTTACTGGAGGAGATGCTTGTGAAGAAGGATTAGGGGGCACGGGAGCAGGAGGAGGCTGGGAGACACTATGAAAGAAAAGAAGGAAGGAGGGAGTATTGTGAAGAAAGAGCCTTAGCTTAGTACAGCTTTGGGAAAATCTCAGCCAGGCCAACAGGGAGCTCCAGAGAAAAGACTGGTTTTGAGAACAGTGTCCAGACTCTTATTTCGCCAACTGTGCTTAGTCATTGGCCAAGAAGCACTCCAGGAGGAACCTGGACTCAGTAGGAATGCCACAGCAGACCCCAAAGGTGGAAACGCTGGACGCTTTCAGCTAATAACTTTTTTCATAATAAGGTTTCCCTTGGGGCACCTGGGTGGCTCAGTCGGTTAAGTGTCAGATTTCGGCTCAGGTCATGGTCTCACGGTTCGTGGGTTTGAGCCGTGCGACGGGCTCTGTGCTGACAGCTCAGAGCCTGGAGCCTGCTTCAAATTCTGTGTGTCTCTCTCTCTGCTCCTCCCCCACTTTCTCTCTCTCTTTCTCTCTCTCTCTCTCTCTCTCTCAAATATAAATGAACATTTAAAAAATTAAAAAAAAACCACCTATCTTTAAAAGAAACCAAGAAAAATAAAATACTATGTCAGTCAGAGTCTAGCTAGGAAACAGAATTTAAAACAGAAGTAATTGAATGGATTACATTGGTTGACAAGTGACAATGGTGGCTGGGAATTCAACCAGGGAACAGGAAGCTGCTGCCATGCTTAGCTTGGAGGGACAAAGGGAGGAGATGGTGTTTCCAGAGATTGGGGCCCCTGGAAACTGGGACCACTCCAGGCTTGTCCTGGGGAGGCTGCAGAGATGCAGCCACTGGTAGAGACACTGTCAGGATAGAGAGGGAGAAATATCCTGACTTCTCTTTCCTCCTCCTTCTCTGTCTCCCACCACTGCCTCCCATTGGCCAAATCCAGCCAGAAACCAGCTGACAAGAAAGCCTGGGAGATGGCGTCAGCCTCTCTGATATAGAGTAGGACAGAGAAAGAGAAGGCCACGCCAATCTAGGACACACTCAAGACATGTGTCCTGGCCAGCTCCTACAAACCACCTGAAGAAGAGCCTGTAAGGGAAGAGATTGCCCCAAAGACAGACAGGGGCACGCAGTTGAGAAGTTTCTCATGGGGCGCCTGGGTGGCCCAGTCGTTTAAGCGGCCGACTTCGGCTCAGGTCATGATGTCACAGTCTGTGAGTTCGAGCCTCACGTCAGGCTCTGGGCTGACAGCTCAGAGCCTGGAGCCTGCTTCAGATTCTGTATCTCCCTCTCTCTCTGCCCTTCCCTTGCTCATGCTCTGTCTCTATGTCTCTCAAAAATGAAATAAAAAATGCTAAAAAAATTTAAAAAAAAAAGAGAAGTTTCTCATAAGACATAGCATCACTGTTCTATAAACTGGCCTCAGGTGGAATTATGCAGTCTATGAGAAGACTTTTATGCACAGTAGGTCTTCTCTAAATATACAGATAGTCTTTACAGTGCTTCTTCAAAAATCAGTTGTTCGTGATTTCATGATCATTCTTCCAAAGAAACAATATTATGTAATGGTTCATTTGCCAAAGAAACATGCAAGAACCCTACATATAAACTATAAATTACAGTAGCCGAATTTTCCAAAGCATGAGATCTTTCAAAGGAATATTGTGCCTCTTCAGGATTTAAATTAATCTAGAGTATTTGAAATACTAGATTCTCAATGGGACAAAATTTTTGAAATTATATACTTTTTGAAAATTTTAAATATAAGATCCTTGTTCCAATGTTACATTTGCTCCCAACTTCTTTTTTTTTATTTAAAACAAAATTTTTTTTAAGTTTATTTATTTATGAGAGATAGAGACAGCATGAGTGGGGCGAGTGGCAGAGAGGGAGACGCAGAATCCGAAGCAGGCTCCAGGCTCTGAGCTGTCAGCACAGAGTCCGGTGTGGGGCTCGAACTTTGGCTCAGGTCATGATCTCATGGTTCATGAGTTAAAGCCCTGGGTCAGGAAATCTTTTGAGTCATTCTCTATGTTGACAGAGTGCCCCATGCACTTCAGATCCCAGTTGCAAGCCCAGGTTGTTACCAGTGCTTCTGTCAGACCAATTACAGATTGGAGATTCCTAAGATCCCCTCTTCAGGTTCAATTAATTTGCCAGAGCAGCTCAGAGAACTCAGAGATTACTAGTTTATTATAAAAGGATTCAACTAGGGAATAACCACACTGTGCAGATGCACAGGAAAGACATGGGGAATGAGGGAGGAGCTTCCATGGTCTGGCTGCATCACTCTCCTAGCTCCTCCACTTCCATGTTCACCAACCTGGAAGATCTTCAAACCCTGTCTTTTTGGGATTTTATGGAAGCTTTATTGTATAGGCATTGTTGAGGCAATCATTAGCCATTGGTGGTACTTGGTCTCTAGACCCTTTCTCCTTCCAGGAGGTTGGAGGTCGGGGAAAGTGGGACCAACCCTCTAATCACAGGGTTGATTCTTCTGGCAACCAACCCCCATCCTTAGGTGGGGTCCAAAGTCACCTCATTAACATAACAAATAACATCTTTGCTGTTCTCAACACTTAGGAAATTCCAAGGATGTTAGGAACTCTGTGCCAGAAATGGGAAGGAAGACCAACTACATGGTTTTCATTATAAATCACAATATCACAGCATATTACAACTGGCAAGATCTGCCAAGCAAAAAATAGTTTTAGAAATAAAGATGATGCCAGCAAGAGCTTCTAATGTTTGAAAGCTTGCTGGGCTCAAGCACTTTGCATACATTCTTATTTAATCTTCATGTTGAAGAAAATGAGTCTTCAGTTGCCCAACTAAACAACTTCCCAAGGTCACGCAGTTAGTAAGGGGAAAACCTGAGATTTGAATTCAAGTCTGTCTTAACAAGAACCCTAGCTCTTCAGTCAAACACATCTTGATATTCTGAATAAGAAGATGCTGGAGGGCACCTGTTCCTATGGATGGGGTTGGGAGGGGTCTCATCTCTCACCCAATGTGTAGTAGTCAGTAAACCATGTATTTTTCAGTTGAAATCTACTTATTCAGAACTATAAGGAAACTGGGGGGCGGAGGGGGGGGTGTGGCTGGGGAATCACAGGTTATAACACTTAACCAGTTTGGTGGGGCACCGAATGAAGAAGTTTAATAGAAAGATGTGGTAAGAAAGATTAAGAGGAGAGAGTAGGGGCACTTTGGTGGCTCAGTCAGTTAAGAATCCGACTTTGGCTCAGGTCATGATCTCACGGTCTGTGAGTTCGAGCCCCACATCGGGCTCTATGCTGACCGCTTGGAGTCTGAAGCCTGCTTCGGATTCTATGTCTCCCTCTCTCTCTGCTCTTCCCCCACTCACACTCTGTCTCTCTGTCTCTCTCTCTCTCAAAAATAAATAAACATTAAAAAAAAAAGAGGAGAGAGTACCTGATAACCTTATTTAAATGCAGTGTTAAGAACAAACCACCTAGGGCGCCTTCCCCGGGGTGCCTTGGGTGGCTCAGTCGGTTAAGCGCCAACTTCAGCTAAGATCATGATCTCACCATCTGTGATCTCTATGTCTCTCATAAACGTTAAAAAAAAAAAAAAAAGAACAAACCACCCAATTTACTCCCTCAATCACTGCACCAAGCCATGTGTTGGACACTTGGAAGCCCTAAAACTTGAAGTTTCCTCCTCACCTCAGGTACAGTGTTCTATAGGAAAGAAGTGTGGCAAAGGAACTTCAACTTGCAACTTACTATCTGCTTACTATCCAGAGATTTCTCTAACTCTACTTTCCAGCACCATGTCACAGCACCCAGCCAACGGGATCTCAGCAGAGCCCAGACAGGATAGAAAAGGGTACAAATCCAGGTCTGGTTCCACTCACTAAGCTGCGTGCTCTACTCAGAGCTCAGTCAGCCTTGGAGGAATGATGTCTTTTTTCTAACTGGTTCTTCCAGAGGGTATATGTTTTGTTTGTTTCGTTTTTTTTTTAAATTCAGGTGGAAGCTAGCTACTGCCCTGCTTGAAGACTCAATTTTTTCTTTGCCTCACCAGATGAGAATTTTGTCTCTTCTGTAGTTCCTTAAACCTTTCTCTGGGAGTGGGATGAGCTAGAGATGTGATTTGTTTATGTTGTTACTTTGATTATTTATTTACATTTCTCGGTAGAGAAAGACCTTGGTAGAATCTCTAGATATCCTATTGACGTTTCTGAAAAATACATTAAATGGCTACTGGTAGGTCAAAAAGATATGTGGACAGATTTCTAACAGAATTAGGAAGAAACAAGAAAATTTTTGAGTAATGAATTATCTACTCCAGATTACAAAATCTCTGAGAGAGAACCACTCTCCACTGCGGAGATGCACTTCAATGTTTAACAGCCTTCTTACCAGCAGGGAGTACTGAAAAAAATTTTTTCAAAAATGATTATGGCACTTCTACCATATCCAAGGATCCATGTACCAGGAACACAAAAAGTCCACAGTTGGCCTTACCAAGATGTGACCTCACAATGGACATCCAATGACTATATGAATCAATGACCCAGGCCCTGTTTTAGTCTTTTAAGACCCTTACAATATTGTCTTGTTCAAGATAGTATTTATTGATTTTGATTGATTAGATCCCTCCACTCATAATATCCAGTCGAGATCTAATTTCTTTACTCAATAAATATTGTCTTAAACTATCAAATTACAACAAAATTTCCTCATTTTACAAGGCACCTAGATATGGCACTGAAATGTTTAAAAACCGAGACAGATGGCTAAACACATTTATTTGATAAGAAGAATTTATCCTTCTCTCTCTCTCCAGAGGAATATGGAAGTCTGTGCTTGGGACAAGCTCAACTCCATTTCACCTGCACTGTACCCCCAAGTCCATAAACAATGCTACTGTCAATCAAAGACCCTTAGTCACAGCAGGAGAACACTAATTCTGCAGGACTCTCAGTAGCCACACCCAGCACACACAGGACAGACCAGCCCGGAGGGAGGTTCATCAGATTTCCTCTGGGCTAGTTTAGCTTTAATCTATTTTACTACCACTCGAGAAGAGAAAATAAAAAAAAAGAAGCCCACTTCTTTTTTGGCCTGATGCTCTATTTCTTTTTGCCAGATTCTAAATTCCTGGTCATGGCTGGAGAAGCTTGGTCCGGCAAGACTGGTATTTCCCTAGATACCGCATTGGAGAAGGACTTCAACAGCTTTTGCAATGTTGTTTTCCTCTCAAAAGGGAATCATTTTAACCATTCAATAAATAATTGTAAAGCATCTAATATGTACCTTGAAAACCAAATTCACAGTAGAAGGGAAAGTCAGAGACTATAGAAATATAATGTGTAGGAGTGCTACAAACAAATAGGAAGCACTGTACCAAAGTGAAGGGAGGCTGTCTATTTTAGAAGAGGTTAAGGAGGATATCTTTGACAGTGTGAAGCTGAAGGGCTGAGAAAGTAAGCCAAAGGGCTGTTGTAGGGTGGAAAAACATTCCAAGCAAAGAACAGCAGATGCAAAGGCCCTAAGGGAAAAATGGGATTGTTAAGGCCAGGGAACAATCAGGACACCAGCAAGAACTGGGGAAGTAATTTAGTGAAAGAGCTGTCGGAGATAAGGTCAAAGAGCTAATGGAGGTCCGGTGGCTTTTACTCTGAAGAAGATGGGAAGCCACTGGTGGATTTTGAAAAGAGAAAAGATAGAGCCTGACTTAGATTTTAAAAGAAACTTTAGGTTTTAAAAACTACCTTGCTGAGAATAGACTGGAACGAGGGACTGTGGGGAGGTGGCAAGAGTCATCGTAGGAAGATCAGTTAGGGGACACTTGCAATAACCCAGGAAAGGAATCCTGGTGGCTTAGACCAGAGTGAGAGCAGCTGCGGTAATGAAGCGGTCAAATTCTGAATTTTTTTGGAAGAGATCACCAGTTGGCTTTACTTATGGATTTGATGTGAGGTATGAGATGAAGAAAGACTTGAAGATGACTTCTTTGCATGCTAAGGAGAATGATCCAGTGGAAAGGGGAAAATTAATGATGCATGAGGAAAGGTGGATATTTCTGGAGCAATATCCTGGAGCAGGATTGAGAGGATTAGGTCTCAGTTCAGCTGATAGGTTGCCCTAGATAGGAGTTCCAGCTGGGTTCTTTTCTTCTAACTCTGAGAATAAGAGTCTCTGACAGTCTTTCTTCACCTACCCATGTCCGACCAGTTTCTTCCTATCTACCCACAGCAACTCAGACATGTAACTTCCTTTCCCTCCCATTTTCTAGCTTATGACCTTGTTGATTTTCCTTGATTTCAACCAGTTTTCTCCATCATGATTCCCTTGCTTCACTAGTTTATTCACTCAACAAACATTTAATGTGCCAGCCATTGAGCTGGTTGCTAAAGATACAAGGGTACATAAGACCCAGTTCCCACCTTTGAAATTCTCACCTAGTTAAGGAAGAAAAGCAGTAAAACAATAATTATGATAGAGTGTGATGTGTATTAAAGTAGAGCCTGAAACTCAGTATAATGGGAGGAACATGGAACAAAACAGAGGAAGCAGCTATGAATTCTATCTTCCTGGAGGAGTCAAGCAAGATCTGACAGAGGAGGTGATATTTGGTCATTTGAGGGGCACAAGGTTGAGTATTGGACCTCAGGGAAAAGTGATTGTTCACTTCAGATTATGACTCCTTTCTTGTTTTTGCTTTCTCCCCTTTATTCCCATTAATTACTCCCATTTTTGTCTCCCTCATGAACATTCACTTTGAGGTGTTTGATATTTGTCTTTGAATACATATGCATCCTTGTAAAATTCAGAGTGTAATTTTGTATGTGTACATGTTTATAATTTACATAAATAGCATTCTGTCATAGAGTTACTCTGTTTTGTACTTTTTTCACTGAACTATGTGTTTTTGAGACCTATCAGAAATGCTCTATGGTACATCTAGGTCATTGCTTCCAATTGTTGCATAATATTCAGCCATTTATCTATCATTTCCCCGTAGGACAGTTTGCTTCCACCTCCTCACTACCTCAAACAACAGTGCTATAAATAGTCCCATAACTGTCCCTCACAGACTTCTACACCAATTTCCCTGACCATACACTGAGAAGCGAACTGCAGTGTCATAAGATATATGCACACTTAATTTCACTAAAAACTTTCGAGTTGCTCTCCAGAGTAGCTGTAGCAGTTCAACCCACCAAGAGGGCTTAATGGTCCCCATTGCTTCCCACCTTTGTCAACATTTGCTATTATCCATTTTTTTAATTTTTGCTAAAATATTAACAGTGATATTTCATTGTTATGTTCATTTGTATTTTTGTGAATATTAATGAGATTGAACCCCTCTTCGTCCTGTCCATCCAGTTGCTTTTCTACTTCTGTTCATATCCTTTGTCCATTTTTCAATTGTCTTTCTTATGGTTAGCAAATAATAATTCATTGATGATTTTCAACATTACAGTTGCCTTCTCTTGGTTTGGCAGTGGTCTATTAAATCTGTCAAAGTGGTCCTGTGTTAAACAGAAATCTTTAGTTTTTACATAGTCAGATCTATCAGATTTTTGCCTCATGGTTTAGGTGTGTGTGTATCACAAAGATATTCTGTTAGATGTTTTTATTAAGTTGGTAGATTTATCATTTATATCTTTAATCTTTCTGGAGGGCACCTTGACTGTTGAGTAAGCTAGGGATCCAAGAAGGTGATGACTGAGCTTGAAGGATATCTATTTATGTGCATTTCTAGCTCTCCAATTCCCACTATCCTTAAGTCATTGAAAATCCTTATCATCCTAGAATTGATGATCCTGTGAAATATTCGATCAAGAAGGAAACGTGAAGACATTTTCATACAAATAAAAATAGAGAATGTTTGTCACCAGCAGGCCCTTATGGAAAGAAATACTGAAGGATGTACTTGAGGCCAAAAGAAAGTGATTGCAAATGGGAGAAATGAGGAGCACCGAAAATGGTAGATGTGTGGGTAAATATAAATGAGAATCACGTAAGACAATAATATTATCATATAATGTTTAAAACAAAGCAAGAATTAAAATATTTAACATCTATGTCATATGCCATCCCAAGAAGTAGTGTGGATTTTTACCCGAAAGCAATGGGAAGCCATTTAGTAATACTTCCTTTAAAAATAGCATTTATTCGACAAGTCTTGGAGTACCTACTGTGTATCAGGTACTCTGTGGCTGCCTCGGAACAAGGCAGACACAGACCTCAACTTCCTATTTCGATCAGAATTGGCAAAGGGATAGGGAGTGTAGGTTTTTGGGTAGGGCCGATCAATAGATAGCAGTGTGGGGAATGGGGGTTACAAAAATGCAGCATTGTAAGTAAATGAAGTCTAAGACCCAAGCGAAGTATAAGACCCAACCAGTGGCAGAGCTCGACAGTGCATTAAAAAGGCCTGGACTAGAGTGAGGCAAGCAAGTTACCAGGGGTCAAAGTTTAACAAGACACTTACTCTTAGGCTCATGCAAGTGCAGGGTTCACACCTGAGAAAAATAAATTTTTCCTGCAAATAACAACCTTATTAAGATACAATTTGCATACCATAAAGTTCATCCTTTAAACCGTGAGCTTTGATTTTTAGTATATTCACAGAGTGGCGCCTCCGTCACCACTAACCGCAGAGCATTTTCATTACCCCAAAAAGAAACCCCATTCTCAGCAGCAGTCACTCCCTTCTACCCTCCCACCCCCACCAAATCCCTGACGATAATTTATCTGTTTTCTGTCTCTATGGATTTGCCTAACTGAGTATTTCATATGAATGGAAGCAGACAATATGTCTGGCCTCTTTCATTTAGCATGTTTTCAAGGTCCATCCATGTTGTAGCATGTATCAATACTTCATTCCTTTTTATTGCTAAATAATGTTCCATTTTATGGATATACCTTTTGTTTATCCATTCATCAGTTAATGGACACCTGGGTTGTTTCCACGTTTTGGCTACTGTGAGTAATACTTCTGTGAACATTCAGGTACAAGTTTTTATGTGGACATTTGTTTCCAGTCCCTTGCGTATACACCTAGGGTCATGGGGTAACTATGTTTACCTTTTTGAAGAACTGCTAAAGTGTTTTCCAAAGCATCTGTACCGCTTTGCATTCCTACCAGCAATATATGAAAGTTCTAATTTCTCTTTGTCTCCACCAACACATGTTCTTTTCCTTCCTTTCCATGACTTCGTGTGGAGTATTATCTTGTTATCGGTTGGGTTTGCATTTCCCTAATGACCAAGGATGTTGAGCACCTTTTCATGTGCATCTTTTCAACCCACTTATCACTCCAACCATCACCTTGGAATAGAAAGAAATGAGGGAATTAGAACATCTCTTCCTCAGTAATGTAGGAGACTCTGGACATACTTGTCTTGTGTCTCTCCTACACCCAACAGGTGCTTAACTTCTCTGAACAGGAGAAGTTCAGAATTTATACATTTTGCTAATTTGGAACCAAGCGTTTTGGAATTTTGGTCATAGGCTCCAGCTTACATCAAAATCACCTTGTAATGTCATTTACTTTATCAGGAGAAGTCTTGGGATTTTTTTTTGAAAACAGCTTGTCCAGAAAAACCCTTAGAAAGGATGCCTCTTTAACTGCCTTTTTTTAGCATAGTTAAACCACCTTGTGCTCACACAAAGCCTTTAGACAGAGAAGAATACACTCGGGCTTTTGTTTTTGTTTTCCTGGGTTGAACTTAAATGTCAAATATTCTCCATGCAGACGAAAACACTTGCCAGACTATCAGGCTAGCACAGCTAAACTTAAATGTTCACATGTGATTTATTTGGTGGTAGAATAAATTACACAACTTGTTTATATCAGCCTTGTCAACAGCAAAATGAAGCCATTTACCCAAAAGTCATATTGATGGAGGATGTTTCTGTGACATGAGACTAAAATCTGACTCAAAGATATCAGGAACACCATCTGTGTTATGATTTATGACAATGCTAAAGGAAAAGGCTGTTAGTCTACTCTGGAAATACTAAACACATTAAAACCTAAATTTCCTACTGCATTTGATTATTTCAATGCATTTTAAACATATCTGCCTTCAAAATGCATTGCAGTTTCAGGAAAAGAAAAGATTTTTCTTAGATCTGATTCGTTTTGAATGAGGACAATCATGGGAAAGTTAGACATCAGCCTATTAAAACTTAAGCCAACGTTTAGAACACTTTAATTACAGAGAATCCTTGCAATTAGACCCTGTAGGAAACTTACCCCAACTAAAATGTTCCATATTTTGTTCCTTATTTTTAAGGCCAACTTCATCAGTCATGAATCTATTGTGAATCACTGAACTGGAACAAATGCATCTTACGTTAAAAAGAAAAAGAGCTTCTTTTAACCAGTGAGGTGTCAATTAGATTTGAATTTTGCCTTTTAAAAGAAGGTTCTCACAATAAGGATCAAGATTTAAAAGGAATCAGGGTGCTTGGTTCAGTGGGTTAAGCATCCGACTTTGGCTCAGGGCATAATCTCACAGTTCCCACGTCAGGCTCTGTGCTGACAGCTCAGAGCCTGGAGCCTGCTTCTGATTCTGTGTCTCCTTCTCTCTGTCCTCCCCTGCTCATGCTCTGTCTCTCTCTCTCTCTCTTCCTCTCTCTCTCTCTCTCAAAACTAAATAAACATTAAAAAATTTTTTAAGATTTTTATAAGGAATCAATAGAATGTCAAACACAAAGAGCATAAAATAAGGACACAAATATATTTTATGTTTAAACTAAATTCCAAGTTCCATTTTTCTTTATTATTTTCCCTTCTAATTAAGCCATTCAATCCTACCTTTTTCTGGCTTTCAGTATTTCCATCACTGGGATACAACTTTCAATTCTTATAGGCAATAGATATAATCTTTTAAAGGCTTTTATCTTTTTATATAGGATTTCTGAGTAAATGCCACCCTTACCAAAGTAATAGTTTCTAATGGTTCGTAAATAAATGTTTCTTTAATTCTCTCTTTGCTCTGCTTTCTAGTAGACTCAGGGTATGAAGAAAATTGGAGGAAAGAGAGTCAAACAGACGTCTGTGGAACTGTCCCATAACTCCAAACCCACCCTTCCGTTCTCTGCTTGGTAGTGCCTATGCCAGGACCCTGCAAACTACATTTCTGCTTTGTCAGCTGGTTTCCTGTCAGACTTTGCTATGAGGCAGCACTAGAGGGAGACTACAAGGCTGGAGGTTGAAAGAAGGAACTTTCACTTCTTGTTTGTTTCCTCTGCTTCTTGTCTGCTTCTGTTCCTGTAAGTATCACCCTTCACCTTGGCAACTGCAGTCCTTCCCTGCAGCAAAACTTGGAGCCAGTTTGCAATTTTTCCAACACTTGCAGGATGTACATAATTACACTTCCCCAGAGACACCAGCACCAACTGGCCATGTCCCCACCTCAGAGATATGGGTCCCATCCCCAGAGGGCTTCTCCTTCAAGTTCAGAGATGTCAGAGACAGTCAAGCTGTGCCCCGTCCCCAGGGGTGAGAGTTCCAGCTCTGGGGGTCTCTTGTCCAAACTTTTAAATTTTGATAATTCCAACTTCCTCTCTTTGATCTCCGAGCCAGAGGGATAGTAGTGGTTCTCGCAGTTGCTATCTTTGTGATATATTAATGTTCTCTTTCTGCCTCTTCAGTTACCTAATTAGCAATTTAATACGGAGTTAATAATTCTTTATGTTAAATTATCTCTGTTAAAATAACTGGTAGGATTTCTGTCTCCTAAGTGGACATGAACTACACATGAATTAATACCAGGAATAATTCTGGGGGGGAATGTTTTTAAAATATGATTTAGGGGATTGATTTGGTTGTGTCCTTGGACTTGAATGCAGTGCTGAACTCCTTGACAAAGGTGTGGGATACTAGTCATCCATGTACTGGCATCACAATTAACCAAATTATAGCTGTGGTTGATTATGATGAATTAAGGACTTTGGAGAAACAAATGATTGTTACTTTATTGTTAATGAAGCAATGTTGACTACAAAGATTGTGACATTGAGTAGATTCTTCTGAGTGCATGGGAGCACTTATAGAAAGACAAGGACAAGCTCAAGTCTTTACCCACTCACCTTAAATCATGAATTACTGGAGAATTTTGATTACATCCCTAAAAAATTTCTTTTTTCTTGTATCCACAGGGCAAATATTATTGAAAACCAAACACAAAATTTAACAATACAGGTTGCATAATTGCAAAGTGAATTGTTTCCATAGCCTCCCTAAGTCTCTCATAGGACAGTTAAGGCATTGATTGGGTAGGGATGAGACTTTAAACTTGGAATAGGGACAGCCACTTGGGTTCAGAAGACATTAAGAATCTTAATAACCCTCACCCCCCCAACTACTACCACCCAAAATCACTCTGAGATTCTCTCACCAATAGAGAGAGGCTGCCCTGCAGGTGTAAGGAGACTATATATCCCTTATTGAATACCCCGTAATAACCTCAGCTGAGGCAGTTGCTTTACAAGGTGGTACTTGTTCTCCTGAAGACTGAGCCTGAAGATTCTTTGTTGTCATCAGGTTCATCATGAAGATTCACTCCCATCATGTTCAAAGAGGGAAAACACAGGGGCACCACAGTGGCTCAGTCGGCTGAGCGATCGACTCTTGATTTTGGCTCAGGTCCTGATCTCAGGTCATGATCTCACAACCGTGAGATTGAGCCCCCATTGGCTCTGCACTGAGCATGGAGTCTGCTTGGGATTCTCTCTCTTCCCCTCTCCCTCCTCCCCTCCCCCACTCACTCTCTTTCTAAACAAACAAACAGACAAAAGTTTTTTTTAAAAAGAGGGAAAATACATAGTCTGATTGGGGAGGAAACTTGCTCATAAACCAAAAGAGGTGTACGGGTTGCTCATTATACTGATGCAGAGAAAATGTGTGAGAACACAAATGAAGAGGTGAAAGATAAACCCCCTGAAAATTCAGGGACTCACCATCTTGGAAAAGCTTCTACATTCCAATGATCTAGAACATGCCAAGATATCCCTCCTCTCTGAGAAGAAAAACAAACAAACAAAAAAAACCCACATCAATTTGTTTACAAAATACGCATAAGACTGTCAGTTCTGAAGGTAGACCCTAGCAAGAAAGGCTCTAAATCCTGTCCAAGCTGACATGCAGGCTACTCTCCCAGTTGGGCATAATGACCCAGAATATTCAATCGTTTTTAACCCTACAGACAAAAGAAATACAAGAAAGTGAAATTCAGGCCACTTTTATTCAAGAGCATAGATGCGGAAGTTATAAGCAACATTTAGCAAACTCAATCCAGCTGTGTGTAAAACACTAGCATACAAGTTCTGTGAAGGTAGTAAGCTCTGATTATGTACCCCAGCACCTTGAACACCACCTAGAACATAAGTGGGCATCAATATTATTTTTTAAATGAATGTATAACCAAAATAGGTGTACTCTGGGAACACAGGGTTGTTTAACAAAGGTAAATCTGAGAATATATTTCACCACATTAACTGATTAAGGAAGAACGCACATATAATCACTTTAACAGATGCAGTAAAAGAATTTGACAAAATCTGTCTCTGTCTCTCTCTCTCTCAAAAATAATAAACTTAAAAATATTAAAGGTAAAAAGATCTCTGAAAGAAAAAAAAAAAGGCAGGGGAGGTAATTATGCAAGTAATCACAACAGGAGAAAATTAGAAACTCAACCTGAATCAGAAGTACCTTAATAATAATTGCAACACTTACTGAGTTCTTACTATATGCCAGATTTTGTGCTAAGAGATTTACATATTTTATCTCATTGAATCTTTAACAATAACTCTGTGAGTGGGTAATAGTATTCTCTTTATTTTATGGAGTCAGAAACTAAGATATAGAAGATTAGTTAACCCAGTGTCACACAGCTACTATATTAGTTTCCTATCACAAACTTGGGGGCTTAAAACAACACAAATTTATTCTTTTACAGTTCTGGAGGCTAGCAGTCCAAAATCAAGTTTTTGGTAGAGTTGGTTCCCTCTGGAGGCTCTGAAGGAGAATCCATTCTATCCCTCTCTTAGCTTCTTGTGGCTGCCTGCAATCCTGGCTGTTCTTTGATTGGGCTGCGTAACTCTAATCTCTGCCTCTACCTTCTTCACATGCCCTTCTTTTTTTTTTCTTTTTAAATTTTTTTAAATGTTTTATTTATTTTTGAGACAGAGAGAGAAAGAGTATGAGGGGGAGAGGGGCAGCGAGAGAGGGAGACACAGAATCTGAAGCAGGCTCCAGGCTCTGAGCTGTCAGCACAGAGCCCAGTGTGGGGCTTGAACTCACAGACTGTGAGATCATGACCTGAGCCAAAGTCGGACGCTCAACCGACTGAGCCACCCAGGCGCCCCCACATGCCCTTCTTGTATACCTCTGTCTCTTCTTCTTTCCTGTCTCTTATAAGAACACTGGTCATTAGATTTAGAGTTCACCCTAATGCAGATCAGCTTATATCAAGAGCCTTACCTTAATTGTATCTGCAAAGACTTATTCCAAATATGGTCACAATTCAACCCACTATAGCTAGTAAATGGTAGAACCACGGATTTAAACAGAGTTCTATTTGACTTCAAGTGTTCAATATCTTATCCATTATTCTATATTCCTCTTTTTACTGAGTCTTACATATACTAGACACTCAATAAAAGGTTCATGGCCAAACAAGAATTAAAGAATAAACAAGATACCTGGCCAGTCTTGGACTTTGTTGCACTGGAATGTATTCTGTAGTCACTTTTCAAAAGACTACTTCTGAATAATCGCATTGTATGAAGGTAATATTCCTTCTACAAAGATGTCACTAACTTGCCACTTCCTCCTTGTCATTATCCAGTTTCTCTTTGATCCTTCACAATCTGTTGTTTTAAAAGCAGAAATCAAAAGCAAATTATAAATTCACTCAGGAACGAATTAAAGGGAGAGGTGTGGTCAGAGAGCCCCACTAATGAGGTGAAATGGCCAGTACCAGGCTTCACTCCCACTGATCAAAAGGCAAAACGAGTGGTCACAGGCCTCTTTCAGTTTCTCTGGTTTTAACTCTCAAGTAAACCTTGGACTGTAACATGAATCTGCCCTTCTCATATTTTCCAAGAACTCTCTAGCAGAAATCCTGGAATAAAAAGGTATCAGGGTCATGGGCTTCTCTGGGTCATTACTGGGATTTGAGCCCCAGGATGTTTCTGAGGTAGTTAATCTTTCAAGTCAATGTCCTGGAAGTACAAGGGCGTGGAAGTTGAAGGAAGAGGAAAAACGAGATTTCCATCAGTATTTTTTAACTGAAAAATGAATAAAATGTATGAGATAAAATTTGTAGTGAAGCTCATTCTTTTAAAAATTACTTCTAAAAATTTATGTTAAAAAAAGATTGATATTCAAAACCATTAATCGTGTGAGATTACTTTAGCCTTTATACATTGAGGATGAATGGTGTATTTCCACCGTGAAAAAAGTAAAAACATTTAGAAGTAAATTCAGTGAATATACGTTATTGTAATCTATCTATAAAATGCCAAGTGCAATCATGTTCTTAAATGATGACAAGAAAGGATGTTTTAGATATACTTCATAAAATTAAATTCTTCTTCAAGTTGCCTGATTGCCCCCCTCACCCCCACAAAAGCAGGGATAGAACAATCACTTCCACACTGATGATTCCAGTTCTAGTTACTGCACCCAGCTCAATGGGAGACCAGGAAGAAGCAAAGAGGAAAGCCTGCTGGTGAGCAGGATCAAGGTCAAAAATCAAGGTCAGTCCATGACCTCCAAAGCGAGGGTGAGGTTAAGCAACCAACATCTATACAAAGATGCCACTTGGAATCACTCAGAAGATTCTCAGGTTTCTTTTTGGCCCCTGAGTGATTGATAATCCTTACTTGAGGAAGGGAATATAGATAGATAGATGGAGGCAGGAAAGGTAACAAGAGAAATGCGTGACTTTGAGACCTTTTCAGTTGTGTACCAATGGGACAGTGAGTCTCTGCCCAGGAAAGAGTCAAGCACACAAGACAAGAGAGAAGTGTGGGGGTGAAGATCTGGGAGTTGTCACCATTTACTGAAGAGCTGAGTCCTAAACCAGGAATATCTGACCAGCAGGCAGGTATACAGCGTGCTTCAGTGATTCCAGGTAAAAGAGGCCAAGGTAAACTGCTGTTTTCTTCTGTGTGACACTCACTCACTAATTTGGTAAATGCTGACACTCCTTAAGAAAACAGATAAGTTAATTCACAGAAGGAGACAATAGATCTGTGCCCTATGGGCTCAGTGCTGGGAATCAAATGCTAAAACTTTTGTTGCTGCTGTAGCTGTAGCCAACCAACCTTGTAACTCTAGACAGTTTGAGAGGAAGATAAGCAGTTCCCCAGTAAATTTAATCCAAGTTAACCACCAGTTTAGTTAAATTGCAACATTCATTTTCAGTAACAAATGCTTTCATCTGAACTTCATGAGTAGCCATTCCTAGATCCACTAAAGTTTTTTTCATTAAATATTTTTCATTGTTTTGGCAGAGATAGATATGTGTCAATTAAATGTATTATTTATGTTTTTATGTAAGGAATTTATTTTTTAAGTAAACTTTTAAATTTTGAAATATTTTTATGTATCCAGAAAAGCTACAAAGATAGTACAGAATTTCCATATATCCTTCATTCAGTGAACCCTAATGTTAACATTTTATGTGATAGCAGTGCCTTTGTCAAAACTAAGAAATCAGCTTTAGTACATTACTAATAACTACACTCCTAGACTTCATTTGGATGTCCCCAGTTTTCCCACAGATGTCCTTTCTCTGCTCCAGAATCCCAAGTAGGACAACGTGCCACATTCAGTCACCTCTGCTCT
The DNA here is from genome assembly GCA_030068075.1 of Paguma larvata. Taxonomy (NCBI): domain Eukaryota; kingdom Metazoa; phylum Chordata; class Mammalia; order Carnivora; family Viverridae; genus Paguma; species Paguma larvata. The sequence continues at coordinate 57,238,657 of CM057839.1, forward strand.
GTGACAGTTCCTTAGTCTTACCTTATCTTTCATAACCTTGACAGTTTTGAAGAGTATTGATCAGGCATTTTGTAGAATGCCCTTCAATTTGCATTTATATGATGTTTTCTCATGATTAAATTAGGGCTATGGATCTTGGGGAAGAATGCCACAGAGGCGAAGTGCCCTTCTCATCACATCATATCATGGGGCGCACGATCTAAACATGACTTACTGATGGTGATGTTAACCTTGACCATTTGGTTAAAGTAGCATTGCCAGGTTTCTCTATAAAATTAGTATTTTTCTCCTTTCCATACTCTGTTCTTTGGCAGTTAGGCATAATCCAGCACACACTAAAGTGACTTAAGCTCCTCCTACTTGAGGGGCAGTATCTAGTTATTGTATTTGGGAATCTCCTATAAGGAAGATTTGTTTCTTCTCCCACGTTCATTTGTTTATCCAATTATTTATTTATATCAGTGTGGACTAATGCATATTTATTTTACATATGAGTTGTAATCCAACATGATGCTGTTTTCTTTGTTATTCAAATTGTTCCAGGCTTGGTCCTTGGTAACTACTTCAGGGTCAGCTGCTATGTGTCCCCGTCTTTTATATTCTTAGCACTTCCTTGATTTCTTGCACTACAGATTCCCCAAGTTCATCCTGTGTTTTCTCTGCTAGAATCACCCACTTTTTAACCATTTCAAATCAAGAAAACAGCTTGGTAGTTGTCTAAAGTGTTAAACATATGGTTATCACATGACTTGGGAATTTCCTTCCTAGGAGAACGTGAATCAAAAATATATTTCTACACAAAACTTGTACACAAATGCTCATAGCAGCAATAGTCATGATAGCCAAAAAGTGGAAACAATGCAAATGTCCATCAGCTGATGAATAGATAAACCAAATGTGGTATACCTACACAATGGAATTTTTTCAGTCATAAAAAGGAATCAAATACTGATACATGCTATAACATGTGTAAACCTTGAAATCATTATGCTAAGTGAAAGAAATCAGTCACAAAAACCATGTATTGTCTGATTCTATTTATAAAAAAATTCCAGAATAAGCAAATCCACAAACACAGAAAGTGAGTAAGTAGTTGCCAGGGGTTGGGGCAGCAGGAACAGGGAGTGACTGCTAATAGGTATGGGATTTCTTTTGGGGTGATTAGAATTTCTAAAATTGGATAGTGGTGATAAGTGGCATAAGTCTGTGAATATGCTAAAAACTACTGAATTGTACACTTTAAAATGATCATTTTTATGAAATGTTAATTACATCTCAAAAAAGCTATTACTAAAAAAAAAGGAATAAAGTACTTTTATGATTGTCCTTTGGACACCTTAAGGCCTTGATCAATATACAAATGTTCTAACATTTTCGAGGAGTAAATAAATCTTTAAAATGCTGAATAAGGGGCGCCTGGGTGGCTCAGTCGGTTGGGCGGCCGACTTCAGCTCAGGCCATGATCTCGCGGTCTGTGAGTTTGAGCGCCGCGTCGGGCTCTGTGCTGACGGCTCAGAGCCTGGAGCCTGCTTCCGATTCTGTGTCTCCTTCTCTCTCTGCCCTTCCCCTGTTCATGCTGTGCCTCTATGTTCTCAAAAATAAATAAACATTAAAAAAATTTAAAAAAAAAAGAAAATGCTGAATGAACATGGCAATAATAATGGCTACTCTTAATTGAGCATGCACTATATATCAATCTGTTCTACATAAAATTGCTGACATTGGCTGTCTTTGAGATACAAAATGGCAATTTCACGTGAATGAGACTAACTCAAGACTAAGCTCCTGAATTTTTATCACTTGCAACACCAAAAAATGTCCCTACGCTAGGAAATAGGCCCAACAAGACTCTTGAGTTGCCTAAGGTGAATGAGTACCTGGTAAAGCCAGAATTCAAATCCAAATCTGCCTACTGCAATGCTGAACTTATTCTGTTGGCTCACTGGGATCTCATAGTAAATGAGGCTCTTGAATTTTTACACATAATGATTCTAACCATTATCTTCATTAAAAATCAGCCATGCACAAGTATACTTGTTTTTAAAGGAGGCATGGAGAGTCAGATTGCTCCTTTTCAACTTGGAGTAGGCTCGTGGAGAGTTCAAATTAGAGCCTAATCCTTCCGGTTTAGTTTCTTCCATTAAGGTGTTTCTGTATCCCTCACATTGCTAACAGTCCTGACACCTCCAGGTAGGCAGGACTTCCCATTTTTAAATCTTTACCTGTTGTCATAGGTCAAAAGAGTGAAAGAGAAAACCCAGGAACTTTATGCAAAGCAGAAACAGTCAACGATACACAGGTTGGCTAAGACAGTCCAATCTGAAACAACTAGATTTCTTTCTAATTTCATCTCAGGATTTCTCTACCCTAATCTGGTCTTGCCAAAAACTCTCAGTTTGACATATGAATACAAACTTTTAATGACTAGAATTTTTCTCCTCAGTCTGCTGCCAGTTTCCTCTCGTATTTGATATTTCTTATCTTTGTATTTCCTCCAATTTTCTCCATTTAAGAATTAGCATCAAGCCTTTTGTTAGTGTTAGTTGTATGAATGCTGTGAAAAAGTTCAGACCATATCCTTAAATGTTTATTCATGGATGAGTTTTTTTGTTTTATTTATTTATTTATTTACTTATTTATTTATTTATTTTTGGGGTTTTTTGGGGTTTTTTTTTGTTCTGTTTTTTGGGTTTGTTTGGTTTGGTTTTTTTGGTAGGCGAGTGTGGGGAATTGGTATTTTTTAAGGGGAATAATACATGGTCTTACAGAGCAGTTGGAAGAAGATGGAAAATAATAGCTCCCTCACCCAACCCCACATTTCCAACCCTTACCCTGTTTTACTTGTCTCCTTAGAACTTAACACCATCTGACATAATATTTGTTTATTATTTTCTCTCCCCACATTCGGATGAAAGTCCATGAGGGCAGTGTTATGTGTTCCCTGCTATATCCCAGGTGTCTAGAATGGAGTTTGGGCTATAGGAGCCTCTCGATAAGTATTTGTCAGATAAACAAATGGATTAAAACATAGTCTAAGTAAACACAAAAGAAACAATTAGGTCAGGGAAAATTATAGGCCTTTTTCCCTCTAAAATTTTCTTCAACATTATTATAATATTGTACTTAAGAGCAAATAAGAATGAAAGAAAAAAATGCTTCTTATTCAGCCTGAAAATGCTCAGTTCAGATGCTGACAGCCTTTATGAGACGAGCTGACTGGTCTGAAACGTGAGAGGAGGGCAGAGATTAAATGATTTATCTCAGGGAAAGCGGCAAGCATGGGGGCCCCTGGGCAGGATGGCTGGTGAAGAAACAGCGAAAGAAAATGAAGCTTATCTGACAAGAGTATGGAATACATTCCCCCCGCCCCCTCCCTCTGAAGCATAGCTGATTTCTTTGTCTTAACTTATCTGCAATAGTTAGAAAAAAACACTAATTAAGAACAAATTCTTTTTCAAGCAATGTGAGTAGATTGCAACCCTGTTTGAAGGAATCTGTGGCCTTGGGTTGGGGGAAGAAGGGATTCTGAATGGCTGAGGGTGTCAGGCCACACGCTCAGAGCCAATTAGATTCGCTGAATGTCCAAAATTTAGCAATCTATAGTAAAATAATAACCTGTTTTTCACTAAACAGCCTTACTGTCATTCAATGACAAACTCTTTATTATTATGAGTATTTTTTTAGTAACTATAACCTGTCATTCACGAAAATGACACCGTAAGAAGTCAATTTCAAGAATCACCTTGGCTGTCGTTCAATCTCATAAATCTTTCCAAATCCCTTTAGAGCCAGCCTGACAGCACAGCCTCACACAATTTAGGATATAAGTCAGCTACACCTGTTGCCTATAAAATGTGGTTTATTACAGCAAATACAATTGTAAACCTGTATAACACAATGCTGCTTTTGTAACAAAAAGCAATCACTCTTGACTCTTGTATCTGATTCTTAATGGCCAGCTAGAACAACATACAACATTCAATAACTCTCGATGTGGCTGTTCTTGATTCTAGTGGATTGTAAACTGTACTTTTATGAATCGTGGCTTCCCTAAGATGAACTATATTGCCTATGAAATTATTAAAAAGTAAACAAATCTGTCACATGATCTCTGAAAAAAAGCCTTGCCTTTTTCTCAAATAAGAATACAGTATCTCTCTGACATAATTTCCTGACCAGATTACAAGCCTAGTAATTATATCCTGACGCTATAAATCTACCCCCTTTCATTTCAAAGGAATGAATTATACTCCTCTCATCTTAAATGCGACGAGGATCTGCTCTGTGCAGTTAAATTGCTGCTATCCTTCTCCCCAGATAGTAATAGTAATTTGCATTTGCTTAACTGGTCACAATTTGCAAATTCCTTGCTTATAAAATGTTTTCTTTTACTGTGTGATGGAATACCTATTATTAGCCGCAACTTTACCGATGAGGGAATTCAGGCTAAGAATTAAGTAACTTGCAAGAAGTCGGACCATGACCATTCTCCTATCTACTTCCACCTCTGGCAGCGCTTTCTTTCACCAGTGGCCTCAGCCCTGTCCAGTTTCTGACCAAGACACAGAGTACACATTACATGGATTAGGAACCCCAGGCATTCGTTAGTAGGGCCTTGGAGTTGGTCTCACTGCAGATCTGAGACAATTAGACCTGAGCACACTGTTGCCCTCGGGCCTGCTGCTCATCCCTTACCTCTGCCTCAGCCCCAACCCAAAAAGTCATTTATGTCTCAGTCCTCTCACTGGCACTGGAGCTGTAGCCCACTCCTGTTTATCTTGGCCTAAGACCCATAAACATACCTAGCCTGTGCCAGCTTCATATATCTTTAGGAATTGACTCACTGCTCTCCCTTAGCTGTTGGCTGGAAACTTGCCTGTAATCCATAGAATTCTCCTAAAACTATGATATTATAAGACTAACACTTTCCTGTGTAGAAAAAGACACTCTCTGGAGAATCCCACCAAAGTGCTCCAGATACCAGATAAGACCTGGTCTGAGTGAAGCGTGGGGGAAAAGACTAACTACATAAGACTAACTACATAAGTAGCCTCTAGAAAGCAAGTTTCTATTGTACAATATTGAACATATGTATCTTGCTTAAGAGTTGATTATTAAAACCAAAACTCGCTCTCAGTTGTTTCTTGGCAAATAATAGAACACCATGTTCTTAAGAGATTACCACCTCTTACTGAGATCATTCAGATATACATATATGGAGCAGGAAAAATCCTCTGCATCTGTTAGGATTATGTCCAGCTGTAATATTAAAAATCTCAAATTAATAGTAGCCAAACATAAAACATTTTATCATATTAAGAGTTTGGAATTGGCACTACAGAGCTATAGGGTTGGTATGAAATTCACAGTTCTAAGGAACCTAAGTTCCTCCAGCTTTCCACTCTACCATCCCTATCTTAAAAGCAAAAACAAAAATCTCTCCAAATGATGCTGGTTAATGAGTGTGCTCAGTTTCTTCAAATTAATAGATGCATTTTTAATTAGGTATAGTAAGCTTCAATAAAAAGGGTGGTTTGTATTTAAAAATATTTTCAGATGATTCTCTTCCACATCAAACTATGGGAGCAGAAGACAGAGGCTTGACAAGAGCTTGACTCTACCAGTTCTTGGAGTCAGAACCCTTCCATATGCTATACAAAAATATGTATTAGAAAATGCTCTACAGCAGCCAGTATACTGAGCAAAGATACAATTATTTCATATCCCACCAAATTTTGCTTTTCCCATTAAAAAATAATGGCTAGAGAGCCATTTTTTTACACTGACTTTACTGAAGGAAGCATTTGTTCACCTGTTAATAACTGAATCTAGGTCTGGGACAGATGAGAGGAGGGTATGAGACGACATATTATCCCATAATTTTTTGAGAATATCTAATTTTATCCTACTACTTTTAAGCACCTCAGAAACATTCCAGAATATGTTTTGTTTATATTTTCTTCTTGGTTTCTATTCATTTCCTTCCTTCTCTGCTGGCTTCTCTCTGTGTCTGGGTCCACTTATTGCTGGGAGAGAAAACAGAAGTCATCACAAAAAGTGGTACAAGTAAGAGAAAGTTCAGATGGACAGAAAAATTAGAGATACGGAAAAAAAAGAGACCCTGTCCAACTAAACCGGTCTAGCTCAGCCTATGTGAGAGATTAACACAGCCCTTCTTGCCACATGAAATAACAGGAAAATTGCCAGGGCAAGGTGTTAGATCAGGAATTCTGAGCTGTACTCCTCCTTGAAATGGTAAAGAAGGCACTGTAAGAAGATACAACACAACACAGTTCTGTCTTGGAGTAAAAAAATATGTATTAGAAATCCCCTACAACAGCCAGTATACTGAGCAAAGACACAATTATCTCATAGCCCACCAAGCTTTGCTTTTCCCATTAAAAATTATGGGTGGAGATGTTTTGAAACACTTGCCTATCTTATCGACCACAAATAAAACATTCACTGCAGTCATAACAATTTTTACCTTAGATCCATTTTGAAGTGTTTGCTGATGGTGCAAACATTCCTCTCAAAAATGTGCTTGCTTTTAAAACAATGCCAAATAAAACAATTTTCTGTGCATATAGGACATTTTATTTTGAAAATCCTTGCTGATGTATGCAGGGTCTGTGCAATGTCAAGAAACATATTTAATCAAACATCCCTAAGAGAACAGCTTAGTACCATTAGCCTCAATATACAGATAAGAACACTGAGATCTAAATAGGTTAACTAGGGGTTGCAGAATGCTTCATAACAGCAGAGTGCTCTAAAAATATCATGTGTACAAGGAAGAAAAATGTGATATCTTGTAGGAAAGAGACTAGAGAAAACAGGTCAGAGGAAGGAGAATTTATATTTTTGTTTTGAAAGCTTTCATGGCTAATGGCAAAGAATACATTGTTCTCCTGAGCCACGTACAATATTTTCATCCAGTATTTTGGGGAATTATACTACTTGTAAGTCCAGAATTCTAGCAAATTATATGTATATTTATGACTTTCCTCTGTGAAGTACAAAGTAGTAAGAAAATTCTGGTTACGTTATTGCTATCAATATCATGTATAATCAGCACATTGTAGGTAATACCAATCTCACCAATCTCACCATTTATTAGGACAAACCTAATAAATAAATTGCAGGAACATATCAACTCTTGGTTTTTCATTCATCAAACATTTATCTAGTAGCAATTCTAGACTAGTCAATGTGCACGCCTGGAGATATAAGACAGGTCGTAACTCTAGTAGCTTAGTATGTAGAAAGAAGAGAACCTAATATGTAAAAAAATAATTAGAAGAGAAAAATTATTAGTTAAATTAAAAATACAAACAAAGTACCCTGAAAGCACAGAGAAAAGTGCAACCTGCCTAGGGAAAAAGAAAACAAAACAGGAGAAGAATTAGAGGGTATGATATTGGAATAAGGTGTACAAGGTGGAAAGCATTCTATGCAGATAGAGTCATACATGAAAAGGCAGAGAAGGACAAAGGGTATATTGTGTGATCTGGGTATATAGAGTACAGGCGGGAAATGAAGATGGAAGATAAAATGAAGGGCTACGTCATCAATGAAGAGCCAATGAAGGCTCTAAAACAGGGAAGGGACATGATAATACTCGTGTTTTGAAATGACAAGCCTGTGCAGGGAACAGACTGAAAAGGAAGCCCCGAAGGTAAATGGGGCCAGTTAGGAAATCGGAGTCTGTGTAGTGAGTGGTCCAGGCCAGAGACAATGAAGACCTGAAGCCTCTGCAATGTCAGTGGAGCAGCACACAAGTTGAAAAGCTGTTTGGGTGATGGAATCAACATGATCTGGAAGCCAATACTAGCGTGGTGACTTGGGTAGTACACGATGCTGGTGTCATTACCTATGTTAGAATTGTGGAGAAAAGAGCAGGTTTGGGAGGAGATAATGACTTGGGATTTTATGTGTATATGACTTTCTTTCTGAGTAAACAGTATAGGAAATACAACTGAATCCTTTATTATCTTGAGTTACCTTACAACCATTGACTTGAAATGAAGAGCTCTCTAATTCCATCAGTACTTTGTAAGTATAGGAGTCCAGTGACACTTATTTTGAAGTTTCCTTTTGCTTGCCTTGAGAAAGGGACTTCATTCCTTATGCCCAAACATAAGGACCTGGCAGACCTATTTCTTCATTTTATAAGGCCTGTTGGGAAGTCAGAGTAGCAAAGGGGCATGCCAAATGGGAATTGAAGTAAACGAGTCAAGACGTGACTTTCTGTCTTTGGGTGCCCAACTTCTTGTGCAGGCTATGGCACATGGGCCATGCTTGGATTTAATAAATGAATAAAGTTTAAATCTCATTATCTTCTTCAAAGATCTGTAGCAAGTCAGTGTAGGAGATTCTGGTTCTGACCATAAAAAGCAATTAATGGATCTGGAGATACTGTTATTCAGGATATAGCTTCAAAAAGAAAGGTTCTAACATGCTAACACTGTGACTGACATTGGCCATGGAGGAGTTTAAGCATAAATGTCCCTGGGTAACCACAATTGTGTTTAATAATCTGATCCAGAAGTTACTGTGGCACCCTTGTTTCTGCCTAATGGAAAAGCTGTTTTCAGTTCAGATCCCAATTAAGAAACTATTCTACCCATCCCCCTAACACAGCTAATCACAACAGCTGGCCAGAACAATTAGATTAAAGACAGAAGAGGTAGAGAGCCACACAAAGATAACTATTCCCAGGTAATGACTAATAAACATTGGAAGGCATTTTACAGATCATAGTGAAGGGAAGTAACTTCATTTGCTTATCATTAAAATAACATACTTAAACTCGGAGGAATCACAAAAGCAAGAATGGAGAATTTCTGGCAAATGATGAGTTCAATTTTTAAATAGAGCTATTTTAATAGCTCACTTGATTAAAATTTTGAATTAAATGGCACATGTAGCCAGACTTATGTATCTCAGAATTATTCAAAGCCTGCTTTAATTAATGGACTGCAGTACTTACCAAACTGTTTCCCTCACTTACCTTCACAGCTGTAATCTCATATACAAGGATGCAGATGTGGTCTCTCTGTTCTTCAAAGGGGAAATTCTCTGTTCCCCTCAAAATTCAAATTTCTCAGTTTGTTGGCCATTCTGTCAAAAACCTAGACCAGCTTCCTTTCTCAAACGGAAGATCTGCGTTTCTCAGTTCATTATTTTGTTCCTGTTTGAGAAGCAAAAGGACTCATGTACAATTAGACATTTATTGATTATTGTCATATTATTTACCTCATGGAGAAATCTATCAAGAATAATATAAGTCTATAAACCTTTCCTTGACTCCGTCTTGCATTGGTTTGAGAAAACAAAAGCTGGTTAGGGACAATGCAACGCGAAGACAATTCCACTTATTGATCCTTACATAAAGTCTGCATTTTGATATTACTAGTGAAATGGAAAATCCCCTGAGAGTTTACATAAAATAATTCAACTTCTATTTCAATTATTTCAGTGCACAACCTCCACTGTCCTCAAGGAATATTAATGATATTTTTGTTTTGCTTTATTCTACTTGTTCACTTATTTATTTTACTTAAATGTTTCTAGTATCTGATTATCTTCAGAAAAAAGGCTCCATATAAGTCTTTGAAACTAAAACTATCCTTGAAATATATCCTCCAAGGGGGTGCCTGGCTGGCTCAGTCAGTTAAATGTCTGACTTTGGCCTAGGTCATGATCTCAGGTTTGTGAGTCTGAGCACCACGTCAGACTCTGTGCTGACAGCTCAGAGCCTTGGAGCCTGGTTGGGATTCTGTGTCTCCCTCTCTCTCTGCCCCTCCCCTGCTCACGCTTTCTCTCTCTGTCTCTAAAAAACATATAAAACATTAAAAAAATACATCTTCCAAAAGGTAATTGACATATATTTCCCAATTTCAAATGGAAACGTTAATCCATTTAGTAACTCGAACTACATGGTGAGTTCACCAGAAACCTATTTTGTTTTAAAAAAAGGAATATTCCATGAGAACATTATGGAGATTTTTCTTAGCCAGAATTATTTCAGTCATACTCAGTGGGGTAAAACTTAGGAATCCAATCATATATTTATTCATGGGCCAGAGAGGACAATCTTCCTTGAAGAAATCATTTTCTCTGGAAGTTGCTGTTGATACTAAGTCAACTCTCATCACCAGCTTCTTCTGTAACTTGTCCTTCTCTCCCAAATACAGAAGAGCAACAAATGCACCGATGTTTCTAGATAAGCTCTTACTAACACACATAACTAAACTTTTTTTCAACATAGATTCCATTTGTCAAATGTGACTTTAAGTACCCCCTTTTAAAAATAGCTTGTCCCATTTCAAATGAATAATATCATTGCAGACCTCCTCCAGGGCGATGGCTACAAACTCAAGAGAGGAGCTAAGAACACGAATGCGTTAGCCTTTTAGAGAGAGACTGTTATTTGGTTCACTATTACTTTCACTGACATTGATATCTGTTGTAAGCCATCATATGCTGAAGGAGCTAACCCGCAGGTTTTACCTTATGGATACATGCACAGTGATTTTATATTTTTAGTTAGATATTTGATTTGGAGGAAGGAGTAACTGTGGAGAAGTCTTCATAAGCATTAGTTAAAGAAGAAATTATCTTTCCTGGAAAAGTGGAATGTGGTAAAAGGAAATGGTTATCATCCTCACTTCAAACTATTCCTAGAAATGTTTTATTGGAGTACTTTAGTCAGTGGGATTAAGGGGGGAGAAAGGAATGTTTCAAGACTTTGTCCAAGAGAAATAGGAGCCTGGTCATTTCATCTGGAAATGGAGTCATTTTACAGCCATTTAGGTCTTTAGACGCAGAAGTGCGCTGCAGTCCACATCTTTGTTCTCTGTCACAAGGCAAAACCTTGTGCTCAATGGGAGGAGGGGATGTCTGGATCTCTGTGAACAAAAAGAAGTCATTTATGGCTGAGAATTTACATAATGCATGTAACCTTCCAGTATGCTCTTTGCTCTCACTGAGCTGTGACATGTACTGAAATTACATGAAGTCTATTATCTCGTATGACAAGATGTTTATATCATTAGCAATTTGAGATTAAAAGTGCCACCTCGAAAATATCATTTGGATTCAGTCAACCTAAAACTATATCTCTCCATTGCTTCCTATCAAAAAACATTGTGTTAAATCCCACATTTTACAGGTTTCTGAAACCATAGATTTAGGACCTTTGGAGCACTACTTTTTTTTTCTAATTCAGTAATCTTTCCATTTAATGTTTATCTGATCATTCGTTTATTCATTCATTCAGCAAGTACTTATGGAACCTCTATTACGTGCACAGTTCTGTGTTGGTATTGTAAAGTGTTCAAAAGAAGTATGAGAAAAGGCATATTTTATTAAATATTTAAATGGAATAATACAAAATAAAATTTAGCACCAAAATGAGTAGGAGTTCAAAAGAAAAAAAGTATCTATGTGGGCAGTAATGGTCTAGAGTAGCTCCATTTTCAAGTCATCTTAAAGCAAAAATTGTCAAGTAGCTCCCTTTTAATTCCTTCCCTTCAGCATCCCTGACTCTCGCTGTCCTCCCAAGACCTTCCTAATTCCTCCCTCAGCCACACACAATATACAACACCAGTTGGCTTAGGGAATTCCACTACGAGCTTCTCCTACCAGGCAGGCCACATAAGATCTTTTCTCCTTTCTCCTTTTCCCATAGCTCACTTAATCAGTAGGCTGTCTCCTCCTTGGGGTCTTGTTTTCTATTAGGAAATTCACATATTAATTAAAGGTGAAAACTTACCTAATATCATGCTTCAGGACTAATTCAAAGAACAATATTGAACACCAGCTTAGGCAGGGTGGTGGTAATAATATTTTTTTTACCAGAAGATCAATCTACATGTCCTGTCAATGTGTAACCCACAATGAAGGTCTCTGTGTTTAATTGGCTTTCGTGAAAATAGGGATAGATGAGATGTTGATTGCAACAGATGAGGTATTGATTGCAAAGACTTCACTTGGAAAGTGCTAGCAGGAGATAGAGTTAAGAGACAGATAGTTGAGGGCAAAGAGGCTGACTTGAAAAACTGTTGCCGTTGAGGCCCCAGCCAATCTTTTAAGAAACTCTGAGGCTGACCCCTCAGAGTTGTCCCATATTCGAGAGTGGAGGCTGGACCTTTTATCCTCCTATCATCCAGTCATTGGTCATAAGCTGTTTCTCAGAGGTAGGGGTTCCTGGGTCAAGTTTCCTGTAGTAGAGGATGATTTCCAGTAGGAAACACAGTGTGAGCTGACAGCAGTTAGTATGCTGAAGAGAGAATCTCGCAGGCAACCAAAGTATGAGGGCAAGATTAGGGGAGTATTTGTTAGTATTAGGTTTCCCTTAACTCCCAAGTTATTTTTAATATCAGCTTCCCAGACCAACAGAGTGGACATTTATATTATTCCCTTATACCTACCATCTGTTCCTCAAATGATTAGCAGTTAAGCCCTTCAATAAAAAATATATATATTCAATAATATTTGTATCTATATATAGAGATAGATACATATATTGTGTATCTATCTTTCTATATATCTATCCATCCATACTGAGAGATAACATGCATTCTATAATCAATGAACTAAGTTTGATCACCCAACATGCATTCTATAATCAATGAACTAAGTTTGATCACCCAAGATGGTTGCCTTGATCACCTTCATAGAGCCAAGTGATAGGAACATCGTGTAAGGGACTCCCTAGTAGCCTAAAGGATGTGAACAAGTTCTTGATGACCTTCTCAAGTGATGCAGTGAACTCTGAGTCTGCCATTATGGTTGCAAAAATACTAGCGTACAGTGAGTTCAGGTTTTCAAACTATACATTCAGAAGGAAATCTTATTTTTTGTATTACCCTTGTAATGAGACAAGAAGCTTGGCCTTTATGGAGTCTATACGTCTACACCCATGAAAGCAAAAGAACCTTCTGAATAACCATGATTTTGCAAACCCTTGCTTCCTTAAATAATTAAAGATTGAATTTCATTTCATGCTTTTAATTTAGTACACAGTCTAAATTTTAATTTATCACACTGTACTTCTAAATGTGAGTCTCACAAAGAGAACAAAGGTTTTCATTTTGGAACAGGTAATTTAACAAGATGCCACTTCATTTGAAATATTCAGACTCAACCTTCTACCCAAAATAATTGGTGTTGAATTCAAAACATATCCTACTGGGCCAAAAATTATATCCTCTAATTATACAGTCTAAATTTATGATGGTCTTCGTTGAGTCTCTAATCTCTTCAGACATATTCTTTTTTGAATCATTGTACTTGTGACAGATTGTAAAAATTTTTGTTTGGGACTCCTTAATATCATTTTGAGATTCAATTTGTACCCTCCAAAATATCAATCATATCAAATCCTGAGCTCTTTGGACAGTTTTAAGATGGATGAGTTTGGAGTTATTACTCAAGAGGTTGAAAACTATGGAAGATGGCTGGGTAGGCATCAAGCATGCAAGTCATAAAAATTGACTTCAGGCAAAGGGTCTGATAATCCAATTAATTTAACTGGCAATTGTGTTAAGACTGTTACAATTCCCTGAAAAAGAGTAAAAACTTCCCAGTATGTAATCTCTAAAGGTAGATTCGATGACTCTTCCAGGAATGGTTATTATACTCAGAGAAATTTACACCATCATATCACAGTTAAAGGATGTGGCACAATGCTTTATGAGATCCTCAGCCGAACAGCTACATGTTGTTGTATTATCCACTCAATTTGGGGGGCAAGTAGTGGCACTTGTGAGAATATTGTTGAACACCATTAGCAGAAGCAAACTGGCTCCTCCAAGATTGTGTGTACAAACAAACATGCAGGGAACCCCTGTAATAAACGTGTTTATCAGAGCTAAAAGGAAAATTAAAGGTTGGATTCCTGTTTCTCTCCACATGTAGACTTGACTAAAATGTAGTGGTGGGGGCAGTGGGGGCATGTAGAAAAGATTAGATGGTTTGGAAATAATTTATCCTTCTCAGTTTAATTGGAAATACTAATAAGGACAGGCCCTTTTGTCTTTCCCTTTGAGCTTTTAAAAGGCAGGATGTTCATAATAATGCTTAATACTTAAATAATACCTTTCTTCTTCAAAGAGTTTTAAATACAGTAACTACCTGCTAGATTCTGTTTCCAACAGGCCAGGAGAGCCTCTTACCTCAAACCCACCTAAATTGTTGAGTGCCACACATTAAAGCACAGTGCTAGTGGAAAATAGGAAGAAAATAATTGAGCCACAATCACCTCATACCATAAAATCATAGAGGACAGGTTAAAATCCTGAGCCCTTTTATATCCTTTAGAATCTACTGTATTTTTCAATGAAATTTAATATTCTTTTTTTCTTATTATAAAAGGAATATATGTCCATTGCAAAACACCTAGAAAATATGAACAAGGAGAAAGGAAATCAGTTTAGTGAATGCTAATTCACTTCATAGGTTGTGATGGCGGCCCCCAACCTTCATTATTTCTTTGTTTTCACAAAGTGCAGTGAATCACAGTGAAATACTGGAAGTTTAAACCTGAAAGAAGTTCTAGGATAACTAGAGAATGCAATGAATCTGTAAAGAAATGAGATATAACAAGGTGCATTTAAATCAAGCAATTTGATTTTTTTTTTTTGTTACTTTATGTCATCGATTCTTTTAGGAGAGGGGAGGAGCAGAGTGCAAGAGAGAATCCTAAGTGGGCTTCACGCTGGGCAATCACAATCATAATCACAATCACAATCATGATCAAGCCTGTGCGATCATGACCTGAGCCAAAATCAAGAGTCAGATGCTTTACCAGCTGAGCCACCCAACCAGCCCTTAGGTCAACTAAAACAAAGTGGTTTGATTTCATTTCTAACACCCAAAATATTTACTAAGATGTGTTAGCCAGGTTTTGCTAATGTTTTTCTTCTAAATCATCCTTATTCTTTATTCATGTATTTATTCACTCAGCAATTAAGTATTAAGAATAATATGATGTGTGAACAGTTTTGCACTAAGAGTTGAAGAAGGTATTTAATCAGAGAAAGGCCTGAGAACCTAGCTTCTTGTTCTCTGAGTTAGATTCATCTGATTTCTAACAGTATATGCAACTAATACCAATATTTGAAAGCCAGACTTGAACATGTACTTAAAAAAAAAATCCTCTAAAGATCTCAGATTTCTCTTATTTCACTTATAAATGTAATATTTCACAACATATTCTAGATCCAGCTAATTTAAAGATTTATTTTTCAGGGGCGCCTGAGTGGCTCAGTTGGTTAAGCGGTCGACTTCAGCTCAGGTCATGATCTCATGGTCTGTGAGTTCGAGCCCCGCGTCAGGCTCTGTGCTGAAGGCTCAGAGCCTGGAGCCTGCTTCAGATTCTGTATCTCCCTCTCTCTCTGTCCTTCCCCTGCTCATACTCTGTCTCTATGTCTCTCAAAAATAAATAAACTTTATAAAAATAAAGATTTATTTTTCATACCACTGACCCTTATCTGAACTACATAGACCTGCTCTCTCCCTTGAAAAGCTAATACCTCGTATTTAATTCCTCATGTAATAAAAATTTTACTATGAAGAGAAATACTATATAAATTAGGGGGTAGGAGGAAAAAAGTTGTGCATGTTCCAGATAGAAAGGTGAAGATCGAAAGGAAAAGGGTAAACGTGGTTCAACCAGCTAAATATATCCTTCTTTTAAGGGTTTTCCTGGAGGTTCTACCCAATAATTTTAGTTCACATCTTAGAATTGGGACATTAATGCCCTCTTCTGTAAGGAGACTGGCAAACAAAGGTTTTCATTTTATTTTGTTTTTATGGCATGTAGGTAAGAAAAGGAGAATGCACTCTGCCACAATAACTAACATGGGACATTTTTTTATATATGCAGGTGTGTGGAGATGTACACGTTCCCAAAAAACTTGATCTAAGAGAGGGAGAAAAAGATAAAATGAGTAAAACTTTTATACAGGTAGAGAAGTTTGAATCTACAGGAGACTGGTTTTAGAATTAAGTATATGAGAATTCTCAATGAAAAGATAATTTATTCATTTCCAAATCAAGTTAACAAGATTGGGGGTGGGACCCATGATGTATAGAAATAGTCCCTACCCTCAAGGAATTCAGTCGAATGACACAGACACTTAAATAAATGATTTTAATATAACATAAAAATCCCAGTTGCACTGAGAAAGCATAAGGGACGATGGGAGAGGTAGGAGTGCTTTGGGAAGGAATAGAAGTAGAGGAGTCTACATGTGCTCTAGGCTTACCACATAAGTAAAAGTACACCAGGGGGATGAAACAAGGGAGACTTTTCAGAGCAATGGAGCAATAAAATACAATGTGTATCAGGTGCTGACTGGTCCCTCTAGAACACTATGTCAGAGGCGCATGTGTAGCCCAGATTTCTCAGAGTTTGGTCTATGAATCATATGCATCCCAGATAGGATACTTCACCCCTACTGATTCTGATTCCATTAAATCAGTGTTACTGAACACGCTCTTCGGGATTCTTATGTACGCCAAAATTTGAGGACCCCATATGTAGCTTGATGCATGAGACTGGATCAAAGAGCCTATCCAGGACCCTATCAGTATCTTCTTACATCCCTGTCTTGTACCAGTCCGACGATATTTCTACAGAAATATAGTTTCGCTGTATTTCTGGATTAGGTGTTTTTGACTCTTTCTCAGACACTCCTCTGGGTCATACCCTCACTGAAGTTCTGGCTCTGAACCTACCCCATGAAACCAACTTAACAGAACAACACAAAGATGTTAAAGCCTTGGTTCTGAGATTTTTATCCACTATTTGTGTGAAAGACCCCTTTGGTAATCTAGGGAAGCTATGGACCTCATTTCTAAAAATAATGTTTTTAAATGCATAAAATAATATACATAAAACAAAGTAAACCAATCATATTGAAACACATTTTCAACATATTGAAAAAAGGGAAATAAATTTGCACTATTATGTGATCCTTTCTTAATGCACTAAATAACGTTATAGACACACACGCACACACACGCACTACAGCTGATAGATTTAACATGAAGGTTATTGTTGCTTGGCTTGAATAAGAGCATTGACAGTGGTTTTTGACAAAGCAACATGTATGACATATCAAACATGAAAGTATATGTTATTTTTTTCATCCATTCACATTCATGGACTTCCTGAAGTTGTGTGGGTCTCTGTGGACTCCACATTAAGAACCTCTATCAAGGAGATTATCTAATCAAGTTGCCCTCAGATGGGACAGTACTATGCATCTGAGAAATGTGAAGAAACCATCTGAGTTATCACCATAATTGAGGGAATACTACTGACCATTAGAGGAGAGGAGGACCAGAAAAGCTGATAGCCTGTAATGTGCTGGGGAACTCGATAAAACAAAACACTGTGCTGTCCCCCATGACTCTCCAATGCTTTGCCACGTATACATCGGAGGTGACTATCCTTGCCATAATCATCTGAACCTAAAATCTATCTCCATTTTAACTAGGAACACAAAAAGAATACAAGCTGAATTAGCCAGTGATGCAACTATGATGCATATTGAGAGATAATTGTAATTTGTTTTGTTTAAAGGTACTATGGATTATTCACCATTTTAGAAAATTAAGTCACTAACAGCAAGGCTAATCAAGGAATTCGAGTCTCAAATAACAACATACCTGTACCTTGTGTCTATTGTGATTCTACGAATGGATGTGCATAGAGGTGTGTGTGTGTGTGTGTGTGTGTGTGTGTGTATAGCCTCTTTATTAAAATATCAAATATAAAGTAAAAGATAAAATAAGTGGTAAGTTAGATAAATAATAAAATGTACATTAAAAATACTGATAATATTAAATATTGCCTTACTTCTCCTAAATCCAGACTTCAATATTATGACTAGATGTACACATGAGACTATTTTACTATGTCTTCTAGTGTGGTCGTATTCAAACGTTTATTTACATATCGTATTCAAATGCTTATTTACGTATTAAAATAAACATTATTTTTGATAACTTACTTTCCTTTTACTAATACATTATATAGCAGTTCTAGCATTGTATTGATTGCTGAGGAATTTTATATACTGTTAAGTTATATTACCTATGTATTTTACTTCATGAAGTAAAGACAGCATTACAAAATATTAATCATGGAAAGATGTATCTGGGTCCAATATGGTTAGGAATCATTTAATCCAGTCTAAATTCTTCATAAATCTTCCCTAAAAAGCTATTAGCATACATGCTTCATTTCACAAAGAAAAGTGAACCTGGTGGGAAATTAGGTTATAAGAAGCAACAAGGAGCACAGAAATAGCTAAAAAGCATGTTAGTAAATATAATTGAGTATAAATTAATATATAAGTGTATTTTTATGTTTATTAAACATTTTATTTTCTTAAGTATACATTAAAACTTTAGAGGTAACAAAACCAGGAACACAACGAGAGGATTGAGAAAACAGTGGAGTTATATATACTAAAGTATGCCAAACTGAATCTGTGTTCCACAAGAGGGTAGAAGTAGAAATAAATAAATAAATCCATTAGTAGAACAGAAAAATAATATATAATCTCCAAGCCAGCAGAGAAAATTATAGGGCACATGGAAAACTTCATTTAACCCTTAGGAAGCAGAAGAGGGGGAGAATGCAAAGAAAGCACTACAACTCAGAGTGTAGAACTATGTCTAAATAGAGGAATCACAATAAATATAAATAAATACCTATAAAATAATCAGAATGCATAAAAAAATAAAGCCTAACTGTATACTGCTTATACATGACACATCTAAAATATAACTGCACAGAAAGACTAAAAGGAATAAAAAATAATATATGCTAAATCAGATGAATAGAAACTGTAATTGCAAAAATAAAATGAGCCAAATAGAATTTAAGGCAAAAGTATTAACAAGATAAAGAGAGACATTGAGTAATACTATGAAATAATGATTCGGCAAGAAAATGTACCAATCTTTGACATCTATCTATCTATCTATTATCTAGATATATCTAAAAACATAGCCCCCCCCCAAAATATATAAAAGCATTATCTTACTGATTTCTAGGAGAAATGGACAAACTGACAATCTCAGTGGGAGATTTTAAACTGAGAGCTCAAAAAAAAAAAAAAAAAAAACAAATAAAGTAAAATAAACTGAAAGCTCGAACTTGGAATGATTCATAAGAATATTTAAGGGTTGAGGGGAAGTCTGGGTGGCTCAGTTGGTTAAGCGTCCGACTTCGGCTCAGGTCATGATCTCATGGTTCGTGGGTTCAGGCCCCACATTGGGCTCTGGGCTGACAACTCAGAACCTGGAGCCTGCTCCAGATTCTGTGTCTCCCTCTCTGTCTGCCCCTCCGCTGCTCACACTCTGTCTCTCTCTCAAAAATAAATAAACATGAAAAAAGATCTTTAAAAAAAAAAAGAGTTGAACAGCAAAAACAACCAGCTTCATCCAATAGATATGAATAGACTTTTGCACCAAATGGAAAATATACATTCTTTTCAAGTGCACATTTAAAAAAACTGACCACATATTACATCACCAAAGACAGTTCAACAACTTAAAAGAACAGCTATTATATAAAACATGCTCTCTGCCCAGGATTTAAAAAAAAATTAAAGTTCGAGAATAAAATGTGACTTTAAAATGTTTGAAAAGAAAAAAATGTACACCTAAATAACTCTATGGATTATGGAGAAAATCATAATAGAAATTAAAACACTAATAGAGAACTGAAAGTCAATTAAATGCATACAAATAAGGCCTACAGCAAGTACTTGTTGAAGGAGTAAACCAGCATCCAGAGCTTTTGACTCCCAGGCTGACGGCTTTCAATTGTCGTTATGAAGAATACCAAATTGAAGCATGTGAAAAATAATCTATAAAAATAAAACACCAGGTAAACTGTAATAAAAAAATAATTTTCAACTTGTCAGGCTAGGACTTTAAAAGATACTTAGGGTTGAAGCAAAAAAAGATACTTAGGGTATCTAATAAAAGAAATGTTTTAAGGGCCCACTATAAACAGTACTATTCCTATGTGATAAATGGGCCAAGAAGAAATCTTGTTTATAAAATAAGCCAACAAACAAAAATTCCAGGGGTAAAATAATAAGAGGCCCTTCATTAAGAATATCAGCATTGATTAGCTTACCTAGCTAGAGAAAACCAGAACTTTACATAGAGTGCTCCTGAACCTATCAGCTACAAATTTAATGAGCTTAACTAGAGTCTTTGCCAAAATATGAGTTGATGGAAGAGGGAAATATTTCTTATTTGACTGTACCTAGTTATTATTTTCTCATTAAAGAGGAAAAAAGAAATTACTCAAAAAAGTCCAGTGAACTGAAAATCCAATTGAATGTTTTATATCCTTTTCTAAGCAGTAAGCTAAATTTTATCCTTGTGAAAAGAGATAATTTTTAACATCAGGTATCATTTAAAGGTCTTTGCCAGCATCCTTTTGTATACTGGTCAATTCAATGGAAAACTACTGCAATAATCTTTACGGTTCTAGTCTAGAAAATTTCACCAACAGTATACAAATGTCATTATTGGGAAATTTTAAGCCAGCATCTTAAGGATAATCGACCCGTTCTTTACTTTGTGTTACATTTGCATTGTAGAGACAAATTTTATGCAAACGAACAACACATACTGTCTTCCGTTATGTAAATATTCAGGTATTTTCTAATTCATCATTTTATTCCTTCTTCTTATAGACAAAATGTTTGCTTACTTATAATCATGCCTTTAATGGAAAAAGTTATTGGATTTGCATTTTCTTCACATCAGGTGGGTTGCTTTTCTTAAAATCCCCTTTTCCCAAATAAGGTATTGGTTTCCGAAAGAAAGATAACTGATTTGAACTCCTCTAACTAATTTGAAATCCTTTGCGATTCAGTGGAGTTAAAGCCCCGGTTATAATAGACAATCTACATTCAAAGCACAGGCAGTCCCCAAGTTGCAAATGGGTTATATTCCAAAAGTTAATTTGAAAGTCTGCTGTTTAGAACTTGCAAAGGCATTTTGCCATGGAAACAAAGTTATAAATGACAGTTGAATTTCCAGGCTAGCCCACAAAAGCCTATCTAACCCATAATGTGTTTGAATCCAATTGCTTCAAGGAGAGGTTTGTAACAGAACATAATAGTCCACTGACAGGCTGATTGGTGGTCCACTTTGCCATCTCTCTCAATTTAGTGTTGTTGGCTTGTCATTTTAATATTTCTTCATTTTATTCCCTAAAGATATCTTAGTCAAATAATAATACCTTTCTATAAAAAGTACTTAATTCATTTCCCATAGCCATGTAGCTTATTTTAGGACTTTGATTTATCTTAAAGCAAGGAATAAATAAGTATTCTTTTTTCCTCTGTGATAAAAACCCCAGTTTCTTTCTTTAAAAGGTTTTTTTGCTTAATGTGTTTTTGGCTTATCTTGAAATTTATGCAAAGTCAGAATTCCTCTTCTAATCACTTGGTTTGATGGCAGTAATCCATGAAGGGTTTTCTCTTGTTTTGTTTGAATTTGCTAGTTATCTTAAAAGGTCTTTGATAACAATAGTGGCTTGACAAATATCAGTGATGAAGTCCATTAATCAACAATACCAAACAACTTTTCACTTTTGCTGTTTCACATCTCCGACCCCTGATTAAAAATAAATCATTGCTAAATTCCTCATGTGTCACCCAAAGTCTCTCTTAATCTGGCCCCAATCTACTTTTTCTGCCCTGTATCTCCATACCTTCCAACTCAAACTTCTGCACAGGCTATTTCTTATCCTCAGGCACACTTGGCATTTTCCCATCTCATGCCTTTGTTAGCTACTGTTCCCATTAAAGTGCTCTCCTCTAACCATTCTATTTGAAGCCCGTTCTTCAAGGTTTACCTCCAATTTCACCCCTCCTGAACTAACATGGACTAGTGGAAAGAATGTGTTAGAGTCAAACTATGCATCTCAGCTCTGGTGCTTTCTTAGCTGTATGTATGTGAACATATGTTTAGCCTCCCAGAACCAAAGTTTCTCATCTGTAAAATGAGAATTGTACTTTGATCATAGTGTTGAAGATTAAGTAAAAGAAGTTGAATTTAAGAAGCATAATGCCTCTGTTTGATCATCCCATAGCAACTGATTGCTTGCCTGTTTGAATCCCTGTAGCAAATTTTATCTGAGTTATTCATTTCAAATGTTATATCTCTGAAGGTCTTTTTGCATGAGTATGTATTTTGTCTCCCTAACCGGATATTTTATTTATTTTTTTTATAATAGTTTATTTTCAAATTGGTTTCCATATAACACCCAGTGTTCATCCCAACACATGCCCTCTTTAATGCCCGTCACCCCCTCTCCCCCCGCCCTCATCCCCCTCACCCTCAGTTTGTTCTTAGTCTTTGAGAGTCTCTTATGTTTTATCTCCCTCCCTCTCTGTGTCTTTTTTTCCCTTCCCCTCTTCCCCTCCCCCTGGTTTTTGCTTAGTCTCACAAAGTCCACCCATTCGTGGAAACATATGGTATCTGTCTTTTTCTGACTGACTTATTTCACTTAACATAATACCCTCCAGTTCCATCCATGTTGCTACACATGGCCAGATTTCATTTTTTCTCATTGCCACGTAGTAGTCCATTATATATATGTACCACATCTTCTTTATCCATTTGTCAGTTGATGGGCACTTGGTCTCTTTCCATGATTTGGCTATTGTCGAAAGTGCTGCTATGAACATTGGGGTACATGTGCCCCTATGCATCAGCACTCCTGTGTCTCTTGGGTAGATTCCTAGCAGTGCTATTCCTGGGTCATAAGGTAGCTCTATTTTCATTTTTATGAGAAACGTCCACACCGTTTTCCAGAGTGGCTGTACCAGTTTGTATTCCCACCAACAGTGTAGGAGGGTGCCTGCTTCTCCACATCCCCGCCAGCATCTATAGTTTCCTGATTTATTCATTTTAGCCATTCGAACCGGTGTAAGGTGATATCTCAGTGTGGTTTTGATTTGTGTTTCCCTGATGATGAGTGACTTTGAGCATCGTTTCATGTGTCTGTCTAACCGGGTATTTTAAATCTATCTGGTTAAAATCTATCAATCAAAATCCAAGCAGAAAATCAGAAACCAGGTAGGTATTTCAAACAGAGGGATTTAATTCAAGGAATTAGTCACATAGATATTGAAAAACTGAAGGGGCAAGTGGGGGATTCTGGAGGAAGTAGCTAACACCTTCTGGTTTTCAGAGGGGGTGCAGAGAACGAAATGAGAAAAACCTAGTTGCTTGGAGGAAGGGAGTCCTCATGTAGTTAATACTCAGGTCTCTGAAGGAGGTTTTGTACCACTGCTAAATATGCCAAAAGACACTGAGGCTATTTTGTAGTTCTTACTTTTGACAAGATTTACATACATATAGGTCTTGTCTCTCTTTTACCTGCCTTCCAGTCTCTCTCTAGTTACTACAGTCTCCGTTGGCTGATCCTGACAGGGAGGCAGCTGATGAGGGAGTCTGGGGAATGGAGTCTCCAGATCTAGCCCCAGCATCCCAGAGCACAGCATAAAAGGATGGTCTTGGAGCTGAGAGCAAAAGAGAAATAATCAGCACAAAAAGTAAATTTGTTAAGGTCAGGGCATTCGTTCTTTGTACAGAGCCTTCTATATGAATGTTATTCTATAAATATTTTTTGGTTTATTCTCTCCTCTGCTAGATACTCCTCTCTGAAGCATATTTGGATTATCAATGTAAATTAGAGCCTTACAAGAAAGAAGTTTGCTCTTTTTCTATGTAAAGATGCCTGGTGTAATATCAATGTTAATGAAATTATTTACTATTGTAGTTTTACTACAATAGTTTAGTATATTTACTATACTAGTGTTACTATGCAACACTTCAATGTTAATGAAATAGTAAATAATTTCATTAACCTCCAAGTCCCTCATCTGAAGCATTTGATTGTTTTTGGAGCTGGGGTCACAGCTTGAGCTCAAACCATTTTATTGCCCAAGGATTTGAGCATGTTTGGGCATGCCTACGGAGCTGGTCGAACAGGCCTATATAGAGAGGAAGGAAAAAAAAAAAACTCATCCTAAGTAAAGAGAAATATGAAAATTAGCTTCAAGGTCAATTGCCCACTGTTAGAGGAAAAGGCTTAGTGGAACACGCTCTCTATTCCATGAATTCATGCCTGAGTTCTAGAGCTGCAAACAAATTATATAATTACATGGTTCACTATGATGTACATTGGATTTTGATAGCTGAAGACAAGTGCAACAGGAGATAGTGCCCAGAGTACAGTTTTCAAGTCAGAAGTTGGCAGTCTTAGCATAGACAACACTGCAATCAGGGAAGTTTGTCAGCTTTGGAAACAGTAGAAGAAAACTCCCCAATAAGCCAGAGGAGGAGAGAAGAAAGACAGTGAATGTCATGGAATTGCTCAGAGGACTAATTCCTGGAGTGCACCTGCACAGATCTCTTGAGATTCTTAGAATTGTCTGGAAGAAATTCAACTATGGATGTGAGTAGTCTCAAAGAGTAGTCTCTTTGAGAGTTCTACCACAACTGTATTTTTATTCTCAGTCTGCTATAGCTTGCGAAAATGAGCTACATTTAAATTTCCAATGTTTTAAGTTATCAGTTTCTTTCATTTAAAGCTGAGTATTTATTTGATAAAGGTCATCTTCTGTTATTTTTTAAATGAGTCTCTATTTTATTTTCTTTTAGTATTAGTAATCATTATTTGTAATTAATTTTAGCTTTTGTCTTTTCAACGTAATAGTGCTGGGTTTATATCTGTACATGTATACAGTGTAAAGAGAAAGTAAGATTGAAGTTCAGATGTGCCTTGGTTTTCAAAAATTTAATACATAAAAATTCGAAATAAAAATAAAATTAGTATTTTATTTACTTCACTAAAAGAATTCAATTTACAAACAATTTCTCTAGTTTTTCTCATTACTCTACCTCATTGTCCTTACCAAAAAAAAATACCTGTTTTATTTGTATACTATATGTAAAAATTAGAGGCAACTTATTGTATAAACATATTTACACTACTTAGCATAGATAGTTAATTTGTCTACTAGTTTTAAAATGCAATTTGGCTTAAATACTTATTTCTGAAATTTGAGGAAAAGCTTTGAGTTTGGTGACAATTTAGATTATATGATTTTTCTCTTAATTCATTTAATTAAAAAAAATTTTCTGGTTGAAAATCTCATTGCTATCTAGATAATGTATTGCTCTGGTTTTGAAATTTGATTTTTTGAAAAAAAGAAAAGAAAAGAAAAAAGTATTTTGGGAGTGGTTTTTTCAAATCCCAAGTCATCTTTGGCCTCATTATCCTTATAGATGCCTATCTCCTTCTTCTGTCTTTAAAATTGATTCATATGTCATCTGGTTATGCTGGATAATGATCGTAGTGTGTTCAACCCAGGGCTGCTATCAGAGCCTCCAAAAGCTGTACAAAACATCAAAGAGCTGTTGACAGTCTAAAAGACAGATATAGAAAACTTATTTTTTCAACCTAGAGAAAATCCTTATAATCTGTCTATTCTTGTATAGCCCCTCCAGGTCAGGAACCTATTCAATGAGTCCTGGCCAGTAACCAGAGAAGACTTTTCCCTCTGTGGAAGTAAGACTGTCTCTAGCAGCATTACTTTGAAACCCTATCATTAACATTGACAAATTTGGACTATTAGGATTATCATTTTGTGATTAAAGAATTCCTTGGTCCTTCCTAATTGCTTTCTCTATAAAGAACAAACAATATAAAAGACTCGAATCATAGATGAGCCATTTTCTTGAACAATTGCGTCAATCCTCAGTTTAACTCCATGTCACAGGAGACCATCTTATTTATGAAAGTTGACACTGTTCGAGCTGCCCTAAGATGTTCGAAGTAAGACCCATGGACTATCCTAATCAGAATCTCTTGGAGTGCTTAAAAAATGCACATCCCTGAATCCAAATCTTGGTGTGAGAGACACATGGTAGAATTACTATATCTTAAAGTCAGCACCCTGGGTGATTTTTATTCATGCCAAAGTTTAAGAATTACTTCTCTAAAACAGAGTTATTCTTTAGTACAGTATATCACTCAAATGCATCATTTTTATTTTGAAAAGAAGGCTAAAGTTCCCAAGGCTATTCTGGATAAAATGAGAACAGAAAATAAAGAACCAAATTCCTTTGAATAATTAACAAGAATTTGGGAACTGTCCTCAGGTAGCTTTAAAGGGAGGTGGCTTTAGGGGGACTCAGAAATTTAGAAAAATGTGGAGAAGATTCTTGTTAGAGTGAAGGTCCACAGCAACATAGTGACAGGGTGGGGTTTGAGAAGAATGATGGCCAGTGAGAACTTCCATATAGCGGGAAAGGCCAACATTCAATGTCAAGTTGCTTCCTATTTTGTACCTTGTTCCCTTTGCTTTTAGGGAAGGAGCTGTTCCTTCCATGGAGTAAAGCATGGCTCGGAAACCACAATGAAGAATGAAGGTTGCAACAGGATCAAGTATTTGGAGCAAGACTGGCTGTAGCCAAGTCCCTTCCTATATATCTTAGGAAATACTGAGGAAGGTTCTGTACTTCCCATACCTCACCAGGTCACAGTTAGCCAGAGCAATCAATCACATAGCTATCATTTGTTTATTGGGCATCAGACATGTACCAGGCATTTTCATGTATTATGCCATTTAATCCTGCAAAGTAGACATTTTATCTTTAGTTTACAGATGAGGACATGAGGCTCAGAGGATAATGTGTCCAAGATTAATCAACCGGTCAGTAGTACAACTGAGATTCAAGCCCAGATTTACCTGATTCCAAAGTCTCTCCTCCCCCACAGTATACCACACTCCTTCTCAGAGACAAACAAAAGCTTCTGGCTGCTTTAACTGGTCTATCTGCAGATCAATTGCTTTCACCTCCTTCTCCTCTACCAGACTTGTACCAGTTTCCCATCTGAAGAGCATAGCAATGGCAGTAGTGTTTTCTGTGGCTCTGTCCAGAGTTAAGACGCCCAGTGATGCTCAAAGAATTCAGTCTGCATAACCCCTCCACCTCGATCTGCTGTCCCATCTCTCTTCCCCACCAAACTTTACCCCCCAAACTTCTTGAAAGACAAGTTTCTACTTGCTCTTTAGCTTTAGCTCCTTCTTTTTCTTCAACTCACTGTATCTTGTCCAATGCTGTGAAGGGTCTGAGATTTTATGTTCCTTGCAAGCTAATAATTTAGCCTGCTACAGTTTCTTGGATGCTAGCAGAACACGTGAGCCCTCTGCGTCCAAGGACAGTATTTCACAGGACACAGCACCAGGTTCATGTTCATGGCATTTCCCTTGTCAGCCAAGTCTCACCTACGGGCAACATGGAGTGGCCCAG
The DNA here is from genome assembly GCA_030068075.1 of Paguma larvata. NCBI lineage: Eukaryota > Metazoa > Chordata > Mammalia > Carnivora > Viverridae > Paguma > Paguma larvata. Next base: position 57,266,041 of record CM057839.1, read on the forward strand.
GTAATGCTACATATGCAATGGGTTTGCATTACACTTGAGGACCACCAAGCTTAGAACCACCCCCCCCCCCAGACCCAGTCTTTTATAATGGGCTGCAAACAAAGCTGCTCAACCTTCACCACAGAAGGAAAGAGTAGCATACTGGATAGTAAAAAATGTGCCCTCTATTCCAGTGGGAGACACTATTTGTATCTTCTAAGGCTGTCATACAAACATCCTGGAAAAGACAGTTTAAAACAAAAGATGCTAGCACCTCTGTTCACAAGACGTACAGAAATACATATGACAGTTCCATGGAGAACTGTATCCCAACGTATTCTTGTATCTCTTCCCACTAATCATACAGAAGATTGCTCTCTCAAAAGTTCTCAGTAATCTCCTTCTTAATTGTATAATTCACAACATTCTAGAATCCTAGAAGGGACCTCCCAATAATAAATTCAACCATTCAAGTAATTTTACGGGGTGCCTACTACATGTCAGGCACTATGGAAGCAAAACTAGGCACTGTCCTTCTCATGAAGGGAGTAATGGAAATATACCTAGTATTAACTCATACCAAAATGTTGCAAGCTGTGGTAAGTCATAGGGGGAAAGGTACATCTGTGGTAGGAGAGCTGACATCAACAACAGGGCTTGAACTTGTCTGGGAAGTCAGAAATGTTTTTTTTACTCAGATGAGCAAAAGATAAGATGGTTATAAGGAGAAGACAAGAATGTGCAGAGAGCCTGTGGCTTTTGGGATCACAGCATATCTGAGAAACTAAGAGAAGGTCAGAAAGTTTTCTATACAGGAAGCAAGGGGAAACTGGTAGGAGATGGGACTGGAAAAAGCAAGACGTCACACAGTCTGGTAGGCTACCTTAAGAATTCTAGTCTTATCTTAGAGCAATAAGAAGCTGTTTAAGGGTTTTATGTGGAAGTGACATAGTCTTATTGCTTTTAGAATGATCATTTTAGTTGCTAAGTGGAGAATGAATGGAAGGACTTAGATTGTATGCAGTCATACCAGATTGGATTGGTGGGAACTGGTAAAAAGTGGACCAATTTGAGAGATTCAGAAGATAAAATTGCCAGGACTTGGTGCTACAGTGATTACAGAAAATGAGGGTGACTACTACATGTTTGATTTGAACAACTGGAGATGAGGAGAAAGGAAAACAGGAAGAGCTTGTGAACTCAGTTGTACTAAATTTTGTAGCTTCAAGACATTAAGTGAACATGTCAAAAAACAGTTGGTATCAGATTTGGAATCTAGGGGAAGGGTCTGGACTAGAGACAATTATGTGGAAATTCCAGCATACGGATAACTAAAAGCATTGGTGTAGGTGAGGAGATTTAGGCCAAGAGATTATAATGAAAACAAAAAAGAACCTAAACTGAATTGTGAAGCATTCGTATGTTTAATAGCTAAGGAGAGGAGAAGGAATCTGCAAAGGATTAGAGAAACAGTACTCAGAAGTGTAGGGGAAAAAAACCCAAGAGTATGGAGCCAAAAGAAGAAGTAATAGTCAAAGAAATAATTGGTCAAAGTGTTGACTATTGTTAGGATTTTAAGAAAGATGATTGAAAATGACCCTTATTTTATTGATAAGAAAAATGAAGCACTGAGAAGTGACTTGTGCAAAGCTGACGTAAATTCTTGTCCCTTTCTGGATTCCCAGAGAATTCATACTGGTGCCTGTGCTAGGGTTATTTATGTGTATGATTCATTCTCTCCACAGGACATAAATTCCCCAGTTCTCACTTGACTCAACCTTACAGCATTGCATATTGTTGACTATAATCTCTACATCTACTTCAAGAATATTCTGGAATTACGTCTTAGTCTCCTTTGAAATAGCTGTTCTTCCTTGTTGTGCCTATACATGTAGGTATGCCCAGAATACTTTTTAAAAATATAGTTTAAAAAATACCATTTGGCTTTTTAAAAAGCTCCTAAGCAGGAAGTTTTGGAAATTACTAGCTTGAAGTTAAGTTTGGAAACCACTAGCTTAGTCTCAGACCAAACAGAGCTGCGGTAGTAATATGGAGATGCCACCCAACTCGCCCACATTCTGATAAATCCTCATATTTTAAAACGATATACGGTTATGCTTCAGTTATTCAGAGAGCAGCTTTCCAGCAATTTTGTCTGGAAAAGGGCCAAAACTCTTGTTAAGGAAACACCTCTCCAAGGGAAAGAACTTTTGATAGTGAACAGCAATAAAAATATCTCAAGATACCACTTGATATAGAGTCACTGTCCTATTTACCGATGGGAAGAAAGGGACTCTCTCATTAGCTGGCTGTGTATATAAACATCTGATCAATCATCACCTGGAGCCATAGAGAAACACCATCAAGAAAAAAAACAGTAAAAAATAAACAGTAAGTAGAAAGGATGAGAGGAAGGCTGAGTGGATAGACAGATGAGGAGATGAGAAGCAGAGACAGATTATTAGAAAAGGTGATGAGAACATTCCAAAGAGGAAAAAAAGGGATAACCAAAGTAGGGATGTATATACCTCAACCATCCCCTGAGACTTTAGCATAAGGCCAAGACATCGCATTTGATGGTCAATCATCAGGAAAGGATTTCATTAAACATTGTAGTCTTTAAGAATGTAGGGAGTAAGCACTTTTTAAAAGGATTTCTGTAAAAGGTTTAAAATAAAAATACTGCTATTTTTAAAGACAGCACAATTAATTAGGTGAAATAAAGCCAGAACAGGGAGCCTGCTTACATTCATCACTGTTTTTAAAGGGACAGTTACTGGGGTTGGACTCTCCGACCCAAGGACTACCCCCACTTCCCAACTCCTTCAGTGGAATCTGCAAAAGTAAGCAGCCCTGGCCAGCCCTCAGGAATTATTGCAGCGCCCCCAATTGCTGAAGGCTTATAAGAATCTCTGCTCCGTTACTGCTTGTAAGTCTTCGTGCTGCTGTACACATTAAGGTAATGGGTGTCCAAGCGATTTGACTGAGGGACCGACCAAGAAACTAACCCCCACGTTTTCAACTGAAGTAAATATCTAAGTATTTTTGGTTGCTGTAGAGATCCCGGGCTCTAAGTGTTTAGGATGGAAAACATCCAACCCACTTGATGCCGCTTCCTATTCCTTGGCGGGGGGGAGTGTCTTTAAAAGCACCTGCCAGCGTTAAGTTCTTGCGCTTTCTGAAAGAGGCTGACCCGGCGAGTCTCAGGGGAGCCTTTTACAATTTGGACTGAGAATTGCGTGAGTGGCCCTAGGAACGTCAATTAACTCCACATTTCCCTAGTGTCGTTCGCAGGCTGGCCGCGCCAGATGCTATGTCGAACCCAGCACAGCCAGGCCTCAGGACAGTCTGCATCCCTGGGGAGAACGGTGGTAGCCCCGGGAGCGGTGAGCGGGCGCTCGGACACCAAGCGCCAGTGGCTCAGCGGACTACTCGCGCTCCGGGGAAAGACCCGCGGGGTAGCGGGCGCGGGCGCGGGGCCGGGACGCGGGGTCCGGGCCGGCCGGGGGCGCCGTCGGCGAGGCTCGCGCAGCCGCACTGGGCGCGCCGACTCCGGGCTCCTCCTCCTGGCTCCGTAGTAAGCATGGCGGCGGCGGCGTTCGTGGTCCCTCGGGTGAAACAGAAAGCGGGAGCTACGCGGAGAGGGAGCGAAGAGCGAGGCTGAGGCGGCGCCGTCACTGCCGGAAAACCACCCCAACAGTCAGTGCGCCGGCGGCCGCAGCGGCCCCGAGAGCTAGCTCTGCCGCTGAGGTAGAGCGAGAACGATCAGGAACCCGAAGAAGAGGCGCCAGGGTAGCCGCCTTCCTCCGCCTCAGAGCGGCGTGACTCGGAGGTGAGAGCGCGGGCGCTCCCTTCGAGAAAGGCTGGGGAGACCGAGCCGTCCCACTCCCGTCCCGCCCCAGAGCAGACGCCACGGAAACCGTTAGGCTGAGGAGTCGGGGCGCTGAGCGGGGCTCGGGCCCGTCGAGGGGCCCGGCCCATCCCATCCTCTGGGCGTGCTATGGGCAGAGGGTAGTAGCGGGTGTGTGTGTCGGGGGGTGAGGGGGCAGGACCCGTCAACTCATCGGGCACCTGCCAGCCCCGAGTCTTGCCTGGAGGCGCTTGCGGGGGCGAGACTGCGGCCCCGCCACTAGCCAGAGGGAGGCGGCGCGGGGGCGCGGGCGGCCTTCCCTCCGCCCCCCGGCCGGCGGTGAGCAGCGCCGCTCCCGGAGGCTCGGGGGTCGAGTGCGGAGCCCAGGGGACAAGATCGCCGAGTGGCCTCCTCGCCTTGGGCTTCGGCCACAGGGCAGGCGCCGAACTTGAACGCTTTTCTGAAGAGAGTTTCCCCCGTTCATCTTGGGGTTAAAACCTCGAAAACCCGCCCTTGTGTGTTTGATCCTGTTTGGCTGGTGCCAGTACCTGGCGGTTCCTCTACCCGGCTGAGTTAACCACCTGTTCGGTCAGGAGGTTGACTGGAGGCTGCAGTCCTCGCCCTGTTTAACAACCTGGATCTTTGAACTTTTGACACGGCTGTGGAAGGACGCCATGCGTTAGGTAAAGGAAAATGAACAAATAATTTTGTCATACTATATGGAGAACGGTGGCTCTTTTAATTAATGTCGTTAATCGTTCTTTTATTAAACTATTAGCGTTAAAAGCCTTGAGATGTTTTGGGAGTTGAGGGGGGGGTGTGTAATGGTTGCTGGGGTGTTAGGAATCGGGAATTAGAGATTTTCTTTTGTGAAATTTTATTTAAGTTTCTTTGGACACCTTTGTGTCTGAGCATCTTCTAACTAAGAATAATAAGCTGACAAGATTTTATTTTTTGCAGTATAATCCTCATATCTGTGTTCGGTATGGGCTTTAAAACCGAGCAACGTAATTATTTGTTTCTTACTGTGGTCAGTGTTTATAGTCTTTGGTCTTGAAACCAAAGTTGGTGTGTTTTTCTGTATTATAAGACTGAAATAACTAAGGTTGAGCTGTTACTATAATATTTTACCACCTTGCTATTACCAGCACCAGTGCTAAACATATGCTACTCAGGAGTTGGAGCCATATGTTAGGCAGCAACTAATTGAGTTTTGGGGCTATGATCTTGTATTTGAATAATATTTAGTTTTTGTGTATTCACTAAATCTGTAATTTTTGCCATCATATAAGTTTTGTTTAGACTACTTAAAAATATTCAGGGAAATCAGTCCCCCTCTCCCTTTTTGGCATTTTCTTCATTGAATTGATTTTTCTAAAGTAATGAGATAAAGTACCTATTGAGACAGATGGTGCTCTTAACAGAAAACAATGATAAAATGGATTTTTAACACATCTTTTATAACATAGAACCTAAAATTTGCTTTTGGCTTTTTGGCCCACTCATAATTCTTGCCATTGCTAATAACTCCAGTTAATAGGAAGAAAGGATGATTTAGCAGGAAAAAAAAATCTCATTAAAATTTTTATAAATAATGTTATATTAAAAAAATTTAGCTCTGTCATGTTACTTTTCTTGTTTTCTTTTTTCTTTTCCTTCATAGATCATCTGTTTTCTTATGTAGGTTGATGGAAAATTTTTTTATCCCGGGCTGGTTGCCTTCAGCCACCTGTATGCTTCTGAATTAACTCCCTCTTTTTCCTTTTTGTTCCTCCTTTCGAATCCTCAAAATCATTGAATGTTTAGGGAAAAGAAACTTCTGATTAACACTAGTCTCAGTCAAACATAATTAAAAGGGCAGTTTGCTTCTCCCAAATTAATGATCTGCATTTGAAAAAACTGTGCTAGGATTATCATATGGTATCATCTGTGTCATCACTTCCCTTCGTCATGTGAGTAATTGAGAGCTGATTCATTTTACCAAGCATTTAACAATTACTTTTTAGTTGTAAAATATTATAACATAATATTAAGCATACTTGATTACTAATTAAGAAAAACTGTCTCCCTCTTTGACCAACCACGCATAGGTAAGGACTGAGAGACTATTAAACCCAGTACAAAAAGAAGAGATAGAGGCTTAATATTCTCATTGTCTTTTGTAGCTTTACTTAGGTAAAAAGCACTTAATTTATAATATGCAGTATTTTTAGTTTAAACTCATAGGTCGTATTTATGCTTGTTTTAAAACATTTGTGGGTTTTTTTTATGTTCATACAATGCAAGGCTTGTGGACCTTATATTTTGCTTATATTTTTATAGTAAGTTTGATGAAGTAATATAAAAATTGTTTTAATATCCTTGGTGTACTTTTCTGTGAAAATGAGTTTAGGTGGTATCTTTGAGATGGATGTAGGGATATGCACATGATTTCCAACTTTATTCACCAGGTAATCAAAAGATAAATGATTGGGGTTTTTTCTAGCAATCTTTAGCATACTTCAAATAAATTTAGAATATTGAAAATCCTGAAGATTTAGAATACAGTGCATGTCTATCCCATTGAGTCCTATAGTACTGCAGTTATCACATTGTAAAGAAAAAAAAGAAAAAATGGCCCTTATAGATATCAATGTCAAGAGCTGCTTGTTAAAAGGACATTAATGGCCAATAGTGTTCAAAGACAATTTTTGGTTTTTTTTGTTTTTTTTTTTAATATTTATTTGTATTCTTGAGAGACATAGAGACAGAGCATGAGCAGGGCAGAGAGAGAGGGAGACACAGACTCTGAAGCAGGCTCCAGGCTCTGAGCCATCAGCACAGAGCCCGATGCGGGGCTCAAACCCACAGACCATGAGATCATGACCTGAGCCGAAGTCGGCTGCTCAACCGACTGAGCCACCCAGGCGCCCCTGTTTTTTAACATGTATTGTAAGCTTTTATAATTTTTTAATATATATATTTTTAAGTTTATTTAGTAATTTTGAGAAAGAATATGGGTGAGGGGTGGCGGGGAGAGAGAGAGAAAGAGAGAGAGAGAGAAAAATCCCAAGTAGCCTCTATGCTGTCAGTGCAGAGTCTGACATGGGGCTTGATCCCAGGAACTGCAAGATCATGACCTGAGCTGGAATCAAGAGTCAGGTGTTTAAACCAAATGAGTCACCTAGGCATCCCTAATCTTTTAAATATTTTGATCTCCTTTTATTTCTGAGTATTCGGTAGTCTCTTTATCTCTTGATCCTTATCTCTCTATCCTTCTACTATTACAGTTTTGTTTGTCTTCACATACACTTTCTAAGTTTGCAGTGTAGCTTATGGTCTTCCACCCAGTTATTTTTTTCTCCAAGATAGAGAGGTACACCTGGGAGATGACATGTGCTAAGAGGATGGTGAGCTATTTTTAAAGCAGGGATACTAAAGCAGTGTGATACCTTTCCTTCCTTCAAGTTGTCTAGAAAATAGTTGTGGGTACGAGATTAACACACAGGAAATCATTAGCAAAAATATAAGATGTTATTATTAAGTTGTGTGGCAAGAAAGTAAGGCCACTGAGGACTAGAATGATCATGGAAGACATTTGGAAGAAGTCAGACTTGAAGCTTGGGAAGGACTTAGCAAAAGGATTGACATGCAGAGCTGGAAGTGGTAGCAAGGAGACCAGTCCGAGAGCATCTAAGGATAAGTATCAAGAGGAAGAAAGAAAAGGTTGTGTACAGATTTTGGCTAAGCCCCAGGGCATGGTCAAAAGGCAGGACTGGACAAGATAGTTTGGCTGTATCATTATGAGCTCATCACTGAAAGAACTATATGTCTGCTTTGATGTATTAATAGCTTAAGTTTTATGTGTAAGGGATAGCTCATATATGTCTTATATGTGTTTGTTTATTACAGCCCAGAACAGGACTCGGCAAACTTTTACTATAGAATGCCAGATAGTAAGTATTTTAGGCTTTGCTGTTTACTTATAGTCTCTATCGAGTATTTTTTATTTTTTTAATAATTTTTTTATAAATACAAGAATCATTCTTAACTCCAGGGACAAATAAAAATAAGCTGGCCGTGGGCTGAATTTGGCTAGTGGACCTAATTTGCTAACTCTTGGCTAATAATTGGGCCAATTGTCCTTATAGCATGTAATGTGAGGTGTCTTACATTGTTTGTCTCCATGATTGGTGTGTTTCATTATGACTATTATTTATATTTGTTCCCTATGTTATAGAAAAAATAAAGAAAATATGCAGAAATAAATATTACTGTAATTGTTATTTTGTGGTCAGACTTCTAGCAACAGCCTAGATTAGGTGTTAGAACTGGGAAGTGAAAGAATCTTTGAGCCAGACCTTAGAGCAGTGAAAATAGCTACATCATGGCTTGATTTAAAATTTGTGTAAAGGTTGGGGTGCCTGGGTTCCTCAGTCGATTAAACATCTGACTCTTGATTTTGGCTCAGGTCATGATCACACAATTCATGGGATCAAGGCCTGTGTCAGGCTCTGTGCTGGCTGCGTGGAGGCTGTTTGGGTTTCTCTCTCTCAGGCCTTTCCCCTGCTCTCTCCCTGTCTCTCTCTGTCAAAATTAATAAATAAACATTAAAAAAATTATGTAAAGGTTAAGTATATCAACTGCCTATTTTGGTTTTACATATCTTAAATTACAAATGGCACTTTATAAACTTTGGCTAGTGTACTTGTGGCTTGTAAGTGATAATAGGGAACTGGTGGTAGGAAACCTTGTTTTTAAAAGAGTCTAGGACAAGTTAGTGAAGAGATAAAAAGACACCTCTCATAACTCCAGGAAGAGTCACTGTTACTTGAATAGTCTAATAATTGATGTTTACATTGATGAGCTTGAGTCATCAAGAAAAGGTTGTATCATGTGCAGATTAAGGCAAAGAAGAAAGACCTAAAAATCTCTCTAAAATATTTCCATTAAGATTACTTAAAGGTAAGTTATGGTGATTTAGAGGACAAATATCAGTTACTTTGAAAATCCATTCACATGAACAGGCTCTTTGAAGTTTCTAAATTTACAGATGTGTATTTCTAAGGCAGTTGTTTCCTTCAGCACATTGTGTTTCATATACCATTACGAGGTGAATAGTGGTGTCCCAGGTTATGGTTGCTTGAATCGATTGGCTAGGGTTACTCTGTCATCAAGAGTAATGACATCATTTTGTGTCATCAGGAGAGCAAGAATATAGCATAAAGCATTTTTTGATTTGTGGGTATTAGTAAGTATGTTCTGTATATGAAAGATAGGATTAGGTGCTAGAAAGAGTAAATATGTATATAATGGAGAGCTGCCTGGAGAAAATCAGGGTTTCTTTTTTTTCCCTGTAAACATTAAAACCAACTAAACAAAACTTTAGAACTTAAATTGACTTTTGTAATTTATTTATACTAGCATTTTCCATACTTTATATATACTATCTTACATTTTAAGGCAGTACAAACCTTTTGAACTAAGTTTCAGCCTCCATGAATTGCTACCTAGTAAAAATTGAACTTCTTAAATTTTGCTTTCAAGAGAAATTAACTGTTCACTCTCCCACCTCACTTTTGCCATTGCTTGAAACAGCTTGATCAATCCAGCTGTTTTGTTTTTTAGGAGATTAAGTACCATGCATCTTAGTTCCAACTTCATCCTTATGCACCATGTGCTGTCAGATTAGTTTTTTTCAATCTTAAATTCCTAATCCTTAAAATTGAGAATCTTATCTATCTTCTTTTCCCCACAGAAATATTATGAGCACTGAAAAAGATGTTGGAAGCCATGAATACAAAGTACCAAATAAGTGCTTACATTAATACTACTATATTGGAATAAACATTTAGTTTCCTCAAAAATTTTAACTGCTTTCATAGCAAAGAGAACGCATATAAAAGGTTTCTTTCTATCCTTATTAATCTGCAGTGCAGTCCATATCCAGTGCCTCTGTTCCTTTTTACTAGAGAATACTGATATAGAATATATATAGCAACTTCAGCTATTCTTTTCCAGAGTGGGACAAAAATGTGCAAAAGTGAATTCCTTATGGGTTTTTTTTTTTTCAAGTAGAAGACTATTCCTGTATCTATAGTAATAAGATCCATTTGTTAAACTCTTATTGGAGTTTAGGCCCTGTACTTGGTTATTTTTTAAACCCTATACAGACATGCCAGATACGTGTTAGTACTTTTATTTTACAGATGAAACTGTTACTTCTGGTTGACTTTCATATCTCTCTTCCTCCCTCACTTCTTGAGATCTCTTATGTGGTAGTTGTTAGAAATAAAAAGTTTGACAGGTATCTTTTTTTCTTTTCAAATGTTTGTTTAAATTCTATGTAATTGCTTCTCGGCTCTTTTGGCTAAGATCAAGTGTAAATTCTGTTTAGTTAACATACAATGCAGTATTGGTTTTAGGAGTAGAATTCAGTGATTCATCACTTACAGATGTGTACTTTGAAATAAACCTTGTTATAAAAGTTATCCAAGTTTGGGGCGCATGGGTGGCTCAAGTTGGTTGAGTGTCCAACTTCGGCTCAGGTCATGATCTCATGGTTTGTGAGTTTGAGCCCCAGGTCTGGCTCTGTGTGGACAGTTCAGAGCCTGGAGGCTACTTCAGATTCTGTGTCTCCTTTTCTCTCTGCCCCTCCACTGCTTATGCACATGCTCTCTCTCTTTGTCAAAAATAAATGTTTAAAAAAAAAGTTATACAAGTTTGATACGTTAGATTGTGTTATCAGCCTCTTATCACAAATATCTGATAGGTATTGTTTTTTATTTTCCTTCTTCAGAATCCACATTTAAATATATATTTGAATGGAATAGTTTAGAAAATTTAATGATTTCTTTACTATCCACTTCCCCGTGAGAGAAAAAAAAAAATCTACTTTGGGGGTTCTAAACAGGTGTTTAAGTACATCTTAAAGTACAGTTAAGACTTTAAAAAAGAAGTAATTATATACTTTCTTTTGCAGAAATAGATGTTCTGTATAGCAACTACTCTTGAGACCTAGCTTGAAGGAATAGTCATTTCTTTTACTTCAAAATCAACTTTTCTTAAGATTTTCTTAAATTTAAAAGAAAATTTTTTTTCTTTATTTACTTTTGAGGGGGAGAGACAGTATGAGCAGGGGAGGAACAGAGAGAGAGGGAGACACAGAATCCAAAGCAGGCTCCAGGCTCTGAGCTGTCAGCATGGAGCCTGACATGGGCTTCGAGTTCATGACCTGAGCTTAAGTAGGATGCTTAACCAACTGAGCCACCCAGGAGCCCCAGATTTCCTAAAATTTTTAAAATGAAAACGTTTAAACATGTGATTTGATTATGTTTGCATTTTCTAGATTTTTGTATTTGCTTAAGACAGGCATTTTTAATGTGTTTTTGTTTTTGTTTTTTGAGAGAGAGAGAGAGAGAGAGAGAGAGAGACGGAGCACAAGCAGGGGAGGGGCATAGAGAGAGGAAGACACAGAATCTGAAACTGACTCCAGGCTCTGAGCTGTCAGCATGGAGCCCGACGTGGGGCTCGAACTCACAAACTGTGAGATCATGACCTGAGCCAAAGTCAGACGCTTAACCAACTGAGCCACTTAGGTGCCCAAGACAGGCATTTTTAATTTACCATTTTGTTCTTAGGACTTGATTTTTTTCCACATAGTATTTTCATTTGTAATATACACTTGTTTTTCTACATTTTAGTCAATAGCTTATGAACTATGTTTTTCTGTAAGTGTTAGACCAGCTATTGCTGATACTTCAGATCATTAGGTACATCACTGTTCCTCAAATGCCACTGTATGTTAGCTATTGTATTTTTTTAGCCTATTACTTTAACCTTGCTAAAGTTGGCCTAATGTGTGTGGTTGGGTAGCCTTTGGAGAAAATAGGGGCAGTTGTCCCTCTAATCCCTCTTTAGGCTGCTTCCAGGCTAATATTTCAAAAACATGAGTTTATTCAAATCATTGCTCACTTTTAGAAATTAAAATCATGCCACAATTTATTCTGTTGACATCTTGTGAATATATCTTTTCCCAACTTTGTAGTAGAAAGAGCCTATGTTTTAAATTAGGCAGATAGAAGGTTATTGGTTGGCTTCTTCCCTTATTGGCTGTATATAAACATAAACATGTTACCTTACCTCTATTGACCTTAGTTTTTTCACTTTAGAGAGGGGTAATCTGTCTTTTAGAACTGGCTGTTAAAACAGTTAAAAGAGAGAGCCCATTTAACATGGCATTCTGTTTGCCATAGGATATATATATCTAGAACTTTGACAGACATGTCTAATCATTGTCACCTAGATAACCTATTCTTATTTTTACTATTTATTCATCTATCATTTGCTAATTCTTTAAATGTCCTAGAAATTTATAATATGGATGTCACAAAGATAAATGTCATACTCCCATTCCTCTGCTAATTCACAGACTAGGATGAGAGACAAAGACATATAAACAAATGCACATTTAAAAATAAGAGTAAATAAAATGCCTCTTTTCTTGCCTTTTTTCACTTGTGTGAATCCTTCCTGTCATTTAGTACTGAACTGCCATGTTTCCATATTACCCTCCTTAACATGATTTTGTACATATCATACTGTAGCATATATATTTCTTGTCTGTCTGAACTATTAGACTGTGAACTTCTTGGGTTTGAACAGTACTGCTGGAGTTGGCAATTTTTTTTCTATAAAGGAGCAGATGGTAAATATTTTAAGATGTGTGGCTGTATGGACTATTACAACTATTTAACTGTTTTGGGAGCATAAAAACAGCCATAGATAAGCTTCAAACGTTGGGTATGACTATGTTCCAATAAAACTTTACAAAAACAGGCATGGGGCCAGATTTGGCCTACAGGCCTTAGTTTGCTGACCCCTGCAATGCTGCATAGCCTATGTCTGACAAATATAAGACATTCAGTAGATAATCAATTCATATGGATTAAATACTCTGTGTTCTGGGTGCTGTTCCAAACAGCATTACATGTATCAGTTTACTTGATCCTTAAAACAACCCTCTGAGGCAGATACTATTGTCACTCTTTTAAAAATGAGGAAACTGAAGCAGAGTGATAGCATGCCTAAGATTTTACTAGTTAGTGAAAGATTTGGGATTTTAATCCAGGCATCTGACTCCAGAGCTTAGGCTTTTAATCATTAAATCCTATCAATTCTGATATGTTGAATCCTAGGGGTATAATATTGATTCAGTATTAGAAAACATATTGATGTAATTCACTAAATTAAGTACAGGGTAAAACTATATGATTATCTCTTTGGTACTAAAAATATCATTTTCTAAAATTCAGTTGTCCCTGGTAACTGTTAATAAGAAATAACCTAATAAAGAGTCTCTATCAGAAGCCTGTTAAATGGCAGTGAAACATTAGAAACACTTCCTTAAGAAGATAGGAACATAACATTTGCCCTAAAGTCTCAGCCAATGCAGTAAGAAACAAGAAAAATAATTAACATCTAAATAAAGGGTGTGTTGGGAGGTGTGAGGTGAGATATATCACTGTTAGTATTTGCAGTTGATGTGATTGCCTACTTCAAAAATACAGGATCGTCAACACAAAGTGATTTGAGTCACAAAGAGATTTTTAGTAAACCAACTGGCTATAACTTAGATTCGTTAGCTTTTTTTTTTTTTTAAGATTATTTTGAGAGAGAGGGAGCGTGAGCAAGGGAGGGCAGAAAGAAAGGGAGAGAGAGAGAGAGAATCCCAAGCAAGCTCTGTGCTGTGAGGGCAGAGCCCCACACAGGGCTAGATCCCATGAACCATGAGACCATTACCTGATCCAAAATTAAGAGTCAGATACTCAACCAACTGAGCCACCTAGGTGCCCCAATTCGTTAGCTTTCTTATACACCAGCAGTAGCCAACTATGAAAAACATAAAAAAGTAGAAGCCAAAATTATAAAATACTTAAGAACCTTTTAGAATATGCAGCAGCTATATAAAGAAAACTACAAGAAGATCTTAATTGATGGAGCTCATACTATATTCCTGAATGTAATAACTTAATACTGTAAAAATGGCGGTTCTCACCAAAGGAATCAATAGTTAGTGTAATCCTAATTAGATGATAGTTGTATTTTAAAATGGAAGTTGACAAACTGATGTTTCAAGTTTTGAGAAGGTGAAATACTTAAGAATGGCCAAGTAAATTTCAAAAAGAAGCATAACAAAGGGGAACATAACCTATCAAAGATGAAAACAGAGTATAAAATCACAATTTAAAAAAATAAGAGTTTGGAAGTAGCAGTGAGCATGTCGATGATAGGAACAGAATTTGGAATTCAGGAACATCTCCATGGGTGTGTAAGAATTTATTGTGTGATAAATGAGTAATGGAAAAGCTGTTCTATAAATGGTGTGGGATGATTGGCTATCCATTTGAGGTAAAGATAATTAGGATCCACTTTGTGCCACTATGAAAACTAAAATCTAGATGGGCTAAATAAATAAAATGGTGAAAGTTTTAGAAGTGAATTTGTAAAAACATTTTGGAGTAGAGAAGACCTTGTCAAGTGAGACATCAAACTTAGAAGCCATTAAAAAAAGCAAGCAACTGAATTGTCAAAATAATTGATGTATAATAGACAAACTTAATATTCAAAGTATAGAAAGTGTGCTCTCAAATCAGTATGAACAAAAACCAATCTGGTAGGAAATAAAAAAGAATATAAGTTGGAAATTCATAGACGTAGAAACATAGATAGCTTATAAAGTTTGGAAGAGTTATTCAACCACTGAGAAATTTAAAACATAAGAGAGAGAGGATTTTTTAAAAACACTTCAGTAATATTAAGATAATATTTGTCCAGTTTTTGCTAATTTTATTACAAAGTAATATTGGAAAGTAGACATTTATAAACTGTTGAACAAAGTGTAAATAGCTTCATCTTCTTTAGAAGAGTTTAGCAATATCCATTTTAAAAGTGCATACTTCTGAATAGAAGTTTTATTTCTGCATATCTAGAATAAAGAGATACTACCACAGGTTCATATAGGATTTACATGATTATTTCTTGTGGAGGGGGAAGCATATGGAGAAAAATGGAAGCAATTTTCATTATTCAGTGTTAGAATAGTTAAGTAATGGTATGTTCTTGCAGTAGAATATTAGGCAGCCATGAAAAAGAGTAAAATAGTTACAAATGTACTTCTTTAAGAAAATAATAAGATATTTCATATGAAAAAGAAAGACACTGACCAGTACATGTTATTTCATTTATGTAACAAATAAAAAACTTTATATATATGTAGGTAAGTGCAGAGAACACGTTTGAAAGGGTGCCTTCCACAGTGGGTAGCTGCAAAATTGGGAGTTGGATTTGGGGACAGGAGGAAGAATTAAAAATGATGACTATGTATATGTTTTTAAGTATAAAATGTACAAATTTTGTGATATAACGAAAATAACAACATAAGAGGGTTTGGATTTGGCAGTTATGATTAGTCCTTATTACAGCTGTACCTTCTTGTTGGACAGCCCTGTATGTCTCTTTATTCTCTACGTGACTTTTAATAATACCTCCCTTCACTCACAACCTTCCCAGTTGGTGTCTAAAGTCATTGGTGCTTTTAAAAACAGCACTTTCAGGATAATATTGGGTTACAATAGGTTAAAGAAGTGAGAATTGTGGACAAGTGATTCTCACTTTTTATAAGCATACCTGCCAAACAAGGCAATATAGTGTACTTTATTTTCTGAATTTCTATTATAAAAGCAGTTTTTTTTTCAAATATAAAATTTAATATTGAATATAGTTTTCAAGTCTCATTTGTCTGGATATTTTTATTCCTCCCCCCATTTTAATGTTAGAACCTAATATTTTAAGAAAGTTAGTGGTAAATTCTAGGATTAATGTCATTAGCTTGAGCTAAAGGTAGACTAAGGAGAAGGAAAATCTTTAAATAATATGAGGAAGGATGAGCATGTTTAGAGGCAATAATATTTAACTCAAGCATAATAGTAGATTTATAAACAAAGACTCTGGTTACCTCAGAAAGGGCAATGTTAAGGAGTGCCTGGTGGCTCAGTTGGTTAAGCATCGGCTCAGGTCATGATCTCACAGTTCATGAGATTGAACCCTATGTTGGGCTCTGTGCTTATGGCATAGAGCCTGCTTGGCATTCTCTCTCTTCCTTTTTCTCTGCCCCTTCTCCCCCCCGCTACAAATAAATAAACACTTTAAAAAAGAAAAAAAGAAAGAACAATGTTAAAATACTGGATTCTACAGACAAATTTTTCTTAGGAGAAGTGCAAAAATGTTTCTTGATTTTCTTATGGTGTCTTATGACAAAATTCTGTTTAGAAGGAAATATGTTAAATATGGTGAAGTTATAGTAATACAGTAACTTTTATAAGGGAATGCAAACCCTTCTGTTGTGAACCTAGATGCAAGGTGTTAATTTTGGTCAGAAAATATTCAGAAACTACTGGTTTAGTCTTCAAAGCATTCTGATAGATGTAACCAAGAATTCGAAATTCTAAAAAAGCAAAGTGAATATCATTTATAAGTGAGTATATTTTAAAAGGGTAATAAAATATTTGTAGATGAAAACAGAATTGTGGCAGATGTAATTACTTTGGGCTCTAAAGGTAACCCAGGTGCTCTGAGAGCATGAACAGCTAAAACTGTCAAATGGGAATTAAGAAGATGGCACTTTTAAAAGTCTTATTTATGTGTATACTGCCTGTCCTTTAATGGATAGGGTTAGTTTCTTGGAAGCAACTCCTGCTCTCAGTTCCCATAGTTTCCTGACTGGATGTATGTTTTTGATGTCTTTTTCATAAAAGTGTCTTTGAAGTCTATTTTAACCAGATTTTCATGTTAGTATTAAGGTGTGATTTTGTAATGGAGGGACAGGGGCTGTATCTCCTGACTGCTTTATTAAATTAAGTTGTGTTTAGTTTATCTGGCAATGGAGTGTAAGGGCAGTGACTTTCAACCTCTGCCTCTTTTTTTAAACCTCTATTCACTATGTGGGATAAAAGACTGAGGCCCACCCATTGTACAACTTCTACCTTTACAGTAGACAAGGAATTAGAGAGTAAGATAACTTATGGTAAATTTGTTGCTAACAATCTGTATAAATTGTCACTTACCTTATAAGAAAATGAAATATATATTTTATATGAAAAATATGTTTTTGGTTTGTTAGGTTAAGCCATGTAAAATTGTTATTTTAATATTTTTTTACATTAAAAATGGCAATTTTTTCATGTGGTTACCCTAAAAAATGATAATTTTATATGATTCAGCGTATTACAGAATTATGCCCTATAAGCACTGCCCTATGTATAAAAATATGTTATTGCAGTTAGCATGAAAATATGTTGTAATTTACTTAAATAACATAAATTCATAAATAGCAAATTACTGATGAAATGCTACCATATGTGCCAAATTGGAAGGTCTATAAATATACCTACTTAAGCAACAAGGCCAAAAATATCATTAATGTATATATGCATCATTGTAACTATTGGGTTAATCAGCCTTCTCCAAAAACTAAGTTGAATATGGGAATGCTAAAGCTAAACATGTAGTAATGTATAAATAAAAGTTATTGAACTTGAAAATCATCACCAGTTGAAAACACCACAAAAACCAGTACACTGGTTTGAAGTGAGCACTGATGATTATCTGATAAACAGATAATGAAGTATTCTTCCTGCAAATTGTGGGAATCCTGCGTTGCATGGCAGCTGAATGTCTTAATAGCACCCTGAATTAGAGGCCCAACTAATCTTTTGAAATGTACTAATTTTACTTTATAAATAACACATTTTATTAGCAAATACGAGCTCACTCTGCAGGCTGCTAGTAAGTAACACTTAGTCTTATACAGAAATAAAAGCTAAAGAATTGTGTGTCATTTGCCCAAAATATCTGTAAAAAGAATATTGATTTTTTTTTTTTTTTTAGTTCAGGACATATCAAGAACACATTGCCATTGGTGAAGCCTGGACCCTACTTTTAAAAAATTGTGCTTTTAAAGCATAGTCATTTGGCTTTTACCTGCGATAAATTCATTCAGCTTTCTACTGTCTATTGGGTATATTAAAAATTAAGAATAGGGAATTTTGTTCCCTGTTGAGAACAAGTGAAAGGGAATGAATTTACTCTTCTGCCTGAAACAACTTAACAACAACAACAAAAAAACACCCAAAAAAACACCTAGAAAAAAAAATGAAACAACAGCACTCAAGATGTGTGATATCAGGCCATGAAAGAAGGAAAACAAGGCAAGCACTATCATCAATGCCCTTATTACTACCTAGAGAAAGTTTCTGGGGCATGGCACAGGGCATTCTGAATTGATGGAACTCGCAGTCCAAGGAGACTAGATTATGCAGGGCAGAGTACCAGAAAGGAAAGAGCTACATAGAATAAGGACTTCAAAGATCTGGAGAGGATCCCCCTTGAGCACTTAGCAGAATACTGGTAAATGTATATGTGTAAGGAGCTACTCCAGGGTAGAGAAAGAGCCACTTAAAAGGGTTCTATAGAATAGCATCTAGGCTCATACAGGGCCAGAAATAGTACTTCTTTCCATCAGCCAGAGTAAAAAGCCTGGTATTCACAGGGTATTTGGTAGAGTTCTCTGGAGGATCTTGTTAGTTCAGTAGTGGGAAAAATTAATGAATGCTCTGTTCCCATCCAGCACAAGAAAACAGTTCCGTTATTGCCTAAAGCACTACCCAGGTCACTTAACCACATCTCAGAACAAAGCTCAAGGGTATTTATAGAAATGCAAAAATATCCAGTAGCCAGCAAGGTAAACTTTACAATGTCTGGCATTCAATCAAAACTACTAAGGCTGTGGAAGCACGTAATACAGGAGAAAAATTATTGACTTAAAACTGACTCCAGGGTGACCGCATGGCTCAGTTGGTTAAGTGTCCAACTTAACTGTAAACCAAGAAACACAACATAAGGAAAATGAACAAAATAGTATCAAGGAACATAATAATCAAATCACTTAAGTGGCAAATAAAAAAAAAAAATCTTAAAAACAGCCAGAGAAAAACAGAAGATAAGTGTAATAGTAGATTACTCATCAGAAGCAATTTAAGGTAGAAGATAGTGGAGCAGTATTTTAAAACATTAAAAGAAAAAACTGTCATCTAGCACTCTTTACCAAGCAAAAATATCTTTCAAAAACAGGCAAAAATACTTTTTAAACATAGAAAAGCTGAAAATTCATTATTAATTAATATTAATATTTAATTAATTAATTAAAATTAAACCATAAAGTTACCTGGACCTACAGAAAGGAATGAAGAGCCCTGGAAATGGTAATTAATGGGTAAATATATATGATTTTTAAAAATTTAGATATCTTTAAAAGACTATTGACTTTAATGTAAAAGTGATAATGATTGTAGGGTGTATAACATGAGGAAATATATAACAGCAATAGCACAAAGCTCAGAAAGGGAGATACTGCAGGTATATTAAGAAGGTTCTGATACTTATACCTGAATTAGTATAATGTTACTTGAAGTTAATCTATGGTTAAAGATGCATATTATAAACCCTGGAGCAACCACTAAAGTAAAAAAGAATAAAAGACTGTAAGCCAACAAAGAAGATAGATGATTTAATAAGAAATAATTGAAATAATGCAGATAAAAAAGAAAAAGGAAATAAAGAACACATGTGCATTTAAACCCAACCATATCAATAATTATATGTGAATGGCCTAAATACTATAATTAAAAGGCAGAGATTGTTGGATTAGATTTTTTTTAAAATCTAGACCCAAATATATGTAGTATCTTTAGGAAACCTACTTTAAATATAAAGATACACAGAAGTTAGAAGAATGCAAAAGATATACCATGTTAACACTATCCAAAAGAAAGCTGGAGTTACTATATTAGAACAGAAGTTATATTTCATTTCAGAGCAGAGATTATTATTACATACAGGGATAAAGAGGGCCATTTCATAATAATAAAGAAGTTAAATCATCAAGAGGACCTAGTCCTAAATTTTTATACATCTTACAAAAGAGCTTTAAATTATATGTTGGAAATGCAAAGAAAAATATATAAATGTGAAGTTTTAGTGGAGATTCCAGTGCCCCTCAATAATGGATAGAACAAATAGAATATAAAAATTATAAAATTTAATGAAGAAAATATAGAAAATCTTTGTAACCTTGGACTAGGTAATAATCTCTTGTGTACAAAACCAAAAGCACCATCCATAAATCAAAAAATTAAGTAGGACTTCATAGTTAAAACTTATGCTCTTTGAAAGACATTGACTGGTGGGAGAATGCAAAGATAAGCCAGAGACTGGGAGAAAATCTCTAAATCACTTACTTGACAAAGGGCTGGTATGCAAGATATATAAAACACTATTAAAACCAAATAATAAACCCAGTAACAAAATGGACAAATGTATTGAGTAGCTACTTAACCAAAAAGCTATACAGATGGCAAATAAACACTTGTTGAACATCCTTATTCATTATGGAAATTCAAAGGCAGAATTAAAAATAGGAAAATTTAGAGGGTGATGGGCAAGTTCATTATCTTGATTCTAGTAATGGTTTCATGGGTGAAATATTCATGTGTAAATATTTATCAAATTATATACTTTAAACATGTCATTTGATAAATGTCAATTATATCCTTAATCTATTTTTATTTTTATTTATTTTTATTTTTTTTAATGTTTATTTATTTTTGAGACAGAGAGAGACAGAGCATGAGTGGGGGAGGGGCAGAGAGAGAGGGAGACACAGAATCCGAAGCAGGCTCCAGGCTCTGAGCTGTCAGCACAGAGCCCGACGCGGGGCTCGAACTCACAGACCGCAAGATCAAGACCTGAGCCGAAGTCAGACGCTCAACCGACTGAGCCACCCAGGTGCCCCCCTTAATCTATTTTTAAAATCTACTTGGTACATTATATGTGCTTGATACATGTTTAATACATTTGACCATTACTCTGCCATTTCCCAAGAACATATGACAATTTTTGTTTGTTTTTTTAATCTATAGAAAATAGCAATTTCAATCTGAGAGAAAAATTGAGTTGGCTCATAGTATATTGATTTGGCTAAAATATCCAAAGGAAGTTTCAAAGTTCTCATTAAACTTGCTTACTTTACAAATATTTTTTTCTCCTTAAAGAAATTATTTTAATCTTTTTCTAGTTTAAGAACAGGAGTGGATTCCCATCTGGTATGGGACCTTCAAGAATGAAGTATACCTTAAATGTTGTCAACTTGACATTTTCATTATCAGTATTAATACTTATGATTTGTTACATGCCAGAGGTTGAAAATCAGGGTCTTAGAGGAATGGGATTAGAGCAGCAGTGGGATTTTAGATACTTATGTACTGGTAGTGGTAGAATTTGTTTCAAGAGGTCTCACACAATGGCATTCTTAAAATTTGTGCATTTCATCATATGCAAATTTTGCCTTCATATAAGTAAACACATTGAATAGTAGCTACCGAAACATGCCTGATGTGTTTAGGGGTGAAGTATACTAGTAACTGTAACTTTGAAATACTTTTTTTTTTTAAATTGGGTAGAGGAATGCATGTAATAAAAAAATTTTAGAACCTACATGGCAAGTACATGAAGTTCACTGTTTAATTATTTCAGCTTTCCTGTAGATTTGGAAATTTTTATAATAAAATATAAAATCCTCACATTACTCCCTTTAAAATTTTTGTGCAAGAGAGTGAAAGATGCCCAACTGTGCTTTTAGTCAAAGTAATGGTGGGTGGTAATGTAATTTCACTCTCTTAATGATAATTATAGGTAAATATAGAAGACAGTGTTTTAATATACTGATGCAATATTTATCTTCGAAATTTATCTTAGAAATCTTAGATTTTTCTACTCATATTAAAATTGGACATTAAAATACGATATCATTAATGTTCTTTAAATTATCTTCATTGATTGACCCCCCCTTTTTTTTCAAATTTTGGTGGGAAACATACAGTCCATTGGATCCTGTTATGAGGCTGTTCATTTACTATTGCTACATAACCAGTTTCCTTCAAATACAGTCACTTAAAACAACCATGCTAATATATTTATGGATTCTGTGGGTCAAGAATACAGAAAGGGTACAGCAGAGATAGCTTATTTGTGTCTCATGATGCCAGGGGCCTCAAGATTTGAAAGTTGCAGGTGTTGCCAGTGTACTGATGGCAAGGATGGGGATCACATGAAATAGATCCCTGGAATAGATGACTAGAAACTACCCTCTAGAGCACCTATGTGTGGCTACTTCATATAGCTCTACTTCCTTGCGCTATGGCAGCCTGAGAGTAATTTAACTTTTAACATGGTGGCTCAGGGCTCCAATTATTGTGGGTTTTAGCAAGCAGGTAGAAACCCCGTGTGGAACTCTGTGCTGAGCATGGAGACTGCTTAAGATTCTCTTTCTCTCTGCTCCTCTCCCTCACTCTCTCACAAAAAAAAAAAAAAGAAAGAAAGAAAATTTAAACAGAGAAATTAGAATACCTTTACTGGGGATATACAGAAACTATTAAGAGATTTGGGGCTCAAGAACTGGGGGAAAAAATGTTAACATACAGACTCCTTTTAAAAATGGGAATGTAGGGGCACCTAGGTGGCTCAGTCGGTTAAGCGTGCGACTTCAGCTTAGGTCATGATCTCACCGTTCGTGAGTTCCAGCCTGCTCTGGGCTCCGTGCTGACAGCTTAGAGCCTGGAGCCTGCCTTGGATTCGGTGTCTCTGTCTTTGCCCCTCCCACACTCACGCTCTGTCTCTCTCTGTCTCTCAAAAATCAATAAATGTTGAAAAAAAATTTAAAGATGGGAATGTAGTTACAACCCTTTAGAATTACATACAGTGTTACGATTCTTGAAATAACAGGATGAAAATGTTCATTTATATCTGTGTAATCTAGTTATTGTCATCTGTAAGGACAGACACTAATTACTGATTTTTAAAACATTTTATTATAGAAGTCATAACAATCAAATGAAAAGAATTTACATTACAAGAGCTTGTAAAAGACATGAAAACCATTAGTAGTATCTACATTTAATTGAATCCTGATTCCAATAAATTTCAATAAAAATGAGTTGATTTGAAATTCGAACACTGCATATTTGATGACTTGAGGAATTACTGAGTTTTATGTAATGGTTTTGTGGTTATGTTAAAAAAAAGGGAGTCCCTTGTCTTTCAGAGATATGTACTGAAATATTTGCTGATGAATTATATGATACACTTCAAAATAATACAAAACAGGAAGAAGTGGGTGATGGTATAGATGAAACTAGACTGGCCATAAGTGGAAATGGTTGAACTTGGGTGATGACATGGGAGTTCATTATACTATGTTTAATTTGGTATATGTTTGAAATATTCCATAAATAAAAATATTTAAGAAAGATATATTAGAGGTTAAATTGAACATTTGTAGCACAATCTGAGAATTTAAGCACTACTTATCATATGTTTCTATGGGAAAATATTTTCCAAGTATTCCTGACTTCTTAATGCTTTGTTGGAAGGCAGCCTATTTCTAAGTTGAGGACTGCCTCTTTTTTTTTTAGCATAATATTCTTAGTTGTACCATATCTTATACCAGTGTTCTTTTTGTACTTTTAATGACCTAAGAAATGAAAAAGTGGGCATTGAAGAGAGAGAAAGAAGCCTGAATTAATCATAGGTCTTTTGAATGGTCAAGAATTGTCTTATTTTGAGGATGCCTGGGTGGCCCAGTTGGTTAAGTGTCTGACTTCAGCTGAGGTCACCATCTCCCCATTTGTGAGTTCGAGCACCACATCAGGCTTTGTGCTAGAGCCTGGAGCTGGAGCCTGTTTCAGATTCTGTGTCTCCTCTCTCTCTGCCCCTCCCCTGCTCGTGCTCTGTCTCACTCTGTCTCTGTCTCTCAAAAATAAAAAAACATTAAAACTTTTTTAAAAAATTGTCTTTTTTTTCCTATTTGATTATCAATCATTTACAACCATTGATAGGACTGTCTTTTCCTACTATCCTTTCTCCTTATTACTTTCTATGTGAATATAAATTTCTCTTATAATTAAAAAATACAACTTCCTTTATGTCTTGATAAAAGTTCACATTGAGATGTAGGAATTTAGTTGAACCAAAATTATACATTTAATTAATAACATATTTAAGAGTCATTTTTCTGGAGTATTGTTAACATCAGTGTAATTGAAAGAATTAATCTTGGGAAAAATATAAAATAATCTAATAACATCTTACTGTTTACTAAAGTCTGTAGAATATTTGTTGTAGGTTTCTGATAAGAAATAATTGAATGGGGCACTTGGGTGGCTCAGTTGGATAAGCATCTGACTTCGGCTCAGGTCATGATCTCACAGCTTGTGGTTCAAGCCCCACATCAGGCTCTGTATTGACAGCTCAGTGCCTAGAGCCTGCTTCACATTCTGTGTCTCCGTCTTTCTCTCTGCCCCTCCCTCACATTCTGTCTGTCTCTCTCAAAAATAAATTTTAAAAAGTAAAAAAAAGAAAAGAAATGATAGGATGATTTTGCAGAGTGAGTCCCATGACTTTTCATCTCAGGAAATTCCACTACTAGTAATTTAAAGCGGTTTCCAAAGTCAGGTATGGAAAGTAAAAAAATCCAAGAGTTAAAAAATGAAATAGAGGTCTAATTTGGAAAAATACATGTTGGGATATCAGTTTGTAAGATGAGTTATTAATTTGGATAAAGTTCAAGTTCAAGCAAAATTTATTGACATTTCCCAAAAGGGTATTTAGATGGTCAAATATGATTGTGGTTCCTTAGGGCTTTACAAGCTGATTATTTTTAAATCAAAATTTTGATGACTATCCACATAAAAAAATTGGGGGAAATAAAGAAAAAAATTACCATAATTGCTTCATCTTAATACAGTTGCTACTGTAATATTTTTTACTTTGTGTTCTTTCATATGCATATTTTCAAGTACTCCTATATTCTGGATTTAAATATGATAGTAAAACTCTTGGGAGTATGTAATAGTCTTTTGATTTCAGATATGGCCTTAGAGTCCTATAATTTATAGTTTCATTGATTTAGATAGAAGACCAGAAAAACACATTGGATATTTTAATCTAAATGTACATACTTTTCCTTCGGATCTCTCATGCTGTGGCTATAATCCAAGCATGATCCTGCTATGCATTTTCCCATATATGCTTTTTAAACAACTAGAGCTGAAGTTTCAAACTCTGGGTGTAGCTTATATTATGAGCTAGCCACTGTAGATTCGAGCAGCAGAGGCATCCTTAGAACAAATTCAGGTAGAATAAATTGATACGAATGGGCAGTTTAAGGAAGAAAAACTAGTAGAATATATGAGTAAAAAATTAATATAGATTCAGAATTCTGGTAGTGACTGAGAAAGCACAGTACTATATTTAAACCTAATAGTGTTATGGACTGAAGACTGAAGCCCTACCCCTCAATGTGATCATATTTGGAGATGGGCATTTGGGAGTTATTGAGGTTTATGAGGGTAGAGTCCCCATTATGGATTAGTGTATTTAGAAGAAGAGGAAGAGAGACCAAGTGCCCATCAACTGATGAATGGATAAAGAAGATGTGGTACATATATACAATGGACTACTACGTGGCAATGAGAAAAAATGAAATCTGGCCATGTGTAACCACATGGATGGAACTGGAGGGTATTATGTTAAGTGAAATAAGTCAGTCAGAAAAAGACAGATACCATATGTTTCCACGAATAGGTGGACTTTGCGAGACTAAGCAAAAACCAGGGGGAGGGGAAGAGGGGAAAGGAAAAAAAGAGAGAGGTAGGGAGATAAAACATAAGAGACTCTCAAAGACTAAGAACAAACAGAGGATGAGGGGGTTGAGGGAGGGGGGAGAGGGGGTGACGGGCATTAAAGAGGGCACATGCTGGGATGAACAATGGGTATTATATGTAAACCAATTTGAAAATAAACTATTATAAAATATAAAAAAATAAAAATAAAAAAAGAAGAAGAAGAGGAAGAGACTAGAGCTTTCTCTTGGCCACATGAGGATATAGCAAGAAGGTAGCCATCTGCCGACGAGGAAGAGGTCCCTCACCAAGAATATGACCATGCTGGCACCCTGACCTTGGACTTCCCAGCCTCCAGAACTGTGAGAAATAAACGTATGTCATTTAAGCCACCTAGTCTGTGGTATTTTGACCTAGCAGCCCAAACTGACTAAGACAATAATGGTTACCAGTAAGTGGAATGCTGCTGTTGCAAATATCTTAAAAATGTGGAGGTGGCTTTGGAACTGGGTGAGGGATAGAAACTAGAAAAAAATACGAAGTGCATGCTGAAAAAAAGCCAAGATTGCTTTTAAGAGATAGCTAATGGCAACCGATGAGAGCTCAGAAAGAAAAGAAGGGAGCTAAAGAGAAAGCCTCCATCTCAGAGATTATATAAATAATCATGAACAGAATATTGGTAGAAATATGTATGGTAAAGTTCATTCTGAAGAGGTCTCAGATTGGAATGAGGAACATTTTCATTGGGTAATGGAAAAAAAGGTGATCTTTATTATAAAAGAGCAAAGAATTTGAGTTGTGTTCATGTTAATGTTTTATGGAAGGTAGAACTTGACAGCGATAAATAAAAGTGAGTTACTTATTATCTGAGGATGTTCTGAAGCAAAATGTTGAAGGAGTGGCTTGGTTCCTTCTCAGTGCTTACAATAAAATATGAGAGGAGAGAAATGAACTGAATAAGGATTTGTTAAGCAAAAAAGGAACCAGAACTTAAAGATTTGGAAAAATTTCAGTCTGTCCATAGTGCAAAGAATGAGAAAGCATGCTCCGAAGAGACCACCAAAGCTTTGTTTGACTAGCCTTTTGATAAGGATGTTAGTGCAGGTGTAGACCATGGACTTAATCAGCATCTCAACAGAAGCCTGGAAGAGAGATGGAATTACACTAGTGAAACATTGCTACCTGGGGCCATTTCTGAGAAATCAGAAGGGAATAAAGGCAGGCTGTGAACATGTGTTATCCTTCAAGAAAAGGGAAGAAGAACCCCAAAGGTGACTCCTGTCATCAGGGCTGCTACTCTAACATAGATCATCTGTTGCCTTTATTATGTTGAGTAGTTCCCTTCTGTTCCTAGTTTGTTGTGTGTTTTTACCATCAGCACCCCTGAAACTGCTTTCATGCCCTTCCAAGTTCCCATCACTTCTTCTTCTCCAAAGATAATTACCTATCCTGACTTTTAACACATAAATTGGTTTTTATTCTGTTTTGAACTTTATGTAAATAAAGTTATGCTGTATGTATTCTGTTTTTCATTCACAGTATATTTGTAAAATTTATCTGTTGTTCCCTGTTCATTGGTTCATTAATTTTCATTGCTGTATAGTTGTCCAGTAGTCCATTGGATGACTTAGATACCATGTACCGTTCAGGGACATTTTAAGTTGTTGACAGTTTTAGGGTTAGTAAAAAATAATGCTGCTATATACACCTTCATGTATTTGTCTTTTGGTGTACATATGCATGGATTTCTTTTTGGTAGACTAGGAGCTAGTAACCAGATCATAAGTGAGTCATAGAATATTTATATGTTCAACTTTAGTAAACAATATCAAAGTGGTTTCCAAAGTGATTTTATGAATTTCAAGTCCCATTTCATATGAGTATGCCAGTTGTTCCACAGCCTCACTGATACTTGATACTGTCAGTCTTTTTCATTTTTATCATCCTAGTGAGTATATGATGGCATTTCATTATGATTTTTAATTAGCTTTTTCCTAGTAGTTAATGAATTTGAGAATCTTTTTGTATGTTTATTGGCCTCTTGAATTTCAATTTTTGTGAAGAGCATATTCAAGTCTCGGCATTTTTCTGTTTTTTTGTTTTTTTAATCGCTATGTAGGGGGTCTGTATAAATGCTAAATATGTGCTCTCTTTCAGTTATATATTTCGTAAGTAGCTTCTCTCAGTCTGTCGCTTGCCTTTTCACTTACTGAAAGATATTTCTTAATGACTAGTAGTTCTTAATTTTAATGAAGTTCAATATATCATTCTTTTTCTTTATGATTTAAGAAATATAATTTGTACTCTGTAAAAAAATCTCTTTCCATGCATAGGTGGATTTTGAGAGACTTAGCAGAAAACCATGGGGGAGGGGAAGAGGGGAAAGAAAAAAGACACAGAGAGGGACGGAGACAAAACATAAGAGACTCTTAAAGACTAAGAACAAACTGAGGGGTGAGAGGGGTGTGGAAGGGGGGAGAGTGGGTGACGGGCACAGAGGAGGGCACTTGTTGGGATGAACACTGGGTGTCGTATGGAAACCAATTTGACAATACATTATTAAAATAAAAAGAGTCAGGAGGAAAAAAAATCTTTTCTCTGTCTTATGGTTATGAAGATATTCTTGTTATTATCTTTTAGAAGCTTTTTTGTTTTACCTTTTACGTTCAGATCTGCAGTCTACCTGGTGTTAATCTTAAATACAGTTTATTGACACTAATTAAAATTTCGTACTTAAAAATTGCAAGATTTACAGATATATCTTGCTTTTCTTCACCCAGATTTCCTAAATGTTAATATTTTATTATATTATTGCTATATAAATGAATATTGATATGTAAATCATAGATAATAAATAGTGATATTATGGAGCCATCTTGTACTTGTATACAAAAGTTGATTGATAAAAATCAGGACTTTTCAGGTCAGTTTTTAAACCATGGTAGCTTGAAATGAACTATAGGGGAATATTTATTCCATGAAAATTGGCGAATGCATCAAATCATTCCTCCCCTTTTTTTGCATATATCAAATGTTACATTATTAAAAAACAAAAATAGGAGCGCCTGGGCGACTCAGTTGGTTAAGCGTCCGACTTTGACTCAGGTCATGAACTCAGTGTTCGTAGGTTCAAGCCCCGCATCAGGCTTTGTGCTGACAGCTCAGAGCTTGAAGCCTGCTTCGGATTCTCTGTCACCCTCTCTCTCTGCCCCTCCCCTTTTGCACATGCTCTCTCTATCTCTCTTTCAAAAATAAATAAACATAAAAAATTTTTAAAAATATAGATGCATAACTTAAGGCAAGTGGTTATTTATAGCCACAAGATGAGATGAAAATGTAGGAAGTAGGAATAACAGAATTAGAGGTAATTGAAAGAAAAAGGTGACAGTGGATTCAGTCCTGCACAGGATTGAAAGGAATATTTTTGTTTCTAAATGCATCATTCAGTTGCATGGCTGTAATTTCTAATTGCAAGATTAAAAACCTTTGCATATAGTGTGATGATATAGCCATGCAAGAAAGCAATTCATGAATGAACTTCTGATATGCTAGAGCTTTGAAAAGAATAAAAATAGAGATAACACCTTAAATGGAATGATGATGTTAAAACATAGCATGTGGCCTCAGATGCAATCTATAATAGTACTATTCTTAGAATTAAGTAGAGTTTCAGAAGAAATTTATGTTTCTGTTTGTAAAGCTTCCATTCCCCCTCCTAAAATCAAAATATGGTTATATCTTCAGCATTACTTTCTAAAGTTCAAGTAATACTGGAGGTTTGCAGTTTTAGTTAAAGATAAATAAATATAAAATAAGCAATAAAATGACAAAAAAGTACTCAATGGTTTGCTGTTTTTTTTTAATTTACTGACTTTACAAAATGAATTATCTATAAACTTTCTCTGGTTAGTCCTATTAGCTTCCCTGAGTGTTTCTTTGACATGCAAGAGGGAAAATAATTGTCTCTTTCCTATCTAATAACTTTTTACATATTCACAGAATGAAATTATTTGACATGATTTCTTCACTGCTTTTATCATACATACTTTAAGAAATATAGCAATACAGGGTGCTCGGGTGGCTCAGTTGGTTAAGGGTCAGCCTCTTAATTTTGTCTCAGGTCTTGATCTCATGGTTTGTGAGATTGAGCCCCTCATTGGGCTCTGTGCTGACAGAACAGAGCCTGCTTGGGGTTCTCTCCCTCTCTTTCTTCCCCTCCCCTGTTCTCTCTCTCTCTCTCTCTCTCTCAAAATAAATAAACTTAAAAAAAAAAGAAAGAAATACAGCGATACAGATTAAGCCAGAAGTTAGATTTTCCCCTTTATATATAAATGTTATATATGTATAAATGTAAAATGTGTTTATATGTATATAATAATATGTATATGTTAAACACATAACATATATAATGTGTTTGATGACATGCACTTACTGTGGTCTTCAGTATAAAATCTTGATGTGGATACCTATATTGAATATTTTTAAAAAATCTTAACAGCAGTTTTAATACATCCAAATAGAAAGTTGTTTTTAGGTTAAATCAAACTGAGAGTTTCTGCAAAGATTCAAGATTTTAAAATAAATAGCAAGAATTTAATACTTTACAAAAGTTAAACATTTTGACACTACTGAATTTCAGAATTCTCCAAGCATGCAAAAATGTTTGTAATTTGCTTTTTAGTATAAATTTGGTAATATTTATGATTGAGTTCAGTTCAGCTTGACTTGTAATTAGCTGATATTTTTTATGGTACCTTAGTGTTGCTTACATCAAGTCTTTTACTTTTTATATAAGTGATACTATGTCTTCAGTTAAAGATTTCTAAATGTAGGTGCTTTTCATCACTGACATGATTTGGCTTATTGCAAAATAGGTGTCACCTAGAAAAAAATAATAAAACAAGAATGTAGTAGGGTCAGAGCTTAAAACTTAAGACTTGAAGGTTTTTATACTAATCCGGAGCAAAAATTTTCTACCATTTTTCTCTGAGGAATTAGTGAGAAATCATAATTCTTGTGTAGTTCCGAGGATGGGATAGGGAGATTGTGTATTCATAATCACCTTTTCTGCTTAAAGAAAAACATTAATAGTAAAATTGCTCACTCAATCTTTGCATTTTAGTGCCTATGCCATACTAAATATTATCTAGTATTTCATTAGAATAATGGTGTAAATAAACATGCTATAGAGATGGAAGAGATAGAGACACAGACATGGAATTTAAATAGAAGCTGCTCACATATTGGTTTTAATATATCTTAGTTTACTGTCTACATTGACATACAGTTGGTTAAGTTGTAAGAAATGTATTTCCTTAAGTGGTCTGTTGACAGAAAAGAGTAGTCAACAGAGTATTATAAAATTTCTTTTGACAAGAATATCTTATTAGCTTAAAGAATGAGATAAATCTCAAATGTATTATATTTTAATATATTTTTGAGGATGTACACATAGATGGCTATATATTTTTGTTTTTCAGAATTGGAAGGTTATCCGGTATATTAATGTCTTATTGATAATGGCAGAACATCCACCACTACTGGATACAGCTCAGATTTTAAGTAGCGATATTTCTCTTCTATCTGCCCCTATTGTAAGTGCAGATGGAACACAACAGGTAAGGACACTGAAATGTTTATTTCCTTATGTCTAGTGTGCATGCATTTCTTTCAGAAGAATGCAGAATTTAAAACAGAATGAAACTTCACAATAGTGGGTTCCTGTTAATTCAGATCTTAAACTTCAGTACAAAATGGTGTTTTGGTTTCATAAGACAATAAAATAATGAGACTGCTTTTGAAGTTGCTTCTAATTAATATTTAAATTATTTTTTATTTATTATTCTAATTGATGTTTAAATTTCTTGCATGTATATTTAGTTGCTACTAAAGTTGTTTCTGTTTTAGTTTAGACAATGTATTAGTCTCTGGTTTTTAACCAAGTTTAACCTTGCATTTTAATGCTTATTATAAATCATTACTTCAAATCATTATGAAATCATGACTTAATTATGTGATTAAATGATTGTCTACATTATATAATAATAAAACTGTATCTCCTTTTTCTTCCTACTCTTCTCCTCTCACCAGTCTCCCCCGACCCAAAAGCAAATTCATAGTTCCTGAGAGCTGGTGCATTTTTCCCCCAACCCAGGGCTTTATAAGTTTTGTAATTTTTTGACTCGTGATTCCCCCAGTAATACTAAAGGGTTGGGAATGAGAGGCTTTCATAAGTACCAAGCATTATGTTTAATTCTCACAACTGTCTTGTATGGTAGGGACTTTAAAATTACAGGTGGGGAAACAAAGACTAAGGACATGACATAATAAATAATAATGAGACGAAACATTTTGAGTATTCACTATGCAAAAAGCATTACACTAAGAACTTTATCATCTTATTCTTTCAATAATCCTAAGAGTTAGGTATACTTGTTCCTATTTTGCAGGTGAAACTAATGTGGTCTTCAGTATTAAATCTTGATGTAGATAACTGTATTGAATATTTTTTTTAAATCTTAACAGCAGTTTTTATACATCTAAATAGAAATTTGTTTTTAGGTTAAATCAATCCGTTTGAGAGTTTCTGCAAAGATTCAAGATTTTAAAATAAATAGCAAGAATTTAATACCTTACAAAAGTTAAACATCTTGGCACTACTGAATTTTAGACAGTCTCAAGATCACACAAAGCTTTTGATCCTAACCCTTACTCTTTCTGCCTCCATGGGAGATTAAGAAAAAAATAGTCATATTTGGTTAATTTATAAACTTAGTGTCTAAAGTGGACAATTATGATTTGCTTTCAAGATAAGCTAGTTTGTTAACCTTGCTATTGAAAAATCAAGAGCAGTTGACTTGGGTTCTGAATTTTTCTGGTTTGTATAAAAATTCATGAAAAGTTTATCTTGGTTTTAATTTTCACATGTACTCAGATAGCTTTTAGCAGGAAGTTCATTTCACTAAGCTTACTTTTCATGGTCAAAGTTAAGGCTATTAAGATATTTTTTTTCCTGCAAAAATAATGGATGTGGCAGATATCCATTTACTTTGAGGCTGTTAGAGTGTCTTCATTTATCACTGTTTCTTCAGGCCAGTCAAAAACTGGTTTCAAGTTTTTTATAACTTAACGTATAAAGGAATTTATTAAGCAGTTAATTACAGTTTGTTGATATAGTTGCTATAGTATATAGTCTGTAAAGGGGAACACAATAGGCTGAAACAAGACTATGATGCTCTGGACTTATTTCTCCGAAAAGGAGATTCTATCAGAATTTTTCTTGAAATCTTCAGGGCACATAACTAGCATTTTACAGTAGTGGTGTAGTTGGGTATGGAGAAAGGAGTTGGAAATAGAAGAATCCACTAGAGCAGGATTTGAAGGGTTGGTGTGGGGAACCACTGGATCTAGGGGGTGTGTTTTAGGTAGGATTTGAAAAACAGGTTTCAGGAGGTAGAGTTAAGCCTTAAATTCTAACTAGCAGAATGTATTGTAATTTGATAGGGAGAAAGATAAAGATGAATACAAGGAGCATGGACTTGTTTGATAGATTTGGTTTGGGTGACCTAAGACAAGTTATTTATCTTCTCTGATTGTGTTTGCTTCTCTATAAAGTGTAGGTAATAATAGATTGCGTCTTAGAGTGGGTATAGCTATGAGGGTGAAATGAGCCTGAAGGAGCTCAGTAAATGTTTGCTGAATCTGAATCGAAGCACTCAGTAAATGTTTAAAAGACTGAGGAAACTCCATAGACATGCCAGTCAGGACTTAAATCAATAGAGATAGTTATAGGGAGCAGTGGATCAAAAACACTAAGGGATAGTTATGACGGATGTCTTCTAAAGAGAGTGGACTAATAGCTGTGGTAGAATGT
Organism: Paguma larvata; assembly: GCA_030068075.1. NCBI lineage: Eukaryota > Metazoa > Chordata > Mammalia > Carnivora > Viverridae > Paguma > Paguma larvata. The sequence continues at coordinate 57,299,516 of CM057839.1, forward strand.
AAGAAACTGAACAAAAGTAGGTAACAGAGGTGGGAGTTTAATAAATTTAATAGCAGGCATTTCTTTGTCTTAACTCAGGAACTTATTGGTGTGCCAAGCATGGCCAAGTTAGAGCTTACCTGTGGATATGTGATACCACCCGGTTAGTGCCTGTAGTAGAGAAGCAAACTAAAAGACAGTTCTTGACAGAGGAAGGCGTCATGTACATCCATGATATTAAAAATTCACAATAACAGAGTAACCCTCCCTTGTCTTGACTTTTTAAGGAAATATTATACTATTTCTTGGGAATATATAATGGGATGATTTCTGTTCTACCTCTTGAGAGCAAATTAATTTTATAGTTGACCCTTCAGATTATCACTTCAGTATTTTCTGGTTCTGTATTTGGTAGTATGGCGTGTTATACAAAGTAGGCCTTTTGGCTCATGAATTATACTAGAAGGAATCCCACCTTACGTCATTGCTACTAGTAGTACTTTTAGAGAAGCTATAATAGACATTTGTCATTCATTCCGAATGGCAGCATCTGAGCTGTTTTTTGTGTTTGTAGAATCCTCATTCTTCTCCCCTTTTTATTAATAGACTTTATTTTTATAATAGTTTCAGTTTTACAGAAAAATTCAGGAAAGAACTTCTTTCATACCATCTCTTCCACATAGTTTTCCCTGTCGTTAACTTTATAGTAGTGTGCTACATTTGGTACAGTTAACAAGCCAATATTGATAAAGTTCCACAGCTTACATTAAGGTTCACTCTGGTATAATACAATTGTATGGGTTTTGACCAATGTATAATATCATATATCACCATTATATTATCATAAATAGTTTCACTGCCCTAAATATCCCCCTATGCTGTATCAATTCATTCTTTTCTCCATCCCACTTTTCCCCCACCCCTCCTGCCCTTGGCAACACTAATAGTTGTACTGTTCCTATACTTTCATCTTTTCAAGAATGTCGTTTAGTTGGATTCGGGCTAGAGTATGTAGCCTTTTCAGACCAACTTCTTTTCATTTAGCAATAGGTCTAGACAGTTTCTTCTTGAGGCTTAATAACTCTTTTATTTTTATTATTGGATAATACTTCATTGATGAATGTACCAGTTTGTTGATCTACTCCCCTATTGATGGACACCTCTATTCTTTCCAGTTTTTAGCAGTTATAAATAAAGCTGCTTTAAACATTCATATGCAGGTCTGGGGCATCTGGGTGGCTCAGTCAGTTGAGCATCCTACTCTTGATTTTGGCTCAGATCATAATCTCACAGTTTGTGAGATTGAGCCCCATGTCAGGGCTCTACGCGGAGCCTGCTTGGGATTCTCTCTCTCACTCTCTCTGTGCTCCTACCCTGTTCAAGCACACTGTCTCTCTCAAAATAAAATAAACTTAAAAAAAAATTATACGCAAGTTTTTGGAGGAACATAAGTTTCAACTCAGTTGGGTAAATACCTAAGAGCATAATTGCTGTATTGTATGATAAGACTATGTTTAACTTTGTTAGGAATTGCCAGATTCTTTTCCAAAATGGCTGTACTACTGCTCATTCTCAAGCACGTGCTTGATTTGAGATTATATCCTTTCCTGATAGATGAGGTAAAGCATATGTGAGTGCTTGTGCTGTTAGAACCTCCAAATCTGCATTTGGAATTTGAGCATCAAACACCATGGAAGGTTCATAGCTCTATTCACTGTTGCCACCATCAAAAGAAACATTCAGGTATTTTGGTTTCTTATGTGGTGCAGGCAGTTTCCTTACTTAACTTTTGCTTTGCTAATTTGTATTTATATATCTTCCAAAATGATTGAATGCATTTAAACTTTGGGTTAAGATCTGTAAAAACTCAGCGTATCCGGCTTTTTTCCCCCCAGAATCTTCTCCATTTCATTAATCTTTTTGTTATTGTTATTTTGTAATTGTCTCATTTGTACCTGCAGGCTTTTAATTTATGGAGGTGACTGAGTAGTAACATGAAGAGGCTAATGTTTTTGAAAGAAATATTTTTTACTTTGTTTTCTGAAAGAAGGGGACATTACTAGGCCATGGAGAAAGCTCAGGTTTTGGTCAGGAGTCAGAAACAAGAACAAGAGGAAAGCCTAGGCCAAAGCCATTATTGGTGTTTCTGCAGGAAAGGTAAAGCAGGGTAGAATAACAGCTTAGGATTGGCTAGTTTTAATAACTGTGGCAGACAAGAAATAACAAGTGTTGGCGAGGATACAGGGAAAAGGAAACTCTTGTGCATTGTTGGTGGGAATATACATTGATGCAGCCACTATGGAAAATGGTATGGAGGTTCCTCAAAAAATTAAAAATATAGCTACCATATGTTCCAGCAATTCTTCTTCTGGGTATTCATCTGAAGGAAACAATCACTAACAAGAAGTTATCTGTACCCTCATGTATTTACAGTAGCCAAGACATGGAAACAATCCTAAGTATCCATCAATGGATGAGTAGGTAAAGAAGTTGTGGTATGTGTGTTCATATACACATACATACAGACATACATACTTGCATACATACTTACATGGAATATTATTAGGTCATAAGAAAGAAGGAAATTCTGCCATTTGGCACAATATGGATGGACCCTGAGGCCATTATGCTAAGTGAAGTAAGTCAAACAGAGAAAGACAAATATTATATTATCTCACTTATATGGGGAGTCTTAAACAAACAAACAAAAAACAACAACTGATATACCTTCCCTAAATATTTGGTAGAACTTGTTCAGTGACGCCTCTTCGGCCTAGAGTTCTCTTTGACTTAAGCATAGAAATTATAATGTAAATCAAATTAAGCTGTTATACTTTTGTGTTAAGTTTAGAAATGAATGTCGGTATTACTGAGATAATCTGTATATATTTGATATTTAACCAGTATTAAAGTATTTAAGAAAATTTGTGTTTTATGACATTTATGAATTTAATAACTGTTTAAGCACTTGTAATTGTGACAGGCATTTGAAGTGTTTAAAGGAAAATAAGTACATTAATCTTACTAATGTAGATTAAAATGTTTAAGGGGAGCAAACCTGGAGAAAGAAAATATTGTAGTAATATATAAAAAAGAAAACTTGGATTAAGGTCATATTAATGATGCACAATTTGAGAAATATTAGGGAGGTGGAATTGACCAGAATTGATGAACAACTGGCCACAGAACAAAACTGAGAGAGAGGGTAAGAATTTTCCCAGACTCTTTCTTTGAATATTGAGGTTAATGTCAAGGCCATATTCACTAAGATAAATCTAATCAGTCAGGATAGGCAAGGTTCCTTCATAGTTACATCCTATAAATCTCAATAGTTTACCAAAAAGCTTATTCCTTATACTACATGTCTTTGACAGGTCATCTGTGGCTGTGCTCCATGTAATTTTCACTTGAGACCCAGCCTATATGTAGAATGTTGATGGTATCATGGCAGAGATAACGGTGACCTACATGCTGACCTCCACCTATGGTTCATTATGGAATGCAAGTCACATGGCAAAACATGAGATCAGTAAGTGGGGAAGGATTATCTTACCCAAGGGAGAAGCAGCAAATATTTGGGAAAATAATAAAATCTTCTAGAATAAGGCAAACAGAAGGAGCAAATATGACAGAGTATGAGAGATCTTCAATTGAATGTGAGGTGTTTGGGGAATATATAAGTAGAAATAATAAAAATAATAGCTACCATTTGAGCCCTTGCGTTGTGTCACATACTGAGTCACGTTCTTTACTGACCAAACTATAAACATTTAGTAAATCTTACGAGTGAGAACACTGAGACTCTAAAATAATAACTCACACGTTTGTGACAGTAATTTTTGGCCTTAGAATTCTAATCCAGACTTTTAATCCTAAAAATGTCATGGCCCAATTTAGTCTTCTAATTGCACTACAGCTTTTGCCTGGCAAACAAAATGGCTGTTTTCTAATTGTCTCATTCTTAAAAGTTTTTGGAAAGGTTAGAATTTAAAAACTAAACCAATCTCTTCGTTCCCATTAGTTTGTTTTTCTGGAATATCTACACCATGCCACTTTCTATGATGTTACATAAGAAAGTCAAATACTTTTATAAAATGTCAGTAATAACTATTAACTTTTCCGTAGAGATATAAAAAAGGCTTATTATATAGTTACAGATTGAAAATCTGCTTATATTATCACCTTCTTTATAAGCACATAGTTTAAAAACTGTGACATTAAGCCATGCTGCATTAACAAAAAACCTTTCTCACTTATTCAGATACTGTCTCTGTGCAAATTATTGTGCTGGTTCTTGTTGTAAGACATAATAAAATCAAGTTTATAAATTGGGTCTAAATTTTGAGGTAGTCTTTTTAAAGAAAAAAAAAAGCTTCCTAAAATATCAGTTTAAAAAAAAGCTATAGAAGGTGTAAACAAACTAGAACTTATTTTTATATTTGGCACAAAATAATAAAATAGTATTTTACTGACTGAAATATCATTTCATTTGTTCATTTTTAAAGTATGTATCTCTTCCTATTTTCAAGAAAATAAAAATTGGCAAATTATTTCATCTGAGAAGTGAATAGCAACATGTTTTCATATAATTAAAGCTAACATGGCAAAATTATAAATTAAAATATTAAATATTTTATAGTATTTTAGTGAAATATATATGTATGTATTTAATTCTATTGTGAAGGGTCATCAGATTTTAAGGGAACAGTATCTTCAAGAAATGAAATATAATGGTCATGGAATTTTGATGGTTTCTACTCTAAAATAATTGGTATTCTGTTAGATAACTACTAGATATTCTATAGTTAGAATAACTGCTAACCCTCTAGTTAAGTGACTGTAGTTAATCAACCCTTGTGCCCTAAAATCCTGTAGGAAATGTTGACTTTTAAGAAATATAATTTGGGCTGATGTGAGGAGGAAATAAAGAACACTTGTAAGCAGCACCGAGTAAATAGAGACATTCAAATGAAAATTATCCACAGAATTCTAAAAATTCTTTGCTCTTCTGTAATAAATATTAAATGAAAAGCCTTCTTACAAGGATGATTTTTCTCATGACCTTTTTTGTATTAGCTTAATATAAAGCAAGATTTTTTTTTTATTTATTTACATCCAAGTTAGTTAGCATATAGTGCAACAGTGATTTCAGGAGTAAATTCCTCAATGCCCCTTATGTGTTTAGCCCATCCCTCCTTCCACAACTCCTCCAGTAACTCTCTGTTCTCCATATTTAAGAGGCTCTTACGTTTTGTCCCCCTCCCTATTTTTATATTATTTTTGCTTCCCTTCCCTTATGTTCATCTGTTTTGTATCTTAAAGTCCTCATATGAGTGAAGTCATATGATATTTGTCTTTCTCTGACTAATTTCTGTTGGCATAATACCCTCCAGTTCCATCCATGTAGTTGCAAGTGGCAAGATTTCATTCTTTGTGATTGCCAAGTAATACTCCATTCTTCTTCTTTATCCATTCATCCACTGATGGACATTTGGGCTCTGTCCATACTTTGGGTATTGTCAATAGTGCTGCTGTAAACATTGGGGTGCATGTGCCCCCTTCGAAACAACATTCCTGTATCCCTTGGGCAAATACCTAGTAGTGCAATCGCTGGGTCATAGGGTAGTTCTAATTTTTTGAGGAACCTCCATACTGTTTTCCAGAGTGGCTGCACCAGTTTGCATTCCCACCAGCAGTGCAAAAGACATTCTCTTTCTCCGCATCGTCACCAACATCTGTTGTTGCCTGAGTTGTTAATGTTAGCCATTCTGGCAGGTGTGAGGTGGTATCTCGTGTGGTTTTGATTTGTATTTCCCTGATGATGAGTGATGTTGAGCATTTTTTCATGTGTCGGTTGACCATCTGGATGTCTTCTTTGGAGAAGTGTCTGTTCCTGTCTTTTGCCCATTTCTTCACTGGATTATTTGGTTTTTGGGTGTTGAGTTTGATAAGTTCTGTATAGATTTTAGATACTAACCCTTTATCTGATATGTCGTTCACAAATATCTTCTCCCATTCTGTTGGTTGCCTTTTAGTTTTGTTGATTGTTTCCTTCGCTGTGCAGAAGCTTTTTATTTTGATGAGGTCCCAGTAATTCCTGTTTGCTTCTGTTGCCCTTGCCTCTGCAGACGTGTTGAGTAAGAAGTTGCCACGGCCAAAGTCAAAGAGGTTTTTGCCTGCTTTCTCCTCAAGTATTTTGATGGCTTCCTGTCTTAGGTTAGGTCTTTCATCCATTTTGAGTTTATTCATGTATATGGTGTAAGAAAGTGGTCCAGGTTCATTTTTCTGCATGTCGCTGTCCAGTTTTCCCAGCATCACTTGAAGAGACTGTCTTTATTCCACTGGATATTCTTTCCTGCTCTGTCAAAGATTAGTTGGTCATACGTTTGTGGGTTCATTTCTGAGTTCTCTATTCTGTTCTCTTGAGCTGAGTGTCTGTTTTTGTGCCAGTACCGTACTGTCTTGATGATTACAGCTTTTACAAATTTTTTTTAAATTTTTTTCTTAATGTTTTTATTTTTGAGAGAGAGAGATGGAGCAGAAGCAGGGGAGGGGCAGAGAGAGAGGGAGACACAGAATCTGAAGCAGACTCCAGGCTCCGAGCTGTCAGCATGGAGCCTGACATGGGGCTCGAACTCACGAACCGTGAGATCATGACCTGAGCCGAAGTCAGACGCTTAACTGACTGAGCCACCCAGGTGCCCCAATGATTACAGCTTTGTAATACAGCTTGAAGTCCGTAAGGCAAGATTTCTTTTTTAAGCAAGATCTTTTTGTCAAATATTATAAATAGGTACAAATAAAAGCTATCTGCATTTTTAACTTGTAACATTTCCCTTTCATTAGTAAACTATAGTGATTATATATTCAGAGTACTGCTGTATAATCTGTCACCAGATAGAATGCTCTAAATTTGTATTCCTGAAGTGCTTCATTTGTGTGATTTTCCAAAAAATATTATTTGAAAATGGGAAAAATATACACGCACATATAAACACATCACAAAAAATATACAAGTTACTATAACCAGGGACCTACCCCAGAAAGAAGAGTCTACATTTTACCATATACCCTTTTGTACTGTTTGAATATTTTTTTAATGTTGTGAATTTATTATATTTGCAATAAAAAAAGTTCTGTCAATTAAGAAAAAGGAAAAAAATATGCGAGTTAAAATGTGCATATACATATTTCACAGGGAAAAAAAGCTCTCGACAGATACACACCCATGTGTTAACAGTGGTTCTTCTCAGGAGAAAGGGATCAGTTGAAAGAGGTGGAAAGGCAAATTCTGCTCTATCTGAACTGCTTAAAAATTTTTTTTAATTAATTGATTTATTTTGAGGGAGTGGGAGAACAGAAGATCCGAAGCGGGCTCTGTGCTGACAGCTCTCTGTGCAGAGAGCCCCCATGTGTGACTCAAACTCACGAACCGTAAGATCATGACCTGAGCTGGCCTGAGCCAAAGTCGGACACTTACCCAGTTGAGCCACCCAGGTGCCCCTGAACTGTTTAAAGTTTTAAGACTGCTTTTATTTGAGGCCAACATACATCGGAAGAGTGCATAAATCATTTTCGTGCAGCTGCCTCCTTGTACCCCTTCCCAAGAAGTACTTTCTCTCTCTTAAGCACTATCCCCTTTTTCCTCCTCAAACCAAAGATTAATTTTGCCTATTTCTGAATTGTGTATAAATAGAATTACACAATATGTATTATTTTGCCTTTGGGTTTTTGCTCAACAGTTCACGTATGAGATTTCATCCAGGTTACCACTTATAGCATAGGTATTTGCTACATAATATTCCATTATATGAATATACATCAGTTGTTTCATTCTAGTATTAATGAAGCCGAATTGTTTCCAGTTTTTAGTGTCACAAATAACTTTTCAAGAACATTCTTGGGGCGCCTGGGTGGCTCAGTTGGTTAAGTGGCCAACTTCGCTCAGGTCATGATCTCACGGTCTGTGAGTTCGAGCCCCGCGTCGGGCTCTGTGCTGATGGCTCAGAGCCTGGAGCCTGCTTCAGATTCTGTGTCTCCCTCTCTCTCTCTGCCCTTCCCCTGCTCATACTCTGTCTCTATGTCTCTCAAAAATAAATAAACATTAAAAAAATTTTTTTAAAAAAAAGAACATTCTTGAACATTTCCTTAGTTTTGGTTTTTTTGGCTTTGGTTTTTGTGTTTTGGTGAGGGACATGAGGAGAGTCATCTCTCTGGAATAATTTTGAAAATGATTTGTTTTAATGAGTTCAAAATTAGTCAATTCACACTGTTTTGTTGTGTAATAATTATTTTAAAGTAATAATAGTTCATGTTTCCTTTATTTTCTGCCTTCCTTAAAATTTATCAGAAAAAAATATTTTATGGCCACCATTGACATTTTCTTCCATATTTTAAATTGTCTCTTAAATATTTTCCTCTTGCCTGCTTCACATGGGTAGGTAGGAATCATGATTGTATGACAAATTGTAAATCCTTAGATTTAAAATTGGTTAGATATGGTCTGTTCACAAATCATGTCTTTTTAGGAACTGAAATACAGTTCAGTTTCACAAGCATTTACTAAGGTAACTACTACTAGATTATGTCATATAAGAAATACTAAGTACAACATACAATTTCTGCCCCTATTGATTCATAATTATTATATTACCTTCGCCTCCCCCGTACATATACAGTATTATAACCCAGTATATGGGTAAGGACTGAAAGTCCTTTTATATATATAAAAGGCTTTTCTTCTTGTGATTGCCTTAGAAATACTTAATTACACTTGAAGGAAGTATTTCCTTTTTCTATTTCAACATGGCTCTAAATTACCCATTATGCTTTTTAGGAAATGCCTGAATAAAATACTTACTATTTAACTAGTAAGCATCACCCCAGTGTCTCATATGTGTCTATACACATATTATTGAACACTTAATAGTCTTCATACCTATATAATATTGAAATTGGCATTTTAAAGTTAAAACAGCTGACAAACTTAACTGACACATTAATGAGTGCTTATTGCTTAAGGAAAAGAATTTCATGTTAGTTGCAAAGTTGACCACATACTACCTATATACAGACAAAGCACCCTGTCTCCTTGGGGGTAATTCATGGGACTAATGAAAAATTTTGGGGAAGAAAGGAGGTTGGAGCTATGTTTTGAAGGAGGGAAATTAAAATTAAAACCTCAGTGAAGATATAAGATATTAAGAGATCTGACGGTATAGAAAGACCATAGGTCAATGTAATAATCCCTTATACACTGCTGGTGCAGCCTTCTCGGGGGAATGATCTGGCAGTGTTTAATAAAGCCGAAAAGGTGTGTATCTAAAATCTAACATATATACTTGTAGATATTTATCCTGCAGAAAATCGTATGCATGTGTGTAAGAGCACATGTGCAAGATTATTCATTGTACTGTGTTGTAGTAACGAAAGATGCAGACACAATCTGAATATCCATTAGTAGAGAAATGAATACAATTTGGAGGATTAATACAGTGGAATATTATGTACTTCTTTCCCTGAATGTATACTATGGATAAATCTCAAAATTATAATATTAAATAAAATAGCAAATTAGGGATGTGTAAAACATAATGCCGCTGATATAAACTAAGAAACAAACTCACAAAATTATGGTATATACTAAGGATGTATGTAAGTATGCACATTAAGAGTGTTAAAACAAGAAAAATATATCCCAAGTTCAGAAAAAATGATCTATAAACTTACATGTCTCTTTCAGAAGAGCATTTGAGGCAAATATGGCAACATGGTAAATCTGGTTGCTTCCAGAAATTGATAGATATATATTCTCTACTTTTTTGTATGTGCGAAGTAAAAGACATTACCTTAGACATTACAGACAGGATAGTTGATGAAGAGTTTCAAGGGGTCCTTGGAGAGTGCCTGAGTGACTCATTTGTTTGAATATCTGACTTCAACTCAGGTCACAGTCTCATGGTTCATGAGTTCGAGTCCCATGTCAGGCTCCATACTGACCGTGCAGAGCCTGTTTGGGATTCTCACTCTCTCCTCTCTCTCTCTGCCCTTCCCTTGCTCATGTTTTTTCTCTCTCTCTCAAAATAAATAAATAAAAACTTTTAAAAGGTGGGGCACTTGGGTGCCTCAGCCAGTTAAGTGTCTGACTCTTGATTTTGGCTCAGGTCATGATCTTACAATCATGGGATTGAGCCCTGCATTGCCTTCACGCTGGGCTTGGAGCCTGCTTGGGATTCTCTCTCTCCCTTTCCCTCTGCCTTTTCACTATTTGTGCTTGCATGTGGTCTCTCACTCAAAATAAACATTTTTTTAAAAAAAGTCTAAAATGCTCTAAGTTTTGGGTTTGAGATAATAAGCAATAGGTAGTCAATAAAGTTTACAGAGTAGATTGGTGAATTGATGAGACTAACCCTAGGGGAAAATTATTCTATGTAACCACACAACTAAGTAGAATGGAATGCCAGAAAAAGCATTGATTGGCTTATCTCCACGCCTTACCAGGCATAAAGTAAGGAGGATGTAGAGAATACCAACTGTGCACGTGGAAATAATGGAGAAAACCTGATAATTTTTTTTAGAAAAATAATATGAAAAGATTGTGGAATTTCCAAACTGAAAAAGACTACAGGAAAAACAGTCCAATTCATATTTTTACACATGGAAAAGCTCCCCCTTAACTAGTTTATCCAAGGTTACTCACTTAGTGTTAGAGTTGACCCTAGAATCTATGTCTTCTGATCCCTAGTCTGTCACTTTGGATTAAGAAAGAAAGTTGAGTTTAAATTCAAAAATTGAAAACACTTGGTTCTAGATAAATGGTGATTCAGTTATACTAATAAAGCAATTCAGAAATGGTAGGTAGCATTTAGCTTATAGGAATGGTTAGTGAGTGCTTTTTTGACACCGTTGAAACTGTTTTCAATACTGTTACCTCGAATTCAGTAAAGCTATTCACAAGACATTCATGTAAATGAAACCATATGAAGAAGTAAGAGCACCAGTAAAAGTAACTACATAGGTGAATTCAAAAGACAATGTAAATATGTTTTGTTTTTCATTCTTCTTCTGTCTGAATCAGAAGACATTTGCTGGGGCTCCTGGGTGACTCAGTCAGTTGAGCATCTGACTGTTGATTTCAGCTCACTTCATGATCCCAAGGTCATGGGTTGGAGCTCCACCTTGGGTTCTGCACTGAGCATGGAGCCTGCTTGAGATTCTCTCTCTCTCTCCCTCTCTCTCTCTCTCTCTCTCTCTCTCTCTCTCTCTCTCTCTCTCTCTCTTTCTGTTAGCCTCTCTACCCAACTCATGCACTCTCTTTCTAAAATTAAAAAAAAAGACATTTTCAATAAATAATGATATACTGTATTGATTGGCTTATAATGCATAAGGATGTAAATAGTATTAAAATGATAGCACAAAGGAGAGGACAAGGAACTGAGCTATAGAGGTGCCAAGTTTTTAATATATAGTTGAAATTAGAATTAATCTGAATTAGATGGTTATAAATTAAGTTAATTGTAATCCCCAGGACATCTGCTAAGAAAATAACGTTTAAAAGAAGAAATGTAGTAAAAGAAACAGTAAGAGAATTAAAATGGAACACTAGAAATGTTTAACACTCCAAAAAAAGGCAGTAATGGAGGAATTGGAGAACAAAAAAGACATAATTACATAAAGAGGACAAATGGTAAAATGGCAGATGTAAACTATACCTTATCAGAAATTACATTAAATCTAAGTGAATTAAACAGGACAATGAAGAGACAAAGATTGACATAGTGCATGAAAACCCATGATCTGTATGCTGGATCTGCAAGGGACACTCTTTAAATCAAAGACTCAAATAGGTTGAAATTAAAAAGATGGAAGAAGATATACCATATAAACTGTAGCCAGGTGAATGACTGTACTAGTATCATACAAATAGACTTTAAGACCAAAAAAAATGTTACTTGAGACTAAGAAGGACGTTTTATAATGATAGAAGGGTCAATCTGTGTGTAACACTTGAGCCCTAAAATACCTGAAGTAAAAGTTGACAGAAGTGAAGGAAGAAATAGACAGTTGAACAATAGTAACAATAGTAATTGGAGATTTCAGTACCTCACCTGCAATAATGAATGGAACAAGTAGGCAGAAGAGAAATAAGTAAATAGAAGACTGGAACACTATAAGCCTACCAGCTCTAATAGATATCTGTAGAACACTCTACCCAACATTAGAATGTACAGTCTTCTCAAAGTACACATGGATTGTTGTTCACAACAGATTATATGCTAGGCCATAAAACAAGTATCAATAAATCTTAAAAGACAAATAATACAAAATGTATTCTCCAACTAAAATGGAATAAAATTGGAAATCAATAACAGAAGGAAATTTGAGGAATTAACAAATCTATGGAAATTGAACAGTACATTCCTAAATGTATTCTTCCAAATGGAAAAAATCACAAAGAAAATTAGAAAATACTTTGGGATGAATGAAAACAAAAGAACAACCTTACCAAAATTTATGGGATACAGCTAAAGCAGTGCTTAGATGGAAATTTATATAGCTTTTGAAAGCCTGTGTTAACACAAAGATCTCAAAGCAATAACCCAACCTTAAGGAACTATAAAATAGTAAAGATTAGAGTGGGAATAAATGAGATAGACACTAGAAAAATAGAGAAAAATCAGCAAAACCAGAAGCTAATTCTTTGAGATCACAAAATTGCCAACCCTTTAGACAGACTGATCAAGAAGAAAAGACTTATTTTACTAAAATCAACAATAAAAGCAGAGACATTATTACAGATCTTACAAATATCATAAAGATTAGGGAATACCATGAATAATTATATGCAAACAAATAGGTAACCTGTCTGAACTAGACAAAAAGACACAATTACCAAAACTGAGAAAAAAATACTGAAAATCTGAATAGAGCTTATAGCAAGTTAAGAGATTAAATTTATAACAAAACAAAACAAAAAAATCCCACAAGGAAAGCCCAGACTCAGATGCCTAACTGATGAATTACTAAATGTTTAAAGGAGACTTAGCATCAAACCTAAACCAGACAGAGACATAAGAAAACTATAGATGGATATTTCTTAAGAATATAGACACAAAATCTTCAACAGAATACTAGCAAACCAAACCCGGCAACATATAGAATTGATTATTTACCACAACTAAGTGAGATTTATTCCAAGAATACACAATAGGTTCAGCATATGTAAAGTGGTCAGTCTAATACATCTATTATAGGAAAGGGACAAAAACCACATGGTCATCTATTCAGTAGACTCAGAAAAATAAATTGACAAAATTAAGCACCCTTTCATGATAAATACACTCAGTAAACTAGAAACAGAAGGGAATTTCCTCAATATCTTTAAGGGCATCTATTAAAAAAGCAAAAACAGAAAACAAAAAAAAAAATAGCTAACATATTTAATGGTGGAAGACTGAATGCTTTTCCCCTAAGATCAAGAATAAGACATAGATCTTCTGTTTTCACTACTTCTTTTCATTATTATATTGGAGGTTCCAGCTAAGGCAAATAATCAAGTAAAGGAATTAAAGGCATCCAGATTGGAAAAAGAATAAAACTGTGGTTATTTGCAGATGACATGATCTTGTACAAAAAAAAATCCGAAAGAATCCACTTAAAAATTATTAGAACTAACCAAGCCAGGTTGTAGGATACAAGTTAATTGTAGAAGAATCAGTTGTGTTTCTGAACTAGCAATGAACAATCTGAAAATGAAATTAAGAAAACATTTCCACTTTATAATAGTATCAAAGAGAATAAAATACTTAAGAAGAAATTTAACAAAAGAAGTATAAGACTTGTACACTGAAAATTGCAAAGCACTCTTGAAAGAAGTACTTAGATGGAAAGAAATCTCATGATTATATGATATTGTTAAGATGGCTGTTAATATTATTAAGATGGCAGCACTATCTGAATTGTTCAGATTCAACACATTACCTAGCAAAATCGCAGCTGAATATTTGCAGAAATTAACAGCTATATCCTGAAATTTATATAGAAATACCAAAAGACCCAGAGTAGCCAAAACAGTCTTTAAAAAGAACAAAGTTGGAAGACTCAACATGTTCTAATTTTAAAACTTGCTATAAAGCTACAGCAATCAAGACAGTGTGGTACTAGCATAATTATAGTCATTTATTTAGATCTACAGAATAGAATTAAGAGTCCTGAAACAAACCCTTACATTTATGGGTAGTTGACTTTCATAAGGATGCCTGGATGATTCAGTGGGAAAAGGATAGTCTTTTTAACAAAAGATGCTGAGACAACTGGATATCCACATCCAAAAGCATGAAGATGGACCTGTACCTCATATAGGATACAAAAAGTTACTCAAAATGAATCAACAACTTTAAAATTAAGTGCTGAACTCTAAAACTCTAGAGTAAGACATTGAGACATTTCTTCATGATACTGGATTAGGTAGTAATTTCTTAGGTAGGAAACTAACAGCACAAATAAAATAAAAAGTGAAACATCCTATACTTCATCAAAATTGAAAAATAATTGTGTTTCAAGAGACACTATCAAGAAACTGAAAAAACCAATAAAATATTTGCAAATTTTCTACATATCTGATGAAGGGTTCATATTCAGAATATATACAGATCTCTTATAACTAAATAATAAAATGACAACTCAATTAAAAAGTGAGCAAAAGTTTTAAGTAGTAATTTCTTTAAAAAAATTATGTACATGTCCAATAAGCATATGAAGAGCTTCATATCATTAGTCATGATAGATGCAAATCAGAACCACAGTGAGACTGTGATAGATGCCACTTCAAACCCAATAGAATGGCTAGAATCAAAAAGTCAGATCATAACAAGTGTTGGCAAAGATGTGGATAATTAGAATCCTCATACATTGCTGGTGGGAATGTAAACCTGGCAATCTACTTTGGAGAATAGTCTGGAAGTTAACTCAGTTAATCTTAATATTATACAACCCAGCCGTTCTATTCCCATGTATATACTAAAGAGAAGTGAAAATGTAAGTCCATGTGAAAACTTGTACACCATTATTCATAATAGCCAAAAGGTGGATACAATCCAAATGTCCATCAACAGATGAATGGATAAACAAAATGTGATATATTTTATATAATGGAATGTTATTTGGCTATAAACTGGAATGAAGTGCTTCAGTATGTGCTACGATTTGGATGAACCTCAAAGGCTTTAGGCTAAGTGAAAGAAGCATGTCACAAAAGTCTACAAAAAAGATCTTCAAGGTGATGAAAATATTCTAAAATTTACTTGGTGATTGTCATATAACTCTATATTAGAAACCACTGAATTATACCCCTTACAGGATATGTATTATGGTGTTTTGATATCTCAAAAAATATAAACCATCTGCATATTTTATTAATTTTTTTCCATTTGCATATTTTATTTTAAATTATTATTTTGAAGTAAATTATTATAAGACTGTTACAGATCTTTCTTTGATAATAAGTTAAATTTACTTTTAAAAATTTTTAAATGTTTATTCATTTTTGAGAGAGAGACAGCGTGAGTGGGGGGAAGAGCAGAGAGAGAGGGAGACATAGAATTTGAAGTAGGTTCCTGGCTCTGTGCTGACGGTTCAAGCCCAGGGCTTGAACTCAGGAATGGTAAGATCTTGACCTGACCCAAAGTCAGACACTTAACCAACTGAGCCACCCAGACTCCCTTGTTAAATTTATTTTTTGATCAAACCAGTAGTTTTTACTGAGAAAAAGAAGCTTTCATAATTCTTTGCACATAGTGAGCATTCAATAAATACTAATTTTGTACTCTGTAAACAATCTTCTGCTAATAAATCTTGATTTTTTTTTTTGTTACTTGAAAGAGGCTTCATGTGGAAACCTTTTTTTTTTAATTTAAATCCAAGTTAACATATGGTGTAATAATGACTCCAAGAATAGAATTTAGTGATTCATCATTTACGTATAACACCTAGTGCTCACCCAACAAGTGCCCTCCTTTAATGCCCATTGCCCATTTAGCCTATTCCCCCACCCAGCACCCCACCAACAACCCTCGTCGTTCTCTGTATGGTGAACATACAGTCTCTTATGGTGTCTCCCTCTCTGTTTTTATCTTATTTTTGCTTCCCTTCCCTTATGTTCATCTGTTTTGTTTCTTAAATTTCACAAGTGAAATCATATATTTGTCTTTCTCTGAGGGACTTATTTTGCTTAGCATAATACACTATCATTCCATTCACATTGTTGTAAATGGTAAGATTTCAGTCTGTTTGATTGCAGAATAATATTCCGTTGTATATCAGTACCACATCTTTATCCATTCATTGGTTGATGGACATTTGGGTTCTTTCCATACTTTGACTATTGTCAGTAGTGCTGCTATAAACTTTGGGGTGCATGTAGCCCTTCGAAACAACACTTATGTATCTTTTGGATAAATACCTAGTAGTGCAATTGCTGGGTTGTATTTTTAACTTTTTTGAGGAACTTCCATACTGTTTTCCAGAGTGGCTGCACCAGTTTGCATTCCTACCAGTAGTCCAAAAGAGTTCCTCTTTCTCTGCATCCTTGCCAACATCTGTGGTGGCCTGCGTTGTTAATTTAGCCTTTCTGACAGGTGTGAGGTGGTATCTCATTGTGGTTTTGATTTGTATTTCCCTGATAGTAAGTGAGTTGAACATCTTTTCATGTGTCTGTTAGCCATCTGGATGCCTTCTTTGGAAAAGTCTTTCCAAATGATTCATATCTTTTACCCATATCTTCACTGGATTATTTGTTTTTTTGGGTGTTGAGTTTGATAAGCTCTTTATAGATTTCTTTATCTTAAATGTCGTTTACAAATATCTTCTCCCATTTCATAAGTTGCCTTTTAGTTTTGCTGATTGTTTCCTTCGCTGTGCAGAAGATTTTTATCTTGGTGAGGTCCCAGTAGTTCATTTTTGCTTTTGTTTCCCTTTCTTCTGGAGACATGTCAGGTAAGAAATTGCTGCAGCTCAGGTCAAAGAGGTTGTTGCCTGGTTTCTAGAACCTCTAGGATTTTGATGGCTTCCTGTCTCATAGATCTTTGATCCATTTTGTGTATGGTGTAAGAAAGTGGTCTAGCATGTCGCTGTCCATTTGCTAAAGAGAGTGTCTTTTTTCTATTGGGTATTCTTTCCTGCTTTGTCAAAAATTAGTGTTTCTTATGTTTGAGGGTCCATTTCTGGGTTCTCTATTCTGTTCTGTTGATCTATATGTCTGTTTTTGTGCCAGTACCACACTGTCTTGATGATTACAGTTTTGTAATAGGCTTGAAGTACGGAATTATGATGCCTCCAGCTTTGCTCTCCTTTTTCAGCCTTACTTTGGCTATTCAAATTTTTGAATTCTTTGTTACAGCTCTGTGAAGAGTGGTCATGTTATTTTGATAGAGATTGCATCGAATATGTAGATTGCTTTGGGTAGTATGGACGTTTTAACAATATTTGTTCTTCCAATCCATGAGCATGAATGTTTTTCTGTTTTTTTGTGTGTGTCTTCAATTTCTTTCATAAGCTTTCTTTTTTTTAATTTTTTTATGTTTATTTATTTTTGAGACAGCATGAGCAGGGGAGGGGCATAGAGAGAGGGAGACACAGAATCTGAAGCAGGCTCCAGGCTCCGAGCTGACAGCACAGACCCCGATGCGGGGCTCAAACCCACAAACTAAGATCATGACCTGAGCTGAAGTCAGAGGCTTGACTGACTGAGCCACGCAGACACCCCTCTCTCATAAGCTTTCTGTACTTTTTAGAGTATAAATTTTTCATCTCTTTGGTTAGGTTTATTCCTAGATATTTTATGGGTTTTGGTGCAATTATAAATGGAATCAATTCCTCGATTTCTCTTTCTGTTGCTTCATTATTGGTGTAAAGAAATGCAAACAATTTCTATACATTGGTTTTTATATCCTGTGACTTTGCTGAATTCAGTTCTGGTAGTTTTTTTGGTGGAGTCTTTTGAGTTTTCCATGTAGAGTATCATGTCGTGTATGAAGAGTGAAAGTTAGACTTTCTCCTTGCCAATTTGGATATCTTTTATTTCTTTTTGTTGTCTGATTGCTGAGGCTAGGACTTCCAACACTATGTTGAATAACAGTAATGAGAGTGCACATCCTTGTCATGTTCCTGACATTATAGGGAAAGCTCTCAGTTTTTCCCCATTGAGGATGATATTAGCTGTGTCAGTCTTTCATATATGGCCTTTATGATCTTGAAGTATGTTCCTTCTATCCCTGCTTTCTTGAGGGTTTTTACAAGAAAGGATGCTGTATTTTGTCAGATGCTTTTTCTGCATCTATTGAGAGGATCGTGTGGTTCTTTTTAATTAATGTGATATATCACATTGATTGATTTGCAGATATTGAATCAGCCCTGCATCCCAGAAACAGATCCCAATTTGATTGTGGTGAATAATTCTTTTAATGTATTGTTGGATACAGTTTGCTAGTATCTTCCTGAGAATTTTTGCATCCATGTTCATCAGGGAAATTTTGGTCTGTAGTTCTTTTTCGTGAGGTCTTTCTCTGGTTTGGGAATCAAGGTAATGTTGGCCTTGTAGAATGGGTTTGGAAGTTTTCCTTCCATTTCAATTTTTGGAACAGCTTCAAAAGAATAGGTGTTAACTCTTCTTTAAATGTTTGGTAGAATTCCCCTGGAAAGCCATCGACCCTGGACTCTTTCTTCCTCTTTAAGTTTTGTTTATATGTTTCTTGGAATTTGTCTGTTTCTCCCAGATTGCCCTGTTTGTTGGCATATAATTGCTCTTAATATTCTCTTACTATTTTTTTAGTTTTTCTTTATTTTTGAGAGAGCATGAGTGGGAGAGGGACAGAGAGAGAGGGAGACACAGAATCCAAAGTAGGCTCCAGGCTCTGAGCTCTCATTACAGAACCCAATGTGGGGCTCGAACCCATTAGTGGTAAGATCATGACCTGAGCTGAAGTCGGACGCTCTACCAACTGGGCCACTCAGGCACTTCAATATTTTCTTATTATTGTTTGTATTTCTGCAGTGCTGGTTTTGATCTCTCCTCTTTCATTTGTGATTTATTTGTGTCCTTTCTGTTTTCTTTCTTTTTTTTCTTTCCATGTTTATTTTTGAGAGAGACACAGAACGTGACTGGGGGAGAGGCAGAGAGAGAGGGAGACACAGAATCTGAAGCAGGATGTAGGCTCTTAGCTGTCAGCACAGAACGTGATGCAGGGCTCGAACTCACAAACTGTGATATCATGACCTGAGCCAAAGTCTTATGCCCAACTGACTGAGGCCCCCAGACGCCCCATTTCTGTTCTCTTTTTGATCAGTCTGGCTAGGGATTTATCAATTTTGTTAATTCTTTCAAAGAATCAGCTACTGGTTTCATTGATCTGTTCTACTCATTTTTTGATTTCGATATCATTGATTTCCACTCTAATCTTTATTATTTCCTTTCTTCTGCTCAGTTTGGGCTTTATTTGCTATTCTTTTTCTAGCTCTTTTAGGTGTAACGTTAGGTTGTATATTTGAGGCCTTTCTCCCTTCTTTAGGAAGGCCTGGATTGCTATATACTTCCCTCTTATGACCACCTTTGCTGCGTCCCAGAGGTTTTGGACTGTCTTGTTCTCATTTTCATTGGCTTCCATGTGCTTTTTAATTTCCTTTTTAATTTCTTGGTTAACTCATTCATCTAATTGGATGTTCTTTAATCTCCAACTATTCCTGGTCTCTCCAAATTTTTTCTTGTGGTTGATTTCGAGAGTCATAGCATTGTGGTCTGAAAATATGCAAGGTATGATCTTGATCTTTTTGTACTTGTTGAGAACTGATTTGCAACCGTGTGTGTGACTTATTCTGGAGACTGTTGCATGTACGCTCAAGAAGAATGTGTATTCTGCTGCTTTAGAATGAAATGTTCTGAATATATCTGTTAAGTCCATCCAGTCCAGTGTGTCATTCAAAGCCATTGTTTCCTTGTTGATTTTCTGCTTAGATGATTGTCCATTGCTGGGGGCGGGTGTTGAAGTCCCCTACTATTATGGCATTATTATCAATGAGTTTCTTTATGGTTTTAACTGGATAATCAAGTTTAGAGTCAAATTCAGAATTAAGCATTGATAGGTAAATTATTTCTAAGTGTATGTTATTTGCATAGTGACACTGTCTACTTCCTTACATAGATATCTACACATATATATCTACTTATGGTATTTATAAACTATAAATAGACTGATATACTCCAAGTTCAGAGAGTAAAAATAAATGAAATAGCTAAAACTATGGCTTTTAAGTGAAATGTATTATCCTCTTGGGCAATCTTAACAGCTTGGACTTACTTTGTAGTTTCTTTATTTTTTTAATAGTATAATTGGCACACAGTGATGCACTAGTTTCAGGTGTACAACATAGTGATTCAACAACTCCTTTATACTACCTTAGACACTTTGAATGCCAGTTTTGAAGAAGAGTAGAATGACTAAAAATATGTGGATATGCAAACTCAAATAATGACATTTGGACATTTAAACTGACAGTGATAGTCTAATTATTTTAAGTTCATATACTCTTTCTTTAGAATAATTTTCTTTTGTTTAATATAGAAAAAATTTAAACTATGACCTTTTAATAGAATTGATTTTAGAACCTAAATATTTAATTGTTGCCAACCTTCACATATACGTTCGATGTGATACATGACGCGCTTGTGCAAATATGATCGTTTTTAGTTGGATTAAGAATAAATGACATATCTCCTTATAAGCCATTCTGAAGTAGGTGGAGACAAAAATCATTAGTTGAGTATGTATACAGAGATGTGTGTGTGTATCACATGCACACCTATATATACACATAAGTGTTTACATTGCCCATGTATTTTTATTTATGGGACATTACCTCTTTTTTTTTTTTTTTTTTTTACCATTGTCAGGAAATGAAGTATTCCACATAGTCTAGATGATTAATTAGGATTCTTTTTGTACTGGATAAAGAAAATACTAGTTATTTTTGTGGCTCTGCTATATATCAGGCACTGTGTTGGAGTTTTACATAAAGTGTTTCTCTTAATCCTTCAAAATCATTACATTAAAAATAGTTTTTAATGGTTATTTAGTTTTGAGAGAGAGAGACAGAGTACGAGTGGGGCAGGGGCAGAGAGAGAGAGGGAGACACAGAATCTGAAAGAGGATCCAGACTCTGAGCTGTCAGCACAGAACCCGATGTGGGGCTCGAACCCATTAACTCTGAGATCGTGCCCTGAGCGGAAGACGAATGCTTAATCAACTGAGCCACCCAGGCGCCCCATACGTACTATATTTTAGAAAAGAAGGCACTAAGGTTCACAGAGTTTAAAAAATTTGCCTAAAAACCACACATTTATTAAGTCATAAAGTAGAATTTGCGTGTAGAATTGCCTGATTCTAAATCTCTATTAGTTTTCCATCACAGTACTCTTTATTTATTTATTTTTTTAATATTTATTCATTTTTGAGAGCGAGACACAGAACATGAGCAGGGGAAGAGCAGAGATAGGGAGACACAGAATCTGAAGCAGGCTTCAGGCTCTGAGCTGTCAGCATAGTACTTTTATTTTTGAAACGCAATTATAAGGACAAACGAGCCCAAAAAGAAAAAACTTTGTAAGTATTTTCTAATTATCACATATTTTACCCTGTACTCTTCTATCTTAGCATTATAATTATTGTAACTGTCTCCCATACAGATTCATACTTGTATCCCCAACTCCACAAGCTAACATATACTAGTTGCTCTTTTATTATTTGCCAAAAAATGAATTAAGTAGGTAGATGGTTGACAGATCTCAGTTGCCTGTATGCTGGTATCAAGCATATATTCTTAACTAAGTTTGTAAATTATTATCCTTCATAGAACTAAAAACTAAATTCATATTTAGTAATTGATAATGGTCCTTTTCTTTTATTTCCAAATATTAATCTGTATTTAAACGTTTGCTGAAATATGTTACATCAGCCATTATATCTACAGTTTGAAAGGATCTAGTGAAATGCAAATAAAGCTTGATTTAAAATTCTTATAATCAAATCATTTTACACTTTGATGTGTAAGTAATTCAGACTTTTTTGTGAATTGATAGTGTATTTAGGTGGAATGTATTTCTCAGCCTAATTTCCTAGGAAAGTCAGATAATCAATTCAAATTTAGACAGAAAGTTCAGGTGCCTGTAATTTATCAAGGCAAATAAATACAGAAGGTAGTTTGAAAAGTAATTAAGACTGCAGATTCAGTCTATCATTTTCACTAGTAGCATTTTGAAAGTTCAGTGGCACTTGTGTACACACACAGACCATGTGTATAGGCACATGTAGCTGGAGGCTATGATACCAGACAGCATATAGAATATTTCCAACATCACAGAAAGTTTTATCAGCTAGCCCTGGTCTCAAAGCCAGAGGAAGAGATGTAGGAGTTATTTAGAGATGGACAGTATTTAATTCAGCAAACATTTGTTCAACTTTTGTAGCCTCCATAACTGTGAAATAAATAAAGTCTTATGATGGGCTCATGTAGTGGAGGTGACAACACGTAAACAACTGAATACAGTTATGTGGCAAGTGTTATAATGGGAGGATGTGCAAAGTGCTGTGGGTCCTATTACAGGAATAATTTAACTCTGCTTTAGGATGTCAGCATCTTGAAGGAATAAGTAGAATTACCTGAAGAAGAAATTTTTTGTTTATAGACTAAGTCCTGAAGCACAGAGGTTCAGCATAGGAAACATAAGTTAGCAGAAGTCAAGTCTGAATCAGTTGAAAATAAGTAAATAGTAACTTACAACTGAATCAGTTGTAAATAGTAAATAAGTCACAGACCAGGAAATGAAAATGAAGCTATTGACCATGGAACCCTGGAGTTAGAGGAATAAAATAGGTTGGTGACTAGAAAGCTAAAGGGTCAGTACAAGAAAATACGGGAAGTCAGAGGCAGGCTGATCCCAGACCAATTCAGAAGAAATCATTGTGTTCTAGGTATATTATTTCTCTTATGTATATAATTCATCAACAACTTCTTGGCTGGGGGCAAATCCTTAAAGTAACAGATCTACACTGATAATAATGATACTAAGAACTACACATAATGGTGCTTACAGTAACAGTGGCTAACATGCACAGGTAGTGCTTACTGTATACCATTCACTGCCTTAAGCACTTGACATGTTAACTCATTTAGTCATCAAAACAACCCTGTGAATCTTGAGTTAATTTGAGTGCCTTCAGTCACTGATTGGGAAATTACATTGCTAAAGGTATGTTAACTATTATTCAAGGGTACAAGGCCCAAAGGATTTTCCATTTTATCATCACTCTCAACCTCATTAAGTTGGCACTCTTGAGCAAGCATGAAGAAACAGGTGAATAAAAAAACAGGACAAGGATTAGGTGCTACAGAGAATTTTCTTCAGATGCTTTCTATAATCTGAGGGTTGCCATTTATGCTGAATTGTTTTTTTCTCTCCCCACCCCAAAATTCATATGTTTAAGTCCTAACCCTCAGTACTTTGGAGTGTGATGTATTTGGAGATAGGGTATTTAAAGAGGTAATGAAGCTAAAATGAGATCATTAGGGAAGGCCCTCATCCAATAGAATTTTCCTTTTTACTGGTGTCCTTTAAGAGGCTATTAGGACAGAGACATAGAGGGGAAGACCATGTGAAAGCACAGGAGGATTGCGGCCATCTGCAAGCTAAGGAGAGTGCCTTCAGAAAAAACCAACTATATCAACACCTTAATCTCGAACTTCTAGCCTCCAGAATTATGAGACAACAAATTTCTGTTAAATTCCCCCCCCCCCTCCGCTGCACCACCCAGTCTGTGGAACTTTGTTATGGCAGCTAAACAAACTAAGATGATAGCCAAGATAATACATTTGTAAATATTCAAGAGCATAAATATATGTTTTTGATTTTTGGGTTGATATTTTGGCTCTGTCTGCTAAACCCTCTACTGGGTTTCAGAAATAGAAATGTGAGGTACTTTGTTCTTCTCAGACCTGACTTAATGTCAGTCTTAATGTATAATGAAGAATGCAACTGCATGTCCTTTGGGGTGGAAAGGAGGAAATTAAATTACATCTGCAAGATTGATTCCATCCATAAACATTTTTCTCTTTATTTTTTTCAGTGATTATATTTGGTTTTGTGAGTTACATTTTATGATAATATAGGTGAACATTTTTAGAAATATAACACCTTGGAAATTTTTCTGTTTTTTCCTTTAGAGATTATAGAATATTAGAACCAACCTTGTTATTATTATTTTTTTTTGTAAACTCCACACCTAACATGGGGCTTGAACTCATGACCCCGAGATCAAGCCTCACATGCTCTACCTATTGACCCAGCCAGGCACCCCACCGACCTTAACTGAACCCTTTACGTTTTAAAGTAGTGGGACTTTTCTGGAGTAACAAATAATACCGTGGTTTTCTTGATGGCCATCTTAGCAGTTTATCAGTAATTACATCAGGAAGACTGATTATGTCCTTGTGGTTCAAACTAGGGAGAAAATCTCAGACTCCTTACTCTTTGGAGACACACCTAAATATCTTGATAGTATTTTGAAAAGTTCCCAGGGCGGTTGTAGGTTGTATTGCCTTTCATCTAGCGTACATCTTTTCATCTGCTACCCTTTAATTATGCATGGAGCAGGTGTAAGGTTGATATTTTCTTATTCTCATTTTACATGTAAGGAACTTAGACTGACAGCAGTTAGGTAAGATTGGAACAGATGACTAAGGAGTTCTATATTATCTTTGAAATGCAAAATAATATTTTCACAGTTATATCTAGCAATGATTAGTAATAGTTGAAAATTAAGATAGTAAGGTATGATTTATACATACATGTTGGTATTTTAAAAATATTGCTCACTTACTGTTGTTTTTCCTTTAGAATATATGCAGATGTTATTAATTAATGGTTATTCCTGACATTTAAATAAAATTTATTTGTGTAGACAAAGCATGAATAAATTTTGGCACTTTTATTCATTAGTTCAGATTCCAAGGTGGTACCTCACTTCTGTATTTTTTATTAAAATGTTCATTTGAATTTGCCTAACTGTAAGTGGCTAATTGATGTAAAGTAAGTAAATGCACTAGGAGTTTACTGTATAATAGAACAGTTGGTTGAATGGTTTTATAAAGTGAAGTAACTTTTTCAGTAATACTAGTGATCACCTCTTAGTTTACTTTTTAAAAGTAAATCTGGATTAGACTAAATGATATCTCAGGTCTCCTTCAGATCCAACTTTCCCGAAGCTGTATGCTCGGTTAGTTTAGACGTATTCATGTCAGACTTGCCAGTCTCTGGTGTCTATGCCCCTTTGTCTGTCTCTTTCTTTCCTCACTCCAGAGATGTCTTTTCTGCTATTCTGCTTTCTTTGAAACTTACTTCCTTCCCTAAGTAAATAATTTTTATTTGAAATTATTTTTATTTTTTTTTTTAAGTTTAACAATTTTTTTTTTATTTTTTTTTTGTTATAATAGTTTATTTTCAAATTGGTTTACATATAACACCCAGTGTTCATCCCAACATGTGCCCTTTTTAATGCCCATCACCCCCTCTCCCCCCTCCCTCAGCCCCCTTACCCTCAGTTTTTTCTTAGTCTTTGAGAGTCTCTTATGTTTTATCTCCCTCCCTCTCTGTGTCTTTTTTTTTCTTTCCCCTCTTCCCCTCCCCCTGGTTTTTGCTTAGTTTCACAAAGTCCACCTATTCGTGGAAACATATGGTATCTGTCTTTTTCTGACTGACTTATTTCACTTAACATAATACCCTCCAGTTCCATCCATCTGGCTACACATGGCCAGATTTCATTTTTTCTCATTGCCACGTAGTAGTCCATTGTATATAAGTACCATAACTTCTTTATCCATTCGTCAGTTGATGGGCACTTGGTCTCTTTCCATGATTTGGCTATTGTCGAAAGTGCTGCTATGAACATTGGGGTACACGTGCTCCTATGCATCAGCATTCCTGTGTCTCTTGGGTAGATTCCTAGCAGGGCTATTGCTGGGTCATAGGGTAGCTCTATTTTCATTTTATTGAGGAACCTCCACACCGTTTTCCAGAGTGGCTGCACCAGTTTGCATTCCCACCAACAGTGTAGGAGGGTGCCTACTTCTCCACATCCTCGCCAGCATCTATAGTTTCCTGATTTGTTCATTTTAGCCACTCTGACTGGTGTGAGGTGGTATCTCAGTGTAGTTTTGATTTGTATTTCCCTGATGATGAGTGACATTGAGCATCGTTTCATGTGTCTGTTGGCCATCTGAATGTCCCCTTTGGAGAAGTGTCTATTCATATCTTCCGCCCATTTCTTCACTGGGTTGTTTGTTTTTCGGGTTTGGAGTTTGGTAAGTTCTTTATAAATTTTAGATATTAGTCCTTTATCCGATATGTCATTTGCGATGATCTTTTCCCATTCCGTTGGTTGCCTATTCGTTTTGTTGGTTGTTTCTTTTGCCGGGCAGAAGCTTTTTATCTTGATGAGGTCCCAATAGTTCATCTTTGCTTTTAATTCTCTTGCCTTTGGAGACGTGTCGAGTAAGAAATTTGTGCATCTTAGGTCAAAGAGGCTTTTTCCTGTTTTCTCCTCTAGGATTTTGACGGTTTCCTGTCTCACATTCAGATCTTTTATCCATTTAGAATTTATTTTTGTGAGTGGTGTAAGAAAGTGGTCTAGTTTCATTCTTTTGCATGTTGCTGTCCAATTCTCCCAGCACCATTTGTTAAAAAGGCTGTCTTTTTTCCATTGGATACATTTTCCCGCTTTGTCAAAGATTAGTTGGCCATATACTTGCGGGTCCATTTCTGAGTTTTCTATTCTATTCCATTGGTCTATGCGTCTGTTTTTGTGCCAATACCATACAGTCTTGATGACCACCGCTTTGTAGTAGAGGTTAAAGTCTGGGATTGTGATGCCTCCCGCCTTGGTTTTATTCTTCAGTATTATTTTGGCTATTCGAGGTCTTTTGTGGTTCCATACAAATTTTAGGATTGTTTGCTCTAGCTTTGAGAAGAATGCTGGTGCAATTTTGATTGGGATTGCATTGAATGTGTAGATTGCTTTGGGTAGTATTGCCATTTTGACGATATTTATTCTTCCAATCCATGAGCATGGGATGTTTTTCCATTTCCTTGTGTCTTCCTCAATTTCCTTCATAAGTTTTTTATAGTTTTCAGTGTAGAGGTCTTTCACATCTTTGGTTAGGTTTATTCCTAAGTATTTTATGGTTTTTGGTGCAATTGTGAAAGGGATTAGCTTCTTTATTTCTCTTTCTGCTGCTTCATTGTTGGTGTATAGAAATGCCACCGATTTCTGTACATTGATTTTGTATCCTGCAACTTTGCTGAAATCATGAATCAGTTCTAGTAGGCTTTTGGTGGATTCTGTCGGGTTTTCCATGTAAAGTATCATGTCATCTGCAAAAAGTGAAAGTTTGACTTCCTCCTTGCCAATCTTGATGCCTTTTATTTTGTTTTGTTGTCTGATTGCTGATGCTAAGACTTCCAGCACTATGTTAAATAGCAGTGGCGAGAGTGGACACCCCTGTCGTGTTCCTGATCTCAGGGGGAAGGCTTTCAATTTTTCCCCATTGAGGATGATATTAGCTGTGGGCTTTTCATATATGGCTTTTATGATGTTTAAGTATGTTCCTTCTATCCCGACTTTCTCGAGAGTTTTTATTAAGAAAGGATGCTGTATTTTGTCAAATGCTTTTTCTGCATCTATTGACAGGATCATATGGTTCTTATCTTTTCTTTTGTTGATGTGATGTATCACGTTGATTGATTTGCGAATATTGAACCAGCCCTGCAACCCAGGGATGAATCCTACTTGATCATGGTGGATAATTCTCTTTATATGCTGTTGGATTCGATTTGCTAGTATCTTGTTGAGAATTTTTGCATCCATATTCATCAGGGATATTGGCCTGTAATTTTCTTTCTTTGCTGGGTCTCTATCTGGTTTGGGAATCAAAGTGATGCTGGCTTCATAGAATGAGTCGGGGAGTTTTCCTTCCGTTTCAATTTTTTGGAACAGCTTGAGGAGGATAGGAATTAACTCTGTTTTAAATGTCTGGTAAAATTCCGCAGGAAAGCCATCTGGTCCAGGACTTTTATTTGCTGGGAGGTTTTTAATAACGGATTCTATTTCTTCACTAGTTATGGGTCTGTTCAAATTTTCTATTTCTTCCCGTTTGAGTTTTGGTAGCGTGTGGCTATTTAGGAAGCTGTCCATTTCTTCCAGATTGCCAAGTTTGGTGGCATATAATTTTTCATAGTATTCTCTGATGATTGCTTGTATCTCTGAGGGATTGGTTGTAATTTCTCCCTTTTCATTCACGATTTTATTTATTTGAGTTCTCTCTCTTTTCTTTTTGAGAAGCCTGGCTAGAGGTTTGTCTATTTTGTTTATTTTTTCAAAGAACCAGCTTTTGGTTTCATTGATCTGTTCCACTACCTTTTCTGTCTCCATATGGTTAATTTGAGCTCTGATCTTTGTTATTTCTCTCTTTCTGCTGGGCTTGGGTTGTTTTAGTTGATCTGCTTCTAGTTCCTTTAGGCGTGCTGTTAGAATTTGTGTTATTGATTTTTCTTGTTTCTTGAGATGGGCCTGGATTGCAATATATTTCCCTCTCAGGACTGCCTTTGCTGCATCCCAGAGCGTTTGGATTGTTGTATTTTCATTTTCATTTGTTTCCATGTATTTTTTAATCTCTTCTCTGATGGCTTGGTTGACCCAGTCATCTTTTAGTAGGTTATTTCTTAGCCGCCATGTTCTTGGATATTTTCCAGGCTTTCTCCTGTGGTTGATTTCAAGTTTCAAAGCATTGTGGTCTGACACTGTACACGGTATGATCTCAATTCTTTTATATTTATTCAGAGCTTCCCTGTGCCCCAGAATGTGGTCTATCTTGGAAAATGTACCGTGTGCAGATGAGAAGAACGTAAATTCCTTTGCTTCTGGATGAAGGACCCTAAGGATGTCTGTGAGGCCCATCTGTCCTAATGTGTCATTCAGGGCTATTGTTTCTGCGGAGATTTTCTGTTTTGTTGATCTACCCAATGCTGAGAGTGGAGTGTTGAGATCCCCTACTATTAGGACATTTTTATCGATGAGGTTGCTAATGTTTGTAATTAGTTGTTTTACAAATTTGGGTGCCCCTGAATTCGGTGCGTAGATATTTACAATTGTTAGCTCTTCCTGCTGGATGGTCCCTGAGACTATTATATAACGTCCTTCCTCATCTCTTATTACATCGTTCATTTTAAAGTCTAATTTGTCTGATATAAGTGTGGCTACTCCGGCTTTCTTCTGCCCTCCAGTAGCATGGTAGATAGTTCTCCATCCCCTCACTTTCAATCTGAAGGTGTCTTCAGGTTTAAGATGAGTTTCTTGAAGACAGCAAATAGATGGGTCTTGTTTTTTAATCCATTCTGTTATCCTGTGTCTTTTGATTGGCGCATTTAGTCCATTTACATTCAGTGTTAATATTGAAAAATATGGGCTTACAGTCACTGTATTATCTGTAAGTTTCATGTTTGTAAGGCTGTGTCTGGTAGTTTGTATTCTTTGCCTCCTTGTTTTCATAGAATGCCCCTCAGGATCTCTTGCAGTGCTGGCTTATTTGTGATAAATTCTTTCAGTTTTTGTTTGTTGGGAAAAACCTTGATCTCTCCTTCTATTCTGAATGACAGGCTAGCCGGATACAGAATTCTTGGTTGCATGTCCTTCTTGCTCATCACATTGAAGATATCCTGCCATTCCTTTCTGGCTTGCCAAGTTTCCGTAGATAAGTCTGCTACTACCCTTATAGGTCTCCCTTTGTATGTTAGGGTTCTTTTGTCCCTAGCTGCTTTCAGGATTCTCTCCCTATCTTTGTATTTTGCCAGCTTCACTATGATGTGCCGTGCAGAAGGTCTATTCAAGTTACGTCTGAGGGGAGTTCTCTGTGCCTCTTGGATTTCCATGCCCGTTTCCTTTCTCATGTTGAGGAAGTTCTCAGCAATGCTTTGTTCCAGAACCCCTTCGACTCCTTTCTCTCTCTCTTCTTCCTCTGGGACTCCTATGATACGGATATTGTTTCTTTTGGCTGCATCGCTCAGCTCTCGAATTCTCCTTTCCTGTTCCTGTATCAGCTTCTCTCTCTTTTTATCTGCTTCCTCTTTTTCAATGATTTTGTCTTCTAATGCACTAACTCTTTCCTCTACCTCTTCAATCCGTGCTGTGGCTGCTTCCAGTTTCCCCTGTATTTCTTCCAATGTCTTCTTTAATTCTTCCTGACCGGTTTTAAGGTCTTTGAACTTTGCCTCGTGGGACCCCTTGCATTCATCTAAGCTTTTTTCAAGGCCAGCAATTAGTTTTATGATTAACATTCTATATTCAAGTTCTGTTATGTTGCTTATATCTCTTTTCATTAATTCTTGAGCTGTCACTGCTTCTTGTAGACTCTTTTGAGGAGAATTCTTCCGTCTCGTCATTTTGGCTGGATGTGTTATGGGTTGTTTCTTGAAGTTGCCCTGGAAAGGAAAACTGACAGACACACAGAACACAGAAATACTCAAACGTACCGACAAATGGTCCAGACAAGCAGTTCACAACAGAAAAAAATAACAAGTGACTCTCTGAGGGCAATGTCCTGAAGTAACAGCTACACGTTAAGGACAGGGTATGTAGTGTGCTGGTGGCAGAGCATATATAGACAGAATAATGACTGGTGCAGGGAGAAGAAGGAAATGGACTTTGCCCAGGTAGAGCGACTAAAGGGTTTAATCCAGACTGATAGAAATCAGAATAAGGACAGGTGCGAGGGAAAAGGAATAAAGATCGATGTTGTCTAGATGAACTTATACGGCCTGGTTATTCCAGAAAAAGGGCCGCCTCGGGCTCAGTGCAGAGGCGCCTGCAGGGAGGCTCCGAGATGTGAAGGCAACGAGGGTCACTTGCTAATCTTGGGTCTCTGCTGGAGAGGCAAGCATCCCATTGAGCCGACACCGGCAGCTGCGGGGGCCTGCGGGCTGGTGGCCCGTCTTCCCGCTCTCCCAGGGGCCAGGCTCCTGAGCGACAGTCCCTCTAGGAAGCGAGCTTTCACTCCTTTCTCTCACAGCCACACTGCGGGTTTTTGCGGCTGCCGCCCAAGCGGGGGGCGGGGGGAGGGGGGGGCGGAAACTGTTATTACTGAACTCTAGGAGTTCTTCATTTACTCTGTTCTTTACCAAACTGTTGATCTTAAAAATAAAACTGCCGGTTACTTTACCAGCAAAACATGGGTTTGAGAACAGCAGAGAATCGAGAGGCTGAACCGTAAGCTTCAGCTAAACCCTATTTTTATTTTTTTAAGTTAATTTTTTTTTTATTTTGAGAGAGAGCGTGAGCGAGGATGGGACAGAAAAAGAGAGAGGGAGAGAATCCCAAGCATGCTCCGAGCTGTCAGCGCACATCCTGACTCCGGGCTTGATCCCACAAACCATGAGATAACGACCTGAGCCAAAATCAAGAGTTAGCTCCTTAACCCACTGAGTTACCAGATACCCCAGTAATTTTATATTTGATTCTTTAATATTTCATCAGTCTTCCATAACTTCTTCTCTAAGCCATTGTATCTTTTTCATTATCAAGGAGTTTAGGGAGCATTAAATTTTTATTATGTTCTTAATAGATTTTTACGTGCTTTATTAATGAATATACTAGGCATATTTAGACCTTTAATCAGTGACATTTTCATTATATCTTTTTGTGTTATGTTTTCATATAACATTTTTGAATAAATATTTCCATGTATCATCATAGCCTACTTGTGAGAATAATTTATAGTGTTTTCTATAGTCATTGTCAATGCTAATCTGCCCTTTGGGTTAGATATCTTACCCAAAACATGTTTCTAGCATGTTTATTTATTATTAAAGAAGTAATGTAAATATTAGTAGTACTTAATAGAAGTTTAGAATACACTTAAAATGTTCACTAGCTCTACATGTCTCTTCAGAATGTGAGAAGTTGAACTATTGGCGGACATTCAAATAATTGCTTTTATCAACTGTTCGTTCACCCACTGTTGACACTATTAACTCAAACCAGGTATCAGAAGTTCCCAGCATTTGCACTAAAGAATGATGGAGAACTGGCTAGCTGATATATTGCATCAGGGGTGTTGAACATAGCAACAACTCTGTTTTTAGGGATGTAAGAAGTGAAAGAAACTGGGGAAGAAAGAGTTTAGTGAAACTGTCAGGGCTGAATTCTGATTTCATAAAGAGGTTAGGGATTGGAAGCCAGCAGTACATTTGAGATAAGTACAAACCTAAGAGCACAATCATTTGTTTTTGTGAAATTTGAAGATACTGAAGAATTTCACTGTTATAGTCCAATAAAGTACTAATCATTTAATGATACTATCTTTGTAAAATTTGCTAATATACATACCCCTTTGCAAATAGAGGCATCAATGCGTATATCACAAAATGATAGTTAACTTATTTATCAGAGTTCCTCACCTGTCACACTTCTGAGAGTTACTTTGTTTATAAGATATCTGTGGTCACTAAATTAGATAATAATATATGTTAAGCTGTGCTATTATGGTTATACAGTTCTGTGCAATATTTAATCTCAGAATACCTAGTTTATCATTCATAGTTCTTCTTTCTCCTTATCACATTGTACTATTGTTTATAATAAGTTTATGAAAAGTTGTTCTGCATTTGTGCAGATGAATATAAAATGACATAGGATTCTAGGGACACCTGGGTGGCTCAGTTGGTTATGTGTCTGACTGTTGGTTTCAGCTCAGGGCATTGATCTCGTGGTTCATGAGTTTGAGCCCCGTGTCAGACTCTGCCCTCTGTCGGGCTCTGCTTGGGAAAGTCTCTCTCCCTCTCTCTCTGCCCCTCCCTTGCTCATTCTCTCTCTCTCTCTCTCTCTCTCTCCCTCCCCTCCTCTCTCCTTCTCTCTTTCTGTCTCTCTCTCTCAAAATAAATAAGTAAACAAACAAACAAACAAACATATCCTAGAGTTTGATGGTCAGGGAAGGTCTTTCTGAAAAGATGACATTTGAGATAATGGAGTAGTAAGAAGTGAGTCCCCTAAATAAAACCTATATAGAGAGATAAGTTCCTAGATTTTACAAAAATGCATTTTAAAGCCATTTACTTGCATAAAATTTCCCAAGGTTCAGGAATCTCCTTGGGGGAAAAAATGCCCTGTCCAGGAAAGGTGACTTTCTACTTTTTCCTCTTGCTTTTTTTTTTTTTCTCTTGGTTATCCGTCACTCTGATTTCTCTTAAAGCCATTTTCTCATTCTCCAGCATTTCTTTGTATTCTGATTCATTATTTCTGTTCTTATTTTTGTTTCCTTTTTTTTTTTTTTTTGACTTTCTTTAAGTAAGCTCTGCTTTTTCTCACTCACTAAGTTGGGCATTTACTAATTTTCAGTCTTTTCTGTTATAAGTATTTAAAGGCCTATGTTTTTTGATAATACAATTTTGCCTATATTTTAGGGTTTTAACTTACAGTGTTTTGGTTACATTTCACTGCTGTTTATTTACTATTTTTCATTATGATTTCTTCCCTAACCCACAAATTATTGAAGCTTTTTAAAATTTGCAAATATATTTTTAAATTACTGATTTCTAACTTAATTGCACATAGAGGACATACAATATTGATTCTTTGAAATTTGTGAGACTTTATTTATGGTATACTCTATAGTCCACTCTTAGAATTTTCATTTCAGTTCCATATGTGCTTGAATAGAATATACATTTTCCAATTGTATTGTAAAGCTATAGTAATTAAAAGTTCTGACATAAAAACAGAAAAGACCAAAAGAAGAGAATTGAAAGCCCAGAAATAAACCTACGCACATATGGTCAGCTAACGTTTGAAAAGGGAACTAAGAATACTCAATGCAGAAAAGATGGCCTCTTCAATAAATGATGCTGGGGAAATTGGAATGTTTACATGTAAAAGATTGAAACTAGACCCCTACTGTACACCATTCACAAAAATTAACTGGAATTGGATCAAAGAGGGGAAAACTACATACCAAAATGCTCACTTCAGTGTTGTTTTTTTAATAATGGAAAAATTGAAAGCTACCCAAATTGCTTACATTAAGAGAATGGTTAAGTGGTTTATGGCATGGTCATAGGAGTGGTTAATAGCATGGAAAAATCTTTTAAAATATTAAACTTTAAAAAGGTACTATATTGGAGTTCTTATATGTATATGTAAGGGGGAAAATTAAGCCTATGCATAGGGAACAAGATTAATTTTATCAAAATGTAAACAGTGTTTATTGTAGGATTTCAGTTTTTTTTCCAGTTTTCTGTCTTTCAGATGTCATAAAATTAGAGTGTATAATCTATATAATGAAAAAAAAAAAAACTACGTAAAAAGATGAGATTAATTTAACATATTCCCAAATACAATTTGAGATGTGCCACTAAGTCAAGTATACTCATCTCAAGCTCTGCTTATCACTTTATACTTAAAAAAAATGAAATACTTAGCAGCTAATGAACTAAGGATAGATGAGCCAAATACTCTGTGGTTTGACTCCATCTTCATTGCAGAATGAAATTACTGACTTTCCAATTAACATGTGCCACTGTATTTGTTTATTCCCTTTTGGCTTAAGTCTGACCTCCAGAAAAGTGAAGTAATAACTTTAACAAATGTGTAAAATGTATAATCCCATTATCCTTCCCAGTGTCATAAGGTTAAATAGCTCACATCTACTGTCCTAGCAAATATTTAATACTGTGTTATATATAATTTTGATTATTATTATTTGCTCTATTATTTGATTATTTTGTTCTGACTAATAATTCTTTCCATCATTTTAAGGTTATTCTGGTACAAGTTAACCCAGGGGAAGCATTTACAATAAGAAGAGAAGATGGACAGATTCAGTGCATTACAGGTAAGAATGGCAATTTGTTATCATTTGAGATGACAAAAATTTGTAATACATAAAAGTGTATATGCTTATGGTTTCTTCCTTTCTTTCTTACTCCCACCACCACACCAACTCACAAACTGAAAGACTTATGGTATTGCACTAGCATCCTAGTCAGTCTCTTTTCCCTGGCTTCTTGATTAATCTTACATCCCCCTTCTCAAAAATCTTCGTTGAACTCAATTCAGATTCCTTAGTCTTTTTAAACAATTATTTCATCTTTCTAGTGTTGCTTTCCCTTTCCCTTTAATATTGTTTCCCTTTACCTTGCTCAGTTGGCTTATTCACTGTCTTCTTGAACCTGTCTCCTACTTTCTGTACTATCCTTATCTAGAATCTGCCCTTATCTTCACCATCCCTAGCCTATCTAAATCCTACCAATGCTTCAATAGAGTTCAGATCTTATCTTTAAAAGAATTTTTGTAAAGTCACTAGCCACCCTGCCACATACCACATTTATGACAAACTAAAATGTCTCCAGATATTACTATATGTTCCAGGGGAGGCATACAAAACAACCCCCACGCTTAAAGAGGAGCAATAAAAAGATCACTGACTTTAGTATTAGAGAACGTGAGTTTTAATACCAACTCTGCTAACTTACTCGCTGTATAGAAATTTTGCATGTTTTTTAATCTCTATCGGCACATTACATTTCTCATCAGTAAAATTCCCTTCCCCATGAATGATAATACACCTCGTAGGATGGTTGCGAGGGTCAACCCATGTGCTCGTAAAGCACTCTAAACCTGACCTGGCACATACAAGACACTCAGTAAGTGGTGGTGGTGAATGCTGTGGTGTTGCTTAATAGCAGGTGACCACCATCTCCTGTGAAACCCCTAACATCAATTATTGTGCTGTTCATTTAACAAGTAACTGTGTACTTTCTTGTAATATTTCTTCTCGTTATATTTTATAAGGCATTTAAATTTTGTTTATTTGATATGTTTATTCAGTCTCTCCAAAGTTCTAATCCCATTCAGGGGGAGATACCATTTCATAAATTTCTTTGAATCCCCTTCAGTTCTCAGCCTTCCACATATTGGATACCTAACTAACTCTTTTTGCTTTAATTTGAAAAGATTGTGTTAAAAGTAGGATGACCATATGCTTTATCATCTAAACTGGGATACATCTAAGAGTGAAAGAGGACCCTAGCAACTATTCCAAGACAACTGTTATCAGCCTAGATGGTCCCAGGTAAACCAGGATTTATAGTACCCACCCACTTTACCGGGCAGTCTAATCTATTTAATCAAAGAAGAAATAGACCTTACTTCTTCCAGAGAAGTTATTAGCCCAGTAATTACAATTAAAAGTTTTAGCCTGGCATCCAAATCTTACATGGCTTCCATTCTCTAAGTTAATTTAAATCTTCTGTGTAGCAGTTAAGGTAACTTCACACACAGATAGCAAAAGTCCACATATTATACACTTAAAAGAAATCAGGTAGTAGAATTAAATAAGCAATGTAATAAACTTTGCCTGTCTTTACCTGCCAGTTAGGATTTTATAAGAATAATTCTATTTTTATACTGGGTAACTATTAGAATGTAAGTTTCTAATAGAGCACATATCTTAGGTTTATTTGTACCTTCCTTCAAATTGTTTTCAATAAATATTGTTTATGATGGAAGCATTTTAACTAATATAACATGGTCTTTTCAAACACATCTGCAAATGAGGATACTCATTACCATTACAATGTGACTTAAAATACAAACACTGCTACTCGCAGTTGGATAACTAGACTTTGAATTTTAAATAACTTTTATATATTTATTTTCACTTATTTTAATGTTTATTTTATTGTGAGACACAGAGAGAGTGCACAAGCAGGTGAGGGACAGAGAGAGAGAGACAATTTCAAGCAGGTTCCACACTGCCAGCACAGAGCCTGATGGCAGCACTGAAACTCACAAACCGTAAGATCGTGACCTGAGCCAAAATCAAGAGTTGGACGCTTAACCATTTGAACCACCCAGGCACCTCACATAGCTTCTACTTTAAAAGTTAGTGTGTAGCTATAATTTGTGAATCTCCTCCCTTGTAAATTCAATTAAACTGATTTTTATATGGTAGTTACCCCTTTGGTTAGGATTAGAGGCCTATTTAACTTATAATGTTCCTGTAGTATTAATAGTCTCTTAATAGTAGGAACTGACGACCGTGTGAAGGTATTTTTAAGCAGAGATAAATTTCTTTGCTTCAGTAGAAAAAGGAGACTCCTCTCTGTATGACAGATTTTAAGAGTGGACTCTTTGTTTTAAAATTACAAGGAAGATTTTTTTAAAACACAGGAGAGGATAAGGGGAACCAAAAAGAAAGTAAAAAACTCTCCCCTTCTTATGTTTTTGTTTTTCAAAATTAAAAGACAGGACGAAGGTGGGAGGACTGATAGTGAACGAGGGACTGGGGTGAGGTTTTTCTACAGACCGGCATGCTCTCGCTGCAACGAAGAGAAGACAGGACAAGAAAAGACTAAAGACTACTGAGAGCTCATCTCTTCCTTTTCTTCCCCTTTGCTATCACTAGTTTCTGTTATATTGTTCTGACATCTTTCTGTACTAGTTCTAGAACTAGGTAAAAGTTACGAGTAGAAATAGATGCGGAGGCAACAGATAACAAAGAGAAAGCCTTCAGGGAGAAAAATCATATGCCAGTGAAGCTCAGAGTAAAATAGGATCCTTGGCTCAAAGGCCATCAAGTTAGGAAAACTATTCTCTTCACAATCACTATACCAATAAAAGAAAACCTCTATATTGAAACCTAAAAACCTGGGATAAATCCAGTGTAAATTAATAAACATTTGGCCTAATCCCATTTATGAGGGTGCCTCAGCCCATTTACGAGGGCTCCACTCATGATTTCATCATCTTTCAATGACCCTACTTACTAATACCATCACATTGGGGTTAGGATCTCAACATATGAATTTCAGGGGAAAACATTTAGTTTATAGCAGCACTGCATTAATAGGAGTGGTGGAGATGAGCTGCATGGCCCCAGAGTGAGGTGTCAGAGCCTAAATTGGGTGAGGAGTTCATCACATAGGAAAACAGCCTAGTGCAGAGAGTTAGAGCCCAGAGTGAGGAGAGAATTCACACAGCGAAGTATCCTGATATAGGGACTCAGAGTCTAAGCACGCTGATGAGAGTATCATGAAGAAGGGGTGGCCTGGTGTGGGGTGTAAGAATCTCAGCAGAATAAAGAAGTCATCAATACAGTGAAGCAGCCTAGCATAGGGAATCAGTGTCAGAATAAGGTGAGAGTTACCTACATGTGAAGGCAACCTGATGCAGGAAGTCAGAGTGAGGAGGTCATGTGTGTGGAAGGGTAACCTGACATGTGTTACTGGAGCCCCAGTAGAGTCAGGCCATTCACATGATGGAGGTGGTCCTTAGTAGACAGTTAAAGCCTAAGTCAGGTAAAAAAGACATCCACGCAGAGGATGGACTGCCTGCTGCTGAGTGTGGACAGCCTCCACAGAGGGATGGCCTGGCATGGGGTGTCACAGCCCCAGCAGCATGGTGAAAGTGTCCATACATTGAAGGTACTCATCAGGAAGAGTCAGAGCCCAGTGTGAGAGTATTCATGGGATAGGAGGTAACTTGGTTTGAGGTGTCAGAGCCCAAATGAGGTGAGGAAAATGTCTACATAGGCGGTAGAGGGTAGGATCCAGCAAGGAGAATCAGATCCTGAGCATGGTGAGAAGGGTATCTCTCTGGCATGGCAGGAGATATCAAAGCCCAAGGAAGTACCCATCCACACATGGGGGACAGCCTAACATAGGAAATGAGAACTTGAGTGAGGTGAGGAGGGCATCCCCATAGAGGAATAACCTGGTGTATCAGAACCCAAGCAGAATAAGAAAGTAGTCCATATGATGGGTTGAGAGGTAGAAGGGCCTAGTATGGGGAATCAGAGCTCAAATGTGGTAAAAAGAGAATGTACACAAAAGCAGAGTGGGTAGTCCAGGCACAGGTTGTTAGAGCTTGTGCATGATGACATGGAGCCAAAGAGAGAAAGACCCCTTCATAGAGGGTTATTAGGGGGTGGGGTGGGCTCAGCATGGGAAGTTATAACCTGAGTGGGATAAGGTCATACATGCTGGGAGACAGAGGGGAGTTAGGAGAACTTCTGCCAGGGCAGGAGTGGTGGCAGAGATGGAAAATAGGTTACACACACAGGGGACTCATTAAAGGAACAGTTCTATTAAGAATTATGAGAGAGGGGCGCCTGGGTGGCTCAGTCGGTTGAGTGTCCGACTTCGGCTCAGGTCATGATCTCGCAGTCTGTGAGTTCGAGCCCCGCGTCGGGCTCTGTGCTGACAGCTCAGAGCCTGGAGCCTGCTTCAGATTCTGTGTTTCCCTCTCTCTCTGCCCCTCCCCCACTCATGCTCTGTCTCTGTCTCAAAAATAAATAAACATTAAAAAAAAAAAAAGAATTATGAGAGAGCTGGGTTTCTTACTCTCTGAGAAGGACATTTAGGTGTGGAAAAGGAAGAAACTAGAGTGAATCCTGGTGGCAGCTGAATCAGAAAAATCAGACATTCTTGATTCTGGATCTGGGGCAGAGAAAGTACAAGATGAAAATGGAACATATTGTTACCCCAGAAAAAAGGAAGATCACAAAATGGATGGAGACATAGTAACCAACTTGAAGGAGATATAGGTGTATATATATATATATAAGTAACTTTACAATGGAGAAGCCTGGCAGACACCATCTTGAGTAATGAAATTGTATGTCTTCAGTAATGGCAGAAATCAAAATTGTGTGCTACCTGATAATGATGCATTAAGAGGAACATGGTGTCTCTTCTGTGATATTTCTGCCACAAATGCGTAATCTGAATCTAAACACAAGGAAATAATAGACAAATCAAGAGACATTCTATAAAAATAACTAGCCCTTAATCTTCAAAGGTGAAGATTATGAAACTGCAGAAAAGACTGAGGAACTGTTCAGACTGATAGACCAGAGAGACGTGTCAACTAAATACAACATGCGATTCTGAACAAGATGCTTTTGCTAGAAAGCACATTATTAGGATACTTGGTAAATCTCGAATGGGGTTTGAAAATTAGATGATTTATGAGTTTCTTAGGGCTGCCATAACAAAGTAGCACACACTGGGTGACTTAAAACAACAGAAATTTAATGTCCCATAGTTCTAGAGGCTAGAAGTCCAAGATCAAGATGTCAGCAAAATTGATTTCTTCTAAGGGAGAATTCATGCCTCTCTCCTACTCACTGGTGATGGCCAGCAGTCCTTGGGATTTCTTGGCTTGTAAAGGCATCATTTTCATCTGTTTCCATCTTCACATGGCATTCTTCCTGTGTCTTCACATGGCTGTCTTCTTACAAGAATAAGGGGTTGAATTAGGGTCCCATTCTACTCCAACATGACCTCATCTTAACCAGTTTTATTTACAATGACCCCTTTCCCAAATAAAGTTGCATTCTGAGGTACTGGTACTGAAACATATCTTTTTTAGGAAACACAGTTCAATCCATAACAGATAGTAATGAAGTATCAGTGTTAATTTCTTGGTTTTGACGGTTGTGTTATAACAGACAGTGTCCTTACTTATAGGAAATGCTTATACTAAAGTATTACGTAGGTGATGGGCCATCATGTCAGCATTTTCCTTTCAAATGGTTAGGGAAGAAAGTTCTTTTACCAGCTAGACTTGCAATTTTTTTACCAAAACTTAACTTTTCAAATTTTTTGAGAATGATTAAGAAAACAATACTTTTTTTCTTTTTTTTTAATGTTTATTTTGAGAGAGAGAGAGAGAGAGGTACACAGGCAAGTGGGGGAGGGGCAGAGACTGAGGGAAAGAGAGAGAATCCCAAGCAGGCTCAGTGCTGTCAGCGCAGAGCCCTACTTGAGGCTCGATCTCACAAACTGGGAGATATGACTTGAACCAAAGTCAAGAGTCAAACACTTAACTGACTGAGCCACCCAGATGCCCCATAAAATGATATTCTGTGTCTTTTAGAATCTTTGGGAGGACTAGAGAACCAGACTCAAGG
This sequence comes from Paguma larvata, assembly GCA_030068075.1. Classification (NCBI taxonomy): domain Eukaryota; kingdom Metazoa; phylum Chordata; class Mammalia; order Carnivora; family Viverridae; genus Paguma; species Paguma larvata. The sequence goes on from CM057839.1 coordinate 57,340,553, forward strand.
CTAAGCTTCAGGAACAGTGCCCCAAAACCATACTACGAAACTGATCTGATTAGGAAATCCTCATCAGTGCCAAGAGTGCCCTTTCTTCACTAAGAACTCAATATTACTTGCGTGTAGCACAGATGCCACTTCTGCAACAGGAATCTTGTGCTACCCAGCACTGCCTTCTAGGTTATCAGCACCCATAGGACCAGTGGTCTTTACCTTGCACCAAGGCAACTCCTTCAACCTACAAAGGGGTTTCAGATTCTATGCTCCAAAAAAAATGACAGTATCCACTACAGTACAAGAAAGGAAGACTTAACATTATGACTAGAACTTGTTTATTTCTTAGAAGTTTTTAACCTTATATTTTGGGAGAGAGAGTGTGTGTGCGAGCAGGGGAGCACTGTCATTGTAGTGCCTAGTGTGGAGCTCGAACTCAGGAACTTGTGAGACTATGACCTGAACCAAAACCAGAAGTCAGATGCTTAACTGACTGAGCCACCCAGATGCCCCAAGTGTTTGACTCTTGATTTCAGCTCAGGTCATAGTTCGTGGGTTCAGGCTCCACACTTCTGGCACAGAGCCTGCTTGGGATTCTCTCTCTCTCTCTCTCTCTCTCTCTCTCTCTCTCTCACCCTCTCCCTCTCTCCCTCTCTCCCTCTCTCCCTCTCTCCCTCCCTCCTTCTCCCTCTCTCTCTCTTTCTGTCTTTCTCTCTCTCTCTCTGCCCTTCCCCTGCTCTTGAGCTCGCTTTGTCTCTTTCTCTCTCTCTCAAAATAAATAAACTTAAAAAAAAAAGATAGTCAACTGAGCGAGCCACCCAGGTGCCCCTAGAACTTAGGTGTTGTTTTGTTTTGTTTTAGAAAGAGGGCACAAGTGAGCAAGGTGCAGAGAGAGAATTGCATGAGAGGTGGCTAGAGAGGGGGAGAAAGCAGGGCTCACCTGGAGTGGGGCTCATGTTCACCCGGAGCAGGGTTCAGGCTCGCCTGAAGCAGGGCATAAGCTCCCCCAATGCAGGGAAAGTTCAAAACAGATGGCATATTACTCTGGTTAGATGGTATCCTTTTAACATATTTTGTAAGAAATATTGACAAACTGAGATTGAACCCAGGAAGGCAACCAGGAGAGCATACAGTCAAGAAATTATTCTTATAAAAGACTATAAAAGTACTTGAAGGATGTTTACCCTAGAAGAGACCTGTGACTTGAAGACCTTGTTCTCAGCACTTTTAGAGGGAAAATTTTAGACTAACAGATGAGAGTTGCAGGGAAGCAAATTTTGACAGGGAAGAACTGTTTATTTTCTTATGATTAGATTCCTATGTATAGAAGTGCCAGGGTGAATTCAAGTTTATTGAGAAGTATTAACCTTTGCTTTCTCATATATCATCTTTCTTAGGGAAGCCAATAACATAACAACCTCAGAATGTGTTGGTTCTGAGCCCCTTTACCCACTAGAGTTAGTATAGCATCAAGCTCCACCTCCAAATTCTGCTGTTTTCCTCTTTGCTTCCAAGTGACTGTGTGCAACTTCTCAGCAGTTACTGATGTGTTCTCACCATTGTCGCCGCTGACGTTGCTTTCCATTCTACATGGGAAACCTCAGTAGGGGATTATTTGGCTCTTGTTTCTTCTACTGTCACCTCATTCAAGAAGTGACATTTACTCCTGGGGCAGTTATTATTGACACTTTTGTTCTCTTTTTTCTTCTCTTCACTGTTGCTGCTGTTCATCACTGCTTTTCTGTTTTCACTGTGTCTTCTCATGCCCCTCATCCTGACTCTTCCTGCCATTAGAGGGGTTTTTGAAGTTAGGAGGTTTGTCCCAACCAGTAGGTACCACTTTGTTCTTCTCCATGTGTTCCAGGATCATAGAGAGTATAACCAAATGTCTGTCTTCCTCACAGTTAGCCTGCTCTTTCATATTCGTGATCTCCTTTGCAGAGCACTTTTTCCAGCAAGTTCTCCTGAACTGAGCCAGGTGACTTTTGAGGTCGTTAATAAATAGAGTTAAATATTAAATAATATTAAACATTAAATATTTATAACCCCTGTATCCCATCAATCCCAACTCCGTTATCTATGAGTGAGTTCTCTGCCCTCCAGAAGTTGGAGTTCCTGGTCTTGCTCTTCTCTGTGTTCTTGTCAGGATCCCTTATGCCCATCAGATCTATTCAAAGCCCTTTACTCTCAGGATGTCTTTGTCAGGGAGGGAAGAGGAAGATGGAGTTCTCATGCAAGTGGAACTCCTAGTTGATCTGCCATGATACCCTGAAATCCCCAAGACATGTATATAAACTGTACCTCAGCCCCCTTGACTCTTGTTAGATATGTCAGGGGTTTTATATTAAAAGTACCTCTTAAATTTGTTGGAAGTTAAATGTCCATTGTTTTATATATCATAGTACAGTTACTATAACTAGCAGCATGAAATACTGTACCTATAACTTTTCTTCCTAAATTCACAATAGAACTTCAAAGAAATAATAAGGTATGTGAATGAATTAATGGTTCATTGTTAAAGGTACAGGTCTGAGAGTACCTTTTAGGTTTTAGGACCAATGGGGACTAGTTCTAGAAAAACAGACTTAGCTCAGTATGAGAAAGAACTTCGTAATAGACAGAACTGTCAAAAAGACTCAGGAGTGATCAGTTCCCATCCATCTCTGTAGACAGTAATGCATATGCAGGCTCTTCACTTGATGGTGCTGTTAGAGAGGAGGGTTAATTTCATGATTCTGTAGTTTTGGGTCGATTACTTACATTCTGGTCATTGTTTTGCACGTATGTGAAGTAAGGGTGGGCAAGTGCAAATTTGAGTTGTAGTAAGTTTCCACAGCTCAAGTTTTTAGGTATGTGTAACTATGCCAGTATCTTATGCTGTATCTTATATATATTTTAAAAATAGGTAGATCAATATTCTATGAGGATTTATTTTTTATTTTTTTTTTATTTTTGAGAGAGAGAGGTAGATAGAGCACAAGCAGGGGAGGGGCAGAGACAGAGAGGGAGACACAGAATCCGAAACAGGCTCCAGGCTCTGAGCTGTCAGCACAGAGTCGGACGCGGGGCTCGAACTTGGGAACAGTGAGATCATGACCCGAGCCGAAGTCGGACGCTCAACGGACTGAGCCACCCAGGTGCCCCACTATGAGGCTTTTTTATAAGACCACTGATTATCTTTGGCCTACTTACTTTCACTACAAATCTGACTGAATTTAACCAAGTTCTTTAGGTTCTGCAGAAACTATAAATAACTCAAGTAGAAACCATATATAGTAGATTCTTATTCCTATATGAGTAGGCATTATTTTACAATTTAGCAAACTAAACCATGGAAAAGTTAGGTCCTTTTATTTTACTTAGAAAAATCCTAACCACCCTTAGAAAATAGAGCATAGGCAACTATTTTTCATACTGGTAGAAAAATCACATTATTATATTAAAGACTTTACCCTTTATAATTCCTCCCCCAAGAAAAAACATCAGTTCTAGTAGAGAGGCTTAAAATACTAGTTTGGAAACAGTAATGAGTCTTGTTTGTAAGAACGAATCATAACAGATCATCCATTCATAAATCCAGCTCATTTTTAGGTTAAGTGAATGACTATGACTCATCCTAGTACATTGCATAATAGTCCCAGGTTGTCCCTAAAAGCTTTTAAGTGCTACTTTTTGGGAGAAACCATATTATGTATGACTTAGTGAAGAGAAAATTGCAACATTTATGCCGAAAAGGAAAATATAGGCAAATTCAATTGTCCTCAATTCTTTATGTTCCTGTTGAACAAAATATCACTGCTAAAGTTATTCTTCTGTAAGTAGAAAATCTAAACCAGTTTAGTGAGTTCTGTTAAAATAAGTGACAAGAATCTTGATTAAATAATGGCAAAAGGAAATTAAGACCCAGAAATACAGATATGTGCAAGAACTTGTATTAACTTCTCAGTAAGAATTTATAAACCTGTTGCATTCTGATACTTTTTATATTGATTAGTGACTAAAATGAGCCTTTTGGGATCTACGCCTTCTCTGAACTGGCATCACAAAATGATGTTTTATTAAATAAATATGAATATAAAATGTTTATTTTGGGTGCAGTTCTCTCTCCCCTTCAAGTGACCCTGTTTTCCCTTTTAGGAAAGAAGCCACTTATTAGAGGTAGATTCCGAGGTAAGAAATGAAGATAAGGAAACAAATTGACTTATAATGGAGAGTATGGGAAGATTAGACAATTTTAAAGGCAAGAATGAAAAATGAATTTGTATGCTTTAATAATTAAAGAAGTAGAAGAACTAAAATCTTTAAGCAGATTTTAAACTCTTGAGAACTGCATATCTAGAACAGTGTTTAGTTTGATTTTTAAAGCTGCCTTTTGAATATATAATACTAAGTGGTTGTAAAATAAGTATGTCTAAGTTAAAGAAAATGGTAACATGCTTTCATGAGAGAGAGGTTGCTTGGTTTTTAAAATTAAATGACTATGTGGTCAATTATTTTTGTTTACAAGTAGTTATATTCTAGGTAATAGAAAACTAGAAATAATATACTTTCTATAGAAGAAATGTTGCTGTTTCTAATTTCTCAGATATTTGCTTCTCCCTAGATTATTATGATAGGATTTTTATTAGGATCAAATTTCTATTGGCCTTTGATTAAAATTAGCATCATTACTTTTTGCTTAGGTTAAGATTAACCCAATAAACATGCTGTCTTTACTGAACATTTTTAGTCTTTCATATCTGAAACAATTGTAGAAATGAGCAGTTATAATGAAGTCTATTCCTAGCACTGTGTAGGCACCCAGTAAATATTTGTTAATTGAATAAATGATCTCAGTAGAAAATTATGTACAATATGCACGTTATCTCTTATTTTTTTGTATTTCCAATGTTTTCACCTGAAATACTTTTTCAAAATCCCATTTTGTCATGAAATGACTTGGAAACTGAGGCCAAAGGGATTTTGTTTAGCTTTGTATATCTCAGCTTGATTCAGAATTCTCATAGCATGGGAAAATAATCAGCAATAGGTAGTAACCATGGTGATTGTATAATACTACTACTGCTAGAGAGTTATTATGTTACACTTTTGTGAAGGTCACCAGTAACCTGTCTATTACTAATATGAGTCGTCTTGGTTCTCATCATACTTAACCTCTCCAGCAGGATTCGACACTGCGTATTATTTATTTGCCCCTTGGAACACTATCCTCTTGACCTTTCATTTTATAGTTTATGTATTCTCCTGGTTTTTCTCATATCTTCCTGGCACCTCCTCCTCAACCTTTTTTTGTTTTGTTTTGTTTTGTTTTGTTTATTTTTGAGAGAGAGAGAGTGGGAGTGGGAGAGGAGCAGAGAGGGAGGAACAGAAGATCCGAAGTGGGCTCTGCGCTGACAGTGGTGAGCCTGATATGGGGCTCAAAATCATGAGCTGCAAGATCATGACCTGAGCTGAAGTCGGAGGTTTAGCCAGCTAAGCCACTCAGGTGCCCCTTCAATCTTTTTTGATGTATATTATGATGTGAGTTCAAAAATATATAGCATATAAGTAAAATCTCAATCTTCCTCAATCTTTTTTGATGTATATTACGATGCGAGTTCAAAAATATATAGCATATAAGTAAAATAAGCCAGTCACAAAAGGACAATACTGTTAAGATTCCTCTTAGAGTCGTCAGATTCATAGAGGCTGAAAGTAGAATGGTGATTCCTAGGGGGCCAAGAGGAGATGAGGAGTTACTGTTTAATGGGTACAGAGTTTCGGTTTTAAAGATAACAAAAGTTCTGGAGATAAATGGTAGTAATTTTTTTGATGGTGATAATTATTGTACAACAGTCTTCTTGAAATGCCCTAAGTTGTACACTTGAAAATAGTTAAAATGGTTACTGTTATCTATGTTTTAAGCACAAATTTCAAAAATAAATTTTGGAAACTTATTTTCATTTTTACAACAACAACAAAAATGTGTGTAAGATACCTGAAGCCAGAATTTAAATGATGTGGTAGACAGAATTCTAAGATAACGTTCAAGGTCTTTGGACTGTACACACCTGGGACCATGAACGTGATGAATTTTACTTCCATAATTATGTTATACAGTGCAGTTGACTTAAGAAAAGAGAGATAATCTGGGGTGAACTTCAGCTAATCAGATCAACCTTTAAAAAGGTACTGTGCTTTTCTAGAAGTTAAGAGATTCAGGAAAGGATCATGTGGCACGGAATGTTGGTGGCCTCTCGCTGAGAGTGGCTTCCAGAAAGCCAACAGCCAGCAGTGAAATGAGGATCTTGGTCCTACAACCAAAAGAATATGAATTCTGCCACAACCTCCAGATAAGAACACCCTCTAACCAGCACTTTGATTTTCACCTTGTGTACCTTGAGCAGAGAACCTAGTCTTACTGTGCCCAGACTTCTGAACTACAGAACTGTGAACTAGTAAGTGGATGTTTTTAAAACCACTAAATTTGTGCTAATGTTACACAGCAATTGAAAAGTAAGAGAAATAATACGAGCTTTTTTTCTCTTATGAATTATATAGTTCAAAGGTATGTAAGTAGTGCTTGTATGGAGTTGTCTGCCCCAAAGGTGATACACAGATTCAGGTTACTTCTGTCTTGGTCTGCCATCCCTAGGGTATTGTGCTCATCTGGATGAACCAAGTTGGCTCACCACCATTTCTGTGTCCCAAATTAAATCCAAAAGGGGAAGAGAAAAAGAGATTTAAGATAGGCCCTCTTTCTTTAAAGATATACCCTGGAGATTATACAGATCACTTCTCACATTCTCATTGACCATACCTTATTGAAAACAATTTTGGAAATTAATGAATAAATGCCACAGAGTACAAAAAATAATAATAATAAATCTTGAAAGATCCTCTAAAAGTAATTATTTTGTTTACTTACGGGGTGGTGGTGCATGAAATGGGGAACAAGGATAGAATGAAGGCTTTCTCTCTATACTTCTTTACATTTTTCATTTTTGAATCTTGTAAATGTACTTCCTATTAAAAATAGTATTTTATTCTGGGGCACCTGGGTGGCTCAGTCTGTTAAGCATCCAACTTCACCTCAGGTTATGATCTTGTGGTTCATGAGTTCAAGCCCCGTGTTGGACTCTGTGCTGACAGCTCAGAGCCTGGAGCCTGCTTCAGAGTCCGTGACTCCCTCTCTCTCTGCCACTCCCCTGCTCACGCTCTGTCTCTCTCTGTCTCTCAAAAATTAAATGTTAAAAAAATTTTTTAATAAAAAACTAAAAATAGCATTTTAAGTAAGTAAAACAAACGCTGTAAATAAACTTCTACCTCCCTTCTTTCTTTTTACCTAAAAATATTTATTTCCCTTTCCTCAGCAGCTTTTCACCTGTCACTTTGGAATTTTCTATCCTTATTCTTTGTCTACCAACAAAATTGAATTTTTGAGCTTTTTAGTCAATGATCTTAGTCCAAAGGAAGCATGTCAGATATATTTGTCAGATAAATGTATATAGGTATATACACATAGGATTAAGTTACATTAGATATTTTTAAATGTTTGATACATTCAAATATATAGTAATTAATAATAAGAGGTCATTCCACTTTTCTTGTCATTGCACGTGCACAGTAGTTTAACTACATTTAGGCCATATCAGTTTTTATTGGTGACTGTTTATAGCAGAACCATTCATAAAGTTGAGAGAGCGGTCAGTACATTCTGGACTTGAAATATCCATCTGGACAATTCACTTGCAGATAAGTTAAGAACTTATATCTATATGAAGCAATTACCTCTTCTTAAGTGAGGTAGAGAGATTATGTGATTTGTTCAAATCTGCCTAAATAGATGTATAAATTGGGGAACTTTCCACAAAGAGCCACGTTAGAGACTTATGCTTTTCTAACCAGATTTGATTAAAACTTGTCACAAAAATCCATTTAGGCATGTATTACACGTGAGTAGTTTTATGGCCTCTTAAGAACATTAATTAGTCCCACATTAGTCCCATATTGATTAAGACCCAAATTTATTTACAGAAAAGTCTATGTCACTTTTCCTTGTTTATTTCTACAACTCCAGAGATTGGCCTTCTTAAAACACTACTATTTTTTTTATTCTTTTCCTATGCTAAAAACCAAAAAACCTTGCCTTCTCCCATTTTGTATAGTATGGAACTTTTAGCCTAATCTTCTAGGCACTCCATCCCTGGTTCCAATCTTTCTTTCCAGCTTTATTTCCAGAAATCTTCTGCTCCAAACATTGCAGGATTAGTAGGTACCCTAATCTCTACATATTTCTTGCCAAGAAATACCTTTGTTCACATTGCTGTTTCTTAGAAAAATCACAGAGGAACATGCACACACATGTTCTACCTTCTCATCTTTTGGGCAAGAAATCTTCATCAGTTGGCTTTGAGATATTTTTGCTGAAGATGATGTTACTAGATTTAATAACTATAGGCATAAAAGTGTATGCTTTAAACTTTAACCTAGCACAAAGTGTTCTTATAAAATACCTTTCCAATTAACTGAAAAGCAGAAAGCCCTTTTCCAAGTCATTTTACTGAAAATGTTTACAAAATAAACACTTATATTTAAGCTTGGTAAACAGAATAAACAGAAAAGAATTCAGAATCATTATAAACATTAATAGTGGTAACATGTACTGTTACTATTTAGAAAATTGGGTTGATAAATTGCTTAGTCTAGATTGAAATATAGCCTGGAGGGTTTTTTTTTAATTCATTCTTTATTTAGCAAATTATGAACTTATTATGTATAGTCACTATTGCAAAACTGAAGATATACTGATGTATAAAATAGACATTATCCCTGCCCATCATGAAGTTTATAGTCTCCTAGGGAAAACAGACAGTTAAGGAGATCATTAAAGTGAGAGAAGTGCTATGATTGAAAAGAGCAGGAAGGGTTCTATGGAAGCTCACAGTAGGAGCATCCAAACCAGGCTTGGGGTTAGGACACTCAGAGGATGAGTTCCATTCTTTACTTTATACCTCTTCGGATAGAACATTAAAAATGTTTATTAATTAGCGATTTTATTTAATTAGGTCTTGAATCTTGAAGGACATTAAGGATATAAACAGAATTAGCTTTCTTTTGTAATTAGGAAAAATATTACTTTTAATGAATATATATGCATCAAAAAAATTTTGGGCACATTTCCTTCCATTGCCTCTCCTTGTATGGTAGGATTACAGGAGTTTCTTTATGTTGTGTTTATAATTTGATCATTTTGGTTATCAATTATAATATTGATTATAATATTAATTGCTTAAGTAATGAAATATTTTAGCCCCTTTTAAATTGTTTAGTCCAACTTTCATTTTTAAAAACTTATGGATTATTTTCTTTAAAGCTGAGGCATTGTAAAGCTCATTAAGAAAAATGGTGAACCATATAATGTGTTTTGGTACAAGTAAATGGATGTTTTAACTAGTAAAAACTTAAAAAATGGGACATACTAAGCTTATTAAGTACATAATAATAATCTGATAATTTTTGAAAATTAAGGGGGTAGAAGAAGAGAAATGTATAAATTTGTTATCATAATATAGAACTGATTTAGGGGCGCCTGGGTGGCTCAGTCGGTTAAGCCTCCGACTTCGGCTCAGGTCATGATCTCACGGTTCGTGAGTTCGAGCCCCGCGTCAGGCTCTGTGCTGCCAGCTCAGAGCCTGGAGCCAGCTTCAGATTCTGTGTCTCCCTCTCTCTCTCTGACCTGCCAGTGCTCATACTCTGTCTCTCTCCTTCTCTCTCTAAAAAATAAATAAACATAAAAAAAAAACTGATTTAGAGAATTCTGACACTCAAGAGGATATATAAGAAACCCAAGGCAAAAAATACCTTAAGATGTTGAGGATTTTTCCCGATTCCAAAAAAATATCAGTATAAGCCAGACTGTATTTATGGAAGAAGATGTATTTGTTTGGATCCTCTGTCTTCAGCTAAACCATTCTGTGAAGAGATGCTAAGGAAAGAAAGCAGTATTACTGCAGACCTACTTTGTGTTCTACATACATTTTCCTAACTCTATGAAAGAATGTCTTAGAAAAATTACCTTCCTTATTAAAAAAGCAGACTCTCTAAGTTAACTTCAGTAGAAAGATCTCCTGGTGAGAGGGCAGCTGAATTACAGATACAGAGATTTACCTTAGTTTAAGCTTGTAGTAACTACAATCACAATTTTGGACTCAAAGAAGTGTTAATTAAACATTGTAACTCAGGTATAAACCTTTCTATTTTTTCCCCAAAGTATAGCTGGGATAAGGCAAGGCTAGGTTGTTCAGAGAACTTTTATATAAAATTATAGAGCTTACCGTGAGTTTACATAATCTGATTCACATACCCTTGTACCATCTGCAGAGATTGTCCCAGGATCTTTCCTGGTTCCTCTCGTTATGTGATAACATGTTGAATGTAAATTTTACTACTTACCTAGAAATAGAAAAAGTAGAAAATCATTCTCTTCTTCCAACTTATCTAGGACTCATCTCACAATTCTCATTTCCTGTATCATAGCAACCAACACAATTTCATTTCTTAGAACCTTCCTATGTCTATAGAAGTATGGCTTGTGCCCTGTGACGATGGTATTATATTAAGGCACATATAGAAATGTCATCAGTAACTGTAAGAGTCATACAATAATATAGTAATTGTGGTGGTAAACAGTTTTCTTACAGGTGTGTATTAATTGCTGTAAAGCTCCACTGGTTAAGTAACTCTTTGCCAGAGTCATAATTTAAACATAGAATTCTGATCCCAAAACCTATGCACTAATATTATTTAAAAATGTTGATTCATTTTTAGAGATTTTAATCAAATCCTGTTTTTATTCTCTGTGGATCAACAAAGTTCTCTATCTTTAACATCCCCTTGTCCTTTATTTTATCATATAATCTTTCGCCATTTTTTGAAAATCCCTTTATGGTTACAATGAAAGATCATCATTTCAATGTAAGATTTTTTAAAAACCTTAATATGTTGGAATTCTTTACCCTTTTGTACTCAGTTTCCCATACTCAGGCACTTGCCAGAACACAAAACAGAGTAACTAAAGCCATGCTCTTTTCCTGAAAAGAGAATTTGCCATAAATCTCTTATGCTGTCCTGAAGGAAAGCTTGCTTCAGATTCTGTGACTCACTCTCTCTGCCCATCCTCTACTTGCACGCGTGCTCTCTCTCTCTCTCTCAAAAATAAACATTAAAAAAATTTTTTTAAAAAGTATGCAAAGTAAGAAGTAGTAGATTGAAATACGTAAGTGTGCTAAGTCTCTCAAAATCCACCTATGCGTAGAAACATGGTATCTGAGCAAAAACCATGGGGGAGGGGAAGAAGGGAAAGGAAAAAAAGACACAGAGAGGGAGGGAGATAAACCATAAGAGACTTTCAAAGACTAAGAACAAACTGAGAGTGAGGGGGTGGGGGAGGGGGGAGAGGGGGTGACGGGCATTAAAGAGGGCACGTGATGGGACGAACACTGGGTGTTACATGTAAACCAATTTGAAAATAAACTATTAAAAAAAAAAGAAATAGGTAAGCATGAGGGACATGTAACATTTAAGGGATGGGTGAAAGAAGAAGAATGAATAAGGTAACATATAAAAAAACAGGTCTCTTTTATCTATTCCCTTTAAGGTTAGAGCAGTATAACAAGTACTGGAAGATCATTAATAAGTATTATAGGAGGTAAAAAAGCCAATTCATTTGAATTAAGAAAATAAAATTTATTTGCTGTAGGCCTTACCATTCATCATAAATGGTAAGCACATCAAGATATGCTTGTCATTTACAGCATCTTCTAAACTCTTTTGACAATGGAATTCTTTTTTAGAAGTGCCTTATGGGGGCGCCTGGGTTGCTCAGTCGATTGAGCTTCTGACTTGATTATGGCCTAGGTCATAGTCTTGGGATCATGGGATTGAGCCCTATGTCCCCCTCCACACTGAGCGTGGAGCCTGCTTGAGATTCTCCCTCCCTCTCTCTCATTCTCTCTCTCTCCCTCTCCCCCTTCTAGTACCTCCCACCCCCACATGCGCTTTTTCCCTCTAAAATAAATATATATATATAAGGGCACCTGGACAGCTCAGTATGTTAAACGTCCAACTCTTGATTTTGGCTCAGGTCATATGATCTCAGTAGTCCTGGGATTGAGCCCTGCCTTGGGCTCTGTGCTGATGGCAAGGAGCCTGCTTGGGATTCTCACTCTAACTACCCCTGCCCTGCGCTCTCTCTTGCTCTCTCCTCTCAAAAATAAATAAACATTTAAAAAATAAATAAACATTTTAAAAATTTAAAAAAAAGTACCTTATGAAACCAGTTTTTATAGAATCACATTTCAGAAACACTGTCTTTGAACAAACTCTAAGCTTCAGCTTTCAATTTCTAATGTTTGGATACATCCCCAATGCCACCCTAACTCACCCTCTTGGGAGGGGAGGGAAACAACATAAAGAAAGGTAGAAGACAAAGAAATAGAAATATTTGCAGCTTATCACAAAGAACTAACTTCTTAAATGTATAAGGAGCCCTTGAAAATCCAGTAGAGAAATAGGCAAGATCCAGACATACCACAGAAAAGGAAAAATAAATGGTTCTTTCTTAAAAGTTTAATATAGATATTCAAACTTATAAGAAAATGAAAAGTAAACTATATTGAGATGCTGTTTTCACCTTTCAGATTGGCAAATCCAAAAAGTGGTAACTACTGGGAAGGGTGTGTTAATGAGAAATACATTAATATAAACTGATATTTGGTAATGTCAAAATGTAAATTTCTCTGAAACAATTCCACTTCTAATAATTTATCCCACAGATATACTAACACATTCATGAAAAGATGTTTGTACAGAGATGTTAATGCAGCTTTGTTTGTAATAGTAAAAGGTTGAAAATAACTTGAATGTCTGTCAGTAGGGGAATAGTTAAATAAATTATGGTACAGTGTAACAGTGGAATACTGTGCAGCTGTTAAGAAGTGAAGCAGCCCCAAATGTACCATATGGAAAGATCTCTAAGCTATATTATTAGGTGCAAAACAGTATGTATAGTATACTATCATTTGTATTTTTAAAATAACATACATATAATTGCTTTTACATGCATAGACCATCTCTGAAAAGACTTACAAGAAGCGAAGAATGGTTGCTTTGGGAAACAAACTGTATGGGTGGGAGACGAGGTTGAAAAGAAAGGTCCCAAACCTGTAATCTCAATATTTCCAAAACATTTTATGGCCACAAGCAAAGAACCTGAGTAAAGCCATGCCTCCTCCCTTTCTCAGCTTAATCTTTTTTTTTTTTAATGTTTATTGATTTTTGAGACAGAGAGAGACAGAGCATGAGCAGGGGAGGGGCAGAGAGAGAGAGGGAGACACAGAATCTGAAGCAGGCTCCAGGCTCTGAGCTGTCAGCACAGAGCCCGACGTGGGGCTCGAACTCACAGACAGTGAGATCATGACCTGAGCCAAAGCCAGACATTTAACCAACTGAGCCACCAGGCACCCCTCAGCTTAATCTTAACATAAATGATCTACTCTATATTTTCCCAGTCTGGTAATGTTTGAATCTGAAGAGAATGAAAGGGATATGAGGTCTCTGTGTCTTTCCTTTTGTGGGAGTTTTTTCCCTCCCTTCATAGTCTTTAGCAACCCATCAACACTGAGTTTTAATCTCCTTTTTTTTCATTTAAAATCATGTTAAGGGGGTGCCTGGGTGGCTCAGTCGGTTAAACATCCAACTTTGGCTCCGGTCATGATGTCACAATTTGTGAGTTCCATCCCTGCATAGGGCTCTGTGCTGAAAGCTCAGAGCCTTGAGCCCGCTTTAGATTCTGTGTCTCCCTTTCTCTCTGCCCCTCCCCTGCTCATACTTTCTCTCTCTCTCTCTCTCTCTCTCTCTCTCTCTCTCTCTCTCTCTCTCAAAAATAAACTTTAAGATCATGTTAGCTGATAGGGACTTGCCCTGAGAAGGATGGAATGAGCGGGACACAATAGTGGCCAACAGCAAATGATCAAAATACATAAATCATGACAGAAAAATAAGACCTTATAGTCCAGTCTTCTCCTGATGAAAGTTGATGTGTAGTGGAAAAGTATAGCAATGTTTTCAAGCGAAATAGCATTTGGTTCCTTCTGTGAAAAATCTAGATTTAAAGATTACCCTTCAAAAAGAAACAGAAACAGAACTGTCTCAGTAATTTTATGTCTTCCAAATATCTTTCAGATGATTAATAGTTTTTAAAAAAAAACAAACCAACCTTAGAATGAAGAAGAGCCCTTACTTTTCCTCTTTTTTTTTTTTAAACAATTTCTCATAGTAAACAACTTGAAAGTAAATGCCCAAGAGCATGAGAAAGGATCCTTGGCATGTTTTCAATTTAGTCTGATTATGTCAAATTAATGATGATAGAACAAAAGGTTATTAAACTTCCTTCAGCTCTCATCTCTCCTCAGCTTTCCAGTTCTCCTGGGAAGTGATAGTTTTTGAGGAATAGGAATGTTAATGTTTAAGTGTAGAGGCCTACTTTCTTCTCAGAAGGCCCTACAGGAGAATGTGAACATTCTGTGGGAAGCCTCCAGAGATAGGTTCTTTTCCTGTTAGGGAAGAGGAGATCTCTAATTCTAAGGGTTAATTCAGCGAGAAGATATTTTAAAACCTTCTATATAGTTACTGATAATAAACCATCTTCTCCAATCCATTTGTAACTATTAAAAAAATCAGTATTTTGATGTAAGTAAAACTAAAAATAGTGAAAGCCCAAAGAAGAAAATGATAGTGGAAAAGAGACTCTAAGGTAGCTATGAATTGTGAGGCCATGGAACGTATTGCTCCAAATCTAAATGTAAATGTTATTTGTCAGGCACAGCCTTTCATATAAAAAGCTTAACAAATGGTTGCATATTCTGCAAAGGATCTGTCTAAAGTGTAGCTACAGAAGCTGTTTTCTAGATAACGCATGTAGCTGGTAGAACCTTAAGACATGTTTTAAAAGATCTAGACGTTACATCACAGAAAATGTAAGGAAACTTAAAGGTAAATACATAGAGTGGGTTATGTGGGAAATCTATAATTAAAATTAAAAAGCTTAGCTTTATGTAAAAAGAATATCATAACCCTTTCTAACATTAGCAGTAGTGATTGAATGCAGTCTGCGCATGTTGGATGACTAGTCTGCCCTGTCATGTGGGCACTTTTTTTTCAACCTCTGTGGCCTTAATGTTTGATCCTGACAGGATTTGCGTCATTGATCCATATCACTGTCCGTGTGATGTCAGCATGTGGGTGTGCAGTTACTGAGAGACAGTTAATCTAATGTGCTGCAGTAAAATCCCAAGCACTATTTCCTACTAGAATAACAAAGAATGATTCATCATTGTTCACATTAGACTGATACTAAAAATAGTAGTGTTCACAACCTGCTGCATCCATGCACATTAATATCACAGCCTTTGTAGCTTTCTAAACAAGAACATTAAAAATAACTTCTTTAGAAACAGGTACTTGACAAACATATCTCCTACTTCAAGTTTTTTTTTATCTATACACAGTTCAATTTAGTGCTAACTAAATTGTACCCATGATATGATAGTCCTTCAAACTTTTTTCTCCTTAGTGTGCTTATCACTGATAAATCTAAATGCTTAGTGGCAAATCTCATTATACAAATTTTTAATTAGCTGTACACAGATATATGAAATTAGTTCTAATTCTGGATCATACTTAGGCCCCTAATTTAAGCAGTCTACTTTATCTAACCTTTAAAAAGAATAATATATTTTCAAGAAAAAAGCTCTTAAACATCTAAGCAGTGAATAATGACCTTAATCTTTCCTCTTTCTTCTCTAACTCTAAACCTTACTCTGTTCCCAAATTATAATCACCAACTTATTAAATTCCTGGACTCAAGGCCTGTGCTAATTGCCTGCCTCAAGTGAATAAATGTTGCCAAGTGTTTTGTAGACTTATCAAATAACCATCTACTATTAACAGGGTGATTTCGTTTGGTCCCAGTTTTTCTGGGACAGTCCCAGTTTACACATAACTCTCATCTCGATGTCCAGCCAGTTCAACATTTGTTCCAGACTTTTCATTGTTTAACAGAATATAATTTAGTGTTTCATTAAAATAAGCTGTAATGCGGGGTGCCTGGGTGGCTCAGTCGGTTAAGTGTCTGACTTCTGGTTTCTGCCCAGGTCATGATCTCACAGTTTCATGAGTTCAAGCCCCACATCAGGCTCTGTGCTGACAGCGCGGAGCCTGCTTGGGAATCTGTCTCCCTCTCTCTCTCTCTGCCCCTCCCCTTCTCTCTCTCTCTCAAAATAAATAAAAAATAAACTTAAAAAAAAATAAGCTGTAATGCATCTGGTCATCTACCATTTTGTATTTCCAGCTTCTGCCATGACCTGCTTTAGTCAGCAGTATATCCATCTCTTGTTTTCACTTTAACCTGTGATTAAATGTTAGGCAACCAGAGTAAATTGTTTGTCTTTTTTAACTCTTACCAGAAGCAAGTCAAGGACAGCAGTTAAGGTACTTAAAAGTAAAGCAAAGTACTCTTCAATCTAGAGGACTAGGGTCAGCTAACTCCTTCCAGTGTCCTAGTAGTGGTGGCTGCTGAAGAAGTATGTGATGCTCCTGCCCCTACTGGCCACTTGAGATCATGACGTGACCATTGGGAAGCATACAGGTTAGATGACTGTAAAGTACATGCAGGAAATAAAATCTAAATATCCCTGCCACAGAATGTATGGAAAAAAGTCTGAATGGTTTTGTCACTTATTGTATAAATCTATAACTACTTATTGGCAGTGCTTTTTTTTGTTTAACAGTAAACCCTTGCAGTGACAGTGAGCTAAAAGAAATTAAATTTAGTTAAATATTTAAAAGAATCATAAATGGAGACAATTCAATGAGTTTTGTTTGTTAAAATCTGGAGGTAATTGTGGTATCAGTGAAAATAATTGGACTGAGATATTTACACATTTCAATAAGAAAAAGAATTATGAACATCCTCTATTTAGCAGAATTTGCTCAGATCATACCAGATGGCACCAAAGAGTCAAGTGTATTCCCTGAATATAAATATTGTAGTCTTAAAATATTAAAGAAAAGAGTCAATTAAAGATTTCAATATTTTCAAAGTTATTAACCATAAAATATAATAGTTGCAGGCAGTTTTATGAAAAAGTTAAAAATGAGACTATACTGAAAAGAGAAAATTTTCAGTTGAAGACCAGGGATATGGAATTAGAGACACATAAAGCTAACATATTTACTAAAATACATGGATATGTACTAAGAATAATTGTTCTAACACTATTTTAATATCCAGATATTCAATATAAAGAAGTCTATAAAATATTCTTTAATGCATTTGCATATGTTTTTAATAAAGCATTTTATTTTTTAATGCTTTTAATAGAACTTTTCATGCCCTTCAATGTAATAAAAGCACTTTGTCAATCAATAAATAATTACATAAATTTAATGATTTTTAGGCCCCTCTTTCACTTTCAGAAGTGTCCTTGATTGGATGATGATAATATGGTTATCCTATGTCTACTCTGTTTTCCCTCTCTTGCATCACCAGAACTTAGCCAGCCTCGAAAACAAATCCTTCTCTCTCTTACTAATAGTAAGTATTGAGGGGCGCCTGGGTGGCTCAGTCGGTTGGGCGGCCGACTTCGGCTCAGGTCATGATCTCATGGTCTGTGAGTTCGAGCCCCGCGTCGGGCTCTGTGCTGATGGCTCAGAACCTGGAGCCTGCTTCAGATTCTGTGTCTCCCTCTCTCTCTGCCCTTCCCTTGCTCACGCTCTGTCTCTGTGTCTCTCAAAAATAAAATAAAAATGTTTAAAAAAATTTTTTTAAATTAGTTTATAGTAAGTATTGAGTTATTCTCAAATTCTTTTCCATAGATTTGGGGAAATTTCACCAGTCTAAGAAATGGCAACAAAAAGGATAATATAGTGGTTTTTCATTAAACTAAATTTATTGAAGTTAAATCCCTTCAGTTTTGAGGTTAAAATATTCTTTCTTTATGAATGATGTGGTAATATAGAATGGACTTCATTCTGTTCTTAATTTCTTCTTTCTTTCCTTTTAAGGTTATAATTTGGCTTAATAAAAAGCTGATTACTGGGGTACCTGGGTGGCTTGGTCAGTTAAGCATCTAACTCTTAATTTTGGCTTAGGTCACGTAGTGAGATTGAGCCCCACGCGGGGCTCTGTGCTTAGCATGGAGCCTGCTTAAGATTCCCTGTCTCTCCCTCTGCCCCACTCCCTCACTCATTCTCTCTCTCTCTCTCTCTCTCTCAAATGTAAAAATATAAAAATTAAAAAACTAATTGTTTTAGATTTTTTTTTAATGTTTACTTATTTTTCAGAGAAAGATACAGAGTACAAATGAGGAGAGGCAGAGAGAGGGAGACGCAGAATCTGAAATAGGCTCCAATCTCTGAGCTGTCAGCACAGAGCCCAATGCAGGACTTGAACTTGGGAACGGGAGATCATGACCTGAGCTGAAGTCGGATACTTAACTAGCCGAGCCACCCAGGCATCCTAAAAATGAAAAATTTTAAAAAGCTAATTAACCTTAATGAGTCCCCAGAATTTGTTTTAAAATTTTACTGACACATAAATCAAACTATTTGGGAAATACTGTATTAGAACACAGATATCACTATAGATATCTCTGTTCTATTGACCAATCTCTGGTTAATATCTAGCCTCCTAACTTCATCCAGCTGCCCTCAACCCCAGTCAATCCAAAACGTACCTGGTTTTCAGTGATCATCACATTTGCTTTCTATTGGCATGAACCACGTAAAGTAAAACTTTTATTAAATTGATACCTTAGTTTAAAATAAAGAGGGAAATTATAATGAAAGAAAACGCTACTATGTGACCAGATCTACAAGACTAAGGCCCCTTAAAAGGGGAAAGAGGAAAAATATGGACAAGCAAACAAGAGAGATTTAAAACAAAGTTTGACTTGAGCCCAAGAACAAAGGTATAGGTTCTAATTCTTTGTCCCCCTTATCTTCCTGAGATTATTTGCCTGTGTCACTGTCAGTTATCCCCAGCAAGAGACTCCTCCCTCCCATAGAGGACTTGATTAATTGCAGATATCATTGACCTTTCCTGGTTTCCTTGACTGTGAGGACATGCATTATAATCTAAGCTGCATGAGCTTACCACATATTATTGAGATGTTCATTGAGAACCTGTACCCTAATACTGCCACAAGAATCAGGATCACTGTCATGGTCAGAGTCAGTCTTTTGAAGGATTAGATATACGTAGAGTCGAGTCAGATGTATTTCACATCCCCACTCTTAAATTCAGGTCTTCATGATTTGAAACCACTGAGTTGAATGAGTCTGCCTCTTAAGTTTTCTAACATGCATTGACCCAGATGTATTACAGTCTAAAAGCAGCCTTAATAAGCACCTGATCTTGGTTATTTATTGGCAGAAAAAATTTTATAAAATGAAAGTCAACTTTAATTTGCCTTATAGCTAGCAATCCCTTTCTGCAAGTCTGCTAATTCAGCTGTCTTGCTATTTTAGCTGTTTATTTTGCAACTGTTTTTGATGGTACATTGCTTAAAGTTAGACATTTATTGATGCATTACTGAATTTTATATATGAGAGAAGTCAGCATGGGGTTATATCTGCTTTAGTTTTTTCAAGCCAAATCATTGCTGTGCTCTGTGGCAGTATAGGACATGCTTTATCTGCATAAACTAGCTTGACAATGTGGTTCTTGGTGTCTTAATTTTAATCAAATTTCAGTTTATACAAACCAAAGAGATTTTGTGGCCCAGCTCTAGAGAAGGCAGAAGACCAACTTCACTCCCTATTTATATTATTTTTTCTATCTCTATTTTCCCTTTTCAGTTGGTCAGCTATTTTGTTTTCAGTTTTGTTTTGTTATTTTGAGGGGTTTTTTTAGCTTTTGTTTTTGTTTCTCTGTATATCTCTTAAGTCTCCTTAAATTACTTTTGGAACAGGTTTGACTATTAAGTAATTCACTGTTTTCCACATGAGATATCCCTCATTAGAAACTTTTAGAGTCTTTCTTCACAACAGTTCCAGTGAGATACATTTAGGTAAATTTTGCTTTGTTCTCATTCTGTGTAACTAGCACATATTTGGGGTGTGTTATGTGGGGTCTTCCATCCAAATGTTCGGTGCTTTTCTATTTGTAATTTATCTTCAAGTGAATCTTTGTATAATTATGCCACAGTTTTCTCATTCATTTTATAATTTGTAATATTTGCTATGTCCTAAACAAGAGAGACAGTATAATGTAATGGTGAATAACATAAATTTCAAAGCGAGACCACCTAACCCTGTTGACAGCTTACTAGACGTGAGACCTTGCAAGATACTTAATCTCTTTGTATCTTAGTTTCCTTACCTATAAAATGGAAATATTAGTTATTCCACATCAGATAGATATTATGCAGATTAAATGAGTTTAATATCTGTAAAGCACTTAGACCAGTGCCT
Organism: Paguma larvata; assembly: GCA_030068075.1. Classification (NCBI taxonomy): domain Eukaryota; kingdom Metazoa; phylum Chordata; class Mammalia; order Carnivora; family Viverridae; genus Paguma; species Paguma larvata. Next base: position 57,361,052 of record CM057839.1, read on the forward strand.
GGTGCCCAATAAGTACATATAAACAAAGTCACCCAAGTGTCACCTAGTGCTTGTATTTGACAGACCTACCTGAAAATCAGTAGTTTAAGAATGCTAATAGTTAATGTGTTGAAATGTTATCAAAAAGTCCAAACAATTGCTGTGACATGTCACGCTATTGATTTAAGAGAACCCTCTGCAAAATGAGAGTGTTGTGAAAATAAAAAGCAGGTGCATTTTAAGTTTGCTGGAATTGTCATAAAATCAGCTAAGAAAGGGAAAATGAAGAATATGCTCATCACTGCATAATGCATTTCTGTAATTGTAGTATTCTGGATGCATCCTCTTTGTTTATTCCTCTAGGAAAATTGTTTGATGCACATTCTTGAATTAACAAGGTCTTTAGGAAACCTAAAATGTGTGTATCTTGCATTGTCCTTATTATAACTGTAAAGTTCTTGAAAGTATGGACCATGTCACTAATCCTAGGCCTTAAAACTTTATGGCAGCTGTGAGGATAGTTAGGATAATGAGGATGGAGCGCTAAGTCTTGTTAGAAGGGTTGAAAATAATGAAGACAGTTGAAAATAACCGAACAGGACAGAAATAACTAGTACAGCAAAGAGTTAATGGAGGATGAAATGGAAACTAGATCACGAATAGAAGTGGATGGGGCACCTGGGTGGCTCAGTCGGTTAAGTGTCCAACTTCTGCTCAAGTCATGATTGTGAGTTCAAGCCCCGCATGGGGCTCTATGCTGACAACTCAGCCTGGAGCCTGCTTTCAAATCTGTCTCCTTCTCTCTGCCCCTCTCCCGCTCGTGTTCTCTCTCTCTCTCTCTCTTTCTCTCTCAAAAATAAATAAACATTTAAAACATTTTAATAAAAAAAAAGAATAGAAGTGGAGCAGTAGCTTTGGTGAAGGGACAGTGATTCTGCTGAAAATAGAAGAAAGAGGTGAGAAAAGTTTATAAATAACATTGAAATAGTTTGGTTTCAGGCTGACATACATGGTTGAGGTGAGATTGGGGGAAGTCCTTAAAGTGTGGTAGAGATCTCTGATAATCACTCTAGAAAACAGGATAGGCTATTAACCAGGGATAAATTCCTAAAAGGATTCCTAAGCAATGCTTATGGCTGAGTTAAGGTTGGAGGTAACTAACTTTATACACATGGCAGTCTGAATGCCATTTTGATTTCTACAGTTTAGATCTAAGAGAAGAGAAGTTAATTTCTCACTAAAATTAGGGATTTGGAGGAAGGGAATGTAAAAGGAAGACATGAATGGGAAAGGAAATCAGGCAATGAAGGCAGTGTTGAATCAGGAGGAAAGGGAAATCATTGTGAGAAAGAACAAATATTGTAGAAGAAAGAGAAGACTGGAGAGATGAAAGATAGATGTGGTGGCCAGATACTGAAACATGAAAGTTTGGGATTTCAAAAATGAGATAGTGGAATTTTAAGTGATAAGTTCCAGAATGTGTCTTTGAAGATGAGTTACTAAAAACAGAATGGAAGTATTCAAGAAAATTTGAGGCTGTTTTTTGGACTTTACGTCATTGTGCTGATGGGCTAGGGTGCTATACAAGGGAAAAAACTGAACAAGGTGCTGTCAAGTTCTCAATAAATGAGAACAGCAATGAGAAGGGGTAGAATTTCCTGTCATACGTTTATATGACATGATCTCAAGGAAAAAGAAACTTGAGCATGAAACTGGGACAACAGTGGTAATGGGAAGCAGCCTTAGAGTATCTGGAGACTGCTTCAGGAGAGAGTGGGAAGCCTCTACTCCCAGGGGCTGCTGGAAAAGCTGTCCTGGGGGAGCCAGGTTTCATTTCAGAGAAATACATTAATAGGTGTTCTGTGAGAAGGCTGAGAATATAGGGTAATTTATTTATAATTGGGGGAAAGGTTCTAGTGAACACAGTGAAAAGAACTGAGAAGATCATCAATTAAAGAAAAAGTCAAGTGGAAACATAACTGTGTGAGAACATGAGCGAAAATGAGGAAGTGGGCTGCGGAGGCTTGCCTTTTGTGTAAGGACTGAAAATCAGAGGCACGGGTAGATTTGTTGAGAGGCTGATTTACAATCAGATTCTGCTGAGACCAGGACACTCTACTCTCAGGCCTTATTCTTCAAGGCAGCCTTGCCTTTTAGTAGAAACTTTGAGATGAACAATTACTCTTTGCCACTTTTAAGACACTTTAGTGTCTTATCTCCTCTGGAGTGCCTGATGTATTTATTGAAACCTATTGCTCCAAGTTATCCCTTGCTAGTTCTTTTCTACCTTCTTGGGAGAGAAGGCTTTGAATGTGGTGTACATAATTTTTTAAAATATAGCCTTATTATTAGATAACCCTGGCTTTGCCTCGTTGTGTGCCCTTGGCAAGATACTTAACTGCATTCTGCTTCAGTTTCCATACCTATAAATGATGCCTACTATAGTTATTGTGAGAATTGAGTTAACAAATGTAAAACACTCTGAATGGTGCCTGGCACATACTCTGCAATATATTATTTTTGGAAACATGTAGTGATTATACTTTTATTTATAATAATAACTATCATTTATTGAGTTGTCCCAACCAGTGTACTCACTACATTAAATACACCTAATTTGAATCTGACAACAATGCTACAAGACTGATAATTTTAACCTTTTTACAGAAGGAAAAAGATTCGAAAAAGAGCAATGAATTGCCATGCTAAAAAATATGAAAGCTTTTATTAAAACTTAAATCTTTTGTTAACAAAATATATTTTCTTTCCACTGTGCAATTTGTAAACAAATCACAATCATTATCATTACTTAAACATTTACATTAACTATTAATAAATTTCCTTAACTTACATAGTACCATGAAGTAATGAAAAGACCTCCAAAAGTTCGTACAGTCTTCTCCTTTCTAGTAACAACATCTTTGATCTCTAGGAAAGCTTGAGTAGGGTGTTCTGAGCCTGAACCATGGTCTATCTTTAAGAAATCATGAACATGAGTGAGAATGCTGTCCACCAGGTATCTATTAATGTCCAGGTTAAATTTTAAAATAAACATACAAACAAAACAAAATCAGAAATAAAGTGAAACCAACACTTAAATTGATAGTCTTTATTATTTTGAGAGGCAGATGCCAGCCTGAAACATGAACCCCACGTTTGAGGAACGCATTGATCAAGCCCATAGTCTATATACACTTGTGTGATGTCGGCATTGTTTAAGGGTTCAGCATGGAGAGTGGATCAGGTTACAGAAAGACGTTTCAGAGCAAATCTTATAGATTAATAAACGTTATATGTATCTTAAACTTTCTAAATGGAGGTGGCAGGCTGGATAATAAAAACAATTAGAAGATAATGCCTATAATGTTATAGGAGATAAATGAAAACAGAGAGTACCGTTTTACATCAGATATGTATTTCCGTACGTGTATTTTAATGAGCTTTTGAGTTGGTTCAGGAGGAAGTCTGAAAGATCGTCAAATTCGAGGCGGCAGCAGGAGAAACCATTTAATCATTTACTATATCCCAAACGCTGGCAGCAGGAATGTTTGCTTTTTTTTTTTTTCTGTCCCCTTCCCTTTCCGCGGGTCACTGCAAGTCACGTGATACTTATACTTATCACGTGACTCGGTCAAAGGATCTTTTCCTCTCACTGCTTTGCAAAAAAAAAAAAAAAAGGCAGAACCGTTCGCCAATTAAAGCTGTTAACGTGTACTACGCTGTTTCCTTGTTGGATTTTCTTGTTCCCTGCTGCTACTGTAAAAACAAAATGAGTGGTAAGATTTGCTGACTGTTTTTGAACATTCTTCTTTTATTTTAAAACATAGAAAGCATTATATTAATCTAAAGTCATGCCGTGTGTGTTTTTTCAGTAGATGCCAAATGTATCGCAGTATAAATATTTTGAATTGTGGCCGTGTAGTTATAACGATTAGACTCTATTTGGAGACGGGTGATTTTGTATTCCACAGAGTATTATTTTCTAGCGCTTTTATTTCACAAATAGGTTTTCTTTTTACCACTAAAATATGAATATTGGCATCAGATTATTTGGAAGCCATTGCGAAACCTTGCTTATAAAGAGAATGTGTAGCACGACAGCAACCCATTTCATTTTAAGAATTTAAACTCAAATTAATAGTTTCATTAAAAAAACCTCTTAAATGTGAATGTATGCTAATAAAAAGACATAAAGAATTAAACTTAAAGTAGATGAAATATTGCCTTTATTAAATCATTAACGGCACTTTTTAAGGAATGGAGGTGAGGGGCTTCTCAAATTTCTTAAGACAACCGGTGAATAGAATTGTTTCCTCTTCTGCAAGGTTTTGGAATCTGTAATATGCCGTTAAAAATGATCAATAGTTCTATGATTTGGGGTAGATTTTGCTTAGATCATACAGATTAGTAAGGAGCTGCTGGGTCTGTCTAGAGTTGTTCAGATATAGCTTCTCGTACCAGATGAGCATTTTAATGGTACATTCCGTAACAGATTTGGCTTCTTTATTGGAACAGAATACCCCCTCACTGCATTTAATCAGGGTTTGTAGGTAATCTTTCAGTACTTTCAGTATCTTATTCCAACAATTCTTTCAAAAGCATTGTTGAAACTGCAGAGTTAAATGAACATTTGCATCAGTAAGCATGCAAGGTTTTAGGGGTTTGCTGCTGTAGACAAAAATAGCAACTGAAGTGGTACTGTAAATTCTACATTGTATATACTATGTTTATATAATGAGACTTTATGTGTTCAGGGTTGAGTGTTATTTCACACCAGTATTTTAGACTATGGTATCCGTGTGACCTGTCTTTAAAAAAATTAACCATGTAACATTTCTGCCTCAGGATAAGATAATTTACTTGCTAGACTGAAATGATTACTTCATAGGGAAATGAGTTAATCATTATTCCTGGACTGCAACTAGTAATGTATTTACTGCTGGTTTATTTTAGGTTTGGTTTGTTTTGTTATGTTTTCAGTGTCACACTCAAACATAATTAAAGAATAAAGTAGAATTTTGTACTACTAAAATGTAAGTATAAAGTATAAAGCAGTTTTCAAAGTATATGGTTTGAACTGTATGTGATATTTATATGTTAATATTTTTAGTAAAAGAAGGGCAACCCAGAGCAGCTATATAGTTTTGTAATTTTAAATGTAATCAGCAATAACTTCTTTACTCTGGGGGCTAAAAAATAACAACAACAAAAACTTATTCTGGTTACTTGATTTAAGAATTTATTTGACATAGGCTCCTGGGTGGCTCAGTCAGTTAAGTGTCTGACTTTGGCTCAGGTCATGATCTTGCGATTCATGGGTTCAAGCCCTGTTTGGGGCTCTACTGACAGCCTGAAGCCTGCTTCAGATTCTGTGTATCCCTCTCTCTGTGCCCCATACCTCCGCCCCCGTCTCTCTTTCTCAAAAAAAATGAATAAACGTTAAAAAAAATTAAATTTGACATGTGAAAGGAACCACAACCCCTGGCATGTTTAGTAGTAGCTCAACAAATATTAGTTTCCTTTACCAAAATTGCAAATAGGATTTTCAGTGAATTCTCCTTCTGGTTTCCAACTAAATTTCACATACTATAAATAATACCTAAGCCAGTTCTCAGGATTCAAAAAGCTAGTTTACTATAGTTTTATATGAATTAGCTAATAGACGTAAACCAGTCTTTTCTTAAAACTTTTCTCCTTTTCTGTTAAGTCCACCATAGAGAAGTTAAAAGGTAAGTTTTGGAAGAAGCCTTTCTGGCCTAGAGGTCTAAAGCCCCTCACAAGTTTTATTTTGTAAATTAATAGGTTAATTTTGGCTTAAATGTAGGAAAATTTTGTTCTTCCTTTCTTTTTTTTTTTTTTTAAAGATAATGAAGGCCTTAATTTTTCTTAGAAGCATTGGAGCCTAGTCCTTAAGCATCAAATTACATCAGTTGCCACTAGTATTTTAATGCTTACTAAATTTGTCATAGAGATACATCCTTAAATGAAACTGCCTGGTTTTCTATCTTTGTGCTACCATTAGGGCATCCTTAGCCTCTCTGCCTTAATTTCCACATCTGGAAAATGGGGATAGAATGATTGGGAGGAGAAAACAAAAAAAAAAACAACAAAACAACAAAAAAAACCCTAACACATAGTAAGTTAGTGTTAGCTATGTATAATTAGCTATCTTAAGAAAATATTCTGAACAACTTCATATATTTGGTGGACTTGTTTTGGATGGGAAGAGTATTTTGTTGAAAAAGTTATTTTTATAGTCATATATAACATAATTTGGTAGTCTGCCCCTGCACAGGCTCATACATACACACTCCTAACTTCCTCTTAACCACTTGTGTCTTTAACCTATTCCCTCCCTTCCTTTCCCTTTTTCTTCTTTCTTTCATCTCTCCCTTCCATCTTTCACCTCTTTCTCTTTCCCCTCCCCTTTTTCCCCCTACCCTATTCCAGCTCTCTTCACTCTCTTGTCTTCTTCTTTACCCTTCCCTTTCTCCTGTTATCTCTTCCTTCTTTGCCCCCTCCCCTCCCTCTTATACATGTATTTCTCCATCATCCCTTCTCTTCTCCCTCCCCTCTTGCCTTACCAATGTTTAGCATTTACCCTCGTGTATCCCCCTCTTCCTACATTCTCTTTTCTCTTTCCTTCTTACCACTCACTTTTTTTCCCCTGTCCCCACCACCAACCACTTTGTTGTTTGGCTGTCACTCTCCTCCTTGCCTGAAAAGCGGAGAGTGGCTGTAATCTGTTTTTGCTGTAACCTCCACGCTCTTCATTCTATTTTCCTGAAGTCTGTGTAATGTTACCTGTGAAATTTATTTATTTTCTGCTCTACGCTTAAGTTTTTCCTTCTTTTTTTTTTTTTTTAAATTGATATCCATGATATGTACTCTGCAGGTTGAAATTCCACATATAAAAAGAACTCTTCCCCCATTACATTCTTCATTAGACTCTTGGGCACCTTTATTCCTAAGAAATGAGTGTGGCTTTTTGAGAATGTTAAATCTCAAGTTACTAAAAACTAGTGGATGAGGGGACAATGCAGTCTAAAGTTAGAAGGAAGAAGGGATCTGAAGGTGAAATGCTTCTTTTAAAAAATTGCATAAAACAAGTAAGATTTTAGTTACTAGAAAAAATAAAACATCTTACAAAAGTGCCTGTTTTATACCACAAACGTTAAGAGAGGAGGTAAATAAGATAATATTTATAAAAGTTATCTGGAAAGGATAACAGTAAAAATGAAAGAAAATACAGAATAAGACTAGCTGAATTTTCCTCCCCCCCCCCCCCCGGAACTTCTCAGCGTAAGAAACAAAAATTGTTCCTTGGCTAAATATGCATGTATAGGATTTTTCTTTGTTCTCAAGCCCCCGCAGACCTGACTTACACATTACACAAAAGGCTTTGAACACTAACAAAGCAAATCCCAAATTTCTAATTATTCTTCCTCTTACTGCTTTTCCCTCTTGACTTTTTTTCTATTGTTTTTCACATTTTTGCTTTTTATATCATTCATTGATTTTATATGCAAAGTTTAGTTTGATTCGCCTCTAGGTCAGTGTTTCTGAATTTGCACAATTATAAGATTCACCAGGTATATTTGTAGAGTAAATAAAATTACTCAAGACCCCATTGTAAGCATAATAAATAAGAATCTCTAGGAGAGCCTCGAAATTTATGTTTTAAAAAGCTTCCCAAGTCACTATTATGATCACCAGAAGAGTTTGAAAAATGCAACTGCAGGTAAATAATATTCAGTGTACTTTACAAGATAAACTTTTACGTTTTATAGCAGGTGAATCATCTGAATTTGTTTTCATAGTAATACAGTTACTGTTAATGTGAGTGTTTAGTTTAGATGAAGTATTCAAAGTATAATTCAAATTGTTTTTAACTTTAGCTTGCTAAATAATCCTGGATTAACACATCATTTCTGTGATCCATTCAGGTCCTGCTCAGGTTCCAATGATGTCCCCAAACGGTTCTGTGCCTCCTATTTATGTGCCTCCTGGTTATGCCCCACAGGTATGTTTTTATGTTCTTTTTATATCTATATAATAGAGATCATATGTTACTGTTTTAACTTTAATTCAGATAAAAAATACGATTTCAGTGCTGAAGCTTACCCAGTACATTATATCTTTGGTAAACCTTTTTCAAGTATTTTATTTTTTTAATTTTTCTTTTTTTTTTTTTTTTATGTTTGTTTATTTTTGAGAGAGAGAGAGAGCGTGCATGCACGCATGAGGGTTAGGGGCAGAAAGAAATGGAGAAAGAGAATACCAAATAGACATAGGGCTCAATCCCATGAACTGTGTGAGATCATGACCTGAGCCAAAATCAAGAGTCAACACTTAACCCACTAACCCACCCAGGTGCTCCTATTTCAAGTATTTTAGTATGTTTAGTATATTTGGACAAGAGGAAGAATTAAATTGACAGGATCATCATTTGCCCTTGTCTTTGGGTAATGGAGTTATAATAGAAAGTTAATTCTAGAGCTTTATTTCCCTGAAAATGTGAATAATGTAAGTAATATCTTAAGGTTTAAAGTGCCTACACTAACACTGTTTCATATTAATCATTTGTTTAGAAGTAATCCTAGAAAGTGTTCCATCCTTATTCATAAAATGTCTCACAGACACCCATTATAATTGTATGGCACACTGTGGTACATAGAAGAAAATTTAGACCTGTAGACCTGCGGCCCTAAGGGCTAAGGGAATTGGAATCATCACACACCTAATAATCCTTTCCTATGTATGTACCGCTTGGGGATCTCTGACTTAAAGAATAACGTATAGCTAACTTATTTGCACAGGCAAACTAAATTAAATTGTCAGGTCTCAGGTGTTCAGTATCTTCTGCTCTGTAGTCTGCACTCATTGTCTCAGATACTTTTTGGAAATACTCAGTTTTTTTAGCACTGAATTTACACATGAAATTTTCTTCAGGCCCTCTCTTACTTCCCCCCTATTATATCAGGATATTGTGGTAGATTCACTGTCCATTCTCTGAAGCCCTCTACTGTGAATGATGACAAAAGATGATGATTCTGGTGAAGAGAATGGAAGTAGTATGAAAATTAGAGTCAGAAAAGCTGGATCCATATCTTATTTCAGACCCTTGCTGGATGCATAGCCTTAGAGAAAACAACTTCCTGAAGAACTTCCTGTCCTAACTGTAAGATGAGATGATAGCATATATGAGATAACGTTTGAAAGTATTAGTAAACTTTTCAGAAGCTGTCTCTGTTTTGTTTGACATATTAACTCTTTAATTTATTGTAGTCTGTATTCTGTCTATAGTATCCTGTTAAATCTGCTCTCTGATACGTACCAAACTCAAAGCCTTTTTTCCAGCCTAATCCTCTTTGACCCCTAAACATTTGACACCATTATTATGATTTACCCTGGATTTCCTTGACATAATGATGTCCTGATTCTTTCTGCTTTTCTGATTGCTTCTTCTCAGACCTTTCTCTACTTACATAAAGGCCATATCTGGTCTTTTCTCTCTGGTGTAGTTCAGTTCAACAAACATGTATTGAATGCACCATATACTAAGCTCCGTATTTGGTGCTAGTGACATAAAGATGTTATTTGGTGCTACTGACAATTTATTTCGGTGCAACTCAAGAGTACCTGCTGTTCTCTCCAGTAACAATACCTTTTATTTTTATGGCAAATTCCTACCCTTCTCATTTCATTCAATCATAACTTTGTAGAAGTAGCATTCCTTGAATGTTTCCAGGTGCCTCTCCTTGTGGGTTCTCATGGCACACTATGTATATCCCTCTTTTAATGAATTTCTCACACTCCTTAATTATTTTTCTCTCCTGGGAAGATTATGAACTCTTGCAGTTCCTGTAAGAAATAGCAGTGTTCCACAAATATATATTGAGTGCTCATATGTGTCAGGCAGTCCTCCTGATGATTATGATATACCCGTGAATAAGAGGCACAGATCTCTGTCTCTCTGCAGTTAACATTCTTGTGGAGAGAAGAAAACAATAAGCATAATACACAGATAAATTATGTAAATTAGGTAAGCACCTAACACATTACATAATGTGTTAGACATTTCCTTATGTAGACAAGGAAAGAAAATAGACATTTTCAAATAGGGTAATCGGAATAGGCATCATTGGAAAGGGGACATTTGAACCAAGTCTTGAAGGACAGGTGGGAGTTAGCCGTGTATTTTGGTGGGGTAGAAGAAGAGGATTCTGAGAAGAGAAATAACCAGTGCAAATGGCCTAAGATGAGAACATGCCTGGGAATGGCAAGGTGGCAACTCTGGCACTGCTGAGTCCTCAAAGCAGTGTAGTAAGTAATGAGGTCAGAGAGAGAACAGGACCAAATCATACAGGACTCATAACTTTATTTCCTCAATGCCGAGAACAGCACCAGTCATATAGTAGGGACCCAATAAATATTTATAAATCAATCAAATAATCATCCAAGTTGAGGTTCTTTACCTTTATTTAGGCCAAGAGCCACTGAAATAATCTTCTTATATTATTTCTCTTATCTTCTCATTTCTGTACTCATAAAGTGCCTTTAGTTAGCTTGTTCACTCAATGAAGTCTAGATTTCCTGACCTATAATGTCTTACACAGTTCTGTTTTAGTTTGTGTTTGTACCCTTCTCTTGGTACAACTAGTTGCATATCCATTTTTGCAGCCAAACATCCAGACCACCGCAGTAAAGCAAATATTGCAATAAGGGGAGTCAAAATAATTGTTTGGTTTCACAGTGCATATAAAAGTTACATTTATGGGGGGCCTGGGTTTTGAACCTCTGACTCTTGATTTGGACTCAGGTCATGATCCCAGGCTCATGGGATCAGGTGCTGCTGCACTGAGGGTGGAGCCTGCTTAAGATTCTCTGTCTCTCTCTCTCTTTCTCTCTCTCTCTGTATCCCTCTCTCCCTCTGTCTCTCTCTCCCCCTCCCCCTCTGCTGTCTCTCCTTCTGCCCCTCTCCCCTCACCTCTCATAAAAAAAGTTATGTTTACACTATATCGTAGTCTGTTAAGTGTGCAATAGCATTATGTCTAAAATACATACATATTTTTATGTAAAAATACTTTGTTAGAAAATGCTAACTATCATCCGAGCTTTCAGTCAGTTGTAATCATTTTGCTGGTGGAGGGTCTTGCCTTGATGTCGATGGCTCCTAACTGATCAGGGTGTTGCTTGGTGAAGGTTGGGGTAGCTATGGCAATTTCTTAAAATAAGACAACTGTGAAGTTTACCACATTGTTTGGCTCTTTTTTTTTTTTTCACTAACAATTTCTCTGTAGCATGTGATGCTGTTTGATAGCATATTACCCACAGTAGAACTTCTTTCAAAATCGGAGTCATTTCTCTTAACTCTACTAGACACTGCTTGCTTCATCAACTAAGTTTATGTAAAATTCTGAATCCTGTGTGTTGTCATTTTAACAGTCTTTACAGCATCCTCATCAGGAGTAGATTCCATCTCAAGAACCCACTTTTTTTGTTCATCCATAAAAAGCAGCTCTTTGTCCATTAAAATTTTATCATGCAATTGCAGCACTTCAGTCCCATCTTCAGGCTCCACTTCTAGTTCTAGTTCTCCTGCTGTTTCTCCCACCTCTGCAGTTACTTCCTCCACTGATGTCTTAAACCCCTGAAAGTTGTCCATGAGAGCTGAAATCAACTTCTTCCACACTCCTGTTAATGTTGATTATTTTGATCTCTCGAATCATGAATGTTGTTGTTTTTTTAATCATGAACATTCTTCATGGCATCTAGAATGGTAAATCCTTTCCAGAAGGTTTTCAATTTACTTTGCCCAGATCCATTAGAGGAATCACTATCGATGGCAGCCACAGCCTTAGAAAAAGTATTTCTTAAATAATAAGACTTGAAAGTCAAAATTACTCCTTGATCCATGGGCTGCAGAATGGATGTTGTGTTAGCACACATGAAAACAACATTAATCTCATTGTACATCTCCAGAGCTCTTGGCTGACCAGGTGCATTGTCAGTGAGCAGTAATATTTTGAAAGGAATTTTTTCTGAGCAGTAAGGTCTCAACAGCGGACTTAAAATAATAATTCAGTAAACCATGTTGTAAACAGATGTGCTGTTATCCAGGATTTATTGTTTCATTTATAGAGCACAGTAGATTAGCATAATTCTTAAGGGCCCTAGGATTTTTGGAATGGTCAATGAGCACTGGCTTCAACTTAGTCACCAACTGCATTAGCCCCCAAGAGGAGACTCAGCCTGTCCTTTGAAGCCTTAAAGACAGGCATCCCCTTCTCTCTAGCTGTGAAAGTCCTAGATGGCATCTTCTTCCAATGGATGGCTGTTTCATCTATATTGAAAATCTATTGTTTTGTTAGCCACCTTCATTAATTATCTTTAGCTAGATGCCCTGAATAACTTGCAGCTTCTTTATGGTACTTCTGCTTCACTTTGCACTTTTATGTAATAGAGATGGCTTCTTTCCTTAAACCACGTGACCTAACCTCTCCTAGCTTCAGACTTTTCTTCTGCAGCTTCATCATTTCTCTCAGCCTTCTTAGAATTAAAGAGAGGGCTGCACTCTGGATTAAGTTTGGCTTAAGGAAATGTTGCGGCTGGTTTGATCCTTTATTCAGACCCCTAAAATTTTCTTCATATCAGCAGTAAGGCTGTTTTGTTTTCTTACCATTTCTGTGTTTCCTGCAGTAGCACTTTTAATTTCATTCAAGAACTTTTCCTTTGCATTCACAGCCTTGCTGTTTAGTACAAGAGGCCTAGCTTTGGGCCTAGGTTGGTTTTCAACAGGACTTCCTTCCTGAACTTAATCATTTCTATCTTTTTATTTAAAGTGAGAGACATGTGACTCTTCCTTTCGCTTGAACACTTAGAGGCCATTGTAGGGTTATAATTGGCTTAATTTCAATAATGTGGGTCTTGGGAAATAGGGAGATCTGAGGAGATGGAGATAGACGGGGAACAGCCATTTGATAGAGAGTCAGAACACACACATTTATTAGTTAAATCTGCCATCTAATGTGAGTGCAGTTCATGGCACCCCAAACAATATATTGTTTGTGGTAGTAATATCACAGATCACCTTAACAAATAGAATAATAAAGAAAATGCTTGAGAGGTGCCTGGCTGTCTCAGTCAGTAGAGCATGTGACTCTTGATCTTTAGGTCATGAGTTCAAGCCCCACGTTGGGTGTGAAGCCTACTTCAAAAATAAAGAAAAAAAAAGAAACAAAAATGTTTGAAATATTGTGAGAATTACCAAAATGTGACGCAGAAACTCCAGATGAGCAAATACTGTTGGAAAAATGGCACCAATAGACTTGTTTGTCATATGGTTGCCATAAACTTTCAGTTTATGAAAAAATGCAGTATTTATTTGCAAAGCTCAGTAAAGCACAGCACAATAAAACAAGGTATGCCTATATTCACATGCTCATCCTTTCTCCATGGTTTTGTTAAAGCTGTTGTCTGAGGAATGCTACTCATTTGCTCATTTCTGCTTATGGAAATTCTACCCATCCTTGAGGGCCTAGGTCAAGTTATTTATACCACCTCTTGGTTATGTATTACATGCCACCTAGTATTATAATTGTGGGATTTTACGTTCCTTCAGGATAGGAGCTGCCTTTTAACTTTTTTTGTTCTGTGATAACTCAGATGCAATTGATATTTCATAAATACTGATCAAGTAAGTAAATGAACTTTTTAACAATGATCTTACTGGAAGGATTACGTGAGGCTAGTGGGGCCACTATTATCTACTTTAAGATTAAGACTATCTCTAGGAGATGTATCGTTTTCAAGTACACAGGGTGGCTAATCAAGAGACAAAAATCTATAATCTCATCATTATGGAAATAATTTAAGTGCCCACTGTGAAAGACTGGATTCTAGCATTTTGACATCTAGCATCAAAATAACCCACCATTTCCTCGCATCCACAATTTCTAATGTTAGAAAATAGTTATTAAGAGCCAGGTTCTGGGCACAGCTAAGCACTTAATAATTGTCCAAAATTTGACACGTAAGGAAACATAATTTTCTTACCAAATCTGGAAGCTGGGAGTTGAGCCTAATGTTAAGACACATAAATAGCTATAATAAAGTATAAGTTGTATATGGCTCAGCAGGAACCAAATCGCATACATGCTAAATGCATAAATACTGGGGCACCTCACCTGGGTGGTTCAGTCGGTTAAGCATCTGACTTCAACTCAGGTCATGATCTCATGGTTCCTGGGTTCAAGCCCTGTGTCACGCTCTGTGCTGACAGTTCAGAGCCTGGAACCTGTTTATTCTGTCTCCCTCTTTCTCTACCCCCTCCTACTCGCGCTCTGTCTCTCTCTTTCTCTCAAAAATAAATAAACATTTAAAAAATTTTCTTAAATTTAAATGCACGAATACCTGTCATCTGTGGTCTTCTTTTAGACTTTTATGCAGTTATCTCCTTTTTCTGCAACAGGTTTCATTACTTGTATTCCTTGCCATATGTATGTGTATCTTTTGGTGAAAGGCAGTGATGTAAAGAGGGCCAAATAGTATGTTTGCTATGTTGTTATGTAATTAAGCACATACTAATAGGATTCAGCAAACTTATGCATCCTAAAAAGTTAGTTCAGAAAAGTAAGGTCTACAGAAGTAATCCAGTGTTGGGACTGTTTCTCTCTATTGCTGAGGAAATAATAATATTAGATACTTTAGAACATATTAGGGCAGAAAAGTGAAAGTTCCCAAAGATAGGTAGATCTTAATTTAAAATTAAGATCGGAAATTTTTTTTAATTTTTTAATATTTATTTTTGAGAGAGAGCAAAAGCAAGGGAGAGGCAGGCAGAGAGAGAGACAACAGAATCCAAAGCAGGCTCTTGGCTCTGAGCTGTCAAGCACAGAGCCCAGTGCAGGGTTCAAACCCACAAACTGGGAGATCATGACCTGAGCCAAAGTCAGATGCTTAACCGCCTGAGCCACCCAGGCACTCCAATATTAAGATCAAGATTTTGAAAAAGTACTCATAGGAAAAACATATGACTTACCTAGGATGTATCAGCCTTTAAATTTGTGATGTTTACACCAATGCCATCCCCCTATTAAATTTAGAAGCACTTCAGATATTAATTCATCATTTACTCATATATATTTTTTAACTTCATTTTTAACAGTAACATTAGACAGGGTATCAGTAACTTCAGGAATAATTGGCTCTGTTTTTCTCATTTGAGATTTACAAAACCCAAACCAATTAATGTTAAAATTGATAGTATTGTACTGTACTTCCTCTGTATTCTTATTCAAGACTTTGTATTATTGTTTATTTTGTAATCTTTGTATTTTATTGCTCTATACTTAAACATTCTACTCAAAATGGGAACCTACATTATTTTATTCTGTTGACCTTAAGTTTTGAAGAGAAGGTTTCTATTATAAATTTGTAAAATGCCCTTACCTTGAGAGGCATAGAGTTCCTAAAGACATTTTCCCCCTTCGCCACTAGTGAACAAAAATAGTTCTTGAAAGAGTCACTTAAGTTTTAGTTACATAACTTACTTTGTTGGATCAGAAAATGAATCCTCATTTTTAGAAATCATTACTTTTTAAAAAGTAATTTTTTATTAACCATGAAACTATATAAGATACTATCCAATATGAGACACCTAAAACTAGTTAAAATGATATACAGAAAGGAAAATTGTTCACTAGATGCTTAATATAAAGGAATATTAATTTTACAAACAAACTAATAGAAAACGTATTTAGTGATAATAAATATAGTTGTGTATTTTAAACATATATTTTTCTGATCATGATTATGTAGAAAACCTTGGAAAAGCTAAGAAAAGGCCAGGAAAAAAATCGTGTTGAATGTTATAAACTAGAGTTATGCTTTGTTTTTGGGTTTTGTTTTTTTTTTAGTTATGCTTTGTAAACATGTATTTCCCTTTAGCCTTTTTTTAAACTACAGAATTACATAATTTTAGACATACCTTAATGAGCTTTGTTGTAGTTTAACAAGAGAGGGAAGCTTGTGAGACACTGACATGCTTCATTAGAAGCAGTAACATGTGCCAACTGAACTAAGATATCAGATGGGGAAATAAAAACTGTAAAACTCAAAACACAAAGCAAACCTAGACACAGAAAGCAAATGGTGTTAGGCGTAGAAGGAACTTAATTTACTGGCAACTTACACTAACTTATGAGACCCTAAGAGCATTGCAGGACAGAATAACACTTGATATTTTAGCGATGAAATTAATGATTTATCAAGAAAAGATTATAGATTACCTGAATGGAACACCTGAAAAGCAGTATCAAAAGTTCTCTCCTGCCTTTCTTTAATGGCTCCCCTGTTTTTTTATGGAATGTGGGTTGTTATGGTGATGAGAGGATACCTAACAGGAAGGGGATTGTAGATCTCATAATGTGGGGAGAGGGGCTTTATCAGCTTCAGGAAATTTTCAGATTACTCCTTTGAGCTGGGCTTGGTATTTTACTTTGCCTTTATGTCAGCACACAGCAGTGAGGTCAGTACTTTTTTTCAAAGATTTTACACACTTGTGTGATCTCCTGTCTTTGTCTCTCCTTGGGAGAACAGCTGAAAACCATAGGCAGCAGTGTAAGGGACTGTAAGCTACCGGGGCTTAGAGGTTTAGATGAGGATGAAGAGTTATAATAGGAGTTGGAGAGAAAGGTTGTGGTCACTACTGGCATTATTGCGTATATATGTATAGTTAGATGTCTAAATAAATATCTGTTGAATAAATAGCCAGAAATATCTATATTATTATTTAATAAAGTGGGAATAGTTTTAAGGATAAGGCCATAGAAGTAGGTTGCTAAAAGTTAAGCAGAAGCAAAGGTTGTAAGAGTTGAAGAAGTTACAGAATTCTAATAGCATGGTGTTGTTAAGAGGGGAGAAAGAAATGTGGCATTCTAGTAGAACTAATGGAATACATTATTTCTGGTCATATCGTTGATTCAACAAGTTTCTTTGAGCATCTGCCCTGTGCCAGGAATTGTTCAGGTGTTGGGAAGAAAATGGTAAATGGAACAGATTTGTCGTGGAATATATATACTGGTGGAGAACACAGATAGTAAATACAGCCTCCTTTTTCTGCAGCCCCTTTTAACTGTGTCTCTGTTCAGGAAAGGGGGGAAAAAAAAAACCAGAGCTTTGCCTAATTAGAAATTGTGTAGCATATGTGGTTAGGTGGTGAGATCTCTGCTGATAGCTCTATTTAATTCTATTTTGTTGTCTTATCTTTGTTTTAATTTTTTTAACAAAAACTAATTTCTATTATATTTTATCTTTTTTTTTTCTTTTCACAACTTGTTGATTTTATTTTAATCACCATTTATGTACCCTGTTAGTATAAAATTCAGATTGGTTATTTGTCAGCAGCTGGACTTAGCGGATAGTTTTGAGGCCCTCAGCCTCATTCTAAAGCTACTGGCTGTTCAAATGGTTACTTGAAGTGGTACAGTTCTTCACACTTCATTGGTCCTGGTCTGCCTGCTTTTTGGTTTTGGGGGGTTTTTTTTCTTCTGTTTATTAGCTTTCTTTTTTAAAATTGTGTTAAAATATATATCACAAAAAATTTACCGTTATAACTTTAAATGTACAGTTCAGTGGCATTAAATATATTCACTGTTGTACTGCCTTCACTACCATCTATTTCAGAACTCTTCAGTTTGCAAAACCGAAACTGTAAAACTAATAAAAAATAGCTTCCCATTCTTCCATCCACTGCTTATCTTTGCTTTTTAAATGTTCATTTTCAGCAGAAAAGTGGTTTTTAATTTCATAAGTAATTCAGCCATTTCTGTTTAATCAGTGAGATACCTCGCTTGTGTTGTGAAATTTAAAAAGACCCTAGAGGACAGGTACCTGTAGGTTCTAGGTCTACAAAATGGATATGACATGGAATTAAAGCCAAATTGCAGGAATTCAAATACTAGCTCCTCTACTTACTGCCTGTGTGACCTTAGTGAGTTATGTAGCATCTGTATGCCTCAGTTTCCCCATCTGAAAAATTGAGATAATAACAGTACCTATTTGTAATATTTTTACAAGGATTAAATAGTTAATACATGTCCCTTGAGGGACTTACAGTTAAGTTATAGAGTAAAGCATATGCATTTATAAAGTTACAAATACTACAGTGTTATAAATACCTACCAAGTGATACAGAATAAAGGTAATAGAAATGATAGGAGAGAGAGGTCATTGAGACTGTGGTGCCCAGGATAGGGTTCATGGAAAGCAATCAAAAGAAACCTTCTGCAGACCCCTAACCCTGCATCTCTACCAGCATTTGGGGTTATGTATTCTGCCCTCTCATCTCAACTCCTTTCACCTAGAACAGAGACAGACTTTCCTGCTTCTGTCTAGACCCGGTGCCTCCATTGGAGTCTTGGATCCATTCCCTTTTGCCTGCATTTTTCTCCTCTTTCACATCATCAATTTCTTATTATCTGATGGGTCATTCTGATTAGTATATTGGCATGTTGTAATTGCTCTAAAAACAACAAAAAATTTTTTAAGAGTTTTGATTCTACTACTACTAGCTACCACTCTACTTCTGTGTTCCCCTCTACAAGAATACTTCCTGTATTGGGCTTTTAGCTCTCTAATTCTGCACCCCACTTTCTCTCTTAAACCCATTCCAGTCAGGGTCTGCCCCTGTGATTACACCAAAACTGTCCTCATCAAAATCACAGTGACTTCCACATTGCTAAATCTTAGTCTTCATTTTATTTCACCTTTCAGCAGCATTTGACAAAGTTGATCCTTCCTCTTCGATACACTTCACCACACTTCCAGACTCCATAGTCTTCTTCCTACCATGCTTGATTGTACTTTTCCAATCTTTTCAGAACTACAGACTAGTGTATCTAACTGCCTATTCAACATTTCCACTTAGATGTCTTATAGACGTAACCAAATTCACATGTCCAAAACCTAAAACTCCAAATCTTTCCCCCCAAAATAATTTGTTCTACCCTACAGACATCCCCTTCACAGTCGATAGAACACCACCCTTCCATAACTTCTTGTTCTCACTTCTCCAGTGGCGGCATCAGCTAATCTTGTTGTTCTATCTTCAAATATATTTAGAATGTTGACGTCTTTTTACCACCCTGGTCCAAGCCACCACCATTTCTTGCCTAGATACTGCAATAGCTTCCTGTTTTTCTTGGTTTTCTTGTTTTTTTCCCCCTGCCTACAATCTGTTCTCAACTCAGCAGCCAGCGTAATCCTATTAATTGTAAGGTTTAGGGGCGCCTGGGTGGCTCAGTTGGTTGAGCGACTGACTTCGGCTCAGGTCATGATCTCACGGTCTGTGGGTTCGAGCCCCGCATCAGACTCTGTGCTGACGGCTCAGAGCCTGGAGCCTGCTTCGGATTCTGTGTCTCCCTCTCTCTGTCCTATCCTTGCTCATACTCTGTCTCTATGTCTCTCAAAAATAAATAAACGTTAAAAAAAAATTTTTTTTTAATTTTAAGGTTTATATCAAGATTTCTCAACCTCGACACTACATTTTGTTAGGCCCAATAAGTTTTGTTATAGGGAATTGTCTTCTGTGTTGTAGGGCATTTAGCAGCCTCTCTACCCACTAGATGCCAGTAGTATCTACCCCCAGTTGTGACAGCCAAAAAATGTCTTCACATACTGCCAAATGCCCTTTAGGGGGCAAAATCACCTCTGACTGGGCACCAAAGGCTTATATTACCCTTCGATCCAAAACTTTTTGATTGTTTTCCCTTTTAGTGAGAGTAAATACTGAAGCCCATGTATTTAATAGCTCCTGTGGCCCTACCACCTGACCTGGCCACTCCCTTTATCTCCTCGACCTTACCTGCTTCTACCCTTCCTTCTTACACGGAACCAGTTGCGCTGGTTTCCTTCTAAAGCTACTTCTATTTGGTAGAAGTTCTGTTTTCTCTGCCCAGAACACGCTTCCAGATTTATTTTTTAGGGGTGTTGGTCAGTTAAGCATCCAACTCTTGATTTTGGCTCAGGTCATGATCTCCCAGTTTGTGAGATCTAGCCCTACTGTCAGTGCAGAGCCTGCTTGGAATTCTCTCTCTCCCTCGTTAAACAGATGATGGGGAATAAGGAGTGTACTTATGAGGAGCATCCAGGGTTTGTATGGAAGTGTTAGCTCACTGTATTGTACACCAGAATCTAATATTCCAGTGTATGTTAACCAACTGGAATTAAAATAAAAACCTTAAGAAAATGTATAATTTCTAAAACTGAAAGCCACAGATAACTTTTCTTAACTAGGAGTTAATATATTAGGTATTTGTCTCCCTTGAAAAGATCTTCAACTGTTAAAATTCTCCTGGTCGTGGTCATAAGAATTTTGTACCTAAATGCAGTATATGGTTGATATTAGAAATCTGACTCCAGTTTTTTTTCCCCATTTCTATTTCACAGTCTGTGTTCTTTCCACAGCATATTCCCACCCATAATATGGAAAAGGAAATTAATTCCTGATCCTGTTATATTTAAACCAAAAATTTCCTTGAGTCTCCTTCCGTTGTTAATTTATCACTAAATGCACATAACACTTAGGAATAAATACCTAATATTGTAGCTCATTGTTTATATTATTTGGCTAATCTCATAAGTGTTTTAAGATTTATATTGCATTGTATAATAAAAACTACTTCATGTTCAATACTAATTCATATGTACTTAGTGTATTTAATGATTTTTTTTCATACTGATTCTGTAAAATTTCTTAATGAACTCCTAATGGTATAAAAATTCTTACTCTAACCTGTTACAAAAGAATCACTTATATCTTATGTAAGAAATGTTTAATGTTTATTTTGTAGGTTATTGAAGACAATGGTGTTCGAAGAGTTGTTGTGGTTCCTCAGGCACCAGAGTTTCATCCTGGTGGTCACACAGTTATACACCGTTCTCCTCATCCTCCTCCTCTGCCCGGTTTCATTCCTGTCCCAACCATGATGCCCCCTCCACCACGCCATATGTACTCACCAGTAACTGGAGCTGGAGACATGGCAACACAGTATATGCCACAGTACCAATCTTCACAAGTATATGGAGATGTAGGTAAGATATCTAAAAATGTTCCTGTTTTATGGAGTTACTTCTACTTTACTTGGATAGAACAGATGCTGTCTCTCCTCCTTTTATATAAAAGAAGTGACCAAACCTTAGCAATATCATAATCATGTTCTCTTGCGCAAGCACTGTGTTAAATATTTCATCCTCATGATCACCCTTCAAAGCAAAAAGTAAACAAAATCAAAAAGGTAAAATAACTTATATCACATAACAATATTTAGTGGGGACATGGTCAAACAAGAGCTTTTCTTCTCTGTCTTGCCAGCTAGGCTCTGAGGAAAATTTTCAGCTAGGAGTAATTATACTGTTGTTAAATCCTTAAAGCTGTGATGCCGCTGACCAAGTTGCTAGGTTATGTAAAGGATTGAAAAAAACAAAACAGGCTACAACCTTGGCCCCCAGAGAGTTAGCAAATTATTGGGAAGAATAGACAACCACACACATACACAAAATAGTAATCTTATTCTTTCTTGTGGGTTTAAACACCATATACTAACAGCTCTCAGATTTGTATCTCCAAACAAAACCTGGCCTCTAAGCTTCAGGCTTAATTTCTCTTGATACCTCCACTCAGATGTCTCATGCATCTCAGTTACATTGTTACTGAACATACATCTCAATCATGTAGCCTGCTTTTCTCTGTCATCTTTGTCTTGATGGATGGTACCCCTGTCTACTCACCTTGCTCAAGTGAAAAGCACATGGTCAAATTTGATTGTTACTTCTTTAACCCCTACATCAGTTATTACCAGCTTTATTTTCAGAAGTGTCCCAGTTTTATCTCCTTTTTTCCCACTGCTACTCAAATCTAGTCCACTATCAGCTCTTGTCAGAACAACTGCAACAGCAGCTTTCCAGTTGGTTCTCTGCTGTCATTCTCACCCCCAGCTATCCAGGCTCAGCCAGAGCGATCATTTTAAAATATAAATGAGACCAATCTCATATTTAAAAGATTTCAGTAACTTCTCATTATATATAGTATAAAATCCTGAACCTTCCCTTAGACCAGGATTTCCCAATCTCTGTACTCTTAATATTTGGGAGTGGATGAGTCTTTGTTTTGGATACAAAACTGTGCATTGTAGGATGTTCAGGAGAAGCCATGCTCTCTGCCTACTAGATGACAGCAGCATACCAGCCCACCCTCCTCTATCCTCACCCAGTTATGACAACTAAAATTATCTCTGCACATTGCTGAATGAACCCTAGGGCCAAAATTGGCCCTGGTTGCAAATCACTGGCCTGGATAAGGCCAGTGGCCTGTGGCCTCTGGCTGATTTGCTCCACTCGTCCCCATCCCACCCCCTTCAGTTTTTCTAAACCTCCAAACTCTTTTTGTCTCAATGCCTTGTACATGGTGTTCTCTCTTCCAGGAATGCTCTTTTCCCTTTTCTGTGGAAGGCTGTTTATTTTTTCCCAATAAATTTCAGCTTTCAGAGAGACCCTCTGTGACCTTACCTAATCAGTCGCTCACACTGAAACCTGTTTCCTTTACAGAATTTAACACAATTTGATTTTGTCTGTCTTCTTTATTTGACAGTAAATCCCATGAGAACTAAATCTTTTTTATTTATCCTGGCACTTAGCAGTATCTATCACTTATGTTTAGTAAATTTACAGAATAAATAACTCTAAATATGAAACTTCAAACATACAGCAAGCGGTAAGTATTTTATATGTTATGTCATGTATCATATATATTTTTCAAACTTACTTTTGTGGCCCAAGTAACACATATCGATTCTGTAGTTCTGGGAAGAGTTTGGGTTTCTGCCTCTCTAACAAACTCCCTGGTTAGGCTCATGCAGCAGTCCAGTCTCATCCTTCTATTATGACTTATTTTTAAAAAGGTATGCGAGAAAATCGTAATAAAAAATTAGATGTTATAATTATCGCTCTATCGCATTGTTAGATCCCATTGTTGTTCAGAAGGAGTATTAGAATACATGGATATGATTCATAGGAGAGTGAAAAATACAAATCCACAAAGGGTACAAATTTAAAAACTAGCTACCAGTGATGAAAGACAAGTGTCATATTGTACTTAAGGTTATAAGCCAAAGTGTCTACCACTGTATCCAAATAACTGACAGTAGTTTTATAACCAGTAGCTGCCTCCATGAAAAGGAAATTCCAGCTCTTTCATTATAAATATATGCACAATATGTATATTTGATATAAATGTTCATACAATATGTTGTATTTTATGTCTAGCTTTTTTTCATTTAAGCTATTTTATTTAAGGCTTAGTTCAACAGTGCAGCATGATGATACTCCCTTCTTATGGCTGAAAAATATTACATTATGTGGATATAATACTGTTTACTCATTTATTAACTGACGGGCATTTGAGTTGTTTCCACTTTTTGTCCATTATGATTAATAATGCCTTGACAGTTGTAAACAAGTCTTTATGTAGACAAGTTTTCACTTCTGGGTATATACCTAAGAGTTGAATTGCTGGCTTATATAGTAATTTTATGTTTAAATTCTTGAGAAGATGCAAAACTGTTTTCCTTAGTGGTTGTACTATTTTACGTTCCTATCAGCAATATGTGAGGGTTCTAATTTCTCCATATCCTTGTTAAAACTTGATTCTAGCCATTCTGGTGAGTATGAACTTTGTCTCATTTTGGTTTTGGTTTGCCTGTCTCTCATTGCTGATGTTGAACATCTTTTCATTTGCTTTACTGGCCATTTGTATATTTCTTTGGAGAGATGTCTATTCAAATCCTGCACTCATTTTTTTTAGTTGGGTTATTGGTCTTTTTATTGTCGAGACGTAATAGTTTTGATATATTCTGGGTGCAAGTCCCTTATCAGATATATGATATGCAGATATTTTCTCCCACATTGTCTTTTCACTTTCTCAATGGAATTCTTTAATGCAGAAAAGAAAAATTTTGGTGAAATCTGACTTATTTTTCTTTGATTGCTTGTGCTTTTGGTGTTATATCAAAGAAACTATTGTCTAACCCAAAGTCATACAGATTTACAGCTGGGTTTCCTTCTATGAATTTAATAAGTTTTACTTCCTACATTTAGGTCTTTGCCTCATTTTAATTTTTGTATATGATGTGAGGTAGTAGGTTTCCAAACTCATTCTTTTACATGTAGATAACAAAATTCCTATGTTTTTTTATTCTAATCTTTTAGGTACATATCCTTGTAATACACATTTCAATTGTACTAATTTTCTTAAAACAATGCTAAATTAAAACTTTATGGGATATTTGAGCCTTTTTAAAAAATATTTTTGTCATTACAGATTTTAAATTTTAAATAAAAATAAACTGAAGACAATTAATTTAACAGTATTTTTGGAGCTTATTGATTTTATTATAGTGCTATGTGACTTTTAGTAGAATAAATATTTTCTTCTGAATCACAACCTTGAGTTTATGATATCCAGGGATGCAGTATTTTGTACCTAGTAAACAATCCCACTTATTTTTGTTAACTCCTTAAACTTCATTTTTCAGTGATTTGGTTTGTGGTGTTTTGTTTTGTTTTAGTCATCAAGGAATTTAGGCAGGTGGTGATTTTCTGTTTACTTATTTTATATGTTTGAAGTTGAAAGAGATGCTAAAAGTGATGGCTACAAAAGAGCAAAAGAAAAAAAGAACTGTACGCATTTCAATTCAGGTCTTATTCCCCACCTGTGATTATCATAACATACCACCAAGCTGCTTCTGTGGAGATTAATAGTTAATTGGGAAAAGATGAAGAAAACAAATGTCTCAATTTATTTGATATATATAATTATAATGAAAAAACTTGGTCTGTCAGTTGATGGAGAAACAGCAATAGCTTTGTTTTGCAAATTATTCTTTGAAATGTTTTATGATAATTTTTATATAATGATAGATTTATTTCCCATTCCTTTTTCATGTCATAAAGGTATTTACAGTAAATGACCTTTTAAAATGTTTTTATTTTTATTTCTTCCTAGATGCTCACTCTACTCATGGAAGGTCCAACTTTAGAGATGAAAGATCTAGTAAAACATATGAACGTTTACAGAAAAAATTAAAGGATCGCCAAGGAACACAGAAGGATAAAATGAGCAGTCCACCATCATCACCCCAGAAATGCCCTTCTCCTATAAATGAACATAACGGGCTTATAAAAGGGCAAAATGCTAGTGGTGTAAACGTAGGATCAGCAAAGAACAAGTCTGGGAAAGGGAAAGGTGGTGCACAAATTGAAACAGAAATAGAAGGTAACTATTTAAACACTCAACTATCCCTATTGGTACTTTTCATCATTATTTAATCAACCAAAAGTATATTCTTTCAGTTATTTCATCATGCTCCAGATAAGCTGCAGATTAATAACACTTAATGTGAGAAAAAGTTTTAAAACCCAAATTGTTGCTAGGGTACTTCTCTTTACGATTTGGGAAAGCTCTATTAGTAATTTCACCTATGTTGAAAATTTAACTGGCTAGCCAAGAAAAATTTCTGTCTGAAAGGAAAACCCTAAAAAAATTCATTCAGATTCATTTTCCTCATTTTCTGTGCCTTTGACAAAGCTGTGCTGGTTTTTATCAATTTTAGTTTTTATTTCTCCCGATTTCTTTATATGTAAGTCCCTGAAAGCAGCTCATTGTGTCATTTACCAGTTTACCTGTATACTCTATAGCTAGGGCTGAGTATTCTCCATTACTTTCTTCACAAGTTCTTTTCTCATAAAATCCCCATATTTCCCTAGGACCTTCCCCACTTTGTGAGTAACTTCCACTATATGTACTCTGAGCACCACTTCCTTTTCTTTATACTTTCCATTCCCTACCAACACATTTTAATGCTTTAACAGCCTTGTGGCTGTTATATTAACAAAAATATTCCCCCATATTTTTGAGACCTTCTGATCATTCTTTTTCAGAATAAGTTAAAATCATTCTGAAATCAGAGTGAATGATATTTGGAAAGAGTTAAGCTAAAGTTTCAGATATATCAGTTATGGATACAAGTTCTGGTTAGGTCATTTATATTTTTATTCTGGGAACCATAGTTAAGGCCTATCAAGAAACAAATAATCAGTTAACTCGTGAGGTAACTGTTAAGAGGTAGGAGATTGGGAAATGAGAATTCCAAAGAGTATTTTTTATAACTATGAATAACAATATACTTCACATTAGAAAAACTTAGTGACTGGTTCAGATATATATAGTGGTATTACAATTAGTGATCACAGTTAAAATGGAAATAGAAACTGAAGCAGAAGAATCCTGAAGAGTCACAACTGCTGAATATGAACTAAAGTAAAAACTAAGAAATAAAAATCTCAGATTACAAACATAGTTTCACAAGACACATTGTGGAGGGAGATGGATGACTGTTTAAGTTCATTTTTTAATACTTTTTTTTTTTTTAAGAAAAAGATGAAGAAACTAAAGCTCTTGAAGCACTTCTTTCCAACATTGTCAAACCAGTGGTAAGTATTGCATGTATTTTCTTGACATTTATATTTAGTGTTATTCATGTAGGATTTTGGTGTATTTTAATTAAGTCCTTTCTTAAAACCATATTAGAGGTACATGTGATGTGACTCTTGATCGTGGGGTCGTGAGTTCAAGCGCCATATTGGGTGTAGAAATTACTTAAATAAATAAAAATTTGGGGTGCCTGGCTGGCTCAGCTGATTTAAACGTCTGATTCTTGGTTTTGACTCAGGTTGTGATCTCACAATTCATGATTTCAAGCCCCACATCCAGCTATGCACAGACAGTGCAGAGCCTGCCTTGAATTCTCTGTCCTGCCCAGGATTCTGTCTCCCTCTCTTTCTGCCCCCTCCCCTGCTTGCTCGTGTGCTCGCTCTCGCTCGCTCTCTCTCTCTCTCTCTCTCTCAAAAATAAATAAATAAACTTAATAAATAAATAAATTTTTAAAAAAGCTGTATTATAAGTAATGTGACATCAATAATGGATCAATATAGATCTGATATAAAGAGAGATATGTTGATCGGTGAAGCAGAATATTCAGTCGAGAATTCATTTTTAATGTTTTATTTTTTGAGAGAGCGTGAGCAGGGGAGGGTCAGAGAGAGAGGGAAACGGAGGATCCAAAGCAGGCTCTGTGCTAACAGGCTGACGCCAGCAAGCCCAATGCAGGGCTCAAACTCATGAGAACTGTGAGATCATGACCTGAGCTGAAGTCGTACCCTCAACTGACTAAGCCACCCAGGCACCCTGAAGAATTCATTTTTTAAACTAGGATTTAATATATGCTTAATGACACTGAAAATCATTAGAAGAGACAAAGATGTAATAAATAATATGGGTATGACTGATTATTAATTTTTTAAAAATCTATTTATATGATTTCCACATAAAATATATTCAGTTAACTCTAAATGTAAAAAGAATTAAACTATAGAACAAAGTTAATATTTCCCAACCCTTTATAAATATAGATATAATAGAAGAAATCAGAGAATCAGCAGGTATGGCAGTAAACTGACTACATAAAATTTTCTGCTTACTTTTTAGATAGCCTAAATAAAGGCTGTCATTCCCAATTGGAAAAATATTTACATCACATTTGACAAAAGATTAATTTTAAGTGCTTATACAAATTGAATGCTTTAAGCCCATTACGACCCCCATTGGTTACTGTTTTTTACTAGTAACCAAAAGAAATATAAATTAAACTTGTCTAAAACCATGAGGACCCATTTCTCAGTAAAAAGCTACATAAACAAAAAGTTTTGGCAGCACTAATACTAAAAATAAAACAAAAGTTGAGGCATCTGGATGGTTCAGTTGGTTAAGCATCAGACTTAAGCTTAGATCACGATCTCATGGTTTGTGGGTTTGGGCTGCATGCTGACAGTGCAGAGTCTGCTGTGTCTCTATCTCTCTCTGTCCCTCCCCTGCTCGCTCTGTCTTTCTCAAAACAGAATTAAGCTTATACATGTAAATTATATAATCAGAATTGTTCCATAATAGCTAATGCAAGTTTACTTATGTCAGACACTGTTCAAAGTACTTTGAAAACATATGCATTAGTTTCTTTAATTCCTAGAACAACTTTCTATGTACTATTTTCCCTATTTTACAGAAGAGGAAACTGAAGCAAGAGCCGGTTTAATAAGGAGTATTGAAATTCAGTCAATATCCTTCCAAGATCTGTGTATATCTAAATGTATATCACTAGATTTACTAAAAAAAGAAATTTTCAAAGCCTTAATAGAATCGGTATTTAAATGACATAATAGCTAATACTAGCAGTATTTACTTCTTATAGTATATAATATTAAAAGTATTATTTTTCAGGCCATAAGTCATGGAATAATTCTTTTAAAGAATTTCGTGCCCAGTATTATGAGGAAGATGTAATTTTGTAAAATAGGTCCTCTGTCCTAAAACAAAGTAATGCTGATTATTTTGTTTTGCTTTGTTTTATTTTAGTTTGTTTTTACAAACTACTTGTGAGGTGTAGGTCAGGGGTGTGTGTGTGTGTGTGTGTGTGTGTATAGTTGTTTTTGTATGCTCTGGTTCATTTAGAGCATCAAACTAAATGAGTATTCACTTAACTCATTCCATAAATATTTGACCAGTAATAAAATCCCACATGCTGTGTGCTAAAAGCTGGAGACAGAATGAAAAGCAAAGGACAGGCCTGGTCACTGCCCTCAGAGCTTCAGTTAGTAGAATAAAACATGCAGTAAATATAAAATTCTATTTGTGGAGTGCCAGAACAAAGAGATAGAGTGCTATAAAAAATACAATAATAAGGGGGCTAGGCCTTGACAGGGGTGTCAAAATAAATTTTCCTAAGGAAGGATAATTGAACTGAAATTTAAAGAAAAAGTAGTTGGGCATTGTGGACTGTGGACAGGGGTGGGAGTTAGTGTGGGGAGAGTAGTGCAGAGTGACCAACATTTGAAAAGTACTGAACATAGCACATTTGAGGAACCAAAACAAAAACAAAAAAGCTCACTCAGTATGACTTAGGTGTCGCATGTAGGGGAGAACATGCTGCTAGTCTCAGCCTCAGCTGCACATTCAGGGGTTGAGTGACCTCTAGGTCACTACTGAAACTACTTCTTCCATAAAATGGAATATAATGGTATTGTATTTCCTCACATGCTAGAAATAATTAACTGTATTAGATGAAAGTATTTGTCTTTATTATTGGGCTCTTTGAAACTGTTTTAAGTCTCATTTTGTCAAAATCTACTGACACCTTTATTTTAATAATGGTTAAAATTAGACATGGATTGCCTTTTATTCGGTACCTTTCTACTTTCAGAATTTTTATCCCTTTCCTTTTCCTTTTAATGATCACTGGAACATCTGACTCCAGGTTTCCTTAGACTCAGCCTTTGAGTTATCTTCAGAATAATTCTCTCACTTCCTGATCCCAGTATCCATACAAGGGGATTGTCATTTCAGTAGCTTCCTAGCTAGACTTCATTTAACCTGACAGCTTTACTTCAGGAGTGATTTTGGTCACTACCTTAGAAGATCACCGTCTGTCACAAAAATTAAAATACGCTGTATTTTATACATGTGTATAATATAATCCAGCCACTTCTCTTTTCAGTTTTGCTTACTACTGTTTAGTCTTTATCAGTACTCAGACATACTTTTACTTGGTCGTGTCTGTTTTCAGCTACTACCTAGAAGTGAATTCAGTATGGAGGCATTGTGTAATGGGGAAAGAACTGATTTATTCAGGTCCTACTCACTACTAGTTGAGTGATTTCAAAGAAGTCACCTAATCTTTCTGAATATGTTTCTTCTGTAAAATGTATCTTTTTTGTCTAAAAGGGTAATTGTAAGAATTAAATGAGTTGGATATAAAAGCAAATTTTACTTTGGAAGTAGCATACATATAGAAGACTCATTTCAGATGGTTTCCATATATTTATGTACTTATGTAAGTTCATAGGATATTTTCCTGAAAAAAAAGTCACTGGGAATGGAATTCTTGAACTATAAAGTAAATTTTATAATAGTTCCCAAGTAGCTCTACACAGAGATCCTACCAATACATACTCTAACTATAGTCTTATCTACATTTAAGAGAGTGTGTATTTCTCCAAACCCTCAACACAGTAGTTATTACTAGCTTTTTAATCTTCCTAATGTGTTGGATGAAAATTGGTACCTTGTCTTAGTTTACCTTTATTTAATTATGAATGCAGTTACATAAAAATAAACTAAAAATGGATTAAAGATCTAATTTTGAGACCTGAAAACCTAAAACTCCTAGCAGAAAAGGTGGGCAGCAATTTGTTTGATATCAGCTGTAGAAAGTTTTTCTATATAGGTCTCCTTAAGCAAGGAAACAAAAGCAAAATTAAACTACTGGGACTACACCAGCATGAGATACCACTTTACACCTATCAGAATGGCTAAAATCAAAAAGACAGAATATAACAAACGTTGGCAAGAATATGGAGAAAAAGGAGCCCTCATACACTTTGGTGGGAATGCAAATTGGTATAGATACTGTGGAAAACAATATGGAGGTTCCTCAAAAAATGAAAAACATAACTATTATATGATCCAGTAATTGCATTACTGAGTTTTTACCCAAAGAAGACAAAAACACTAATTCAACACTGAATTCAAAAAGATATATGCACTCCTATGTTGCAGCATTATTTACAGTAGCTAAGTATGGAAGCAATCCCAAGCATCCATCCATAGATGAATGGATAAAGATGTGGTATGTATGTACCATATATACAATGGACTATTACTCAGCCATAAAAAAGAATGAAATATCACTTTGCAACAATATGGATGGACCTAGAGGGTATAATGCTAAGTGAAATAAGTCAGAGAAGGACAAATATCATATGAGTGTGGAATTTAAGAAGCAAAACAGATGAACAAATAAGAGATCAAAAACCAGACTCTTAAATACAGAGAACAGACTGGTGGTTGCTAGAAGGGAAATGAACGTGGAGATAGGGGAAAAAGATTAAGGGGATTAAGAATACATTATCAGGGGCACCTGGCTGGCTCAGTCGGTGGAGCATGCAACTCTTGATCTTGGGGTTGTGAGTTCAAGCCCTACATTGGGTGTAGAGTTTCCTTAAAAATAAAATCTTAAAAAAAAAAGAATACACTACCATGTCAGCACTTAGAAGTGTATAGAATTGTTGAATCTCACTGTATTGTATACCTGAAACTAATATAACACTGTATATATACTTTAACCCATTTCTATAAACCCTTACCTTAACATAATGGACATATTACTAGCTTTTTAATCATCCCACTGGTTGGATAAAAAGTATCTTGTTTTAATTTACATTTATTTAATTGTGAGTGCATTTACACATCATTTGTTAGATTATCCATTTATATTTCTTCAGTTCATGTCCTTTGCTCATTTTTCTCAAGTTTATCTTTCTTACTGTAAGACTTTTTTTTTTTTTTTTTTTAAATAAAAGCAGGGATCACAAGGAGCAGAGGGGCAGAAAGAGAGAGAGGAAGGGGCAAAAAGAAAGAGGGGGCAGAAAGAGAGAGATCTCAAGCTCACACTCAGTGCAGAGCCTGACACAAGGCTAAGACCCACTACCGTGGGATCATGATCTGAGCCAAAATCGAGAGTCAGACGCTCAACTGAGCCATCCAGGTACCCCATAAGATACTTTCTAAATTGAGGAAATTAACCTTTTCAAATACATTACAAGTGGACTTTTTTCCCCATTCTTTTTCGACTATATGGTGTTTAGACTGATAGTTTTAAGTGGCCCATAATGGTCCTTGGATGTTTTATTGAATCCATTTGCCATTTCACAACAAATTATATCTCCTCTACAATGGACAGGCTTCTGTTTGTGAGCCATTTTATATAAGTAGATACAGATATATTTTTTTTAATCTTGAAACCTCATTAGATTTTCCCTGTTCCTTGTACACATTACAGTTGTTTCAGACAGCTCTAAATATTATGTTTTTGCAGGCCTCAGACATCCAGTCAAGGACAGTAGTACTTACCTGGTCACCTCCTTCCAGCTTCATAAATGGTGAAACAGAGGACACTGCTGTGCCAGAGCTCTATAGTTACGATATTCTGGTCTCAAGTACTGGGAAAGATGGGAAATATAAAAGTGCATATGTGTAAGTATTTGTTATATTTTACTCCTTCCCATTATATAAGTCAGGGGGCTATCATAAAGAGCTTAATACTAATTTTGTTCTGTTTTTCCCTCTTGATGGTTTCATTTTTAATCTGTAAATTGACAAGTGATACGGATTTCAGTGTATGTAGTCCAAATGCCAGCTGGTACACATCTGTCTACACTCCCTTGGAATAATTGCTTTCATTGGCCTCATTCAGCTTTAGTATTTTTCAGTAGGCTCCCTAATAAATATTTCACTATTCACATATTCCTGACACATAAGTATAAATTGTAGTAGTAGAAGCCCAGATCAGAAATGGAGAACTCTTAGATTGTGGACTTATGAAATCTGGTAATGCTCCTCCGAGGAGTTGGCTTTAATTCTTATATGTCAAGCTAATGCCCTATTATAAAATGAATTTAGTATCATTGTTCCTTATTTGTATGTTGGTATGTTAAAAATCATATTTTGAAAGCCTACCATAGTTCTCTTTCCTTGGTTCAAAAGTGTTATTAACACCAATAAGCCTTAGAGTCATTGGGTAAAAATGTGACATTTATTACTGATAGTTATAAAATAATTTTTTGTCCTTTTTCGTATAAAAATTGCTTGTATTGCTTATTCCAATGAAAAAGTAAAGAGTGAAGTTGGTTATTATAATTTAAGCACTGGAAAGATTGTAAAGGAGGGAGGTGGGTTAGTCATTTGGGTGATCATAATTAACATAGAACACTGGACACATACCTTCTTGGTATCTTTTCAAAAAATAGCTAATATAAGGAAAAAAGGAAAGTGAAACAGCTCCAGTGTCTATCATCTAGTTAAATAGGGTTAGAAAAATGTCTTGTTTCCTTCTACTGAGATTTCCTTGTGCGTGTTCTATTCAAATGTCTTAAAAGAGACAAAGTTACTTAAGGGGCAAATAAGAGATAAAGGACCATCAACATCAAGGTTTCTTTTTATGTTAATGGCTGTTTTTAGTTAGCTGCTTGCTAAGATGAAGCATTCATTTCCATCTGCAGCCTGATCTGGGAGCAGAGGGACATCAGTCACCTTCTTTATTCTGCACCAGTTAAGGTCTCTCTCCAAAGATTCTACTGAAACTGCCCAGTCATTAAGTGTTCTTCCCTCAATGGGAGAGGTTTTCTTTCTCATTTCCTGGTTTTGATTTGAGAAAAGATGGAAGGGGATGTCATAAAACGAGAGGAGAGAAACTTGCCTGAAGGAAATGGGACAAGGAATAATGATTTTTAAAAAACAAGATGGAAAATGGGCTGGGTTTTTGACCACATACGCAAGTAATCATATCAAATGATTATTTTAAGAAGATGTGTGCCATTGTATTTGAAAATGTGAAAGTGTAATAATGGCCATGAGTGAAATGCTATACTTCAGATTATTCACTTTTTTTCTAATCTGCTCATTAAACTGTAATATTTTAAATAGATTTCCATGTTACATTCTAATAAAATGCAGTAGTGGCACACTCCTGGTAAAAATTTGGTGGTTTTGCTTTCAGGAGGAGGACGCATGTTATTTCATGTTTTAATTGTGCAAAATGGATTTTTAAATAATTGAAACTGTACTGATTTTTTAAATTTTTTAATTAAATATCTTCCTGACTACAACTCAAAAAAAAAAAGTTTGGCTTACATAATTGATTTGCATAGGACACCTTTTTGTTTTAAAGTGATATGCAAATATGTAAGTTGGCACATATCCTTATTACACAAATTCTTTAGTAGTGAAATCTGAATATGGTTATAGTTGGTAAAGTAAAAAGCTGTATAATTTCATAAACTACCACAAATGGTAGGACATAATGTAAATCTTCTGGAAATGCTTGTTCATCAGACAGTGAAATGTTCCTTTTTCCCCCCAGAGGAGAAGAAACAAGTATCACTTTAAATGATCTCAAGCCAGCTACAGATTACCATGCAAAGTAAGGAACTGCTGTGTATTGCTCTAATATGATACAGTATAGGTAGTTTTTTAAATGATTTCATTAAAAGCCTAGAATATAATTTTAGTATTAATTTTGGATTTAAAACATGGAATATATTGGCTTTGGTTTTTCTTTTGGTACAGTTATTAATACATTCCAAAAAAAACCCCAAAATATTTCATTGAAATGTTATATTGAAGGGTTTATCATCCTATTTGTAAGATTTTTGGATTAGAATGAATGAATATATAGATAATGATTATAATATGTCTACATATCTAATTTATCACACGGAAAACTCCTAGCTTTTGAAACTTTTAAAAAACAGAAACATAAATAATATTTGGTTTGTACTTAATGTATTTTTACTACATCCTATTCCAGAAAGAGTCTGGGATAATAAAACTCTTAAAATTTCACAACATTTAGGGGCAGTTGACTGACTCAGTCAATGAGTGGAATGTGCAACTCTAGATCGAGGGGTTGTTAAGTTCGAGCCTCGCATTGGGTATAGAGATTACTTAAAGTCTTAAGAAAAAAATTTTATAACGTTTAACTGAGAAGTAAGTTAGATACTGTTTTATTCTGCATAGTTCTATTATAATTTACCAACATTTTCAGCCTTCCCAGCTAGGAGTCATTAAATGTGTGCTTGGTTAGTCACCTCCATTAAAAAATAAATAAAAGCATTTGTGGTTAGGATTATTCCTATTAAACTATAAAATTAAGTCTTCAATTATACTTTCTGTGGATGAACCCTAAGTATTGTCCATCTGAGTACTTTTCGAACTGTAGATTGCAACCATTATTAAATCATGAAATTTTGTGGATTATATTCAGCATTATTGTAATGAAATAATTGAATAGAATGGAAAGTATCTGTATATTACCAGTAGAGATATTGTTTTAGGACTCTTTTCTTTCATGTATGTGTATGAGAAAGTACATTTCACACACTCAGTTTTGTCACAATTTGAAATGTGTTTCTTACTTTGGGTTGCATTAAAAAAAGATGAAAGTCAAGGGTCTATCCTGTCTTTCTTTTTTTTAAGGGCCATCCTTTACTTCTAATGCACATATTATCTTTTTTTAAAGATTTTATTTTTAAGTAACCTCAAGGCGCCTGGATGGCTCAGTTGGTTAAGCATCCAACCTCGACTCAGGTCGTGATCTCATGGTTCGTGGATTCAAGCCCCACATCTGGCTCTGTGCTGACAGCTCAGAGCCTAGAGCCTGCTTTGGATTCTGTGTCTCCCTCTCTCTCTGCCCCTCCCCTACTCGTGTTCTGTCTCTGTCTCTCTCTCTCAAATATAAACAAACATTAAAAAAAAAATTTTAAGTAATCTCTATACCCAACATGGAGCTTGAACTCACAACCACCAACATCAAGCTACCAACTGAGCCAGCCAGGCACTCCACCCACGTTTTCTTGATAGAACATTTAGAGGGCACCTTACTAATTTCCAAGTACTTAAAAGTTGATGGCTGTTGAAGGTAGTATACAGTGATTCTGCTGGTTAAAACTATTTATTTTATCACCATAGAGTCCAGGCAGAATATAATTCTATAAAGGGAACTCCTTCAGAAGCTGAAAGCTTTACCACCTTAAGCTGTGAACCTGACATACCTAATCCTCCAAGGATAGCCAATCGGACCAAAAATTCACTCACTTTGCAATGGAAGGTAACAATGTTCTTTGGACTGTTTCCAACTGGACGTTTACTTCCCCTACCCCCACTAATATTAAATTTCAGTTGTGGTTTTTTTTTGTTTGTTTTTGGAGACACAAAAGAATTTTAAATTAACTTGCTCTTCTTCTTTACATATAGTAAAGGGGCATTTGTTATATCTTTATATGTAAATATAGCAGAAAAGATTCATATATAATTATCAGTCCTTACTGTACTGAACATGGGATGATATTGAGAGTCTCAGCTGCTTCTCGAGCTCATTACAATTTTGTCTTAAAATAGGGTTTCATAATAACTAGACTCAGAGTTTGAAAAATACCAATATGATGGCTTAAAGGAATATTCCATTAAATACTCTGCATTTTAATAGAATAGTATATATGTTAATATATAAATGTTTAGGCCCACCTGCACAAGGAAATATAATGAAGTAGACATATACCACAGATAGAATTAGTAATTCAAATACCACACATAGCATTGTCATTGGAGACATAATTTGCTGAAATGACACATGAGTCTTAGTAAATTTCTGAATAATATTAAGTATAGTCTTTCTCAAATCATAGAGTAGTTATATTTTAGAAAAATCCAGTAACTTAAAACTATAGAAAAAAATAGCTTGTAAAATGAAATTAGGTTCTAGACTCTAATAATTATAAACAGATATTTCACCTACATGAATGTCCTGGAAGACGTGAAGTCCTAGAGAAAGATAACTATTTTTCATTGTACTTTATTGCCCCATGCTGAACTATTAGCATCCTTGATCCCCACCCCTAAAAGTCAGCCTTTCCTCCCTCCGCCATTTTCATGATGGTCAGAAACACCCCTAGCAAAATTTCTAAACATCCCCCAGAAGGGACTACCACCCATTAGCAACTGTTGATTTGCAAAGAGAAAAATAACTGCTAGTCTTGTTTTAATTACCTGCTTTTATCCAAAGAATAAAACTCAGGGCTAGCTTTCTTCCTGAAAGATTTTGAAAATTTGGAGCTTACTACTTGTTTGGGGCTTGTTAGTCAAACAAGTATATCATACGTACATTTTTGTGTGTGATTAAGTATGACTAATTTTATTTCATGTCACTTAGAGTAGCATTTGTTTGTCAGTACACTAAGACCCTTCCTTTCGGTAGGATAGTTAGGGTAGCAGCCCAGTGACCTTCATGTAGCTTGGGATTTCTATAGGGCACTGCTCTTTATTCTGAAGATAAATTAAAATTGAATTTTGAAATTTGTTTTTAACACTATCCTAGCAGATCTGTGTAAGATGTAAATAGTGCTACCTCTTTGTTGCCCACACAGGTTACCAGGCTTGTACTCTTCTAGAAATGGTCCTATATATACATGGTAATCTGCATGGTTTGGGAAAGAGATAATCGATTTTACTGTTAAGGGGATAGTATTATATACCTCAGAGTTGTTGGGAAGATTATCAGATAATATCTGTATATCCCATAGCACAGTGCCTGGAACATAACAAGCATAATAACTATTATTACCGTTTAATGTTAAAATTGAAGAAAACTGGCTTAGTATAGTTTACTGATGTAAATGTCAGATCTTTCAACTCTACTGTTTCAGAAAATCTGAAAGCATTACTTGGGTGTTAACATGGCATGAGAACAGTGGCATGGTTGGCACATGAAGTAACAGTTGAGAAGTATTTTAGTACTTTATTAGTTGACATCGTTTAGGGTTGCCAGTGTGTGATGATGATAAAAAGCTAACTGAGGCTGATCTTCTACTGTCTTATACTTCCTAGCACTGACCAGACCTCCTAGTGCTCAGCCTCTGGAATACTGCTGGTTGGAACACTGGTTTTGTGTCAGCAGATTCATTTCTGCTCCTCTCTTAATGACTGGGTGATCTAGGGCTACTTAACTTGGGTTGTTTAAAGCCTCCATTTCCTCTTTTGTATAGTTTGGATAACAGTTGCAAAGGGCTGAGATAAGGATTAAATGAGATAATGTAAAATACTTTATACTTAATAGTTTCTCCTCTATCTTAGAAATGGTTACATAGGCATGCTTCTCCCAAGGACTCAAAGAAAATGCATTTCCTTGACTTGAAAAGCTTCACAAAATAAGAAAAAATTAAGCAAAATAAACGTACATCCCTAGCAATTAGACTAGAACAATTTGGAGGCATTAACTCTGGGGAAATATATTTTTATACCACACACTTCTTGCTGAGACTTGCAGCTTCTCTATCTTGGGATTCTCTTCCTCTGCTGTGTAACAGTTGAATTTCTCAAGGTTTCTTTCTCTGCCCCATCCCTACTATAGTCACTTATAAGTGCCATTGCTGTGCCAGTCAGTGAGCTACTCCTGTAACTTAGCAAATTCAGGTCATGTGAACCAGTTAAAAATTATACAATTTTTTAAAATTTTGAAACATAAGATGTGTATTGATGTTTCACAGATAATCGGACCTCCAGTTTTCACCCCTGGGTGATTCCATCAGTTAGGCATCCAACTCTTGATACCAGCTCAGGTTATGATCTCACAGGTTTGTGGGATCAAACCCTGCGTTGGGCTCTGTGCCAACAATGAGGAACCTGTTTGGGATTCTCTCTCTCCCTCTCTCTCTCTCTGCCCCTCCTCTTTCTCTCTCTCTCTCAAAATAAATAAACATTAACAAAACTAAGGTTATTTAATTTTTATAAAAAGAGTTTTAGAGTCACTTGTCTTCAAATGGATGAAGCTATCATAAGAAGAGTAGTGATCACTTGTTCTGCATTTAAAGTGAGGACTAGGGGCGCCTGGGTGGCTCAGTCGGTGAAGCGGCCGACTTCAGCTCAGGTCATGATCTCGCGGTCTGTGGGTTCGAGCCCTGCGTGGAGCTCTGTGCTGACGGCTCAGAACCTGGAGTCTGCTTCAGATTCTGTGTCTCCCTCTCTCTCTGATCTTCCCCTGCTCACGTGCTGTCTCTCTGTCAAAAATGAATAAACGTAAAAAAAAATTAAAAAAAAAATAAAGTGAGGACTAAAGAGGAGACAAGTTGAAATTGTAGAAAGAAAATTCAAGTAGAAACAAGGTTGAAATTCTTGAATTCTAGAGTGATTAAGTACTAGAACAAAATGCTAAGGGAGACTGAAATTTTCACCACTGAAGATTAGCAGATTGATAAATGAGCAGTCTTAACTTAGGTAATGGGCACATTGTGTCTAGAAGCAAAGATCCAGACAGTGTGCCCTCTTGGAGTTCTTCTCTGCACCCTGGTTCTTTCACTGTCTGGTGTATTACACAGTATTACTTTTAGATTGTAAAATGAGTTTTAATGAAAATGACAGGCTCAGTTCTAGGAGCTTAAAGCTGATAAGAACCTGATAAAAGGCAAAGTATTTTTTTTATAATGGATCATAAAAGATAAGATTGTTCTTGCTACAAGAGTTTGTTTAGCGTTCAGAAAAACTTGAGTAGCCTCTTGCTTTATTTTCTTTCCTTGTATTTAAAAGGATTGTGGGGTTATAAATACACATGTATTTATTTTCTGTGCAGTTTTTCAAAGTTAAGTCACAGAGAGTAACAATCAGTTCCCTAGAGTAGATCATCACAGTAACTTTTACAAAAGTACTAATTTGTACTCACTTTGTTTTTTGGTATTTCTTTTAGGCACCTAGCGACAATGGTTCTAAACTCCAAAGCTTTATTTTAGAATGGGATGAGGTAAGTGAATTGAATCCTTTTAAATTAGGTGAAAATTATGTGTATATATATCCTCAAGCAGAAATAATTTGTTATAATAGTTTTTTTCCTCTTTAAAAACATTATGAGTGATTTTGGTAGTGCTTTATTGAATTAATGGTATTCTTAGAAAATATTACTGACTGACTCCTATGTTTTATTTTGTTTCTTGTTTTCGACTTAAACCCCTCAAAGTTGTCACTTGGGTAATTACCTTGGCGAAGGAATATTTTTTTCCACATCAGCCTTATTAAAGGCAAGTGTACTCATTTACTGTGGCTACTTTAACAAATTACCACAAACCTGAGGGTTTAAAACAACACACATTTATTCTCGTATAATTCTGGAAGCCAGAAATCCAAAGTGGCTCTCACTGGGGTCAAAATCAAGGTGTCACTCTAGCCATGCTTCTTCCAGGAATTCTAGAGGAGAATCCAGTTTCTCGACTTTTCCAGCTTCTGAAGACTCTCTTCATTACTGGGCCAGTACCATGAATCCATGGCTACATCTGATAGCTTTTCTATCCTGATGCTATATTATCACATGGCCTTTTCCTCTTCTGTCCTTTTCCCTCTAAAAAAGATACTTTTAATTCCATTTAGGGTCTACCTGGATAATCCAGGATGATCTCTCTATCTCAAGAGTTGTAACATAATGACATCTGTGCAGTCTCTGAACATTCACAGGTTTCAGGGCTTGGGACCTGGATATTTTGGGGAGCCATTATTCAGCCTACCACAGCAAACATACTGCGCTTTATTGTTTAGTACTTTGTTTTACTGTCATGTATCATGTTCTCTCTTGCCCTGCTTCGTGGCCAGAGGGAGTAGAAGAAAGCCATTGATAATTTGGGAATTCAGCAGTACGCAGGTATACCTTGGAGATACTGCAGGTTCGGTTCCAGCCAACCACAATAAAGCAAATATCTCAGTAAAGCAAGTCACGTGAATTTTTTGGTTCTCTAGTGTATATAAAAGTTATACATACACTATATTGTAGTCTATTAAATGTGTAATGGCATTATGTCTTTTAAAAACAATGTACATAATTTAAAGGGGCCCCTGGGTGACTCAGTCAGTTAAGCATCCGACTCTTGGTTTCTGTTCAGGTCATGATCTCACAGTTCATGGGATTGAGCCCCATGTCACACTCTCCACTGAGAGCACAGAGACTGCTTTGGATTCTCTCCCCCTCCCCCGACTCCTCCCTTCCTCACATGTGCTCTGTCTCTCAATATAAATAAACTAAAAAAATAAAAATACTTCATTGCTGGGGCACCTGGGTAGCTCAGTAGGTTAAGTATCTGACTCTTGATTTCAGCTCCCATTATGATCTCAGGGTTATGGGATAAAGCCCTGCATTGAGCTCTGGTACTGGGCATGGAGCCTGCTTAAGATTCTCTCTCTTCCTCTGCCACTTGTGCGCTAGCTTCCTCTCTCTCAAATAGATAAATAAACTTTATTGCTAAAAGTTGTTAACTATCATCCTGAGCTTTCAGTGAGTCAGTCTTTTTGCTGCTGGAGGGTTTTGCAACAATGTTGATGGCTCCTGAGTGTTTAGAATAGTGGTTGCTGAAGGTTAGGGTGGCCATCACAACTTCTTTAAAAAAAAAAAAAAAAAGACAGTAGTGTGTTTTGCTGCAATTATTGACCATTCTTTTCATGAACAATTTCTCTATAGCATGTGATGCCATTTGATAACATTTTACAAACATTAAAACTTTCACAACTGGAGTCAGTCCCTTCAAATCTTCTGCTGCTCTGTCAACTAAGTTTATTAAAAATTCTAAATCCTTTGTTATCATTTCAACAATCTTCACAGCATCTTCACCAGGAGTAGATTACATCTCAAGAAACCACTTTCTTTGTTCATCCATACGAAGCAAGTCTTCATCTGCTCAAGTTTTATCATGAGACTGCAGCAATTGAATTATGTCTTCAGGCTCCACACTTATAATTCTAGTTCTCTTGCTCTTTCCACCATACCTGCTTTTACTTCCTCCCCTGAAGTCTTGAAACCTCAGAGTCATCCATGAGGGTTGGCATTAACTTTTGCTGAACTCCTGTTAATAATATCTATATTTTGACCTCTTCCTAAGAATCACTATAACAAATAATGAGAAAGTTTGAAATATTACAAGAATTACCAAAATGTGACACAGAGACCCAATGTGAGCAAGTGCTATTGGAGAAATGGCACCAATAGAGTTGTTCGATGTAGGGTTACCATAAACCAGATTTTGTAAAAACACAATATCTGTGAAGCACAGTAAAGTGAGGTGCACCAAAATAATATGCTTATATTATACGAGTGATGAGGCACAAACAAGTAGGTTTTATTCCAGAAGTTTTAAAAGAATTTAGAATTAGGAAATCTATTACTGTGTAATAGTAATAGAAGAAAATCCAGGATCACCTGGATGGCTCAGTCGGTTAAGTGTCCGGCTTCGACTCAGGTCGTGATCTCTCAGTCTGTTAGTTCAAGCCCTGCATTGGGCTCTGTGCTGACAGCTCAGAGCCTGGAGCTTGCTTCAGATTCTGTGTCCCTCCCACTCTCTCTCTGCCCATCCCCCACTCATGCTTTGTCTCTCCAGCTCTCAAAAATAAATAAAACAAACAAGAAAAGAAAATACATAAATTATGAAAAGATATTTGATAAAATTTTGCGCTTATCTCAGTTAAAACTCAAATTAGGAATAGAAAGATAATTCCTTACCTGACAGTTATTTTTGTGTTAAGTGCCATCACTAAACAATAAAAGCATTTCAGGGGAGCCTGGGTGACTCAGTTAAACAGCTGACTTCCACTCAGGTCATGATCTCACAGCTTGTAAGTTTGAGCCCCACGCGGGGCTCTGTGCTGACAGCTCAGAGCCTGGAGCCTGCTTCAGATTCTGTGTCTCCCTCTCTCTCTGTCTCTCTCCCCACCCCCCCCCTAAAATAAATAAACATTAAACTTTAAAAAAAGCATTTCACTCAAAGCAGAAACAAGTCGAAAGTTGCCAGTTCCCTCCTTTATTTCGTATTAATGCAGTATGATTTAGAACTAAAACAAGAGGTACAGCCATTTAGTGGCGGGGGGAGCGCAAAATTATCATTATTTACAGACGATACAATTTTCTATTTAGACAACTTAGTAGAATCAACTGCAAACACCATTAAACAGGAGAGTGTAATAAAGCAACCAGATACAGACTGAAGGTTTTCCCTGAAGCAGAAGTCACCCTGAAACTACCCTTTAACACTACCTACACAATAAAGAAAAGTGGGTGGAGAAGAAGAAACGTGTCCATTTTATATACCATCCTAAATTTCTAAAACTCTATAGTTGTCCTGAGCTTCATACTTTCCTATCTCCCATTCACACTCTCGCTCTCTCTAAAATTAAAAAAAAAAGACTTACTAAAAAAGATGTGTGTTATCTCAACTTTTTTTGAGATCCATGATGTTCATGTAACAAAGGTGACTTACACTAACTAATGTTACTATCCATCAAGGACAAACCGATGTGGATTTATCTTTTCACAGTAATGTACATGATATGTAATAATCTGCCGTTTTTTAAATATATAATCAGCCATTTTTTTTAGGGAAAAGGAAATGGAGAATTTTGTCAGTGCTACATGGGCTTACAGAAGCAATTTAAAATTACTAAACTGTCACCAGCAATGGGTTGTAAATTTAGACTGTCAGCCAAAAATGAATATGGCACAAGGTAAGATACATTTTAATGTAAATATAGTATTTAGTCAACTTATATAAATTATTCAGAGTCCAAGTTATCCACTAAAAATTCTGCTTTATCACTCTTTTGGTAAAGACATGTTACTAGTCTAGCAAAAGCTATAATTGAATGTGTGAGTTACATAAATTGCAGTTTTAAAAGAATATTAACTCACTTTTCAGGTATCTGATCTGGTTACCATAAAAATATTGTCAAATCGAAGATATATTACTTGGGTTATAATTATTTGTCAAAAATTTTCACTTTCAAAAAAAATATCAGAAATGAGTTCTTTAGCTATAAAAACAACTTTTTTTCATTCATTTTTAAAAACCATTTGTTTCAACAGTGGTTTTAGTGAAGAAGTCTTATATTACACTTCAGGCTGTGCCCCTTCTATGCCAGCAAGTCCTGTATTAACTAAGGCTGGTGTTACTTGGTTATCCTTACAATGGAGTAAGCCCTCAGGAACACCATCAGATGAAGGAATTTCTTACATTTTAGAGATGGAGGAAGAAACTTCAGTAAGTATGACTATATATTTTAAGTAGAGTGTTTAAAACATATTTCAGTGTGGCATTAATCCTTATAAGTAAATAGTGCCACAATAGTTAGATCCTTCCCTAATTCCTTTGAATCCTTGGTTGGTTATTGTTGAAGAGGAATATTAAGGAGTGAAGAAGAACTCAGTCTTTTGTTTTCTTGATGTATAGGAGCGGGTTTTGTTTTTTATGTATGTTTGTATGTACGTTTGTGCCTAGGAACAGCATAGACTGCATTTTAATAATATGTGTTTTAGGGAAA
This sequence comes from Paguma larvata, assembly GCA_030068075.1. Lineage (NCBI taxonomy): Eukaryota > Metazoa > Chordata > Mammalia > Carnivora > Viverridae > Paguma > Paguma larvata. The sequence goes on from CM057839.1 coordinate 57,405,087, forward strand.
ATAGATTACCACAGCCTTTTATCCTCAGCAGCTCTAAAAATTAAGGAAATAGTGTGCCCACCTTTTCTAGCTGTGTTCATACACTGCTTTCCCAAATGCCACAGAAGATTTGAAGAGAGATTATATGATTATATAGTGTAGTCAGAATGTAGTTTCCAGGGACTTATCTCCTATGAGCTAGAACAGAACTGAACATGAGTTAGGATGTCTTCTATTAGTTCTACATAGTTTTATAGCTTTTCAGAGCTACTTTAAAGCAATGTGAGTCAAAAATAGCATTGGTCCACTCCCAGCTATATACCCAAGAGAATTGAAAACACGTATTTATACAGAAATTTGTACATGAATGTTCATAGCAGCATTATTCATAATAGCCAAAAAGTGGAAACAACCCAAATGTCCATTAGCTGATGAATGGATAAACCAAATGTGATGTATTCATACAATGGAATATCATTTAGCCACATAAAGGAATGGAGTACTGACATAGGCCACAACATGAATGAACCTTGAAAACATTATGTTAAGTTAAAGAACCTAGTCACAAAGACCACATATTGTGTGATTCTGTGGGTATAGGCAAATCTGTAGAGACAGAAGGTATATTAATGGATGAGAAAAGAGGGGAAGTGACTGCTAACCAAAAAATAAAGTGCAGGCTTTATTGTGGAATTAGGAATTCAATGATGGTTGTACAACCTTGTGAATATACTATAAATGATTGAATTTCATACTTTAAAATGGGAATTTTATAGCTTGCGAACTATACATCAACTTAGAAAGTTTTTTAAAATAACATTGGGGAAGTAGTGAGTTACTGAAGTAGTAGTGTTACTGAAGCTATAAATAGCAATCCAAACCTAAGTGACATCCCTACCTGCCAGCACAACCAACCATTCCTTATTTACTTAAACACAGCTATGTGTTTAGGGCAAGTTTAAATATGCTAGTTATAGTTCTTTTCAGCTCTTGCAACATCTGTCTTGGAAATTCTGTTAGTTCTAGGGATATGCTTACTGATGGTGAAGTTACCATTGACTCTGACTTTACCCTCAGCACAAAGATCGTCTCTTGGTTACTATATTTACTGAAAATGAGGTCTCCTTCATCCTACAAACATTCACTAACATTTCTGGATTTGTCCATTCAAGATAAAAGTATCAAGGTGAGAATACACTTAACAGATCATTAATCACCTTGTACACAGAAGATGAAGACCTGGGTCTTTTTACATATTTGTTATTCCCATATTTCTGCTGTCAGATATCTAAGAAAGGCTTATTTTCCCTTCCCAGGGATATGGTTTTAAGCCTAAATATGATGGAGAAGATCTTGCTTACACAGTAAAGAATCTCAGACGTAGTACAAAGTATAAATTTAAGGTAAGCTTTGAAAGCCCTTAAAAGATTTGTTTCTTCTTATTGTTCCTGTTGTTTTAAAGCCAAGTACATACCTCACTCCTTTGGTTTTAAATCTAAAATAATAAGCATTACTGCTTTACTTTCTTACTTTGTATCATTGGTTGTCAAACTGTGTATATATTTAAATTCAAAACAATTTTAATGTTATATGGGATTTTTATTTGTATATCGTGAACCAACATCTTCTGAATGTGGATGTTGGATGCCTACTTAGCTCAGTTGGTTAAGCATCCGACTCTGGCTTAGGTCATGATCTCATAGCTCGTGAGTTCGAACCCTTCATCATACTCTGTGCTGAGAGCGCAGAGCCTGGAACCTGCTTCAGATTCTGTCTCCATCTCTGCCCTTGTGTCTCTGTCTCTCTCTGCCCTTCCCTTGCTCTATCTCTCTCTCTCTCCCAAAAAATAAACATTAAAAAAGTTTTTTAATGTGGATGTCATTAACCATTCAAAATTTGCTTTTTTGTCAGGGATATCAGAAAAAGTAATACTATTATTTTCTTGGTGCATTATATCAAGTGTTGCACAATTTCCATTTGTCCCATTACTGGTAGTCAAAAGTTACATCTACTATGTTTCTTCACTGTAAGGTTGTTCTTTTTCCCTTTGTAATTAATAAGTATTTTGTAAATACTATGTAAACACTTTATTTTCATCACCTTCACCTACTAGGTTTAACACCTATTGATAATATTTGCCTGAATCAATTATTGCAATGATTAATGGTTACCAGGTGGTAATTTTTTAATTTTATCATTCCTTCTACATTTATTAGTTGGCATTATACTATAAAGAAAAGCTTTTCCTTCTCACACGTCAGTATGAACTCATGGATTCCTGTTAATTCATTGGGTTGCTTTGCTATGATTATCAATTGTGAGGCTCACATTGTTTCAGATTTGGGAGCTCCTTTGAGCTGGCTTTCAGATTCCTTTGAAATGTGCTCCCCATCATTCTTAGAGCCTTTCTGGCACATGATATTCCAGTCTCCAATCCTTCTTCAACACTGGAATTGGTCATTACTCAAAGCACCTGGGTCCCTTTAGTGGACAATGGTATTTAGAAGCCAAAATCTGAGTAGTAAGTATACTTAATGCTATACGGTTTTGCTACTTCTGGACACCCTCTCAATGGACAGAGCTAGGAAGTATATGTATGTATGAATGTAATTTGGTTTTGGTATGTGTTACATGATAGTAGAATTCTAAGAATGTCAATAACTTACCAAATTATAAAGACCTTAACAATTCTAAAGTCAAATATAAAAATGCTTATAAATTATATTGCTGTACAATTGAGTAGCTTGAAAAAATGGGCATTTATTTTCTCATTGTTCCTGGGGGTCAGGAATTGAGGACCAGCTTAGCTGGGTGCTTCTGATAGAGGGTTTATGTGAGGTTGCAGTCAAGATGCCAGCTAGGGCTGTGATCACCTGAAGGCTTGGCTGGGGGTGGAGAATTTGCTCCCAAGTTCACTCAAGTGTTGTTAACCCTCATTTCGACCCTCTGACTGTTGGTCAGAGACTTCAGTTCCTCACCAAATAGGCTTCTCTGTAGCAAAGCTACACACTGTGATTTCTGCTACATTGTATGAGAGACAAGTCATTAAGTACAATTCAAAGGGAAGAGGAATTAGCTTTTATCTTTTCAATAAAGGAATTTCAAAGAATTTGTGGATGTCTTTTTAAAACCCAGAGAATAGTAAAAGAATACATAAATCAAGCTCATCAAGTATCATCAGATTATAGCTTGTTCCTGGATGACTCTTGTTTAATATCAAAATGTTATAGACTTACACTTATATCCCCAGAACTGGCTCTCAAAGGGGATTATACCGGAATATTCTTCATTTATGCTGAGTCCCTGTTGTAGACAAGCAGATCTCACATAAACAAGTCATCACAGTCTGAAAACTTTTTATCGTTTGATTGAGTTTACTTGTCTCTCATTACTTTTTTCATTAAGCCAATATCATGAGGTATCAGATATTAATTTTTTTATGTCTTTGTGTTCTCATCACAGGTTATTGCTTACAACTCAGAAGGTAAAAGTAACCCAAGTGAAGTAGTAGAATTTACTACGTGCCCTGATAAACCAGGTGTACCTGTGAAGCCATCAGTTAAAGGAAAGATACATTCACACAGTTTTAAAATAACTTGGGGTAAGATATGCATATTTGTTCATCATTACTTTTATATTCAATTAAAATGATTTGAATATTATAATTTTTTAGCTCAAGGAAGTTCAGTTGGAAATGTGAGAATCATTCATTGTTTGAGGATCTTTTTTGTAGGAAACTTTACACTCACACAAATACAAAGTTCATATATGATACAGGAAGAACTTGGGACCTGTGGTAGAGCAGAGGCAGCACTGTGTGAAATGAATGATTACTGAAATTGTCGGTAAAGTCACCTGGGTCATCCTGGCTCTCATGAGAAATGAAAATCACTTACTCGTTTAAAACAAACATTTGTTGGGGTGCCTGGCGAGCTCAGTGAGAAGAGTGTGTGACTCTTGATCTGGGGTCATCAGTTCGAGCCCCATGTTCACTGTGGAGAAAACCTAACCTTAAATAAATAAAACTTGAAAAAAATATTATTATTGAACACCTGCTTATATACTATTTAATACAGAATCGATAGAGTAATGAGATGCTTTTTAATTTAAAAAGCACTGCAGGTGACTTTTTTTATTTTTTAATCTTAGGTTTGGTATTCCACTTATTAGGATTTTCTGTCATTTTAAACTTTATGTTAAAAAGTGCCTAATACCACTTTTACTTCCTTGGATAGATCCACCAAAAGACAACGGAGGTGCAGCCATCAATAAGTATGTAGTGGAGATGGCAGAAGGTGCTAATGGTAAGATTAACTATCAAAAATTTATAGATTTATACCAATCTGCCTCTGCTTTTCATGACTTTACATTTTATATGATCTGTTTTCTTTCACTCGTGTTCTTCCTCTGTTTAATAGCAGTTAGAATTTTGCCTGTTATGATCTACTTTCAGTTATAATCTCTAGAAATAGAGTGAATCAAATATAAGAATGCTATATACCTATATTATTACATTTACATTTATATTTTATTTCTTTCACATTAGTTTGCCTTGCTCAGTTCCAGTATATCCAGAATTTTCTGAAGTTTCAGTTAGATTTATAACCAGACATGTCAGGGAAAAATCAACTTCTAAAATTTAACCTACATTATACTAGTTTTAGTAATATTTTCTGTGTCTTGTGAACTTAATTTTTGAATAACACATTTAACAGTACTTATTTCTGTAAAATGAACTGCTTCCTGAAAAATAATAAGAATGTCTTTTAATTAAGACTGAACTTCCTCTGGTATTGGTTCTTTCTACTCTTTGTGTGTTATAATGTTATTACTGGACCAGTAAACACATTTAAAATGCTTAATTAGAAGCAAATTATCAAGGTAAGCCAAAGTCTGTAACAGATAGGGAGATATTTCATTTCAACAAAGCCATGCAGATTTGTCTAGGATAAATAGACATAAAGAAAATTAGATCATTTCCAGGAAACTCCAAACAAGCTTAAATTGTCTCTGACAAATTACATAAACACTTACTTAGTGAAGCTAGGATACCTGCCGTGTCTGTGATACCCAGATGTTAAACATTGCCTCGTAGCTGATTGAATATAACTCTTACTTCACAGGAAACAAATGGGATATGATATACAGTGGCGCTACTAGGGAACATCTCTGTGATAGACTAAATCCAGGCTGTTTCTATCGTTTACGAGTTTACTGCATCAGTGATGGAGGACAGAGTGCGGTAATACTTACATCTAGATTTTTTTTTTTCAAGTTCGGGTCAAATAAGATGGAATCACCAGATGCCACCTCAAATATTGAATGTATCCAAATTAATTTCTGTAATTTAAGTGATTAATTTTATAGTGATCAGAATATTCTAAAATAGTACATGGCTCATAATCAGTATTCAGCAAATATCTATTGTCTGGTTGTTTAGCTTTGGAACAGCAAATACACAAAAATATTGCAGAAAAAATTAAAAAGGTAAATTTTAGGATGGTGTTCGATAACCATACCAAACAGAGAAATAAAATAATTGTAGACTGATTGCTCTATAAATTATGTGTATCAGGACAAACCATAATCATTTACTGTTTAAACACAGCTTCTAATAACTACTTACTTCAGAAAAGTTGGCAGTTATTTTTATTAGAGATCCACTAACCTAAATGGACTTAAAAGTATGCCATTGATTATATATGAGATATTCATAATGTTCTGGAGAGGTATATTTTTAATAGGAGTGATATTTTTTTTAATTTTTTTAACGTTTATTTATTTTTGAGAAAGAGAGAGAGAGGGAAAGGTCACAAGCAGGGAGGGGCAGAGAGAGAAGAACACACAGAATCTGAAGCAGGTTCCAGACTCCGAGTTGTCAGCACAGAGCCTGACACAGGGCTCGAACTCATGAACCACGAAATCATGACCTGAGCTGAAGTCAGACACTTAACTGACTGACCCACACAGGTGTCCCAGAAGTGGTATTTTTTTAATGAATTTAACCAAGAATGAGTTCATTGAGGATTAATTACTGTTACTGTTTTTCAAATGGAATTTAATGCATTGAAGGTACCTTTCTTAAAAATGAATTTATAAGCATTTTGTTGACAATGCGAGTATTAGGAAACTGAGTGCAAGTCCTACCCAACAGGGTTGGGATCCAATTGCTTCATTTTATCTAATAAAATCTTTCAGGATTAAAAAGAACAAATCTCACCCCCCAAAAAAACCCTAATAATCTAATACAGTGATAATAGCATTCTCATTTGGATACCTTTCAGAGTAAGGTGATGACCAAATATTTATGTTTGGAAAGAATATTAAGTATAAACCTTAATACAGTGCAGGTAAGGATATGGTACTGAGTGTGTGTCAGTGTTTTGAGGACAGGTCTTTTGAAATAAAACTAAATGATACATATTTTTTAAATAACATTGAAACTAAGATAACCAAATACCTGGAAAGATCTACCAAACATTTGGAAAAGTTAACATGATTTTTGAATATTTTTAGGTGGAAAGGAAAAAGGAAAGATTTTATATGTATATGTGTATATTGGTATTTAGGTTAAAAATACAACATACAAGAAAGTAACCAAAATAGTCTAAACTTCCTGAAAACATGGCAAACAGTATTTACAGAATATGAAAACATCTTTAGAAGAGATTTGTGGATCCATTTGGATAAGATCAAAAATAATCCATTAGGTTGTGTTGAAGGTTATTTTTTGTTGTTTTTTAATTATGGAAAGATGAAAAGGAAGAGTTTTTGGTTCCTTTTTCTTGTAACTTTCTTTGTATATACTAGTCACATAATATGTGTGTTAATTTAAAATTAGAGTAGTTTTAATGATTTAATTGAGTTTTTACCTTTTTAGGACTTTATTCCTTTTCAATTGATAGTCAAGTAATTGCAAATTATTGATGCAGTGTTTGTGTTCATGTTATTTTTCTTTAAAAAGAAACATTCTGATTGGGGCATTTTTGTTTTGTTACTGTTTTTGTTTTGTTACTGCTTTTGTTTTGGCAGGTATCTGAATCTTTACTTGTGCAGACTCCAGCTGTGCCTCCTGGCCCGTGCCTCCCTCCCAGATTACAGGGTAGACCCAAAGCAAAAGAAATACAGTTACGATGGGGTAATTTTTATTTTAGTAATAAATTATCATTGAGTTAGTACCAAATATATTCCTTTTGTTGAATTGCATAAATCTTTCCACCTTTAGGACCGCCTCTGGTTGATGGTGGATCACCCATTTTCTGCTATGGTGTGGAAATGTCTCCTGTAGAAAAAGATGAACCCAGAGAAGTTTACCAAGGTTCTGAACTAGAATGTACAGTGAGCAACCTTCTTCCTGGAAAAACTTACAGCTTCAGACTGCATGCAGCTAACAAAATGGGGGTAGGAAGACTCTGCTGATTGAATTATAATCACAGTGGTATTTCATAGGACATCTATAATTGGACCCATTAGTTAGCCATTTTGCTTTCAACATGTGACTCCAAATTTTACAGTTTTTAATAAGCCTATATTGATAAATAACAAAGAGGTCTGTATACATGATAATTATTATAGAATATCAATATTTTCAAACCCTATTTATAATTTGTGACACTTGGGACTTTAGCTGGGTTGAAGTTTGCCTTTCAGGTGGTGCTAGTAGGGTTTACTTAGTAAGTTAAAGAGTAAAAACAAAACCATTAGATGAAATTAAGTGTTTTGAAGCTGGTTATATGCAACATTTACTTTCATTTGGCTACTTATTTGCCTAAGGAAAAAAATAATATTTTAAGCATTTTTGGTTTTATGTGACTTTTTAAAAAGTATTCTTAATGTATCTGTACAGCTCCATAAAATGGACAAAACAGGTGATATATCCATTCTACAGCTGAGGAGGCTGGGGCTCAGAAAAGCTAAATATCTTGCCCACAGTCACACAAAGAACTGACAGAGATAAGCCACAGATTCAGGGTTGTCAGACTCCAGAGCCAAAGCCCTTTCCACTCAACCGGGACTTTCTCATCTCTGCATTAGAACAGATTCTCTCAGGGCAGAGCAGTAGTTTCTTGCCTGAGTCGAATAACATTATATTTCCTTACTCTGTAATTATAATTGTAATTATAATTTCTCCCCGCCCATTATTTCAGATTGTTAGTGAACTTTACTATATTTTACATCCCATTCTCCAAATAAGTTCCGTATCTGTAACTGTAGACTTAATCTAAAAATTTCTAATGTCAGAATTTTGTTGACAGTTCTTACATAAGTCATTGTGTCCTGTCTGAAGTCATCATCTCGTCGGCCCCACAAGGCTGCAGTACACTGGGATAGCATCTTAAATACTTACTTAATCTGTATTTTCAGGATTCTTATAATTTGTGACAATCATCTTAAACAATTTGCTTTCTGCATTTCCAGAGAATATACATTTTATACTTTTTAAAGCTATTCTAAATTTTAAGATATAATTTATGCCTACCATCTTTCATGCCTTTAATTGGTATCCTTTCTTTCACTCATATAATTTCTTCTGACTTAGTCCACGTAGTAACTAATTCCCTAATGCCCTGCCCTCCTTATAAAAACCAGTCATGAAGAAAAAAGGAAAAAGAACAAAAGAGAAAAGTACAGTAAATGAAACTTAAAAAATACCCGACATAGTCACTTCCATAATCATTAAATCTTTTTCCTTTCTGTGAATACTTTTAGAGTTCTATTATGACCAGTCAGTCTTGAAGGAGAGGGATTATGCATTTATTTATGTATGTGAATATTTATGGAGAGCTGTGCAATCAGTGGGTGAAAAATGAAAATGCCGGTTATGTTTGTTTTTCCAGTTTGGACCATTTTCGGAAAGATGTGATGTTACTACGGCCCCTGGACCACCAGATCAGTGCAGGCCCCCTCAAGTTACATGCAGATCTGCAACTTGTGCACAAGTGAATTGGGAGGTATTATAATTCCCATTGACTTACTTTCTTAAGTGATTAGAATATTTCATATAAAAGAATAGAGATACTATTCTTTTTTTTAAGTTTATTCAGTTAGTTTGAGAGGGAGAGTGAGAGAGGGGCAGAGAGAGGAGGAGGGAGAGAAAATCCCAAGCAGGCTCCTCATTATCAATGCAGAGCCCAGCACAGGGCTCGAACCCACAAACCACGAGATCATGATCTGAGCTGAAGTCTAGACTCTTAACTGACTGAGCCACCAGGGTTCCCCGAGATACTATTTATTTCACCTTCTAAATTTTGCAAACAGTAAGCCCTACTTAAGGTCATGTGGTAAAAAGTGAAATTTTTTTCTCTTCGAAGCATTTAAGTAAGGTATATTTGCATTACAAGTTTATGGTTTCTTGTTCATGATATGCTTTATATTTTTTCAAAGGCTTTGTCTCATTACTGAGATCATTAGCCACTGGTGAGCTTAATGTTCAGAATAAACGTTCATAGGGATTAATATAATACTATTTCTCTTATATTTATTATCTCTACTATGTTTATTATGTACAGTAATCAGTAATGATAATTACATTTTCAGTTTCCTTTGAAATTTAACAAAGAAAATGTTGTTACATGATTTAACATTTATTTATATTACTTAATAGAATTATTTTGAAGTATATTTACCTTAAAATTCTCTTTCTAAAGTGATTCAGTCATAGTTCTACTTATAATTGAAAACAAAATTATATTTTTTGACAAATCTTAAATTCAGGTGACCTTAATGAATAAAAATGTAATATTGAACAGTGTATTAATCTACTGGAACATTTTAAAGAAATTCAAAAGCAGTTCAGTTGTTGATATGTGCAGATAAAGAACATTTGTGCCAAAAAAACTAATCAGCATCAAGACTTAAGACCTTTTCCTCTTTTTAATTTAAAGGTCCCTTTGAGTAACGGAACGGATGTCACTGAATATCGATTGGAGTGGGGAGGCGTTGAAGGAAGTATGCAGATGTGTTATTGTGGGCCTGGTCTCAGTTATGAATTAAAAGGACTTTCACCAGCAACTACCTATTATTGCAGAGTCCAGGTAAAGGTGGTCAGGGCTTTATTACTCTAGCCAGAGTTTTGTGCTCTGTGAGCATTTTGATGGTCGTGTTTTTTTAACTTGTGGGCTCTGTTAATTTGTAGGCTCTGAGTGTTGTGGGTGCCGGCCCTTTCAGTGAAGTAGTAGCCTGTATGACTCCACCATCAGTTCCTGCTATTGTGACTTGTCTTCAAGAAATAAGTGATGATGATATAGAAAATCCTCATTATTCACCTTCTACATGCCTTGCAATAAGCTGGGAAAAGCCCTGTGACCATGGTTCAGAAATCCTTGCCTATAGCATTGACTGTGGAGATAAACAGCCCTTGACAGTGGGAAAAGTTACAAGCTATATTATAGACAATTTGCAACCAGATACAACATACAGGTACGCTCTAAAAACTATGTTAATTTTTGCCTAGACCAGAGAGAAGCTCTAAATAGAATAATCACAACCGATTTTTTTTTTTTTTCCTTAATGTGGCACTTAGAATACGGATTCAAGCCTTGAACAGCCTTGGAGCTGGCCCTTTCAGCCACATGATAAAATTAAAAACTAAGCCCCTCCCTCCTGATCCACCTCGTCTGGAATGTGTTGCCTTCAGCCACCAGAACCTTAAGCTGAAATGGGGAGAAGGAACCCCAAAATCACTGTCAACAGATTCTATTCAGTACCACCTTCAGATGGAGGATAAGAATGGAAGGTAGGTGTTTGTAATTGCTTCTTTATATAATTTCTTAGGTCTTAAGTACATAAACTTCAATAAACAGTAGAGGTACACAAAGTGAATTTTCAAAAACAAGGTTAGAATTCTCATAAATAATTTCAAGTATGCTTTTTTTCAAAACACTAGAATATAGATATAATGAAGATTTCCTGTTTATAACTTGTGAGTGGGATGCTGAGAGAAAAATTAAATTGGCTATTCTTTGGCTCTCGAATGCATTTACTCTTTTATGTAAAAGAAACAATCTTTCCTACAAAACCAGCTCTTCAACACTTATTTCCAGCAGAGGCAGTTTTAACAGTAAATGATTAATTGGTTTAAGGCCCTTGAGAACCCAGGTTGTGTCCCACTTTCTTCCACACCCGTGTCACAGGGCCTTCACACTGAGTCAGTACAGTTCATTTCCTCACGGTCAGATCTTGGTTAGGCTCCAGTTACTAGCCAGTCCCCTCGCTACTCAGGTTCTTGTCTGTGCCGCCATCCTTTATATTTTCGTTCTGTCCATGCCATATACTATTCCACTAATCATGCATTGGAGTTATAACGTTACTCAAAATATTTGTAATATAAATTATTCAAATGCAAATCAGAGGCTGTTTACTGACGTTATATTCCACGTAAACAATACCATGTATCCTCCAAAGGTGTTATTGTAATATTTTAAGAACTCAAATTTTACTTTTCACTTAGTTTATAAGAAACAGTTTGTATATTTGATGGATTCAGAGTACTAGAAGTAGTTTTTCCCCAAGGTTTTCCCACTTTGTTTTTTGTGCTGTGTTTCTATCTTAGTCAGATATTCAATAATGGAATATTCATGGTACTTGTACAAAAGTACTCTCAGAAGGACTTCTACATTTAAAATGACATACAGAATTAAACATACTGTATATCCAATAAGAGCATTACACAGAACAAACAGTACTGATCATTTTCTGAAATCTGCACTTCTATGAATGTTAGTTAGCCTGTGTTCTTGGCAGAATTTTATGTACATTTGTAAAGTCTTATCTCTAGAAGGAGGTTCTTTGCCTTGCCACCGATTTTTGGTGTAGCCATTTATCTTTAGTGTATGTTATTATCATTGGATGAATTAATTCTTTAAATTAGTTTCATCCCCTTTCTAGCATTTACATTGCTTTGGAGTAATGCAAAAAGGTTTCCCGGAAGCGGATCTAATTAGTGTTTGTTGGAAACGGGGTAGAATAAAGATTTCCATTATTATTAGGCTATATTCTATTATAGAATGTTAAGCTTAGTTAATATTTAGCATTTGGAGAATTGTAGGGTGTGGGTATGGCTGCTGGCTGTGGAAAATAAACCTTTTATGATATTGTAAGTTTATAAATTTAATAAATTAAATCAGTTTAATATCTTTAGTTATACTCTTTACTTTTGATTTTTCACAATTATTTACATTTGCTGTGGGATCGTATCAGAATGCTATTTCAGCTGTTTCCTGACTACAGGCTTTATCATTGTTTCACTTTTCCTATAGTGGTTGCAACTCTTTTTTTGCCTGTCCTTTAAAAAAAAAAATTGGGAGACTAAAAAGACCAGGCTTATCTAATTACTGCTTCTTAGAAATATTGTTACTTCAGGTCATTAACTATTTCTTCATTTTTAACTTTGACTACAGTTTTCAGACTATTTAGAACTATGTGAACATTCCATTATTCATTCCCCAATTTCCAAACATTTTAAAACTGCTAATCAAAAATATTGGGGAACATTGAACTTATAGATGACATATATGATGTTAAACTTTCCTTCGAACAGGTGGATAATTTATGGCAAATTATATATTCTTTCATACTGCTGTGTAAATCTCTAGAAAACATCACCAATCAGCTAAAATTATACCTGGGAATTGAAGATTCTCTTTTTTACAATAAACTGTATGCCTGAGACTCTAATGAAAATTGTGGTATTCTGAGTATCTTTAAAAATGTATAGACATTAAAAGATGGCAATCAGAAACAAAGCTGTACCAGAAGCCTGAAAAGCGAACGATGATTGGACACAAAACTTAACAATAAATTTTCAGGAAACCATGTCAAATTAGGAAGTTTACCAATCCTATGATTTTCATCATCTGATGGAAAAAAATACAGATTTATTTGGAATCACATTAAAATCTAGGAGTAACTTGTACTTCTAAATAGTATCCCAACTGTACTTTCTTAGTAGTTTTTAAAAATTTTTCATAACGTAGTCAAGGTTTATTTTTAATAAGAGTCATTTCCATTTTAGGTTTGTATCCTTATATAGAGGTCCATGTCATACATACAAAGTACAAAGACTTAATGAGTCAACATCTTATAAATTCTGTATTCAAGCTTGTAATGAAGCAGGGGAAGGTCCTCTCTCTCAAGAATATATTTTTACTACTCCAAAATCTGTCCCAGCTGCCTTGAAAGGTAAGTTACACATCAAGTTATTTTTTTAATAATAAATTAAATGGATCTTCATAAGCAGTTTTAAGTGCTTGTAATTTATTGTCCAATATGTATCCAACATAAACTATAAAAACGAAATTATATAGACAAGCCCACCTATGAGAGTTTCACTCAATAGAAGCTCTTTTATTTAGCACATTGATACTCAGACAAGTACTGGGTTTTGTCACTAATCATTATTTTTAATCTAATATAAAAATACTAAATTGAGGGGTGCCTGGGTGGTTAAGCGTCTGACTTCAGCTCAGGTCATGATCTCACGGTCTGTGAGTTTGAGCCCCGTGTCAGGCTCTGTGCTGACAGCTCAGAGCCTGGAGCCTGCTTCAGATTCTGTGTCTCCCACTCTCTCTGCCCTTCCCCTGCTCATGCTCTGTCTCTATTCCTCTCAAAAATAAATAAATGTTTTAAAAAAATACTAAATTGAATAGATACACTGGTTTTCTAATAAGGTCATTTAATGTTCCTGCTGTTGTTACTAAGGCAAAAAATCACAGGGGTGTCTGGGTGTCTCAGTTGGTTAAGTGGCCAACTTCAGCTCAGGTCGAGATCTTGCAGCTTGTGAGTTCAAGCCCCACATCAGGATCTGTGCGGACGGCTCAGAGCCTGGAGCCTGCTTCATCTCCCTCTCTCTGCCCCTTAATCACTTGTGCACTGTCTCTTTCTCTCTCTTTCAAATATAAACAAACATTTAAAGAAAATTTTTTTTGTAAGAAAAAAATCACAAACGAATTGTTTTGAGTTGTTACTGTTTCATTCATTCATATTTCAGGGAGAGAACCAGGTTGTCTGTTAAGCAAAACATAAATACCGTCTTAGTTAACTTGAATCTTTTTTTAATGTTTATTCATTTTTGAGAGAGAAAGACAGAGCACAAGCAGGGGAAGGGTAAAGAGAGAGAGGGAAACATAGAATCTGAAGCAGGCTCCAGGCTCCAAGCTGTTGGCACAGAGCCCGACGTGGGGCTTGAACCCACAGACTGCGAGATCATGACCTGAGCTGAAGTCAGATGCTCAAGTGACTGAGCCACCCAAGTGCCCTTAGTTAATTGGAACTTTTAAATCTTAATTGACACACGTTCACTTGTATATACAAATATCTTTAAAATTGAGGTTGTTTAATTTTTTTGAGAGAGAGCGAGCGAGCAGGGGAGAGGGGCAGAGGGAAAGAGAATCTTAAGCAAGCTCTGCATTCAGCACAGAGCTCAACAGGGTGCTTGATCCCATGACCCTAGGATCATGACCTGAGCTGAAATCAAGAGTCGGACGCGCAACCGACGGGGCCACCCTGGCGCCCCTAGAAGGGTTCTTATTTTAAATTGATCCTGGCTGGGGCATCTTGGTGGCTCTGTCAGTTGAGTGTCCGACTCTTGATTTCAGCCCAGGTCATGATCTCACCGTTTGTGGCATCAAGCCTGGTGTCTGGCTCTGCACTGACAGCATGGAACCTGAATGGTTTTCTCTCTGTCCCTCTCTCTGCCCCTCCCCTGCTCGCTCGCTGTCTCTCTCTCTCTCTCCTCCTCCTCCTCTCTCCCAAAATAAACATTTAAAAAATATAATGACCCTGGCAAGGATTCTACTTTGTATATTTAGCCAAAATCACTAACATTCCTCACACAGAGGACAAATCACAAAGACTTCTAGTACAGTTTCCTGGATCATGTACTTGAAATATGTCATTTGTTAGGCAGATCCATAGTTAGCAGGACTATTCTTGAATATCTTTCTAATAATGTTGATGGAGTCTAATTGAGTCATTTTTCTGTTCTCTCATCCAGTTTAATGTTTACTAGCTTTAAGAAGATAGCTGATTTTAACCCTTTGTATCCCAACACTGAGTGAAGCAGTTTTATGTCAAGCGCCCAGGAGTATTTTTCAGCTTACCCTCATAGGAGATTTCTTAAATTACAAAATGTCGTGTTCTCGTTATGCTCTAGAAGCATCATTGACGCTGCTTTAGAACTGCTGTAACCCCTCTATTGGCTTTTTAAGCTCAATGAAAATAGTGCTTACCTTGACAGATCTATTAGTCAGTCTGGCCATTGTAGCAACTGTAGATTATATGGCCTGGAGATAATAAGAGTGAACCATTAACCATTTCTCTGCAAATTTCAAAAATTCATTGATTTTTAAGTATGTAACTGAGTTTTAAAGGTTTGTTGATTTTGATTAAAACAAGTGTCTGTGTGATGTGCCAAATTAAAAGTCAAGTAGAGCAGATTTTATTTGTTTTTGTTCTCTACAGCCCCCAAAATAGAGAAAATAAATGATCACATTTGTGAAATTACATGGGAGTGTTTACAGCCAATGAAAGGTGATCCAGTTATTTACAGTCTTCAAGTTATGTTGGGGAAAGATTCAGAATTTAAACAGGTATGTGCTAAAATGTAATTCTGTGGATACTTATTTTTATTTCTCATTTTAATGCACTTGCAATGCAAGATTTGACTATTTTTATCTTCCTAATTAAAACACATTTGTTTAGTACTTATCATGTTCTAAAGATTACTAACTACATAGTATCTCGGGATTCAAAATATTTTAAATGTGAACTATATATTTAACAGATTATTCCTTCCTTTGACAAGAATATATTTAACTGTATGCCAGGCACTCAAGATATATAACTCTGTACAAAAAGTTCTTGGCCTCTGTGGAGCTTACAGCCAGTAAAAAAAAGAGATACTAAAAGCAAATATATCTCATATTAGATATAATCTATATCATCATATCTTAGATAGTGATAAGTACAGTAGAGAAAAAATAAAACTGGGTAAAAGGAATAGGCAGTCATTGCAGGGAGAGCACAGCTAGTGCTGTTTCATACAGAACAATCAGGTGACCATTGAACAGAAACCCAAAGGAGGCGAATATGAGAACATTGTTACAAGAAGAAGCAGCAGTATGTGTGCAGAAACACACTTGTTAAATTTAATGAACAACAAGGAGTCCAATATGGGGTTGTGTGAGCAATGGGAAAAATAGTAGAAGTCAAGTAGTTAATGGTAAAGGGAGTCTGTGAGTGGTATGAAGATCACGTAGGGCATTATAGGTCATACTGTGACTCTTACTCCATGTAAAATGAGAAACCAGTGGAGGATTTTGAACACAGTGGTCACATGATCAGTCACAAGGTCTTTTTGGCTAGATGGGATACAGGTAGAAGCAGAGAACATTACGGAGGCTTCCATCGTCATCATCGTCGTCATCATCTTATTCTTCTTCTTATTGTTATTATTATGCTGTGTTGTAAATATGACAGTATTCAGTCATTATGGAATCCTAGCAGAAGTGTCACCTATGTGGCTGAGAAATTTCAAAGATGTCTTCCTGGTAGATGATGAACAGCAGTGAGATGAAGTAGGGAGCTGCCAGCGTTCATTGTAACTTTATAAAGAAGTTGTTTTTGTGCAACTCAAAGCCTAATTTCTATAAACACTGCAGCTGATTCTCCCTTTTTTCTGTCAACCTTCTTGATTTTGAGTGCCTTTAAAAGTGAGGTTGTTTTTCCATTTGAGTATCTTGTATTTTCTTTTCCCACTAGAAAATTAGTCATTCATCAGTTTTATTTCAGCCTTGTGCTGTTAATAGCTATTAGTAATAGAATATTTATCTTTTTTTTCTTTAAAGTTTATTTTATTTATTTTGAGAAAGAGAGAGCGTGAGCATTGGAAGGGCAGAGAGAGAATTCCAAGTAGGCCGCCTGCTGTCGATGCAGAGTCCAATGTGGGGCTCGAACTCACAAACCTTGAGATTGTGACCTGAGCCAAAATCAACAGACACTTAACCGACTGAGCCACCCAGGCTCCCCAGAATATTTTTTCAGTATAGATCTAATTTTTTCTTTCAAGTTTTAAGTATAGAAGTGCAATTTCTTTTTTCTTTTTTCTTTTTTTTTTAATAACTTTTTATTGTCAGATTGGTTTCCATACAAGAACACCCAGTGCTCATCCCAACCTGTGCCCTGCTCAGTGCCCATCACCCACTCTCCCCCCTCCCTTACCCCCCTTAACCCTCGGTTTGTTCTCAGTATTTAAGAGTCTCTTATGTTTGGTCTCCCTCCCTATCTGTGTCATTTTTTTTTCTTCCCCTCTTCCCCTCCCCCCTAGTTTTCTGTTAAGTCTTGCAAAGTCCACCTCTGCATGGAAATATATGGTATCTGTCTTTCTCTGACTGACTTATTTCACTCAGCATAATACCTTCCAGTTCCATCCATATTGTTAGACGTGGCCAGATTTCATTCCTTCTCATTGCCGCGTAGTATTCCATTGTATATGTATACCACATCTTCTTTATCCATTCATCAGTTGGTGGACAAAGTCTCTTTCCATGATTTGGCTAGTGTCGAAAGTGCTGCTATAAACATCGGGGTACACGTGCCCCTTTGCATCAGCACTCCTGTATCTCTTGGGTAGATTCCTAACAGTGCTATTGCTGGGTCATAGGGTAGTTCTATTTTCATTTTTTTGAGGAACCTCCACAAAGTTCTCCAGAGCGGCAGCTGGAAGTGCAATTTCTTAAGTGAAATTACAAAAGGCTACAAAGAGTCAAATTGAATTTGGCATATGATTCTTTTTCTTTATTAAGCCATCTGCAAATGGACATGAGAATTAGATTTGAATAGAATTTACAGATAAGCAGGTTTTCTTCCAAGGAGGAAGCACAATTACTATTAAAAAAATGTAATTGCGTTATATGTTTAAAGGAAATAGGGACCCCAGATTTGAGTAGTATATGAATTTTAGTAAACATATCAACAGCAATGCTAATTCTAATTTAACTTAAAAGCTCAATCAATCCTGTCATCACTTTCACTTTAGATGGTAAGCATGCTATAAAACTTAAAATGCTTATTTCCTTAGAACTTCATCATATATATGCTTATCTAAATCTCTTAAATGTTTATAAAATTTATTGGCAAATTTTACTCAAAGTTTGAAGGGTTTTTTAAGACTTTAGGTTCAGGGGCACCTGAGTGGCTCAGTCGGTTAAGCATCCGACTTTGGTTCAGGTCATGATCTCGCAGTTTGTGAGTTCAAGCCCCGCATCGGGCTCTTTGCTGACAGCTCAGAGCCTGAAGCCTGCTTGGGATTCTCTGTCTCCCTCTCTCTCTGCCCCTCCCTCGCTCATGCTGTATGTCTCTCTCTCTCTCAAACATAAACATCAAAAAAAACTTAAAAAAAAAAAGACTTCAGGTTCATTTGTGGAATTTAATATTTTACTTAAAATTTATTTAATAATCAACACGCATGTATTAAATACTATGTTTAAAGAATTATGGGAGGTGATTACAGTATTAATAGGTTACTGTTTTGATTTTAAGAAAGTTGTTTAGAATATAACAAGCAAGCAAAAATTTTATAGTCATGACATTTTACATAGACAAACAAATAAAAGGTCATGATAAAGATAAAACCTGCTTTACAAAACAGGAATGATTTATTCCACCTGAACTTCAGGAATGTTTTCTAAAAGGAATGCCATTTAAGTAAGGGGAGGCATGGCAGCACTGCTGAGCTTAGAAGGAACATGAACTTAAGTGTGACTTGAGTAAGACTCAAGAATGGAGTATGTAGTTAAAGAGGCCAGATGCTGGTGGGTCTTATTCCACAGCAGTAGGAACAGATGATGTTTTAAGAAGGGATTATTATAAGTTGGTGGTCGAGTTTCTAAATGAGCCTATATAAAAAAAAAAAAATGTGTTTAATCTGTAACGTTGCTGGGATTGGGGATCTAGAAGCAAATTTGCCTGGCAGCAACAAGTACTCATGACCCTGGGCTAAACTTAGAAGTTTGGGACAAAGAAGGAAAGAATAGAAACATTGATTTTTTTTTTTTTTTTGTATTCTTCCCTCTTTCCCTTTCTTCATCCCTCTTTGATCAGCTTTAAGAAAACCCTTTGCTGCCTTCTTGCTACTCCATGCCCCCTTCTGTAGCCCCTCACCTAAAACTGCCTCCCTTCTCTACAATTACACTCTCCCTCTGACTCGTGCCTCCACGTCTGAACACATTGTAACTCCCATATACAAAGGATAGCTGACCTTAGTGGCATTAGGAGAAAGACTATTTGCTTGGGAAGATTCATACCAAAGGCAAGTGTCTACTGATTCTGTAATCCCCTCAGAGGTGTATACATTTTTAAAAGCAAGTAAGTGCTCTTTTACCGAAATGACATTTCGAGTAGTATAACAGATGTATAAATAAAAATATTGGGGGAAAATAGAGCCACTTTCAAAGCAGATCAACCCCAACTGGGAGTCTATACCTAAGACCCTTTTGTGTCACAGCTCATTATGTGGCAAGTACCAGGAAAACCAACTCAGACTGATGCGACCAAGCGTAAATCCTCTTAGGGAGAAGCCCGAAGGTAAGCAGGCTTCAGGATTGTGAGACTCAGAAGCTCAGTGAAGTTGTCAGGGGCATGGCTTTTCTCATGGGCCTCAGTGGCTGCCGTAAGCAGAGGGAGCTTACTGTCCCTCGTTCACATTCAGGGAACAGAAAGCACTTAGATTGCAAAGCCATTCCTAAACGAATGACTGTTTCAGGGTGTAAGCCAACCCGAGGCCTCTAGAGCTAACAATGAGGCCAGCTTCTCCCAGTACGTGGATTGGGTAAGGGAGAGTTTGATACCCCATCAAAAATCAGTACTGTTGGTAATGTTGGAGAATGTGACAGGGGCCTGTTGGATTCTGTACAACTTCTTTTATTCTTTAACTTCTGAACTCACATTCCCTAAAACAGCGCCCCTCAGAGTGGCCTGCAGACCTCATGAACCTGAATGTCTTAAGAGCTGGGACCATGGTAGTTGTTTTTTTTTTTTCTTTTTTTTAAGTTCTAAGTGGTGCTGATGCACAATAAACTTAAAAACTGCTCTGAAATCTCCAAGTTCACTTACAACTCCCTCAGCAATAAGAGAAGGGAAGAATGGTATAGTCAAGAGCTGTGTAGCTATTTGTCATTTGTTTTGAGGGTTTTTTACTGTTGTCTTCATGTACTGATCACTACGAAATAAGTATTCGCAAGAGTATATTCAGAGATTACAGAAAGACAACATGACCATATGTACCAAATTATATGATAACATGCGCCTCATTATATGTCGTAAGGAATAATTACTTTTAAATGTAATCAAATGCATAATAAACCTTAAGGAAAGGTTTAAACAAGTCTGTACTCAACCTAAAAAAACGTATTGTTAAAATCATTGTCTAATACTAACTGCTATAAATAATGTATACTATGCATATTACTCAGGGTAAAATCAGGTTGTGGATGTGTAACATACACAGAAATAGTTAAACAGATTGTTCCTTTATAATGATAGCAAACATGTTCACTCATCCTTAAAAGATAACAAAGGACTATTTTATATTTTTGTATGAGTACTTGGTAAATTCATCTAGCCAACCAAAGAGGCTATTAGAATGTAGATATGGAGAGAGATAAACAGGTAAGATACTGGTTTCATTTTTATTGGCCCCTGTTCTATAATTGCTATTTTCTTCATGCTGTGACATATTCACAAAGCCAAAATAAGGACAAATTCCAATTTATAAAAATCGAAACTTTCTTGAAAAGTTTTCCTATAAAATTCTGTTGCAGTTGGCATATTGTTTCAAAGTTCCTAGCCAGCTGAATGTGCACAAACATCTTAAGCTTAAATTTAGTCTGCATTTCTCGATTAAAATGCAAGGTGAAAACCATAATCTCTTACCTGCCATTTTAACTGTAAATCTGCATTAATATTTGCCATTCTCAGCCTATAAAATAGTTGATTGATAGCAAATATAAAGAACTGTTTTATTTATTGTTTTAACTGTTGTGTAATTGTAAGTCATCTGTGAGTAAATTATAAGTCCTCTGTGAGGCCAGAAATTATGAATTTTTGAGTTTTACTTGCCCTTTTCTGTTTACTAAGATCAATTTACCTTGATGAACTGGGGGAGTGGAAATGGTGTTTTTCATCTTAATTTTTATTTCTCAGTCTCAGACCTAACCACATTATCTCAAGCTTGAGGCTTATTTTGAATAGCGTTAGGTAGATATATGAACGTTTTTATAAATTAGCTTTAGCAAGTTTATCTCTTTTCTTCAGTCCTATATCTGCAGTCACCTATAAAATATCTCCTTGTTTAGATATCCTTCTAACATCTGAAACACAAAATTGAAAACTCCACCTCATTATCTTCCCTCTCAGTCTCTCTTCTCCAAACTCTTCACTTTATCACTGTCAAAATTACTAACATCGTTTTGGTCCCCAAGCTTTGAACTCTTGAAAGAATCTTTTTTTTTTTTTTTTTTTTTTTGCCTGCCAACTTAGATAAAAATCATTTCTAAAAATGATCCATAAAAACTATACCAAAACCCCACATCCCTGTGTTTTCATACAGCAAGAGCCCCCGTCCCTCATTCAGGTTTATGATTATGAGTCCTTAAATACTGTTTAAATATCACATACCTAAACTGGCCCCGGTGGAAATAAACCTCAGTTTCCAACTAGTGTTCTGAACATATTCCTCCTGTCTGTCAGATCTCCTTTCCTGTCACCCTCATACCATTCGTTGACCTTTTTCCCGTAACCACATTACCATGCCCATTTGGAGACAAATGGAAAGTAAAGAAAATTTTAAAGACCAATAAATACTACCCATTATATACATATGATAAATACATACTTTCTGTTTTTACTATTTTGGGCTCATTGTAGGTGTATTCTTTGACACTGCTTTCTAATACTGTCTTCTAATTTACTGACGTTACTCCTTTTACCATGGTCCAGACATGAACGTTGCTACATCTCCACTCTTGTATTGCTCATCCGCGTCTTCAGAAGAAACATATTTACCATTCTCTTTGCTTCATCATAAGTCTTACTTCCTTCAGTAAAACTCCTTTATATATACACTTAGCATCCACTGACACATTTTGACGTATACATAGTCACTAGTTTAGTGGCCTTTACCTGTTGTAAAAATTTAGATGTACAACATAGATACAACTGAGGTAGCTAAAATTGCTTGAAAGAATGCTATCCCAGGTTTGGGTTGATCTGACTTACAGCCCACCAACTAGCTGGAAAAACTCAGTTTGGTAGTCACTAATGAGCCTTGGTTTTCTCCAGTTATAAAATGAGGGAAGGGACTCATCAGTAGAAATGATAGCTTCCATGTATTTTATTTTTTTTAATGCTTATTTATTTTTGAAAGAGACAGAGTGCAAGCAGGGGAGGGGCAGAGAGAGTGCCCGACACAGAGCTCAAACTCACGAGCCATGAGATCCTGACCTGACCTGAGATGAAGTCAGATGTTTAACCAGCTGAGCCACCCAGGCACCCCAGTAGTTTCCGTATATTGAACACTTGCTGTGTGCTGGGCAGTGTTCTAAGTGCTTTCACAAATACTTGTTTCATTGTCGTAATTGCCATACAAGATAATATTATGCTCACTGTACTAAGTTAACTGGTCTAAGATCACATGGAGTGTAGCAGAAGAGTGCTTGGACCCAGGGGTGGCCAGTTCCAGTAGATAAATTCTTAATCATTAGCACACTCTCTTGAAAATCCATGGAATTCCATTCTTGTTCTTTGTTTTCTAAGGGATGGGCAGAGGAGTTGGGTTTTAACATCCAATTCTGTGTTTGTAAGTGATTTTTTAAAAGTTTATCAGATAATTTGCTATAAACAACTATAGAAAGTTCCCCTTATTCATTCATTATTTCAGCAAATGTTTGAAATTGTACAGGAACCACTTTTGCCAAGATATAATGAAGTAGCATGGTTTCACAAAAGTTTGACTTCTTACATTTGAAGAAACTGGGGAAATGCCTGTGGGCTGATTTAGCTTATTCTATAGCTCCTTTGGGGGCATATCTCTCCTTAACTGGTCTGTAAGTTCCGTGAGGATAGATTTCACATCCTCACTTTTCCAGTTTCTCCTGTCCTTAAACAGTGGATAAGCTCTTTAATGTAAAGATAGGTATTTTTTAAATGTCATTGAAAAGATTAAAGGTGTGGTGCTTCACTAGCTTTCATGTCAGAAATAATTTTAAAATTAGCCAGTTGTAAAACAGATTTTCTGCCTAGCCTTCACAAGTAATTCTTTTTCTACCATCTTACTAACAGATTTACAAAGGTCCCGACTCTTCATTCCGGTATTCAAGCCTTCAGCTGAACTGTGAATATCGTTTCCGTGTGTGTGCCATTCGCCAGTGCCAAGACCCTGTGGGGCACCAGGACCTAGTCGGCCCCTACAGCACAACAGTGCTCTTCATCTCTCAGAGGACTGACCCACCAGCCAGCACCGACAGAGACACTGTGGAGAGCACGAGGACCCGGCGGGCGCTGAGTGACGAGCAGTGTGCCGCAGTCATCCTCGTGCTGTTTGCTTTCTTTTCCATTTTGATTGCCTTTATCATTCAGTACTTTGTAATCAAGTGAAAATATAACTTTATTTTTTAATACTGTATTACATTTTATTTTGTCATGTACTAAAATTATTTCTGTATTGCTTTTACAAAAACAGTGGCATTTAGCACTGGCATTGAGACTATAATACATCATTTTTTGCCATTTTCAATGCTTATATCATTAGGTAGAGGCTGGCACCTTATTAGAATGCAAGCCACAGAAATAGCAATTTTTGGGTTTTTGGTTGGGACTTTTTTCTTTCCTTTTTTTTCTTTTGTTCCTTCTTTTTTTTTTTTTTTTTTTACATGCCTTCTTGTAAGACATACTTTCTAAGAGGCAACAATATACAATTGGTATTTTGACCAGTCAGCATGAGTGTAACAGTGACAACCTGATCTGTTTGTTTTAAAGATATTACCTAGTGAAAAATTCAAAATGATTAAAATTTACACTAACATGCTATAAAAAAAAAAATGTTAAAGTCTGATGCTGTGAAAGCAATCTAGTGCTATATTTCTACCTCCTCATTTGTCTTAATTATTTGGTAAGTGGGATTATGATGAATAACTGGAGGGGCTTAGCAGACAAAAACTGGATGAAAGAATATGCATGAAAAAAAAGAAACGATTGATAAATGTGGAGTTCTTCATTACAAGTATATATTCATGAATTCACAGATTAGTCACTTAAAGAAAGCACAGACAGTTTACTTGGCCTAAAAATATTTTAATGTTTACTTAAAAAGCACCTCTTCAGGTCTTGAGAATATGGAAAAGAACAGAGGGCTTATAGATACTTTTTAAAAGTAATCATACTCAACTCTGAATTTCAAACCTGCTTAATTTGGTGTTTTGAGCCTTTGTACTATATGTATGTGTATAAGGACATGCACGTACATATACAGCATATATATAAACTATACATATCAAGTGTAGAAATATATATATATATATACTCCATCTATCTGGTATAGGCTAATTTTGAAGAACTCCCATAAGTTTTGCTGCTTCTCCCATAACTACTGCCATCACCACCAGAATTCATAATCAAACCTAACCTTTTTGTTTGGGGCACCAAATCCGAAGACAAAATTAATTTGCACCAGTAAACTTCAAGCTGCTTTCTTTCTTGAAAAACTAATGTTTAATGTAATGTCTGTCTGGATACTGTTCCAAATTGTTGATTGCATGTGGTTAATGTTGCATTAGAGCACTTTGCAATTGCATAATTCATTAATGTTTTGTGAGCTTGCATTTGTGAGTTATTGGATGATCAGATTGAATTTTGTCAAGTATCATGTTGTACATCTTGCATAGATGTCGATGACTGCCAGTAATAATACAGTCCGTAATGAAACTTCTAAACTTCTTGTTTTAGCATCTCTGTTACCTGTAAACACTTGTAACTAGCCTTTTTAATTTATTATTTGAATTTTAGGATAGTGAATCACTAATTTTTAGTTGCTGAGGTTAGCATCTTAGTGATTACTAAGCACTTCTGTCAGTCTTTGGAAACAGGACATATGTTTTGTGCTTTGAAGATCTCTGAGGAATTTCTCTTATATTAGAAATGGGCATGTATTGTAATTGTTTTATGTCAAATGATCTGTGCTGTAGAAGAAACATTAACCTTTGTTCAAAAAAGAAACGGATTAACTTGGCCTTTCCAAGTGGTAAGAATGATCTGTCACTATAATATACTGTATGTTTACATTTTATTTAAATTTAATCTCTTACATATAGGCTAACTTTCCCCCAAAACAACAGTGATTGCGATTATTTTCTAGAAACTTCTTAAAAGTGCCACATTTGGCAGTACAAATGAGTTTGAGTGTAATAGCCCAGAGATTTCTATATAGTTGAATGTCTAAAATGGTAAAATATGCCACTGAGGCAGTTACAGTGGCTTATGTTTTTCATAGTAACTCAAATGAACTCCTATTTTTGATAGTAAATGTCATTTAATAGTGTACTTGCCATTTGAGCCTCGCTGCAAAATCAGTGCAGAGGAGAAAACAATTTTTAATGTAATCTTGATTTACCTCATATACTGTACATTCCAAAAACTCTAAACTTTTTAAAGATTATAGATACACTACCAAACATATCACCTTAAAATTGTATAAGGTTGAACTTCATACAAATGAAAAAATATAATCTCATAAAAATACAGAACTATGTAGCAAAAGTGTCTTTAAAAGTCCATGGAAAATAAAAGTTGTATCATTCTTTTTTGAGATACGTTTATTGTATTCATAAACACTCATTACTTGCTGCTGCTTTCAGAAAATGAAGTGTTAAGGTGTTCCTTCTTTCAGTGGTCTTACAACAGGTTTGTTTACTTTTTAGCAGTATTCAACTTTTCAGCATGAGGAAGACCCCCATATTCAAGAAGGCAACATCCAGTAGATTAAAGAATAAAATTAGAAGCTTTATCCTAGTGACTTGATTTTGTGCAAACCTCTAGATATCTTGCTTCCTTTATGTATATCAGTAAGGATGGCTCTGAGGTAACATTCTGACTGGAAAGGAAATCTCTGACCTCTCCATACCTTTCCTGCATTCTTTGTCTATTTCCTAGTACCTTCTTTCTTGCACCCGTAGGGGCCCAGAATTTTTCTCATACTGGCACTGGCATCTGCCCCCAAGTCATCCCTCCACCAGGAAGTTCAAAGCGCCCACCTGCAATACCATGCCAGAAAGCTCATGCCTGAAAATTCTTGCACATACCAGAAACTTTTGTGTACCCTCTTGTCCCCTGTTAAAATTTCCATCCACAAATCCCAAGTGGGGATCCACTGCTTTTTTTTTTCTTTAAGTTTTTATTTAAATTGCAGGGTCACCCGGGTGACTCGACTGAGCATCTGACTTCGGCTCACGTCATGATCTCGTCATTCATGGGTTCAGCCTCACATCAGGCTCTGTGCTGACAGCTCAGAGCCTGGAGCCTACTTTGGATTTTATGCCTCCCTCTGTCTCAAATATTTTAAAAATTTTTAATTTCAATTAATATACAGTGTAATATTAGTTTCAGGTGTACAACATGGGGATTCAACACTTCTGCACATCACCTGGTACGCTCCTTTATCCATATCACTTAACTCGCCCCCACCCCCCCAGCCTCTAGTAACCATCAGTTTGTTCTCTATAGTTGAGAGTCTGTTTCTTGGGTTGCCTCTCCCTTTTTTTCTCGTCTTTGCAGGTACCACAAGTTTAAAATGTTAGGTGGGGGAAGACATATTTTAAATATAGGGACATCACAAAGGCAACTAAATATGAATCCAGCCTTGAGAAGACTATGATACTGATTAACAGTGTTTTATGTCTTTTTTTTTCCCCTGTAGTTTGGAAAAGGAATTTTATACGTCATGTTTGAACTCCATGGACCACACAATGGTTCCCATCATGAACATTCTCTGCAGGAGGAGCTCCTGTGTGGTGACTTGATCAGGCAGATTACAAGAGAAAATGATTATCCAAAAGCTAAAACCATTCTGTAACCTAACCATCTACCATCAATATAGGTGATGAGGATGCCTCATATTTTTAAAAAGCTGTTCAAATATTCTCTGTTCATGTATACTTTTTTTTTAATTTTTTTAACGTTTATTTATTTTTGAGAGACATAGAGACAGAACGTGAGCAGGGGAAGGGCAGAGAGAGAGGGAGACACAGAATCCGAAGCAGGCTCCAGGCTCTGGGCCATCAGCACAGAGCCCGACGCGGGGCTTGAACTCACAGACCGTGAGATCATGACCTGAGCCGAAGTCGGCCACTTAACCGACTGAGCCACCCAGGCGCCCCTCATGTATACTTTTTAAGATAATGTATATATGCTCAAGAGTATCCCTTTATTTACTCATTGATTATTCTCTCCCTGACACTCTTAAAGGAGAGAAAAATACAAAAAAGAACGTTGACAGAGCTAAGATGTTAATAGTTATGGTCCTTCTGTGTCCAGAGTCATGCCTTCAAATGTTTAGATGCTACAAGGACTATTTTTCATCTTATATAATAAAAAGGATACTTGCTGAGGGAAATTTGCCAAGGAAAAGATTTTTGAAACGACAAATTTTGAAGCCATGTGACTTACTCAGATCATGATCACTTGCATCTAATCACTGCTAAGTGTGTGCTGGGCATTGCATTCAATACTTTACCTTACCTATATAATCCTCTTAATTGCTCTATTAATTGTAAACTGAAGCATGGAGGAGCCAAGGACCTGCCAAAAGTCACATGACTAAGAAAAGGTGGAGCTGAGGGGTACTCGGGGCTCAGTCAGGCATCCGACTCTTGGTTCCTGCTCAGGTCATGTTCTCACGGTTTGTGGGTTCAAGCCCCAGGTCGGGTTCTGTGCTGTCATGTGGAGCCTACTTAGGATTCTCTCTCCCTTTCTCTCCTCTTTCTGCCCCTCCTCTGCTCATCCTCATTTTCTCTGTCTCAAAAAAAAAAAAAAAAAAAATGGCAGAGCTGAGATTTGAATCCAGGAGCCCCCACATTTGACCACTATCCTCTGCTCTGTCTCCCACAAGTACTAAATTCAAGAAAGAAATCAAATTAATAATTTAATAGTGCGAGGCAGGACGCCTGGATGGCTCAGCCGGTTAAGTGTCCGACTTTACCTCAGGTCATGATCTCATGATTTGTGGGTTCGGTCCCCGCATCGGGCTCTGTGCTGACCGCTCAGAGCCTGGAGCCTGCTTCAGATTCTGTCTCCTTCGCCCTCTGCCCCTCCCCCACTCACACTCTGTCTCTCTCTGTCAAAAATAAATAAGCATAAAAAAAATTTTAATAGTGCATTGATAGTATTTATTGAGTACTTTCTGCATGCCAAGCATTGCGCTAAACACTTCCTCCTATCCAGAACAAACCACAGCACTGTAAGGATTGAACAGAAATCAGACAAGAAGAATCTGGCCCAAGTAGCAGACTAAATGAGAAGCTCTAATTTCTTTCCTCTACAATTTCATACTTCAATATTTTGACTCCCATTTTGAGCTTACACCCAGCCCCAGAAACAACCCACTGTCTCAAATACTCATTCATCCAAAGATGAAAGTACCTTTTTTGCCCCTTCGACAAATCTAGAATAGGTAAATCCACAAAGACAGGAGATTAGTGGTTACCAGGGGCTGGAGGGAGGAGAAAATGGAGAGGAAGTGCTTAATGGGTATGAGATTTTATTTTAGAAAAGTTTTGGAACTCCACAGAAGTCATGGGAGAGCAACTCCCATGCACTTAAACGCCATTTAGCGTTTAGCAATTAAACGCCATTGAATTGTCCTCTTTAAAATGGTTAATTTTACCTTATGTAAATTTCACCTCAATTTTTTAAAAGGAATATACACAGACGGCATAGGACTAGAGAATCCTGGATGTCATCGAATCAATTAACTGATCATTTTGCTAAGGACACAGGCCAACTTCTCACTTCCTTTTCCAACTTCCCAGACCTCCTCGGATGTTTCCACTCCTTTTAGTGGGTAAGCTGAATTTTTTATGATTGTCTATGATGGTTATTAAATGATTTGGCCTGCCCAGGCCTAAGTTTTCAGTTTTATCTGATATTCTTAATATTTCTAGGATGATTCAGTGGTCTTAGAGAAAAAATTACGTTTTGCAGGTACACAGTTTACCAATCACAACTGTGTGCAGTAGGAATGTTCATAGATAGTGGTATAAGACCTTGTTTCTCACAGCCTACATTCTGAAAAGTAATCTAGAAAGAAACATTTGATGAAAATTCATGTTTATTAGGTGTTCAAGTAATACTAAGGGAATTACTGTAAGTCTCTAATTTTGATTCAGACCCATTTAAATCAGCATGAGGTCTAGTGTCTAATCATGAAGAACTTGGTGTCCAATCATTGTAAATCTGTCTCAGAATGACCTCCAAAGGGTGAAGACGGTAAAACCGCAAAGGGCCCAGGGCATACACACATTTCTAGAAAGAGCACACACAGTTTATGACAACATTGTTAAGAATTTGGGGGGCACGTGGGTGGCTCAGTCAGTTAAGTGTCCAACTCTTGATTTCAGCTCAGGTCGTGATCTCGCGGTCATCAGATGGAGCCGT
Organism: Paguma larvata; assembly: GCA_030068075.1. Taxonomy (NCBI): domain Eukaryota; kingdom Metazoa; phylum Chordata; class Mammalia; order Carnivora; family Viverridae; genus Paguma; species Paguma larvata. The sequence goes on from CM057839.1 coordinate 57,434,763, forward strand.
GCATTGGCTCTGCACTGGGCGCGGAGCCTACTTAATATTCTCTCTCTCCCTCTGCCCCTCCCCTGCACACATACACAGGTGCACAGTCTCTTTAAAAAAATACATACTTTTTTTTTGTTTAAGGAAACCAAGTTTTAAAATATACTATAAACCCATTGTAAATAAAGAGTATGGCACTGCTCTTGGAAGCTCATTTGGAAAAATAAAAATAGCAAAACTCTGAAAAAGAACAATGAGAGGGACCAGCCCCACTAAATTATAAGCCTTAATAACTTACGATATTAGCACACAAAAAAACAGAGTAACAGAACAGAAAGCCCATAGTCACAAGAACATGCAGGAATTGAGTAGCCGATAAAGCTGGTAAGTCAGTGGAGTAAAAATGTACAATAGATGGTGTGTTGGGACAACTGCCATCCGCCTAAAGTTGGACCCACAGCTTACATACACCCTGCACCAGAATGAATTCCAAATGAATCAAACATTTAAATATAAACAATGAAATGAAAGAAAGGTGTGAGCGAATTCCCTTATCATCCTGGCCTGAGAGTGGCCTTTCAAATCATGTCTCAAAATACAGAAGCCACAAAAGGAAAGATTGATCATTTCGAGGCTATGTTATTACAAACTTTTGCATAGCAGTTTAAAAAAAAAAAAGTTCAAGCAAATAGCAAACCTAGGGAGGGGGAGATTGCAATTCATATTCCAGAAAAGATCGAATCTATCTAAACTCTCTAATATAGGAAAATATAATAAATTTTTAAATACATGAAGATGAAATAACCAATAAACCAGTATAAAACAGGAAAAGGATTCAAGCAGTTAACAAAAAAGGAAATACAAAGAACTCAAACATATGACAAGATGCCCAATCTTACTCATAACAAGAGAATGCAAAATACAAAAACTGCCAAGTTTTTGGTTACACACTATGTCAGTAACGCTGTAGGGAAAGTTGTACAATTCCTATGAAGGGAAATTACGCATTGCATATGCTCTTCCATCAGCCAAGTCCACCAGCAAATATTTAACCAACATACCTAGTCGCCCACTTGTGACATATATTGGACAATACTATTCATTGCAGCCGTGTTTGTAACAGCAAAAGACTGGAAATTATCTACACGAGCAACAATGGGAAACTGATTAAATAAATCATACAAAGTAACAGAATGCTATGCAGCCATAGCAAAAAGAATACAGTTGCCTTCATTTTTTTTTCAAGTTTTGAGAGAGATTGCGCACCCACGTGCACATGAGCAAGGGACGGGCAGAGAGAGAAGGAGAGAGAGAGAGAGAGAGAGAATCCCAAGCTGCTTAGCTCTCTAAGTCCAGATGTGGCCTCACAGAGACAGCTCGGTGCGTTCCTGCGGCTGATGGGTGCAGAAGCTGCCACTGACCACAGCATGGCGGACAGAGCATGGCGAGGGGAGTCTAACTGGGCCCAGAGGGAGCTGCTGCATCATGGGAGCCAAGATTGTCATTCCTGACCAGGAACTGTCGACTGGGGCCGAGAAAGGGGTACTGGAATCTCCAAGAGGGTTTTCGCCAAGTCCTATAGCTTCTTCCTAGCCACCTTCACAGAACTTGCTACCTCTCCACCACCGCCCTTGATAATCATTGCCACGGTGAGCCCGTCTCTCTCAGGGGAAACAAGGACCAAGAGAAAATGGCTACAGCAAGAGTCACAGCGTAATAGGAATATGTGCAGCCCACAAAGTCATGCCTGCATGTGCCCCGCCATGTCCCTGCTGTGCCAAGAGAAATGTAGGAAAGCCTGAGGCCCTGGGTCAATGTAGTGGTCGGGTTCTGGCAGTGAGGTTCAGCCAGAGCTGGCCCTTGGCCTTCTCTGCCAGGGGTTCTCTTCCAGGGCACAGCTCTGCCGTCTCTGCATCTTATTAAATAAGACCTGGGGTCTCTAGGATCCACCAGGTCTTGTAAATAAAGAAGGGACTGCGTTTGATGCCCACACAGCTACCACGTGAGTGATGAAGGCTGTAGATGCCCACCGAGTGGGCTTCTGTCTAAGGGCGGCAGCCCCTGCTTAGCCTGGCTTGCCACCGCCTTTGGGGACTGTGAGCCCAGAGCTTCCAGATTTTACCATTTTGCAAGACAAGCTGAAGAGCGGAAACTCCATGTGAAATTTCTCAGCTGTATAACACTGGCTCACAATGCTATGACATGTGTGTCAGTTGCTGTGTGCATTCACTTTTCCAGCTCTGCTTCCTACTCTGCTCTTCCGTGGAGAAATGAGTATAAAACCTGTGGAGTTTTTACAAGTTCTACCAGGAGAATTGCAAGTTACGGGTGTATCCTAATGCTCCTTAAAACTTTCCGTATCTTTCCATTTGTCCACAAAATCTGTTTTCTGGAATAAGAGCTAAAAAAACCACTTTACTGGCAGAATCCAGAACATGCCCATCACTCCCGAGGCAGTGCTATGGTCTATAGCGAGGGGCCTCATGACACAGCGGTTATGCCCCTGGACTTGGGAAGCAGACACTAAATCCATTTACAGAGATAGCTTCTCAGTGTTTTGTTTTCCTCACCTATAGAAAGACTTTTTTTTTAAATTTTTTTTAACGTTTATTTATTTTTGAGAGACATAGAGACAGAGCGTGAGCAGGGGAAGGGCAGAGAGAGTGGGAGACACAGTATCTGAAGCAGACTCCAGGCTCTGAGCCGTCAGCACAGAGCCCGACGCGGGGCTCGAACTCACAGACCGCAAGATCAAGACCTGAGCTGAAGTTGGCTGCTTAACCAACTGAACCACCCAGGCGCCCCTGTTTTCCTCACCTATAAAATGGACATACTAAGGGGCGCCTAGCTGACTCAGTCGGTAGAGCATGTGACTCTGGATCTTGGGGTTGTGAGCTCAAGCCCCATGTTGGATGCAGAGATTACTTAAAAATAAAATCTTTAAAAAGTAAAATAAAATAAAATGGACGTTCTGAAAGGACCTACCTCATCACGCTGTTATTGAAGATTAAGTGTGTTAAAATATGCAAGTACTTGGAACAGTGCTTTGCACACAGCCAGTCTTAGCTTTATTTTTACTCAGGACGGAGTTCCCGCCTGCCAAAGGCCAACCTGTGAGGCCTCCAGCTAGCCGTCAAGGGCCTATTGATGATACCAATCTCTTGCTACCAGGGACTTGGAGCCACAGCCAGGCCAGACCTAGCCTCGCTCTTGCCCCACACAAGCAGGTGCACTCATAAAGGAGGGGATAGAAGTGCCCACATACCTAGTCTAGTGAGGACTTCCTCTACTTCTCATCAGATGAAGTACGAAGTCAGGAAGCAGGTGGATAACCTTAGAAATACAAAGTAGATTTATCATTCTCCAGATATCTCATCTCATTGCTTCCTAAAACATGAAATGCCAAGCCACTATGATAAGGATTCAGACCTGCCCTACGGACCAAGTCTCGCTTGAGTTGTAGCATGCCAGTGTAGAAAAAGCCTGCCGTGAATCCATTTCTCCGTATCCGTGTTCTATCTGGAACTAGATTAACAACAAACAGCACTACAATCACAGTACTGTTCTCAACTGCTGGGGATGGTGAAGGGAATAATGGTACCTGGTTCTGCAGAAGTTTATTCATTCCCCGAGTTAACGAGCATTTTTTAAATTCTCACTTTGTACCAGGTACTGATCCAGGCGCTAGGGAAAGGGCACAGAACACAATGCGTCAAAGCGCTGCCTTCTGGACCACATGTTGTCAGGAGGGGAAGAGGGTGCAGATAACAAACAAATAGCTAAGCAGATTAAATAGTAGGGCAGTTGGCAACAAGCAGTGTAGAGAGGCAACAACAGAGAAGGAGAGTGTCCGAATGGAGGGTGAGTACAAAGGGAGAGAGTGCAGGTGGTGCTTGTGAGCCTGCATGGCACAGGCACTGAGGCCCGGTTAGCCTTTCTCAGAGCCGCCAGGCCAGGGCTGGTGGGGAAAGGAGCAAGCGGCCTTCAGCAGAGGTTGGGTAGGTCAGGCTGTGCAGCAGAATGGAAAGAAGGGAAGAACTTCGAGGACTGCAGCCGTGAGAGCTCAGGGGAAGGGGTGAGGTACTCCAGAGTCAAATAAAAGGGACACAAATTCCCTAATCACAGACCTCTCCTCTGGGGTTAGCAGAGCGCCTGGTGGCCAGGCAGGAAGGAAGCACTGAACTGGAGTCTGACAAATGCCAATCTCAGGCACCCCAAGAACCCACACGAAGCTAGATGCCCCTCTCCCTCCTATTTCACAAGGACCTTTAAACCCTCCGACCTCCTCTCCCAAACACCTGGGCCTCCCTGCGGAAAGGTGGGGAAGGAAGAGGAGACCGAGGGCTAAGCACGTTACCCAGAACTGAACACCACACAGAGGGACAGTTTCATTCTTCTGGCTGGACTATGCTTTACTCAGGCTAGAGAATAAACTTCCTCTTGCTCCCTAGCTAGTGAACACTCATGGGAAAATCAGATCGAGGATAGACGAAGAAATTGCATTTTTCTCTCTTTGGGGATGGAGCTGCTGAATAAAGGCACTCTTCTGAGGAGTTTTGCTGGAAACATGGAAATGATCCTGAAGAGGCAGAAATGTAGATAATGCAAGAGTGAGGTCCAGGAGGTGGTGAAGGAAGAAGGGGCAGAGCAGACATCAAGTGTAAGCACCACCCACTCATTCACCTGCAGAAGGCGGGTAGTGAGGGGAGGTAGGTGGGGGTAGGGTGGGAACTTGTAGAAGTTCTCTTCTGTTGCTCCCATTCTTTTCTAGAGTCAAGGTCACACACTGAGAATGAGAAGGAGGGAGGAGGAGTTGGGGATTAAGGAGAGAGGAGAATGTGCAAAAGAGTGGTCTGGAGGGTGGGAGAGTGGATGAAACAGGGAAACATGAGGATGGCCAAGGAAAAATGAAGAGCCACGTCAGGGGTGGTGAATTTCAACCCGTTTCAAAGAACTCAATGGCTATCTGGGGGCGGGCATGGAGCAGGCAGAGGATTCGACTTAACCAGGACTGTGGTTGTGCTCTTGTCCAGCAGACATGTATGACAACAGGGAAGGGAGCACAGGAGTTGAGAGCGTTTGCCTGGAGTGATTAGGATTGCTCATGGGGTCTAAATTGGGTCAAGGAGGGAAGTGAGGACTTGAGGCTGGTGGGAGACAAGGAAAGGGTAGGAGGGGCAACCTACTGGAGATCCCAGTGTGGCTGGAGGATTGCAAGAGTTGAGGTACCGGAGCAAGTAAGTTAGAAAGCCAGGGGTGGAGGTCAGAAAGCGGATGACTGACGCTGAGATGGAGAGGTCCTGGTGTGATCAGGTGTGAGGGACATCCGCAGGAGCCGCTGCCTGGAATGTACCGGAAGACCAGCTCATCCATAGTGGGGAATGACCGAGGTGTTCAAGACTCCTGTGTGTGGTGCGAATTTTATCAGGAGTGCTTGGGAGTGAGGGTCAGGCACCAAAATCGTCCAGAATGAGGGTGAGTGATGGGGGAGGAGGCTGGAAAGGGCAGAGTCAGAGAAAGTTAGATTTAGAGCCAGGTTTCAGGGCGGCTGGGAATAGCAGTGATGAACAAGGTACAGGTTCCCCTCCTCCAAGCCAGCAGGGGAAACACGTCCCTAGGGCAAAGCCAAGTTCCAGTTGGAAGTAAAGTTCCAAGTTCCAGAAAGGAGAAGTAAACCCTGGGAGAAGAAATTGAAGATTTAAAGCCTCAGAAGAATGGGTGGGAAAATTACTAGACATGTATCCATCCACACAGAGAGGCAGAACTTAGCGGAAAAGGTCCAGAGCAATCTGTGATGCTTTGGGGACTAACGGCTCCAAAGACCCGAGGGGGTGGAGCTGGACAGGGGTAGAGTTGATGTGGTGGCACGTCAGGCCCAAGGCTCTGGCATCAGGCTGACCACAGTCCACATCCCCCTCCTGCCTCTTGCTGCCTGCGTGATCTCAAGCGAGTCCCACTTTGCTCAGGGGTAAAATGAGCTCCCACAGACATGCGGGTTAAATAGAAAGCACGGACCCAAACACATCCTAAACACTCAAATAAGCACCAGCTATTGTCATGAAGACCACAATGCTTTGACTCATACATCCGTTTTAGTCTTTTCCCCAGAATTTTAATTCTTCCTAGCCCTCGCAAATACTCTACCTTTTTGGTTTATAAAATATTTTGTACCTAGGAGCAACACATCGCATTTCAGTATTCAAATATACATGTAATACCTAACCCTTGTTCTTTGAAACTAGTAGACACGGTCATGCCCGCCGATTTCAGGGTTTTAAGGGATGGGCGAACTTATCTGGTCAGCTCTCTCCACCCCCACTCGAACACTTACAGAAGAGGAGCCCTGGGCTGTGCGAGGCCGGGACTGGTCCAAGATCACTCGGTTGTAGAGTCACAACTAGAACCCAGGAGGGACTCTGGATTCTGGTCTAAACACCTCTATTACTTACTATTGAGGCAGCCTTTCCTAACCGCCTGGACACAGCCACCAGCCGAGGTCCCTAAGAAGGTCCCCCTCTGTACTCGAGTGACCAAAGCGCCCGCGTTCTGCTGGGGTCAGTAACCCACCTCACTGGGGTTCAGCAACCGCTTCCCCGGATGGGGCAGGACTCGTGCGCCGTGGCCGCCTCCCGTGCTCCAGTTGGTGGGGAGGGAAGCTCCCTGGCACGCGACGGGCAGAGAGGGAGCGGGAGCCAGGCGGGAGCGAGGCGGGAGTGGGGCGGGCGGTGGCCGGGGGCGGAGACTGCACGTCGCCCGCCAGGGAGGGCCTCAAAGCGGACCCCGCAGAGTCGCGGCCCCGCGCGCAGCGCGGCAGAGCTCGGGCAGTGCGGGCAGGGACCGGCGGGCGGCCGCGCGCGGGCCGCACGACGAAGCGCCTCCCAGCGGGGCCCCGCGACAAGCCCCAGAGCGGCGCCGAGCGTGTCCGTGCGCCCCCCGGGCGCGGCGCGTCCATGGGCAGCCCCTGGAACAGCAGCGACGGCGCGGAGGGCGCGCTGCCGCCGTGCGACGAGCGCCTCTGCTCGCCCTTCCCCCTGAGGGCGCTAGTGCCGGTGACCGCCGTGTGCCTGGGCCTGTTCGCCGTCGGGGTGAGCGGCAACGTGGTGACGGTGCTGCTGATCGGGCGCTACCGGGACATGCGGACCACCACCAACCTGTACCTGGGCAGCATGGCCGTGTCCGATCTGCTCATCCTGCTCGGGCTCCCCTTCGACCTGTACCGCCTCTGGCGCTCGCGGCCCTGGGTGTTCGGGCAGCTGCTCTGCCGCCTCTCGCTCTACCTGGGCGAGGGCTGCACCTACGCCACGCTGCTGCACATGACGGCGCTCAGCGTCGAGCGCTACCTTGCCATCTGCCGCCCGCTCCGTGCCCGCGTCCTCGTCACCCGGCGCCGCGTCCGCACCCTCATCGCCGCGCTCTGGGCCGTGGCGCTGCTCTCCGCCGGGCCCTTCTTCTTCCTGGTGGGCGTCGAACAGGACCCCGGCCTCGACGCGGTCCCGGACCTTAACGGCAGCGCCCCGCTCACGCGCTCGCCCCGCACCTCGCCGCCACCGTGGCCTCCCGGGTCCTCGCGGGCGCCACCGCTGTCCCCGCCGTCGGGGCCCGAGGCCGCGGCGCTGTTCAGCCGCGAGTGCCGGCCCAACCCGGCTCAGCTGGGCGCGCTGCGCGTCATGCTGTGGGTCACCACCGCCTACTTCTTCCTGCCCTTTCTGTGCCTCAGCATCCTCTACGGGCTCATCGGGCGGGAGCTGTGGACCACCCGGGGGCCGCTGCGAGGCCCGGCCGCCTCCGGGCGCGAGAAGGGCCACCGGCAGACCGTCCGCGTCCTGCGTAAGTGGCGCCACATCTGTTCCAAACACACCAACCCCGCGGTCCAGGCTGCGTCCCTTCCCCTGGTCTCCCGGCGCCTCTTCTAGTTACAATGCCTTGTGCCATTTTACTCCAGCCTGCACCTGCCGGTGCTTCCCGTCTCCAGAGAAAACCATCTCCAGTCCTCCAAGAGCTCCGAGTAACCCCAGAGCGCCCCCGAGGGTGGGATGCCTGGGTCGGCTAAGCCGAAATGATTTTCCCAAGACGCTGATCAGTGAGCTGGGCTGATCCGGGTGGGCAAACCAACTGCCTGTCGCTGTTAGATGCCGCAGATGTGCATTATTCACAGTTCCCTTGAGAAGACGGTGCAGATCACATTAAGCCAATTTTTTTTTTAACTTAAGTTATCCTGAAGGCTAAAGCGAACCATGCCCATATCAAAAATCCAAAGATTGTGCAGACCTGTTGCAGAATTCTTGCCAACGGAATACAGAGACCATGTCTCTGAAGTAGGTTTGTGGAAGGAAGGCTGCCAGAACGGCTTGTTAGTAGAAATTTCTCCTTCTGGTTTATGTCCAGCCTTGATAACACATATATGCAGTTTTAAAGCAAATAACGATGCTGTCTGCGGCCTGGTAGTTTTTCTGGGGTAGGGATTTGGCTAGGTAGAAGTTTTATCTAATTTGTTTTGCTGTTACTTATGACTTCAGATGGAATCTTGGGGACTCTCATTTGTTTTCGGATGCTTTCGCTAACTCTGGTGCCCATGTCTTGTTTTGCAGTGGTGGTGGTTCTGGCATTTATAGTTTGCTGGTTGCCTTTCCACGTTGGCAGGATCATTTACATAAATACGGAAGATTCCCGGATGATGAACTTCTCTCAGTACTTTAACATTGTTGCTTTGCAACTTTTCTATCTGAGCGCATCCATCAACCCTATCCTCTACAACCTCATTTCAAAGAAGTACAGAGCAGCGGCCTGGAAACTGCTGCTGGCTTCACAGTCCAGACAGAGAAGTCTCTGCCGAAGCAGGGACACGGAGGGGGACACAGCAGGAGACACCGCTGGCTGCACGGAGACCAGCGCCAACATCCAGACGTGGTCATCCAGCACTGCCAAGCAAGTCGCCGTGTCCCCCAGTGCTGGGACTTCAAGGAAGACAGGTCTGTAGGGAAATAAGGACTGAAGGTGGGGACAGGGGGACTGATGCCTTTAGGAAGAATTGGGAAGAGTGGTCAATGTTCTGCAAATTGATCAACAACTTTGTCAGCATGATGTTCGTATTTAAAACCAAGGTATGCGATTTAACGGCCTTCCATGTTCCCCCTCAAGAATGTTCATATTAGCCTCAGGAAATCCCACATCACAGAGTGTGCTCCAGGGAGGTTTTCTAAGGCCTGGTTCTCCTAGACTGTGGAGATACGATTGCTCATTTTCTGGGTAATAAGAGAGACAGTGCCGTGAAAATCGTTGCCTCTGAGATCAGGGGTGTATTTTGTTTTATACATTTGGATATACGTGTAATGGTGCCTATACAAGGAACCCAGGATAATGAGCGTTTTTATTCAAGAAATTGCTTAATGTCTATATAAGGTAGCAAAATTGTTTAGAAGCAAGTGAAGGAATTCTGGGTAAAAGCCAACGTGCGGGGGTCCCGCCTCACTCCTGGCTCAGAACAAATCATGGAGTTTAGGGACGACACTGTCTTTCAGAACTGTGTTGCGACCCACTTGTCCCCAGCACTGCCCATGGCGCTTGCCCGGCGCCATTGCTGTCAGGTAACAGACCTGGGCACGGAAGCCTGAGGGCAGGAGCTGCAGCAGGACTTGGCTTCCTGACAGAGGGACTACTAATGGCATTTATGAAGATCCGATTTGCCTCAGCTTGGTGGGATAAGAGTTGTCATCATTCCTGTTTTACTGGTAATGGAACTGAATCTAGGATTTCCCAGACAGGATGTGGTGGGTCTGAGTGCGGACTCCAATCTTTAAGATTCTTACCCACCCCCTCCCTGAGAAGCTGCTCTTGGTGAAAAACACAAGGGCCCACGGGCGTAGTCAAGGGTGAAGAAGAACGTGTTGGGCATTCTGACCAACAACTCTGTTTTGTGTTTTACAGTTTGAAACACAGACCTGTCTTCAGAGGGCTGCTGCTGCCTCACCCAGCTCCAGAGGGCCTCATTCACACTACAGTCTGTATGACTGGCGCCCCCTGCAGGTGGGCAGGCACAGCGTGCTCAGTCAGTGAACAGGAAAACAAGAGTCCGCCCACCGTGCTGACAAAGTTCTTTCATCTTTTCTGTGATTAGCTAAACACAGGGATGCCTTCAAGTCCCCGTGAAGGATCCTAAAACCGTGGCCCTGCCCTCAACTGGTACAGCAGAGAAGTGTCTCATCTACACCGTGTTTCTCGCAGCTAGCGGCAGAAGCAGATAGTGGCCACTGGGGGCAGAAGTCCCTAAACTGTATTCTGCAGTTTTGGGTGGTTATTTGCAAAACAGACTCTGTGGTCAAATATGGTAGGAAAGCACTGCATATACCGTACCCCCTCCTTGAGAGTCGCCACAGCACATATCACACCAGAGGCCCCAGGTTGTTGTTTCACCCAGCATTTCCTGGACTTATCACGGAGCCAACTCCCCATCGCCCCTCCACAAGAACTCTTATGAAACCTGGTGGCCTGAGCAACACTGTTGGAGACAGCAGGCTTCTCACAGCGGAGGTGCCAGCCTCCTGCACTGCCTCTGCCTCTGCTTGGAAGCACTAGTCGGGACGTGCTGGAGCTCCTGGCACACAGTCTTACCTCGCGTGGGAGTTCATCTTCCGGGGAGTCAGACCAGGCCTCTTTCTTCCCTAGGGAAGGTCATGGTTAAGAACCTCACTGATATTTTAAGAGTAATAGATTACAGATATGGAAGCACAGACCTCTCCTTTGAGCTTTTTTGGTCAGATTCGGGAAAAGAGGGATTTACATCACACTTTCCTGTGACCCAAGTGTGTTCCCAGGTGTGGGAGTGAGGAGGATGCCCCTTCTTTCTCCGTGTGGTCCCTGCGATGGAGTATCGGAAGCCCATCCCTCCTGCAGACCACTGTATGGTTGCTTTCGAAATGCTGGTCTCACCCATCACTGGGTTGTGATGGACTGCGTGGATTGCATCACTTCCTTTTTTTTTTTTTTTTTTTTTTTGGAGGAAGGAGTGGGGCAGGAAGAGAATAGAGGAATCATTCTCTACAGGCCTTCTACATTACTTGTAGTAAGGGTAATTTTCGTGTTGTGAAACTTGTTTCAATTATATAGTGGCTGGTGTCATTCCTGGTTCACAAAATAAAATGTGTTCTTACTGGGGGTCGTGGTCAAAAAACTTGAACAGTTGTTCTAAGATCTAAAATTGTTCTGTATCCCAGCAGAGAGTGTCCTTCTGTATTGATAGCTGGCTGCACCGAGAGAGGAGTCCTAGGAAGACCCAGGGTGGCTGGGGCAGGGATCGTTTCAGTCCTGAACACTCACCAGGCGTGGTGTCACGGAGGCTGTGCCCCAGGGCCACTCCCTGCACCCTAGGCACACTGGCGTCCCTGCAAGGTCCTCTTGAGACCCTCTCTGCTGTCTGCAAGCCAAAATGCTTTTGTTAGTGAGGCAGCAGCCTTGGGGAAGGGTTTGTGTTTCATTCATTCGCTCCGGAAATATTTCCCAAGATGCTAAGTGTATGACAGACTAGACTTAGTGTATAACGGAACACACTAGAAAGGGAAATCCATGTCATGGCTTCCAAATCAATCACCTTTTTAATGGCATTTTTTGTTTGATATATGTGATTGTGTCATCTAGACTAACCCAGGGTTAGCTCACAGGGTTAGCTCACTTACCTCAGATGGGCCTGCAGAATATCACATTAGTGTTACCCACAGAGACAGTCCTCCCTTTTTAAAAATTTTTTGTTTATTTATTTATTTTGAGAGAGAGAGAGAGAGAGAGAGAGAGAGACAGGGAAGGAAGAGAGAGAGAGAGGGAGAGAGAGAGAATCCCAAGTCGACTCCATGCTGTCAGTGCAGAGCCTGATTCAGGGCCTGAACTCATGAACCATGAACCACGCAAGTGCCCTATTCCTCCCTTTTCTGTATGAGACATTTCCACGTCTGAGGAAACGTCCAAAGAAGCTGTTGTGCAGCACCTCCTGGGAACCTTGTGCAAGTCCTCAAGGGGACATGAGAGCAACATGTTAGATGTTTGAATATGGCTCCTCCTGACAGTTTCTACCCCTGTAATAGTAACATTTGCCAATACGTGGAAGCTTTTTGGATACAAGTGTTGGTGTTTGTGCAGGTCAAGTGTTTTAAGTAGAGCTTTAAAAAGACCTGTCTTAGGGGCACCTGGGTGGCTCAGTCGGTTAAGCATCCAACTCTTGATTTCGGCTCAGGTCATGATCCTAGGGTCGTGGGGTCAAGCCCCACATGGGGGTCCTGACAGCGTAGAGCCTGCTTGGGATTCTCTCTCTCCCTCTCTCTCCACCCCTCCCCTGCTCACTTTCTCTCTCTCTCTCACTCAAAATAAATAAATAAACTTAAAAAAAAAGACTTTTCTTAAACATAGATTTGAGGCAATTTTTCATTGCGAGCCAACCTTCTAAAGATTCTGAACTCTTAAATATTACATAGATAGCGATCAGCTCTGAGCTGCCTCCGAAAATCCCCATCTTCTTCTGGGAGCACAGGAGCATTTGTCATCGAGCAAGCATGTGCTCCACAGGCATGCTTTGGGGCCTGGTGCTCAGCGTGTCCCTTGCTCTGTGTAAGCTATAAGGAAATGACAGAGGCAGACTCTCGTGTTACTTCCTCAGGAAAACACCCACACTTTTTTACAGAATAACGGATGTGGGGCGCCTCAGTGGCTCATTCAGTTAAGTGTCTGACTTTGGCTCCATTTGCGATCTCACAGTTCATGAGTTCAAGCCCCACATCAAGCTCTGTGCTGACAGTTCAGAGCCTGCTTGAGGTTCTCTGTACACCTCTCTCTCTCTGCCCTTTCCCCCGCTCAGTCCCTCTCTCTCTCAAAAATAAATAAACATTAAAAAAAAAAAAAGAATAATGGATACCTGTGTGAATAAGGGCTAAAATGTGCCAGCCAGACCGGAAGAGCTGAGTGTACACGGGCAATTTTGCAATGCTTTGCATGATTCTCTTTCATGGCACTTAGCGTGTTACCTTGCTGGTGACTAGTTCCCAGGGTTCGTAACACTTGTTCCCTACGGACAAACCATGTTTTATTCCCCTTGGCATCTCTTGGAGGTAGACAACAAGGGTTGAACTCAACTGGCCGCAAGGGAGGAGCCAGGGATCCCCACCCCAGTGGAGGGGCAAAGACGCAGGTCGAGTGAATAGATGACTGGGACATCTGATCGGACCTACCACACAACACAGGAGAAGACACAAAACACCAGTGGAAGGGCACAAGTGGGGAGCAGGGCCGAAGGGAGTCAAGGAAGGACCCATGAGGAAGAGGAGAGGGGTGAGGTGAAGGCAACATTGTGGCTGCAGAGCGGCCAGCAAAACTCTCCCCATTCTCAGCCCCCAGGGCCACGCCCTCCTGTCTTATCTTCCTGCATCTGTACCAGCTACCCCCTGCAGGGCCAGGGAGCCCTCAGCAGAAAAGGCCACCGTTTGACATCTCCTTTCCTCCCATCTTTGTAGTGAGTGTGCTAGTCTCGAAAATGTTCCGAATAATTTCTACTACTTGTGACGATGTGGGGATTTAGAAAAATAATTTTTAAGTGAATACATACGTGCAGGTTTCAAAATTATAATGTCTTAATTTTGTTGTAACGGTTATACTTGTTCCTAGCTGTAACGTAAATAGAACAAAACCTGATCTTTGTTTCTGTCTTACTTGCATAATAATTCACTACTTAGTCCTTAGAGCAAATATCAGCTCCCTTCCCTCTGGCTTTTTATTCCCCGTGCAAATTCTCTACACGAGTGGTTCTCAACTTCAGCCTGCATCGGAATCACCAGAGGGCGTCTTCGAGCACAGGGAGCTGGGCTCTACCCCAGCTGATTCTGTGGGTCTGAGGTGGGGGCCCGAAACTTGCATTTCTCTCAGGTTCCCAGGTGATACTGGTTCCGGTGGTCTGGGCACCGCCCTCTGAGAATCTCCGTTGTCGATTTCGCTGCAGAAGATGTGATCCGCATCCCGTCGAGTGGTATTAGCGTCACTTGAGATCTTGTTAAAATACGGAGTTTCAGCGCCTACTCCAAACCTGCTAAGTCAGAATCTGCATTTTAACAAGATGCGCAGGTATTCCAATGCACATTAAATTTGAGGAGCATTAATCCAGTGGCACCAAGCTCTCTGGGGGTTGGACCCATAAATGTAGCTCTTAAAGCTCTCTGGATGATTCTAACGATTCTAACATGGAGACGAGATTATCCACCATCAGTAAGATCGCCCTGAAAGCAATCTCTCCCATTCTCACCATCCCACTCCGCCTTCCCGCCCTTTGCCTTCCTTTCCCTATATTTACGCCCGGATAAAAGAAGAAATACAAATAATAATACTAAAGGTAGGTTTGGGAGGTGATTCATATGAAAATCATTTTTGTTCTGGCAGAAACTCATGACTGTGGTCCAGTCGTGATTCCCTGGTTCCTCAGCCCTTCAGTCCCCTGAACCTCTCTCTGTGGCTGCGGCCCAGCCACCCCATGCTGAGATCCTTCTACCTGCAGGCCAGGCGGGGCCCAAACTCTCCATGACTGCTCACCTCAGTAACCGGGCCTCTACTACATCTTCAGCTCTTCAAAGAATGATCTTTTCTTTCTTTTACTTCAATACCTGGTTTGGTTCCTTGTCCTCTTCTTTAGTTCCTCCAGGACAGGCCTGCTCAGCTCTTCATGGCCCTCTTGGGGGCTTGGGTTCTATCCCTGATTCCTTGACCTCATGTCGCTGTGGCTCTGGGGGGAGCCCTGGGGCTGTCTACCCGCTATCCCCGGACTCCTGTTTGATTGAGATCAGCCAAAATTGCCTTTGGGGTGGATGGGCTGGTCTCCACATTGCAGTGAAGAGGCACCTTCTGAGCCTTGACTCTGATAAGCCACAACAGTTTCTTTGACCCTCGAAAGTCACCTCGGTCTCCTACCTTTCAACACTACCGTGACTGAGTCCCTAAAACTCAGAGGCTGATTGGATATGAGAGCAGACATAACTCTCGTAACTCCAGTATTTTAAGCCTACTTAACTTGGAGGATGTTGGTGCTATTTCAAAGAAATGGGCTGTCCGAGGTAGAGATGATTTAGCACGAGACGATAATGAATTCTGTTTTGATTACTCTGTTTCCAATGAAGCCGTCCCTCTGTTACGTTTTCCACAACCTCCCGGAAATAGATCCTTAAATAACTTTAAGGTATGCTGCAATACCATGTAAACCCCATTCGACCGTACAGCTTATTTTTTCCCTTTTTTTCACTTATTCACATTCCACAGAACACTCCAGTCTGAAATGCTAGATGGAAGTTTGGGTGTGGAATCAAGGCTAATAATAAAGATTCGGGAGTCCAGAGGCTAGAAGTGATCCCTGATACCAGTGGTTCTGAAATCTTAGCTTGCATCAGAAACAATTGGGAGCACCTGGCTGGCTCAGTCAGTTGAGCCCCTGACTTCGGCTCAGGTCATGATTTTGCTTTCATGGGTTCAGGCCCTGCACTGGGCTCTGTGCAGACAGCTCAGTGCCTGGAGCCTGCTTTGGATTCTGTGCCTCCCTCTCTCTCAACCCCTCCCCTGCTCATGCTCTGTCTCTCTCTCTCAAAAAATAAAATAAGATGTGAAAGAAAGAAAGAAAGAAAGAAAGAAAGAAAGAAAGAAAGAAAGAAAGAAAGAAAGAAAGAAAGAAAGAAAAGAAAGAAAGAAAGAACTGAAAGTCTTCTTAAAATACAGAAGGCTGGGCCCCACCGCGGACCTGATTCTGTCGATCTGGGTTGGAGGCTGAGAAGGTGCATTTCTGTCCGGTTTCCAGGTGCCAGTGCTGTCGCTAGTCTGGCATCACGCTCTGGGACCCACAGATCTAAGTGACAGGAATTGAAGAACTCACCAAAGAGAAAGCTTATAGAGATAAAAGGAGAGGCCTTAGGAATACTTGCTAATAAAAGTCGCTGAACCAGGCAGAAGGAGCAGAAAAAGGATAGTGACAAGTAGGACACAACCCAAAAGAAAAGAGTTTCGAGGAGGCTTGGAAGCCATAGGGTCACACACCACAGATGACGCAAAGAGAATGAAGTAGGGTTGTTAGATTCGATACAGGACTCCTGCTTCAATATGAATTTTGGGTGAAGAATGATTTTCTTATGTCAGTTTAATAAATACAAGTATGATATAACTAAAAATATCATTCATTATCTGAAATTCAAATGTAATTGAACACTGTATTTCTGTTTGTTAAATCTGGTAACCTTAGAATAAGGGCAGTGGAAAGGCCACAAGATATGGCAAAAGGAAGGAACCTGGAAAGCCTTTCAACAGAATGCTGGGCAAGAGTCAGAAAATGGGAAGCGATAGAGGAAACGCTTGCTGAACAAAACGCACAGGGTACCCCCGAGCCAGCCTGTCTTGCTGTGAGGAGAAAGCACGTACTACCCACATGCGGAGTGTTTGCACCCCATGCTGAGGGTTTTTTAAACCCACGAAACTGAAGAAATACGCATATGATTCAGACCCTCCTGGAACATGGTGTGTAATAAAAATGCGTTGAACTGAAGAAGTTTAAGGTGTATGTACCCCGTTCCTCGGTGTATACGTAGACACCGGCAGTTTTGGAAGACTTTATTTGTTTTCTCTTTCTGCGAAAGGGATTGAATGAAATGAAACAGTCAAGTGACCAATTAATTCGCAATAAGAAAGATTCTCATTCTGAAAAAAATGTAACTCTGTGATGACTGAGACCACAGAGGATGGTGAAGTGGTATTTAAATGTATGTAAAGCACCTAACACAGTGCCTGGCACATAGTGGGGCTTGATAACACTTCCTATGTGTGTCTGGAGGCTGCTATACGTTTGGGATTAGGAGAGAGACTAGTTTCTTAAAAACTTGGTGCGTTGCAGTTTTATAATAAAATATTTAATTATATAATTATTACAATGTATATATAATATATAACAATAGAATGTAGTGTACTGCGTTTGCACACTGTCAGGCAGGCAGTAATCTTTAGTCAGTGCGAACGAGCCTTATTGTCCTCAGTTCATATCCTACTATCTTTCACTTGTTAGGGTCAGTCTTTCCCTCTGTCCGAAAGGTGTGGTGTCCTCCGTATACACACGGTGGGGTCTGATTGTGGGGTAATGATGTGGTCAGGTACACATTTCATCCAAAGAGTTTTCTTCCCAAATTAAAGTCCTATGCGCCAGGCTTCTAGGGAATAATCCCAATGTATCAACACATTCTGCTCTTCTTGGAAAGTCGGGGCTTACCGTGGGGTGTCTGTTGCATTGGGAATAACTGGGGAAAACTGTTCTTTTTGCCAGCGGTCACTGCAACTGCTTTTAGGATTTGACACTGTAGTATCTGCCTTTTTTCAGAGAAGTGAAGAAAGTTACAATAATAGAAGGAAATGGGCCTTCCTCAATACGTAGGCAGATATGATGCTTTTGAAAATTAAATGGAGCTCTTGCAAGCATTTGTTTTGTATATAGATGGTATAAAGAATGACACATATGCTAGATAGAATAGCCATCAGGCTGGTCAAGCCTTTGGCTCTGGACTACATTAACAGATTTCTATTTCATTGGTTTCATTTGTCATTCTTGAAAATGTCGTATCTTAACAAGAGCCCTTGAGGGAAAAAAATCCAGCAACAAGTGCCTGGCACCTTCACGGCGGCCAGCGGCTTGACTATGGTGTCACATTCACAAATGAAGTGATGGAAAATAGTGAATTTTATTATGATTTTTTATTTGAGGAAGCCACAAATTTGGCCACTAAACACGAAATTCAAGTGAAACTTTCTGGGAAATTCTGCAGGACTTGCCAACTTAACCTAGAATTTCAGCTAACCTTTGAGGTTATTCTAAACACTCAGTATTCTCGTGGAAGAAGAGAGGATTCGGTAACTTCAAGACAGAGTCCCACGTCAGCATCTCAGAGCCCTTACCTGAAAATATGGGCTCTCCCCCTCGACATGGCAGAGACGTGCCAGGCTGACACGCGGAGGGTGACTTCCTCTCTGTGGAGCTTCACTGTCAGAGGCTCGGGTGCAAACAGCGAGAAAGATAAAGAGCTTCTGTCTACAATTTAGGATGCTCTATATCTGCCTGATACTTATGTATTTTTCCTAATGCTTCTGTTCTGTTGAAAGTCCTGTGGAGTCTTCCCAGAGTGAAGACAGAGGGGCATGGATGTGAGCATCGCAGAGCATACCCCAAACACAGACTGCACAGAGGTCAAGTCTTGCAGGTTTGGGAATTATAACTCAATGCAAAACATGACCTGGATTTCATGATAGACACGTGTATAAATGTGTCAGAGCTTCCTAAAGCTGATTTAGAAATCACGGAAAACATCTGAGAGAATGTTTTAGGACACCTCTTATGAGTTATTAGCAGGTACAGCTGTAAGATGCGTCCAGGCCACTTGATCATTGAAGGCAAATTTGCCTACAGGCCTCCCACTCGCCTGCTAGTCACTGACCACTCACCTCTTAAAAGGCCATGGTCTGAACTCACACATACTCTGTGTTCTCCGAGAAGACAGCATTAAAAATGCAGCTTCGTTTCTATGTGATTCCTGCGGGAGGCACTGTGGAGAGGGTGAAGCCATTTGGGGCATGACATTTATTTTCGTTGATCCAATGACCAGGATTTGAGTTATCAGTTCTTGGAAGAAAAAAATGTTGAGGACACAGAGGATGAAGGAGGAGGAAACTAATTTATTAAATGCAACAAAGCGTCTGACTTAAGGACAGTGTGTTTCAAGTATAGCGTTAGAAGTCTGTAATGGCTGTAATAGAAAGTGAGAAACAGTGCACTCACTACAGATTTGTAGTTTTCGGTGTGGATTTACGTTCGAGGGAATGTAAATAAATAAGTTACTTTTACCGTTAAATAGAAGGGTGAGCCAGGGCACCCGGGTGGCTGAGTCGGTTTAGCGTCTGACTCTTGATTTCAGCTCAGGTCACGATCTCACAGTTGTGGAATCAAGTTCTGTGTTGGGCTCCGTGCTGACAGTGCAGAGCCTGCTTGAGATTCTCTCTGTCCCTTTTCCACTGCCCCTCTCCTGCTCTCTCTCTCTCTCTCTGTACATAAATTTTAAAAAAAGAAAAAAAGGAAGAATGGGCCATTGTTGCCCCACACTTGTTGCTGCCGCTTGCACCCTGTTGTTGCGCCCACGCCCTAACTGGGCCATTGGCTTTTTAGCAGATGTATGGTAAGCACTATTCACATGCAGGACAGAACCCGAGTCCACAGACACTAATAATCGATTTGTCTGGTGTTCCCTATTTTCCTTTTTTTTTTTATGACTGTATCTATTGCCTCATCTTGATTTATATACATAACCAGGAAAACTGGTCTTACTGCAAAAATAAGTTTTGTGGTTTATCTAGGAATAATACAGAAAATATTGCTTTTTTGTGAGGAAAAGGATTTTTTCAGTTTATTTCAAGCTACTAAGAATTTTTTTTGAAAAAAAAAAAACAAAAAAGAAACACTGTAGAGTAAATGTCTAGATTATTTAGATTCCTTTAGGTGAGGCGTGTGTAATACACATGGGGACTAAGAACATACAACCTGTGTCATATAAGTGATGACGTAACTGTAATTGTATAATTGTGTAATTGTGAATATATTACACTTAAGTCGCTCTAAAGGATATCATATGTATTTTTCTGAGAATGCCAATATCAGCTTCATTTCCTCTTCCTTCCCAAGGCACATTCAACTAAAGAATCCTCAAATTTGAACATACTCTTTATTTAAATAAATTTGTTTTCCAAAAAGGACATAAGGCAATTTACAAAAATGCCAAAAATAAGATAAAAATTAAGTTAATGGGGAAAGTAGGAAATAAATACAAATGAGGGTAGATAAAATAAGATTATACCAGAGAGAAAGTGAGGACACGAAACTCATCCCCGGCGTCTGATCGGGGAGGTTACGTGACTCACCGCAGACAGAATTTATCCTGTGGGTGCTCCAAGGTGACATCCTATAAGCTACGAAACTATGTCTTCGACAATTATCTTTACAGCAAACAGTACTGAACTTCACAGGGATTTTTCTTCTAATGCCAATGAGAAAAATTCCTGCACACCTCGGGAATGATAAAGTGAAGATTACTTGTCACAGTTGTTTTTTTTTAAATTCGTAACATACGTGATAGAAGCGGTGACACTCCGTAGCCCTGCAGGTGAGAGGTTACCTGGAAGAAACTGAGCCCGGCGGAAAATGTGTTATAATTCGGCCTGAAGAAAGGTAACTGGGAATATTGTAGACAGGGGGTTCGGAACAAGCCGCCCCAGACTGTGCTCCTTTGGCATGTGGATTATTTTGAGCTGAAGATCATCAAAGTCTGGCAGTCTCTTCTAAACTGCCTAAAAATATTAGAAAGGGGGCTCATACCAGGAAGAGAGCTATCATCAGAGAAGGCTTTTTCACCTGAGAGACTTATCTGCGTGGCAGGAAAAATACTTGCTTACCGAACATTTCATTTGCTTTTCTCATCTTCCTGTGAATTGTCTTCCTCCCCTTGGAAGCCCCAGACCTGTATCCTTTTCCTTAGCTCAGGACAGTATATACGTCTCACCCGCCGGGCCAGCTTTGAGTCTTGTATCTTTGAGGCGCTCCCTTACATATGTAATTAAAATTTTTTGTTTTTCTCTTGTTAATCTGTCTTTATTATGGGGATGGGAGAGTTCTCAGCCAAGAATCTAGAAGGATGGAGGAAAATTGTTTTCCTCCCCTAGGTTTCAGCTATGTTCCTTAGAGTCTTTTCCTCTCCAAGAATTTAAAGATCCATTCCTCAAATACATGCCCAACGAGGTCTCATTGATATCACTGGACATTCTCCGTTCAGAGCTAAATGAAGGAAGAGTTCTTTAAATTGTATTAGAAAACATCCACACACTCATTCATTTACATATTCATTGCCTGTGGCTGCTTTCACGATGTATGACAGAGCCTGAATCGTCCCTAAAGCCTAAAATTTTTACCTCTGGGCCTTTGCAGAAAGTATGCCAACCGCAGAGCTAAAAAAAAAATTAATACCTATTTTTTAACTAGTATGAAAATTTTGCTTTTTAACATCAGCTAATGTTGGTAGATGACGAGAGACCAAAGAATACTTGGCAGAAGCACTTCTACAGAGGGCCAAAATAAACTGCTAAATGCCAGAGACTCAGAATCTTTACTGGCTGGCCCCTGGAATCAGGGTTTTAACAAAGTCTCCAAGTGACTTTTACCCATGTGCAAATTTAAGACCTGCTGGAGCCCTCCGGTCCTGTCTAGTGGTTCTGTCCAGCTTCTGGCTCTATAGGGCTAAAGTGGGGCCCAAGACTGCGTTTCTTTTCTTTTTTTTTTTTTTTTTTTTTTGACATTTATTTATTATTGTCAGACAGAGGGAGACAGAGCGTGAGCAGGGGAAGGGCTTAGAAAGAGAGAGACACAGAATCAGAAGCAGACTTCAGGCTCTGAGCTGTCAGCACAGAGCCTGAAGTGGGGCTCGAACTCACAAACCGCAAGAGCCAAAGTCGGACGCTTAACCAACTGAGCCACCCAGGCGTCCCCAAGACGGCATTTCTCACAATGATACTGATGTGATACTGATGTTGGTGCTCCACGGGCCTTAGTTTCCTCATCTGTAAAAAGAGATGATAAAATATAGATCATAGAATTCTATTAAACAAAGTACTGTACACGTATATCTTGCTCCCACACCTTTCAAGCTATAGTGTTTGGGCAAGTTACTCCGTGTCTTGGTTCCTCTAGGTAGGGGTGATAGTAATGATACCCACTTCACAAGTTTGTTGGAAGGTGTAAATAGCATGTGTAAAGTAGCTAGAACAGAACACAGAAAATGCTCAGTAACGTAAGATACTCTTCTGTTACCGTTATTTGTTACATAAGGTGTCTGAGGCATAGTGGATATTCCATCAACCCCCTCTCTATTCCCTCCCTTTATGTCCCTCTAGTCTCTTCTGTTGATTTCTAGCATGTCTAATTGTACAGCTTCTTCAAGGATGCTGATTTAGAAATACCCAAACCAGGGGCACCTGGGTGGCTCAGTCGGTCCAGCATCTGACTTTAGCTCATGTCATGAACTCATGGTTCTCTCTCTCTCTCTCTCCCTCTCTCTCTCTCTCAAAAATAACGAACATTAAAAAGAAAAGAAAAGAAATATCCAAACCAGTCCAGAGGGCACCACACAAATGAGGACCCAAAAGTCACTCAGATATGGGCTGTGATGCGCAGGCCCAGCGGCCCAGCTTCTGTTGGGTGGCCTTCTGGCAGAGTGCTGCAGGACGATACGGGAAGTGGGCTTGCCAGTCCTTCCCACCTCATGGGAGCAGAGACATTCCCAGGGTTCCTGGACATTCTTACTTTGTAGCACATTAATCTATGCGGCACTAAGTTTACTTTTCTGAGGACACCGTTTGGGACAATGTATGGTAAGCCTGAGAAGTCATTTCTCTTTGGCAGCACCGCCCTCCATAACAAAGCGAATGTTCTGTGAAGGGCATCTGGATTTTGTTTCAGGCTTCTCTTTGCTTTCTTGGGGTTTAAGTGCTGCCAGGAACTGCCTTCTGAGAATTGTTTAGGAAACCTTAATTTCTGGGTTCAGGGTGGTGTTTATAATTACATCTTTGCTTAAAACGACCAAATTAGGGCCAATCCTGTCCACAGGGGTGCAACTGGCCACCAGCAGTCCCTATCGGTCCTGTGGCCACCTTATCTCCAGGCTTGCAGAAGAGTCACTGGTCACGATGTGCCTTCCATGCAAGAGGGCAAGACTGAGTGTGAGGTACATTTTCTTCCAGAAGCCAGGTCTCTGGCAAACACCGCCGTAGAAACGATTCCAGTACGGACGCCATGTCTTTATGATGGGCTCCACGGCACATCTGCTTGCTTTGTTGTGAGAAGTTTCTGTTCAAATAAACACACTGCTAGGACTCATATTCTCAACCACTAAAACCTAGAATAAAAGGAGAAGTTTCAGGTTTTCTATAGAGAAGAAGCAAATGAAAGACAAAGAAGGGAAGGACCGTAGTTCATGATAATGAGCCCGTGTCCTTTGCCAGGCACTGTGCTATTTAGGACCATTTAGTCTTCAAGGAGATTTGTGGTAAACCTATTACCATTATACATCCCACCCTCCTTCCCTCCCTTCATGTCTTCTTTCTTACCCATCTGAATAATTCACTCAAAAGCCATTTTATAGCCTCCCATTGCCTCCCCTCCCCTCTCCTCCCTTGCTTAGAGGCCAAAGGGGCTGTGAAAGCAGCAGCAGCAGGGATGGGGAAGCCAAGGAGGCAACCACTGTGCTAAGGAAATTAGATTACGGGAATTGGGGTGGGGGGAGAAAAAAAGGGAAAGAGAAGAAACTATATTGAGAATAACAGGAGTGAGGTTTCTTGCTGTTTAAGATGAGATTTATAAATACAGCAAAGGAAGAGGCTAGAAATAACCCTGATGTGCTAGACCAGAATTGAAGGGGTCAATGTGAACTTTTTAATTTTTTTTAACTTTTTAAAAACATTTATTTATTTTTGAGAGACAGAGTGTGAGCAGGGGAGGGGCAGAGAGAGAGGGAGTCACAGAATCCAAAGCAGGCTCCAGGCTCTATCAGCCCAGAGCCCAGAGCAGGACTCGACATAAACCCACAAACCACGGGATCAGGACCTGAGCCAAAGTTGGATGCTTAACAGAATGAGCCACCCAGGAGCCCCTCAGTGTGAACTCTTGAAGAGACAGATAGCTGCTGAAAGAGACACATCTGTATGTGTGCATATGTATACAGATACTAATATATTTTCTCGATCTATCTTCTCAGAGGATCTAGTAGTAATGACATAGCAATAGCATTGAGCACACTTACTGCCTAGATCTTAGATTTTAAAATTTTTTTAATGTTTATTTATTTTTGAGAGACATAGAGGCACAGCGTGAACAGGGGAAGGGCAGAGAGAGAGGGAGACATAGAATCGGGAGCAGGCTCCAGGCTCCGAGCCGTCAGCACAGAGCCTGACGCGGGGCTCGAACTCACAGACTGCGAGATCATGACCTGAGCTGAAGTCAGCTGCCCAACCGACTGAGCCACCCAGGCGCCCCTTAGATTTTAAACACTAAGAGGAACCAGGGCTCCTTGGGGAAATGGTTGACTCTAAGTCTGGTGCAGCGAAGTAGAAGTCTGGAGCATCTTGTTGTACTAGAATGTAAAGAAGTGCTCACAGATTGATGAGGATGTATCAAAAGGATAATAAAAAATACATCTTGAGGATTTCATCAAATATGGGACAATTTGAGCACTCAAATAAAGGATAACAGATTATAGCCCACTGAACAAAATAGGAATCACAAGTCCATACAGATATGAATGAATGAATGAATGAATGGGGAGGAGGGAAAAGCTCTTCCTTATGTTAGAATGACAACTACTGGGGCCCTTGGGTGGCTCAGTCGGTTAAGTGTCTGACTTTGGTTCAGGTCATGATCTTGCGGTTTGTGAGTTCAAGCCCTGTGCTGGGCTTCGTGCTGACAGCTCAGAGCCTGGAACCTGCTTCAGATTCTGTGTCTCCCCTTCTCTCTGCCCCTCCCATGCTCATGCTCTGTCTCTCTCTGTCTCTCAATAATAAATAAAAATGTTTAAAAAAATTAGAATGACAACTACCATATGTAAGAAGAATAATGGAAATAAGAAATCACAACTGGACAGCCATCAAAATGGTGATTAATTCATGTGGGAATCACCAATAAATGCTACAGTTGATATGTGGAGGTTTAATTGGTATAGGATGTTGGCATAGTTTGGGGAATTTCTCTCCACAAAATACTGATCAATTACAGAAGGAAAAATAGTGACTTTAGTAGTAACTCTAGAAACCTGACAGGCACTAACTTGCCAGATGGTCAAGGCTGGCATCACCATGGCTGGGACATGTTACCAGAGTGGTGGTGTGGTCCATGGAAAAGAGCAGAGTATCACTTCTGTAGCCTTCCCACCAAGAATGGATAGCCTGAGTCTGGTTGTGAAGAAACACCAGAATGATCCTGGTTGAGAGAAACCTTACAGAATGAAAAGCCTATCGACCCTTGAAAACTGTTAATGTGTGGAACAGGGAAGGACTGAAGAAATGTCTCAGGTTGAAGGAAAATAACGAAGGGCAAAACTCAGTGAATCTGGTTTTGGTACACTGATGCTGTACCAGAATAGAAATGACATGTTGAAACACTTTTCAAATTGTGAATGGGGTCTGTGGATTGCACAGTAGTGTCCGATCAATGCTGATTTCCTGTTTTGGATTGTTGAATTAGCAGGTGTTAGAGCGTCCTTGTTTCGGAGAAATGCATACTGAAGTTTTCAGGGGGGATTGGACATAGTGTCTATAACCTGCTCTCAAGTGATTCAAAAAAAGAATGGGGTGGGGGAGGGGTGCAAATGTAACAGAATAACCAAAAAAAAAAATTGTACAAATGTGATAAAATGTTGAAAACTGCAGATTCTGGGAAAGGGGGATATGGGAGTTCTTTGTACTGACAAGTCATGAAGTAACAGGCAAAGGATCTATGATTAGTAAGGTTAATTCACTAATACTGTATTACCGTTGGGGTATTTACTGTACCTGCCTTTTCAGCATGTCCCCGAAACAGGAGTACACATCCCATCTCATTGGAGTCTGGCTTGACATGAGACTTGCTCTGAGAGTCATCACATGGTCCTGCTGTCTCTTTTCCTTCTGCCAGGAGAAAAGAATAGCCAAAGGCAGCTCCTTTAGCCTGGATCCCAGTGCCAATCCACAGGAGCCGCGCTGCAGTATATGATGTGGGCCAGAAAGAAACCTTTGTTGTGGCGAGCCACTGAGATTTGGTGGTTAATTGTTACCCACAGCTAACTTAGTCTCAGCTAACTCATACAATTAGCTAGTAAATAACTTTGGTGGTTAGAGTGTGAATATAGTTCATCTGTCTGACATCAAAGTCCATGCTTTTTCCACTTGATATAAAGAATTATTTATTGATTTTAAAACCATTTTATTGATTAAGGTGGCCTTTGTTGTGCTCACCTGAACTGAGCTTGTCCCATTTCTTAGCACTGAGGTAGCATTTGTCTTGTACTCTTTTTTAGTCCTTATTCTCCTTTGCAGCATAACTATTATTTCCAGTAATATTGTAGATAAGATAGCCCAAAAAAATTTGTGACAAAGCACTAAAATACCCTCAATAAAACATGGCTGAATTAGCAAGAAGGTAAAGTAAATAGAGTTTTTAAACTACTCTGAAATACTATGAGACCGAAAATGGAATGAAAACAGAAATCCAAAGAGAAGGACGTGAGCAACCAAGCTAATGGTAGTTCAAAGGGGGAATTTTACTCGTAGAGATTAAGGATTATATATATATTGTATATATTTAATATATTTAATCACATATATACATATATATGAGATACAGATGTCTGTATCTTTTTATTTTGAAAGAGTTTGAAACTTAAACAAGTTGCAGAAATAATAGAGTTCCTATGTACCTTTCTTCAAGCTTCTGCAATAATATTATATTATCATAGTACATTGGGAAAACTGACAAAAATGTCAGGAAACTGACATTGGTACAGTACTATTAATTCAAGTATACACCTTATTTGGATTTCACTAGTTTTTAACACACTATTTTCAGTGCCACTATTTTGTGTTGCCTCTTAATAGTGGTAACCCTTAATAGTGGTACCCTTCTCCCAACCATAACACTTGGCAACCACTGATCTGTTCTCCCACCACACTTTGAGAATGGTATAGAAATATAATCATACAGTATATAACACGTTAAGATTGGTTTTATTTTTTCATTCAACACAATGTCCTGGAGATCCTTCCAAGTTGATGCATGTATCCTTCCAATTGCAAGGATGTTCCCTAGTTTGTTGTCTGTTCATTCATTGAAGGTTGTCCGGCTTGTTTCCAGTTTTTGACTATTACAAATAAAGCTTTCTATGAACGCTCATATACGGAGTTTTGTGTGAACCTAAGTTTTCATTTTTCTAGCATAAATACCTAGGAACGTGATTGCTGGGTGAAATGACAAGCATATATTTATAAGAAACTGTCAAACCGTTCCACAGTGGCTGTGCCATTTTATTTCTCCCCCAGCAATGTATGGGAGAGCCAGCTGTCTGCATCCCTGTCAATATTTGGTTTGTCTGTACTTTTTATTTTAGCCATTCTAATATGTATGCAGCGGTATCACATTATGGTTTTTTCTTTTCATTATGGTTTTAACTTGTACTTCCGTAATGGCTAATGATGGTGAACATCTTTTCACGTGTTTATTTGTCATTTTATACCTTCTTTGGTAAAGTGACTATTCAAGTACTTTGCCCATTTTCTGGCCGAGTTTAGAGAGTTCTAAAATTAAGATAGTGAGAGAACATTTCATAAGTGTATATATTTATAAATTTTATTTTTATAATGTTTATAAATTTATGCCAATTTTAAAACTTATATAAAATGAACAAAATTCAAGAAAAATATAACTTACAAAAATTGACCAAGAAAAAATAGTCTAAATAGTCCCTTTACCCATAAAGGAATTTAATTAGTAGAGAAATGTCTTTCTGCTTTACAAAACACCAGGCTCAAATGGCTTTTTCAAGCAAGTTTTAATAAACGTTCAAGGAATAAGTAATTTCAATGTTATACAAACTCTTTCTGAGTAAAGAAAAATAGGAAACACTACTGAACACATTTATGAGAGTAGCCTAATCAAGACATCAAAACCAAACAAAGAGAGCATGATAAATTATACACTCAACTCACTCATGAACATAGATTAAAAAATCTTAAATAAATATTAGTAAATTTAATCCTACAGTGAATAAGAAAGTTACACACAATGACCACCATGGATCTACCAAAGGATGACAAGGCTGATTTAATATTAAGCAATCTATTAGTATTCACCACATTAACTGACTAAAGGAGAAAAACTATAGAATCATCTTAATAGATGTAAGATATGTTTGATAAAACTCAGCATCCATTCATGATAACAATTCTCAGCGAGCCAGTGGAGAAAGGACTTCCTTAAGCTGATAAAAGGTAGCTACCATGAGCATTTCATAAACTTCATCATCTGATTAAAAAAACAACAACAGAAATAGAAGGAAATTTGCATAATCTCATAAAGGACAGCTATCAAAAGCCTACAGCAAAATAATACTTTAAAGTTTAACATTAAAATAATTTCCTTTAGGATAAGGAACAAGAAAGGATGCCTGTTACCATTACTTCTATTCAATATTTCCTTGACATCCTAGAGTGCGGTAAGACAATAAAATGATATAAAAGGTTTGAATACGAGAAAGCTATAAATAAAATTGTCATTATTTGTAGACAATACAGTTTCCATCTAGAAAACAAAAGAAACTAAAAATAGTGAAATTAAGAAATTTCAGTAAGATGGCTCAATATAAGATAAATATATAAAAATCACTTTCATTTCTAAATATTAGCCACAAATATAATTTTTAAAAAGGTTTCATCTTCATGTGCCTAGCTCTGTGCCTAGCTGGCTTGGTTGGTAGAACATGTGACTCTTGATGTCGGGGTCGTGAGTTAAAGCCCCACACTGGGGATAGAGTTTACTTTAAAAAAAAAAAAGATTTCATTTATAATACCAACATTTATATGGCATTTCTATATATTAGCTACAAATACTTACAAATATAATTTTTAAAAAATTTCATTTATGGGGCTTCTGGGTGGCTTACTTGGTAAAACATGCGACTCTTGATCTTGGGGTTGTGGGTTCAAGCCACACATTGGGGGAAAAATTTATTAAAAAAAAGATTTCATTTACAATACTAACAAAAAAACCTAGAATTAAGTAATAAAATATATGTAAAATCCTTGTAGAAAAAAAATCATAAATCTTTTTGAAATCTCTTGAAAACCCAATATGCCATGTTCACACATATGTACTGTATATATTCAGGGACAGGAAGCCTAATACTTCAAACTGATCTATAAATTCAATAAACTTCCAATCAATATTCCAGCAGGATATTTGAGGATGTGACAATATGATCCTGAACCTACATGGAAAATTAAGGGACCAAGAGTCAAGCTATTCATGAAGAAAATAAGGCCTTTTCTTCCGGGGGGAGAGGAATAAACAAATGATATGCAATACAAAGCCCAGAAACAGACTTATATGTATATGGAAATTTGGATTCCACATATGTATATGGAAATTGGATATATGACACAGGTGACAGAGCATATCAATGAGGAAATAGTGCTGGTGTTAATGGACTATCCAAATGGAAAATAAAATTGGGTCCTTCCCTCACACCATGAACAAAAATGAATTTTATACTCACGAGGATATAAATGTCAAAGGAAAACTTAATACATTCACAGGAAATAGAAAAGAATATCTTTACAACCTTGGGTAGGAAAGACATTTAAAAAGATACTGAGATACAAAACCCACGAAAGAGAATTACTGGTATATTTGGCACTTTAAAATAAAGAACTGTCCATTGAAAGACATGATAAGTGAAAAAGCAAGTGGCAAATGGAAGAAAATATTTATCATACACACTCTGCGCTGAGAATGAATACCCAAAATATATAAAGAATGCTTACAAATGAATAGGAAATAAGAAATAACCAGGGGCACCTGGGTGGTTCAGTGGTAAGCGCTGACTTTGGCTCAGGTCATGATCTTGGAGTTCACAAGTTCGAACCCCATGTCAGGCTCTGTGCTGAGAGCTCAGAGCCTAGAGCCTGCTTCAGATTCTCTGTCTCCCTCTCTGTCTGCCCCATCCCCGCTTGCACTGTCTCTCTCAAAAATAAATAAACATTTTTTAAAAAATTTTTTAAAAGAAGAAACAACCAAATAGAAAAATAGTTAACAGCTATTTCATAGAAGACACATGTATGGCCAACCAACATATGAGAATATATTCAACCAAAGTAGAAATCAGGGAAAATGAAAACCAAAGGATACCATTTTATGCCAACCAGATTGGCAA
Source organism: Paguma larvata (assembly GCA_030068075.1). Lineage (NCBI taxonomy): Eukaryota > Metazoa > Chordata > Mammalia > Carnivora > Viverridae > Paguma > Paguma larvata. The sequence continues at coordinate 57,464,768 of CM057839.1, forward strand.
ACATTAAAAGCAGACAATACCAAGAATTAGTGGCAATATAGAGCTCTATAAATTGGTATAGTTTCTTTGAAACACTTTTAGCATTATCTGGTAAACCTGATAATAATAACCCAACAATTCTACTCCTAAGCATACTCCTTAAATATAAGGAGACATACAAAAATGTCTTAAGTAGCGTTATTTGCAATAGAAAAGAGCTGGAGATGATCCAAATGTTTCTTTGCTCAAACACAGATAAATAAATTGTGGTATATAGCTACAATGAAATACTATACAGTAGTGAAAATTAAGGAACCAGAGCCATACACATCATCACCGAAAATTCCCATCTTCAGTCCTTTACAAAATAATGTATTTTTTTATTTTTTATTTTTTAATGTTTATTTATTTTTGAGAGACATAGAGACACAGCGTGAACAGGGGAAGGGCAGAGAGAGAGGGAGACACAGAATCCGAAGCAGGCTCTAGGCTCTGAGCTGTCAGCACAGAGCCCGACGCGGGGCTCGAACTCACAGACTGCGAGATCATGACCTGAGCTGAAATCGGCCGCCCAACCGACTGAGCCACCCAGGCGCCCCCAAAATAATGTATTTTAATAACGTTCAGCTTTTGCTTTCAAAAACCATTTTTATGTCTTGCTATTGGTCAGTATTTCAAGTTGTGACAGCATAAGTGGTTGGTTATGGAAACTGGGCTCTGAGTCACTGGGGAGGAAGTGAGGAACTTCATTTTGACTCATGCCTGGGACACTTATGAAGTAATCAAATAAAATGCACTGGGCGCAAATCTACAATGTCAGGTACTTCTCGTATTTCCCAGGAGACACTAGCTCCTTCGTCCTACTCCCCTGCCTTTCTCATAATCACAGTTGCACCTCTTGAGATCTTATGTTTGATGAAAAACAGAACGTCCCTATGGTGGTCCCTGGCACTGAGTTCCTAAGGACTGGCCAATCACTGATGGTAACAACCACCTGGGCCGCTCAGCTCCGTCCCCCAACCCCTCACCCTTCTCTAAGATCTAGACGGTGACCCATGCGGCAGCTTTCCATTTCAATTCCCCTTCACTCCCTCACCAAAACTCTCAAGTCTGAGCAGGCCTCCTGACTCTATTAGAGTGTGTACACCCTGGACTTCCAGTCCAAAACATCCTCAGTTGACCTTCGGCAAGACCAGCGATGACAGCTAAATTCAGGCCTCAAATGATTCATCGCACAGTGCTTCTTAACTATCCCGCAACCCTTCGAGCGGCAGCCTCGCGCCACCGCGTCCACGCCTCGCTAACACAACACACCAGGCGCCCGGAAGTGGCGGCCAAGCTCTGACGTCACTGGCTGCGCCGAGTTGGCGGTTGCCGTACAGTTGCTGGGAGGAGGCAAGAGGTGGAGCCCCTGGGGCCAAGATCATGCCGGACAGCGAGAGGTATTCTGGGCAGCAGAGGCCGCTAGGCTTGGGATGAAAGAAGCAGGGCAGATGCAAAATCTGGAGAGCGCGGGGGCCGGGCGGTCAGTCAGCACCCAGACTGGCAGCATGACTGGTGAGTGCCTCGGACCCTGCCGCTGCCGCCCCAGCCTTTCGCTCTGCCCTGAGCCTCTGTCTCCGAGTAACTCCGCTTTCCCTGCCTACCCCTCTTCGCCCGAGCTTCTGCCCCGGGACGTCTCATTCCCGCCCTAGGCTCGTTCTTGCCTCGGTCACCGGGAACCCCCGGCCCGTCAGCACCTGCTTTTGAAGTCGCGCTCGCAGCCCCCTTTTCCTTTTCCTCTCCTTTTCCTCTCAGGACCTGGAGCTCGAATCGCGGGTATTGAGCCCGAAAATTCCGTGCTTTTGGCTTAATTTCCAAATTAACCACACGCGACACTTTCCTGTGTTTCGGTGCCTTGCCAACATAGGTCACCGCAACTGCCCTTTTTGCAACATCTCACTTTAATAACATCGGATGCAAGGATTTCTCATAACTTCCTTTGGATTTTTCCCATAGTTACACGTATCACTTGTACCATTTTTTCCCTTGTCATGTGAGGGCTGGAGAAAGGGCCCAACTTTGAAAAGTGCCCGAGGAGGTCACCGAAAGTGAGGTTGTAGCCAGTCTATTGCCTTTGGGTTCTCCAGTCCTTATCCTATTTCTCTGCCTCCTACTAAAGCAGCTGAGCTAAGGCACCCAAATGACCTTGAGTATTAGTTCCTGTTTTCATCATTAGTAAAATTTTAAAGTGTCTGCCCTCTCTTTTGTAGGTCAAATACCAAGGCTTTCTAAAGTCAACCTTTTCACTCTGCTCAGTCTCTGGATGGAGCTCTTCCCAGCAGTAAATACAGCCCAAAGACAAAAATCTCAGGTATATTTGGTTTCCATAGTTTTTCTCACTTAGAAAAGCAATGGTCTAAAATTTGATTGTTCCAGTTTCTGCCACACTTAAGAGCAAATTCAAATATCTCAACATTTGCAAAACACTTTTGTGGTTTAGTGTGATATTTGTAACTCAGGGCTGTAATAGCTCATCTTTCTAATCTAAAAATAGAATCGTTACCATCTCAGGCTATGCCCGTGTTTATCAGGTATTAATGGTATTTATATGTTGGTTTAGATGATTAGATTACATAATTTATCACTCAGTTGTCTACAGTTGATGTTTCATGTGAGTCGTTTTCCTCCTCTCCCACCAAACTGTAAATTAAAGGTTGAAATTCTCTCTTATTTACCTTATTTTTCCATGTCTAATTTCTTGCCCCTTTAGCATCTACTTTCATAACCGGTGATCTATGAATGCTAACTGATTTCTTGTTCCATGTAAATAAGTCTCTTTTTTGGATCCCAAAGAGGTGATCAAAACAGAGTAGGAATGTATGGAAAGAGTAATCATAAAAGCCAATGGGTTTGAAGTATGTATGTTTTACAGCTTTACCTTCTCCAGCCCTCGGGCTGCAGAGTGCTACTGTCTCATTTTCCTATGTGCTTAGAGTAGCATGATGGCAGGTTCTCCATGTTTTAGGGGGCCAAGGCCGTATATGGAAAGTAGTATTAGGTTAGTTAAGCATTTAAGACATTTTTTGAAAAAAGAGGAAAGGGGGAAAATTACTCCATCATTTCTTACCATTCTGACAACATTGCTTTTAATATTTTGGTATTTTCCTTCCATCTTTTTTTTTTCTTTTAATGTTTATTTATTTTTGAGACATAGAGACAGAGCGTGAGCAGGAGAAGGGCAGAGAGAGAGGGAGACACAGAATCCGAAGCAGGCTCCAGGCTCTGAGCTGTCAGCACAGAGCCTGACGCGGGGCTCAAACTCACAGACTGCGAGATCATGACCTGAGCCGAAGTCGGCCGCTGAACCGACTGAGCCGCCCAGGCGCCCCTTCCATCTTTTCTTAAGCACAGGATTTGTGCTTGTTCTTCTCTTGCAAAATTGCACTTGTATTCTGCATATGCTTATGGAAGCTTCCAACTTGTCAGTAATTGTGCTGAAAGGTTGCTTCACACACTCCACAAAATGACTTTCTGTAAATCCTTAAATTCCCACAGTACTCTTACGAGGTCATTCGTGACCATTCTCTTTTTCTTTCTCTTTTTGGTGTCATCGTTATGGTGGATAGGGCTGTGTGCTTGCCACTGGAGATACAAAAATAAAAGATTTGGTTCTTATTTTCTAATGGAGACTAAAATTAAGCATTTAAGCAATTAAGATGCAATTAGGTGACAGAGTCAAGTACCAAGTACAAAGCAGAGATGCTACCAAGACCGAACACTGCAGGCCAGGCGCTACGTGGGGAAGTGAGGTAAGGATGCACAGGGGAGGGGCACCTGGGTGGCTCTGTCAGTTTAAACTGCCGAGTTCGGCTCAGGTCATGATCTCGTGGTTGGTGAGTTCAAGCCCTGCCTTGGGCTCTGTGCTGACAGCTCAGAGCCTGGAGACCGCTTCAGATTCTGTTTCTCCATCTCTCTCTGACTCTGCTCTGCTTGTACTCGGTCTCTCTCTCTCTCACACACAAAAAATAAATAAACATTAAAAAAAAAAAAAAGGATGCACAGGGGAGGCTGCATTTGCATTGAGACTTGAAGAATGAGTAGGTATTTGCCAAGCCAGAGACTCCGTGTGGAAACATCTGGAGGAGTGAGAGAACTTGCTGCCCTCGTGGGGGAGGGGGGAGTTGGGTGAAGGGAAGACACTAAAGATGAACTTGGAAAGGTGTACAGGAATCAGATAATAAAAAATATCGTGTGCCTTGCAAGGGAGTTTAGCTTTTATAAGTAGGGACTACATTGAAGAATTTTAACAGGGAATTAAGGAATTAACTTTTCGATAATGAGGACTTTATCTCTTTAAAGCCCTTACAAGTTCCCAGCAAAGTTTCCGGGAAAGTACACAGATTTCCTGTATACTTCCTGCCCCCCCCATCCCCACATGAATAGCCTCCACTATTAACCACATCCTCTCCAGAGTGGTACATTTGCTACGATTGATGAACCTGCATTGACACATCCTGATCACCCAAAGTCTACAGTTTACCTTATAGTTCAATCTTGGTGGTGTGCATTCTGTGGGTTTGGACAAATATATAATGTGTGTATCCATCATTAGGGTATCCTACAGAATATTTTCATTTCCCTAAAAATTCTCTGTGCTTTTAAGTGTCTCCATAATTTTGCCTTTCCCAGAACATCATATAGTTGGAATCATATGTTAGTACACAGCCTTTTCGGACTGATTTCTCTCACTTAGCAATATGCATTTAAGGTTCCCACATGTATTTTCATGACTTAATCCCTCCTTCTTTTTAGCCCTAAGTAAGATCCATTGTCTGGATGTATCACACTTAATTTATCCATTCACCTGCGGAAGGATATCTTGGTTGCTTCCAAGTTATTGCAGTTATGAATGAACCTGCCATAAGTATCTGTAGGCAAATTTTTGTGTGGACACGAGTTTTCCGTTCCTTTGGGTGAATACCAAGGAGCATGATTGCTGGATGGTATGGTAAAGAGTCTATTTAGTTTTGTCAGAAACTACAAAACTCTTACAGAGTAGCTGTACCATTTTGCATTTCCACCAGCAATGAATGAGAATTCCTGTTGCTTCATATCGTCTCCAGTATTTGGTGTTGTCTGTGTTCTGGATTTGGGGCATTCCAATAAACAGTATCTTGTTTAATTTGCATATCTCTCGTGACTTATGATGTGGAGCATTTTTTCATGTGCTTATTTGTCGTCTGTATATCTTCTTTGGCTAGATGTCTGTTAAGGTTTTTGGCCCATATTTTAGTCTGCATGTTTTCTTACTAAGTTTTAAGAGTTCTTTGTATATTTTGGATAACCGTCTTATATCAGATGTGTCTTTTGCAAATATTTTCTGCCAGTCCGTGGTTTGTCCTCTCGTTCTCTTGACAGTGTCTTTCACGGAGGAGAAGTTTTTCCTTTTGATCAAGTCCAGTTTATCACTGATTTCTTTCATGGATCATGCCTTTGTGCATCTAAGACGTCATCGTCAAACCCAGTGTCGTCTAGGTTTTCTCCTATGTTACTGTTTTGGAGTTTTATAGTTTCATGTTTTACATTTGGGTCTATGATCCATTTTGAGTTGATTTTTGTGAAAGGTGTTAAAGTCTGTATGTATGTAGGGAATTTACTCTTCCTGATAAGATGATATCTCTTGGCGTAGTTTTCTCCTCCAATTCCTATGTGAAATGTTTAGTAAATAGTAGAGCATTATTAAAACTGTTATGCATTTTTACTCACTCCCTCAACCCCCACCCTGGGTCCACATACTATTAATGGCTTTGAGAAAGCTCTTCATTTCCTTCCTGATTTTGAAGTCCTTTGTTGTTTCTACCTCTTAATAGCTTAATATTATCTTATGAAAGTAGAAGATTTTCAAGCTCTTGGGGTTATTTGGCTTGGTTTTGTTTTGTTTTGTTTTGTTTTGTTTTTTGTAGATCAGATTTGTCTTGAAGATACAGATTAGAAGCAAGTGATTAGAGGTTAAGACTTTTTAAAAGCACATTTTTAAAGCTGGGCTTGTTAGAGTTTGAGTACTAATTTTAAAGATACTGTTCTTTAATATGAAGACTTGATCTCATTTTAATTCATATACACATGTGCACATACACACATACAAATATAAGTCAAGAATAAATCCTCGGCTGAAATTAACCTCTTTTTCGACATTAAGTTAAATAAATTCAGTATTAATTGCACATGATGTTCATAGGGTTGAGTAAGATCTTTTTCCTATTAACAGAAGAAAACTGTTTTTAAGGTAAAATAATAAGTTTGTTTTACTTAAATTCTTTATTCTGTTTTTGCTAAACAAAGTAAGTCACAGAAACTCTAATGCAATTTGACATGTAATTATATTGGAAATACTGCCTGTGACACTTTACCAACCTTTTGTCTTAAAATATTTTTGTGTGTTACCAAAGTAGTATATGTTTATTATTTATAAAATGGACTGGAGAAAAAAACTTTGCATAATTCCACTATCTAGACACTACTGATTTTTTTATGCTGTTTCTCAATCTTTTCTCTCTCTCTCTCTTTTTTTTTTTTTTCTTCTTCCAGTTATTCAAGATCATTTCATTCTGGATCAAGCCTTTTTCACTTAACATAGGAAAATGCTTATGCTGTGATAGCATTATAAACACTGAGATAGAACTTAGTCTAATAGTTTAAGAGTAACCAGGGGTTTTGTAGTTAGCCTAGCTGGGTTCAAATCCGAGCTCCACTTCTTACTAGTTGTGTAATCTCGAGTAAGTTACTTTACCTCTCAACTTCCTCATCTGTAAAATGGAATGTTGCTTACCATATGGGGCTTTTATGAAAAGAGTTAGTATTTGTAAAGCTCTTAGTGCCTGGCACCTATGTGCATATGTGTTTGCCATTATCATTTTAATATTTGCATAACAGTCCATTGTATTGATGTACCATACCCCTTAGTAGTGGACTTCTAAATTGTCATTTACCAGCTTCAGTACATTTTAACTTACAACCACTTCTTTTTTTTTTTTTTAGTTTTTTTTTAATGTTTATTTAAGTTTTTGAGAGAGAGAAAGAGAGGGAGCATGTGTGGGGGAGGGGCAGAGAGAGGGAGACACAGAATCTGAAGCAGGCTCCAGGCTCTGAGCTGTCAGCAGAGATCACCACCTGAGCCACCTGAGCCGAAGTCAGCTGCTTAACCAACAGAGGCCTAACTTACAACCGCTTCTCAATACGACTGATATCTGAGATTTTCTGTGTTGCCAGATATTTATACTGTCTGGGTGCTCCTTGAGGATTGTTCAGCAAAGTATACATTTTTACATTTTATGCATTAAAACCTAATAATTTTTAAGAATCCAGCCCAAAACTAGATAAATGAGTGGGAGAGAAATTGTTTATGAGACTTCTTGAGAAAAGCACATTTAGTTAAAAGTTTTAGACTAGAAATCAGCACTATTAAAAATGGCTATCATTTTAAAATAATAATCTCTCCTATTGGTTCATAGTTTTTCATTTTAGTTAAGTTAAACATATCTAAATTTCCTGAATATTCCGTTAGTATGAGAATTAGAGTAACTGCATTTTTGCCTCATTTTTCTCTGCACATCATGTATTATCCCTGTCTTCCAACTCTTCCCATTGTGTGCTCACTGTACTTTTCCAGAACAGTAGCAGGGTGGCATCACGGTTAAGACAGTGGGTTTGGGGCTCAGGTCCTGGCTCTCCCATGTATTAGCTGTGTGACCTTGGTCAAATGACTTCGTCTCTCTCAGCCACAATTTCCTCATTTGTAAAATGGGAACAATACAGGAGCAACTTTGTAAAGTGGTGAGGATTAAAAGAGATAATTTTGAGCTTTCTACTTGGGAGACACTCAGTGTTAGGTACTGTTATTATTATTATCACTCATGTAATCACCATCACCACTGCTACCATCCACAGCCCCACCATTTCACTACCAACATCATCACTTCCTCCGCTTCCCGTTCTGCTGGAATAGAAACCTTATTCCCAAGATGCGGCTTTTCTGTAAACTTCTTAAAGGTTATTCCTTTTCCAGGATCCAGCATTTGTTTATAAGGCTAAGAGGGCAACATTCACCAAGTCTGCCATTCCTACTTTCAGACTTTCTCTAATTTAGTCCATATCCCGCGTATTTTGAGGCTCACAGAATTCTGCTGTATCACTCTGTCTTAATTGTCTCCTCACTGCATAGTCACTTTCCTGTGTCATAAGCTCTGTAAGGGCCACATCCTGAGCAGCCAGCTCTGTGGCTAGCACAGAGCAAGGATTCAATAAATATTTGTTGAATTAATAAATGAGGGAATTTGGTCCATGGCTAAAAACTTTCTACTTCAAGTCTTACTTGTAGAAGAGATTTGTGGGCATCCCTATGTTAGTGTCCTATTGCTTCTATAACAAATTACCACAGAGTTGGTGGCTTCACACGCATAGTTATCTTACAGTTGTGGAAGTCAGAATCCTGAAATGGGCCTCACTGGGCTAAAATCAAAGTGTCAGCAGGACTGTTTTCCTTCTGGAGGCCCTGGGAAGAATCTCTTCCCTTGCCTTTTCCAACTTCTTGAGGCTGCCCGTGTGTCTTAGACCACGAACCTCTTCCTCCATCTTTAAAGCCAGCAGCGGCAGGCTGAGTCTTTCTCATGTTACCTCACACCCCTGCCTCTCTCTTTCACTTATATGGATGCTTGTAATGACATTGGGCCCACCCAGATATTCCTCCATCTCAGGGTCAGATGATTAGCAGCCTTAATTCCATCTACAGTCTTGCCATGGTAATGCACCAGAGCCACGGTCTCCAGAGATTGGGACAGGCAAGTCTTTGGCCAACCATCATTCTGCCCACCCCAATCCATACCTAATACCTTTGCTGCATAGTTTCTTATCTTCCCAATTCCACTTAATGTATTTCATCTTTTTTTTTTTTTTCTTTTTTTGGCATCCTTGGGTGGGTATGAACCATTTAATTTACTTCTTTTCCCTTTTAGTCCTTCTTAGCCATGGCCACACTCTGGACTATTCCTCAAAACTGCCCCAACTCTGAATTCTTAAACTACAGAATTTTATTTTCTGACCACAACTTTCAATCCTTCTGTATTTTAGAAATGTATGTAAAGGCCTTATTTTCTAGATTAAGTAGTCTGAACTTGAACCTGAACAATGTGTGAAGTCAATGCAGACTTTCATCAAGAAAAAAAAAATGAATGATCCAAAGCCAAGAAAACCAACCTTCAAATAGGAAATACCGAGTTAATTCTGTGTTTTGTGTACTAATCTTTTTCCCCCTTAATCTGCTTTTAATTAGGAAAAGGAAGAGGGAAAGCATGGACCCTTGGGAGATAATGAGGAGATGGCCAGAATATCCACTGACAAAAAACAGGTGAATTTTTATGATTTGTTAAAAGGCCATTGTTTGTAATAACAAAGCAAAAAGAATGGTATAAAGTAGAATAGAAGTCCCTCCTATACTTAGGCTTCCCATTCCCGGATTCCAAGGCAGGTTTTCTGTGCATTTGCAAGACCATACATGTCTCTCTTGTAAATAGCAAAGCAAAACAAACCCAGATTATTCTATAATATGCTCCTACATCTTGCTTTTTTATTTTAATCTTCACATTTAACTCTTGATACATTTCCATATTAGTTTATATAGATGTATTGAGAAACACTGTTACCTGGTTCTCTCATAATCCAACACATCTTGCTGGTTTAAAGAACGCAAGGGCTCTTAGAGAATGCAAGGCCCTAATTGCTATTGACGTAGGCCATTTCCCAGAGTTGTGTTTGCAGCAAGCAACCCTGAGGGTTGAGGTAATGTCTCCCTCTGGGACGGAGAGATTTGCTTGCTGTCTGTGATAAAACAACAGAATCCCGGGCTTGGTGTTCCTCTCCTATAACACGACCCGCTTCCTGTCCAGAAATCCATCTGGGCCCATGTTTATGACCCCTGTGGGACTTGTGGGCAAGGGAGCCATCACAGACACGGTGCCCATACTGCTCCCTGCGCTGCGAATGACCCCGGAGTTTTCCTGTCTTCTGCCAGCATCCATGAAACAGCAGCAGGCTTATTTAGCTCGTAAGGAGGGTAAAATCAAAGCCCAGACCTGGTAAGGTGAACTTTGTTCTTTTTAATATTGCATAGTGTTTCCTTGTTATTTTAATCTTTTGAGTTTTCCAGAGAGTTTCTGATTTACTGGGTGTTTAGAGGAGACAAAACACACATATTTTGAAAAAGTTCCCTTGATGATTCTGATGTACATTCCTGGAGATTTCCTGATTAGTTCTGAGAGTGAGTCTCTAAAATGGTTTATTTTTTTGTTTTTTTTTGTTTTTTTTTTGAGAGTGAGAGTGTGCATAGGGAAGGGGCAGAGAGGGGGGAGACAGAGGATCCGAAGTGGCCTCTGCACTGAGAGCAGAGAGCCCGCTGGGGGGCTCGAACTCATGAGATCATAACCTGAGCTAAAGTCAGACACTTAACCGACTGAGACAGCCAGGCGCCCCTCTTTTGCTTATGTTGTAATGTAAAACTCTGTGACTAAAATTACATAGATACTTGCCAAGACGTTAGTGAAGTGAAGCAGTTTGGATCCGGAACGGTGATTCACTAAAAAGATTTAGTCCTCTGGGAGTTGCAGTAAGTGGAAGTGTAAAACAGAATGCAACTTAGGCTTTTATTTGCTTTGTTTTAAGTTTGGGATGGAAAAACCTTTGTCTCAAACTTGATATTTTGGCCTTAGCTAGAAACGAAATGAAAAATAAAAGAGATTTTTCTGACGTGAAAAGGACTCGACTCTACACAAAAAAGTGATAAATAATCTTAGCCTAAAAGATTGTTCTAATAATAAATTGATGAGAAAACTTCCAACTATTAGCATAGTTTTTTTTTTTTTTTTAAGTATTTTTTGGTCAAGATTTCTGGCTTTATTTCTGTTTGCTTAACTAAAAAAATCTAAATCTAAAATCATTTAATTGCAGTCATTTCCATTTGTCACAGTTGGTTCAGTTTAATAAATAAGGTCTAGTGTGCTGAGATCTTTTGGTAAGGCCTTATCAGTTCTTTTCCAAAGTTATAGTTTAAAAAGAAAAACTCACTGGAAGTATTCAGAAGTAGGTACTAACATATACTTTGTATTCGGAGAACATAAAACTCTTAAGAAATTTTGGGATGGGAAGAGGAAAGAGCTCATAAATTCAAGGTAAATTTAAAGCTAATTTTAAAAGCTAATATAGATCTTTCATGTTTTAGATACATTTTTGGAAATATATTTTATAAAGGAAAGATTTTTGTATTCCTTTTAAATGCCTTTATAGTTTGGGAAATGGTTGTTTAGCCCAGAAAGGGAATTCTGTAAAAGTTTCTCTATTCTCTCCTTTTTAGGCATTTCACAGAATATCATTCTCCATAGTTGCATTGATTGCATAGCTGACCCTGAACTTGACTGTTTTAGTTAATATAGCTTCGTTCTGATGTTCAAAGTAATTTCAAATGTGTGGGGATAACTACAGAGTAAAGTCCCTTTGAAAGGAAGTAGGGAATAATGAGCACCCTATTCTCAGCCCAGATTCCCCTCATGTTGTAACAGTTGGTGCCAAACCCAGCGTTCGGGTTCACATTCTATACCTCAGAGACCTTTCCTGCAAAAATGGCAGACTATTTTGTGCCTTACATTGAACTGATTTTTAATTTAGTCTATTTTATCTGATATTATTATCGTTACATGAGCTTTTTTGATTAGTATCTGTGTAAATTATGACACTTTATGTTTAATTTAACACCTCTAGAATCTCAGCCCATCCGCAGCCTGTGGGTAGGATACTGCTGAGGTAGCTCAGGCTCCACGGCTCTGGCTTTGAGTTCTCTCTTTGTTTTTAACACCCGAGGGTGAGTCTTTCTTCCTTTTGAGCTTGATTGTACATTTAAAGCCTTTTTTTTTTTTTTTTGTAAATAATCTGTATATTTGTAGGAGGTGGGATCTAACCACATTAGTCTAGACTGCCATAGTGCTAAAATTGGTAGAGCCCGTTTTTAGAAAGAAGTTGAGAATGCTCTTTATTTAGTCAGTATTTAAAATATTTTAAAAGTTAAGATGACCTCTGCTTTAGTTCTGCCTTTTACCACCTGTGGATCTTTTAGGAATTCACATAAGCTCTCTAGGCTTCACTTATCCATGTATAAAATCACAGGGTTTTCTAAATTTTTCCTTATTACCACGTACAAGCTTAGTACTAAGTAGTTATAGATTAGGTGGTATAAAAAGCAAGTGAAATTGACTTGGCTCTTGCCCTTTACTGGGTTAAGGTGTATTTATTTTTCAGTAGGACAATTTAATGATAATTAAATCCTTCATTGTTTGGTTAATAAAGCCTAGATTTAGAAAATTGTTGATATAAAACCAACATTCAGAAAAGCTTTTGGACCTAATGAGAAATGTGCTTTTGTTCAAACTGTGTCCAGATAAAGAACTAAACAAAACATTCGTTTTATTAATAAATCAAGTATAATATATGACATCATTTGATACATTAAAAAAAATTCAGCTGAGTAAATTTAAAGGTTTAGTTGTTTTCTTCAATGATTCCTGAATTGGACAGCATCTTACTTAATAGAGAGAAGCTCTGCAAAGCTGTAAAAATGGGAGACTTCTACAGGCAAAAGAGGCGGGAAAAGGAAGTTACTAGCAACAAGTGGATTGTTTTAGCCAAGGTCACCTTCTTTTGGGGGACTACAGGAGTCTACCAGGTGGATTTCCTCAGTAGCTGACCAGGAAATTCCAGCCTGACTGGCAAAACTGCTGTCAGGCTAGGCATTAAGTCGCAGTCTGGCGATGGGCCCAGCACAAGTGGCTCTATTTGGGGCCTGTCGTCTCTTGCTCAGACTCCACCTGAAAGATGCCTTCCCTAGCTATAGCTCTGAAATTCTTGCAGTGTTTGCTGATCCTCTGCATGGTATTCACACATCATGAATTCTGTTTTTGTTTTCGGTGGGGTTTTTTTGCCGAATCTCTGTAGTATTCACAGATCATGACTTTGGGTTCACATTTTTAAAGTCAGTTATTGTCTTCATTCCTTTTCTGGTGTTCTAGTCTTAGGGAGATGATTTGCTTGGTGATTAGTGGCTGTGAACACACATTTAAAGCTGTATTTGAGAGAAGACAGTGTGCCAGAGAGACTACTATGATTATAAGCAGGGTAATCCCCAAAATCTGGACTGTGTTTGGAGCTGTGATCCACAGCACCCAAACCAATCAAAAGTAATTAAGTTAAAGGAGTATTGAAGGAGATACTTTCTTTTCTTTTTTAATTATTTTTTTTTCATGTTTATTTATTTATTTTGAAAGAGAGAGAGAGTAGGGGAGAGGCAGAGAGAGAGAGAGAAGAGAGAATTCCAAGCAGGCTCCATGCTGTCAGCACAAAGCCCGATGTGGAGCTTGAGACCATGAGATCATGACCTGAGCCCAAATCAAGAGTCAGACACTTAACTGATTGAACCACCCAGGCGCCCTGGAAGGAGATACTTTCTTAAGCCAAGTGGCTTGTTCAGTAGTTTTATGTAGCTGAGTTTCAACTTCCTCAGAAGTGTAAATTGAAGTGCTGTAAGTAGTGTTGTTCACAGCACAGATACCTCCTTGTTCAGCCAAAAGATAATTAAGGGCCATCCTGTTTCTAAGAATGACTTTAGTCAGAAGGTCTAAGTATTTTTTTGGGTGCCTATTTTTTTAGCAGCAGATTTTGTAATACTTTAAAGAGTTAAGGAGAGTTTCCTTATCAAAGCCTCATTTGTATTCACTCCTAACCAGGGAAGTGGATCTGCCAAAGGGGCTAATTTTAAATCACATGTGCTTCCTGGTAATTCCTCTTTGAGTCTGTGGCTCAGAACCTGAAAGGTGACAGGCATGGAGGCCAATAAAATTTAAGGGTATGTAGAGTATACAGGTAGCATCAAGGCAAGTCCACAGTCATTTGAAAGTTGGACTAACCCCTTTGTAATGGCCTGAGATCATTGTCTTTCAAGGCCAAAGCAAGGCAAAACATGGACAAACGAATCATAAAGGGAATTAGGTAAAAGGATGATCAGACAGGGAAGGAGGAATAAAAAGAAGGGTTTTGGATCTGATGTCTTAGGAGAAGGCAGTATACCTCAGCGTTGGCTCCTTCTCTTCCTAGTGAATTTGATTTTTGATGTCTTCCGCTTTGCACAGGACCATATGTCAGGCGGAGCCTTCTTCAGGTGTGAGATGTGTACCCAGGTTCAAGACCCTGGTGTTTGGTTGCCATCTGGATAGTGAGGAGGACCTAGTATAGTCTCTTCTAAGGAGATTCAAGGGCAGTCTTTTTTTCTCAGTAATTCCAAATCAGAAGCATGGGAGAAAATTGGAAATGTTATTTTGGAGAGTCACAGGCAGATATTTGAGGTAACTAGAAATCAGGACCTAGTCCAGTTTACAGGTATATAACAAAACCTCAAAGACTAAAGGATGAGAATCTAATATAGACAAAGGTACAAACATACTTTTTCTCTCTACTATTACTCCCATTTTTAAAAGATAGTTACAGTAAAACTAATTTGTTTTCATTAAACATGGCCTTATTATTTACATAAGTACAGCAAGAATAGTGATTGACCATGTAAGCTCTTTTTTCATACGGCTTTGCAGGAACTTTTCATAAGGAATCTCAGATTGATCTCTTAAAAGCCTCCGAGGCCAGGGAGCTAAACCAAGGACTTGCCATCAGATTTTATCTACGGTATATACAGTTTGGGTGAATTTCTCTTTCCTCAGAGTCCCCCAAAATATCCTGAGGGTCCCAGGCCTGCCAAGAGGTAACCTTCTTACCTGTTAAGATGGCTGGGAACTCTATAAGCAAGGTACCAGGCTAGTTTTTCCAAGTAGTTCCTTAAAGCTGTCTGGTCATATCTGAGTTTATACTCGTCTGTACTATCTGATCTTTCCAATTGTGTTATAAGGAGACCAGAGTCTCATTGAACTTATGCAAATAACTGGCTAAATTGCCATGGAAAGAATGAATACTCAAGTTTACAAATTCTGGAGGGGTCAGATAAGGAGAAAAAGTACATGTTTCATCTTTGTATACAATGGTATACTTTATCAAATCACTTTAAGTCATACATAACTTAAAAGAAAAGGTTTCCTGAAATTTGGAAAAACAGGACCAGCATTACTTTAAACAAAAAGTCATGAAAAATTATAATTCTCCTTGTCAGTTCATTCAGTCCTATTAATTACTTTTTCTGCTAGATTCCAGTTTTTCCATTAGTTCTAGAAATTTTTACCCAGTTCAGTTTTTTTTAATATTTAAAAAAAAATTAATGTTTATTTATTTTTGAGAGACAGGAGAGGCGCAGAGAGAGACACATAATCTGAAGCAGGCTCCGGGCTCTGAGCTGTCAGCACGGAGCCCGACGCGGGGCTTGAACCCATAAACCCTGAGTTCATGATCTGAGCTGAAGTCAGTTGCTTAGCTGACTGAGCCACCCAGGTGCCCCTACCCAGTTCAGTTTTATGATCTTAAAGCTATCAGAAACCTGTACTTGTCAAAGTCGTTTCCATGAATCTCCTTGAAGATGAAGCTTTTCCAGGAACACTTTTGCAAAAGGGTCTGAGAAAAACAATAATTAATGTAAATGACAAAAGACTTAAAAATGCTCCATTGTTAATGATCTGATAAGAGCTCATTACTGTGTTATTGAAGAAATCTGGTTATTTCTGTGACCTACAGCATTTTAAGATAATGACCTGATTATGACTGATAACATTATACCAGGACATATCAGATGCAAGGAGTTTTTTACAGTTTTGGGGACACTTCTAACATATACCTGCACAAATACATTAAAAAGGCTTAGTGTTACTTCTCATTTGACAGTACTTCCCATGAAACTTAGCATATCATGTAAGCCTAATTAGCCTAATTAGTTTGACATCTCTCTCTCTCTCTTTTTTTTTTTTTTTAAATAAGGAAAAAGAACAGTTCTTTAGTGATTTTCCAGGGACTTTCTGGAAAATCCCAGAGTTAATTCCAGGTCAAAAAGTCTTCATTTAGAATTTTATTTTTTATTTTTTTATTTTTATTTATTTTTATTTATTTTATTTTATTTTATGGGGGAGTTTGTCACAAATGTTAAAAGATTTTAAAACACTTAGTCAAATAGGATCATAAGTCACTGTGAAACACTTAGTTACCTACT